>CM045766.1:1645330-2845330 GCA_025200525.1 Camellia lanceoleosa | reverse complement strand
TTGCTGACTTTGTAAATGTTTATTAGCATGCCTTTTAGATGACTAGTATCCCCTACAGATGCAGTATTAAGTACATGTGCACAATATTTACATTTTGTTTTAAATGTAATTGTACTATCAGGATTATTTATAGATATTTTTTCAAAATGTTCTCAAATAGTAGTAGATGATCCATTTGTTGGAAGAGGGATATTAAAAGGAGAATCAACAGATTCATATTGTGTAGTATATGTATCAACACTGGCATAAACATTAGGAATATTATGATCCATAGTAATGTAAGTAAAACAATATATAAGAATTAACAATTAATTTAAATAATTTGTAAATACAATGAGTAAAAAATAATAATTAATATATGTACACAAATAATTTATGAAAAAATGAGTAACTAATAAATTTAGTTAAACTAATTAATGTTACCGACTGGCAAATGCGATACAAAAATTAGCTTCTTCTGATAAAAATTTCTTGTTGCACAATTGCAACTGTCACTTAGGGATAACATTTCAAAATTAATTGAGAGTTGAGAGAGATTGAGAGTTTAAGAGAAGTTGAGAGAGTTTAAGAGAGAATCATTTATGAGATTTATTTTGAAAAATAGAGAATATTTATAGTAGTTTGAAAAGAGTGAAGTAAATTTATAATATATATATATATCTATCTATTATACCGTTGTAGTAAACAATAATATGCCTGCTTGAATATATATATTTTTCATTCATATTTATTATTGGCTGGTCGTATAGGTCTTTTGGCCGGCCGGACAAGTTTTTGTCGGAAAAGGAAATTTGGCCTGGCGGTCGTTCAGCCGGACGACCGACTGCAACGGCTAATTTTCAAAGTTTAAAGGAATACAACGGTTAATTGTTAAAGTTTAAAGAAATGGGTCATGTCAGACATAACAAAGCACTAAGTGAGCTCTGCTATACATACAGAACATCAAAGTTTTTGCATGCATTGCCATATTTATCTGATATTATTTGTGATAATTATTTGATTTTCTTACTGTTCTAATTGATGTATTAGTTTGTAATTTTTATTGGGGATTATTTATTTTAATTTGTAGAAATCAAATTCACCTCTCTCTTAGGTTGCTTTTTGGATAACATGTTGAAATAAATAAATAAGTATATATATATATTATTTATTCATTGCAAGGAAATGACATTGACTTTTGTGTTATTTTATGTTATTTTTATTTTTTTCATTTTTGCAAAACCAATCTTTTAGTTATTTATTTTTATTAATTATTTAACCATTGCAAGTTGATTTTTATTTTTATTTTTTTGAAATTTGACCACTAGGGCTAGGCCGCCTGCAAGGCCTAAATTTTTTTTGGGTCGGGCCAGGTTGGGTCTCAAATGAAGGGCCCAGGCCCAAGGTGTTGTGTTGGGCTGGGCTGGGGTCGGGGCCTGGGCCCAGGCCCAAGCCTAATCGGGCTAAAATGAATTGGGCTCACCTCGAGCCTGAAGCAGGCTTTGGGCCACCCACGGGTCTCGGACCATTTTTACACCCCTAATCCTAGCTTATTTTTGCTACCACAAAATTATTCAATGCTTTTTTTTTTTTAAAGAAATATAATGTTTTATTTCATTTATTAATTAGAGAATTTGGTCAAAACCCTTTCATAATAAAATTTTAATACATTAATCATAAGTACAAAAAATTTTCTTTGAAAAATTTAACAAATATCACTATTATCAAAATATTAAACTTTCAAATAATGTAACTTTTGATAAATATGTCAGTTTTTAATAAAATTAATATTTTTAATTTATTAAGATATTAATAGAATTCTCTTATTAAGATTTACCTATAAGATTCATGTCAATAATAAAATTCTTTTTTTTAAAAAAATTATTATTGTTAAAATTGATGTAAACAGTAATAGTAACGTGTTATTCTGTTTGACAATTACTCTATTTGGAAGTAACATGTTACTCTATCTTACAATATCATGTTACTTTATTTGACAGTAATATGTTACTCTTGGAATATTGTCCAAGAAAAAAAAAATTATTTTATCCTTACTCAATTTTTGTGTTTTCTTCTTAAGGGGTTTATAAAAAAAAAATAAATTTGACTACTATTTTCATCAAATAAAGATCCAATGGAAAGGTTTCACTAAATTTATCCATTAATGAGTACTTTTTATCATAAAAAGTGATGGTCTTGGAGGAACAGAGTTTACCGCCGCTGAGAAAAGCCCAAATAGAATAATGAGTTAGAGGTGGAGTTAGAGACTGGGCGAACGGGCTGGGATAAATTCAAAGAGGAAAACTTATAATAAAAACTTTTTATTATATTATTTTATAAACCTTAAATAATATAATAAAGATCATCTATTATATAGATGTAATAGATGTAATGGAGAGGATGTCAATCCATATTACCATGCTCACGGTTGTGCCCAAGACGACATTTCTACTTGTGGGCGGGCTGCTTACCAAACTGAGCATGTAGTTCATCTATTGTATGAACAAAAATACTTTGGACTGGTTAGGTTGGTAGATGGGCATGTTGGGGTCAATTTGATGCAACCTATGATTCAGGGTGCTTGATTGATTTTAGAGCAGCTGAGACTAAGGGTAGTCATTGTGTCGTGTCGTATCATATCGGATTCGTGAGTCAAAAGTATAAAAATAAACATGACCTATTTAATAAACGTGTCATATGTGCAATTATTAACATGATCTTGTTAGTAAACCTATTGCCATCACACGACACGACACAATTAACCCAATAATAATATGAAAACATAACTAATGGCTTATTGGGGAATTCATTCTTTTAATTTGTTTTTAAATTTTTTTATAAAAAAACAAAAAAAAAAAAAAAAAAAAAAAACACATAGAATAGAGAGAGTGGTGTGATTAGGTATTTTGACATTTTAACTATTTTAGTCAAAAAGCATCAATCCAAATGGGCCTCATAATAATAATAACACAATTTCATTAGTTATATATATCCTATTATGATTTAAATTGTATTTGTTACGATCCAATGTGACTATATTCAATGATTTAGATTTAATTATTTTTTAAATTAAACAACTAAAAGTAATGATACATTTGCTATCCATTTTTTTCTTTTAGAATACGTAAATAATAAAATTCCTAGTGAGAAATTACATGAACTTTCTCACTCCTGCAGAGAGTATACAAGATTGACTAGTTAATTCATGTATTGTGATCATTTTCATCATTTTCTTAATCTAGCTTGTTCACATAATGTAGCTTTTTAAAGATATTATAAAATTATGTAGTTATAATTATCAAATCAAATCAATTTTTATTTTGTTTTGTTTTGTAGATGAATTATAGAGAGGGACTTAAAATATTATCGTACCATATTATCAAAATGAGACTGGGCAGCTTGGACTGGATAGTCTGACCGGAGACAAATTGAATCCAAAAAATAAATAAAAAAATAAAAAATTGACAAAGTGTATAGTCCAACACCATTATATGTTTCGTCATCTATATTACATTATCAAGATCACAGCCTCACAGGGACATACTTGGATTGGATTCAAAGTCTGCAAAAGAACCAACCTTAAAGACTCAGTAAATTACACAAACTAGAATAATTCAACAACTTTACTTGAAAGCAACATTCCCAAAATAACCTATATAAATCCACACCCATCACCCACCTCATCTTCATCTCACTGTCTTTGATCCTTCTTTCCTCCTCTTTGTTGTTGACAACCCTAATTGAAATGGGCTTTTCATCTTCTTCTAAGTTGCTCTTTTTCTCATTTTCCCTCTCACTCCTCACCTCTTTGGCTTTTGCTCGTGAATTCTCCATCGTAGGCTATTCGCCCGATGACTTGAAATCCATAGATGGACTGATTAATCTCTTTGAATCATGGATGGCCAAACATGGCAAAGCTTACAAAAGTCTAGAAGACAAGTTGCATAGGTTTGAGCTGTTCAAGGATAATTTGAAGCACATTGATGAGAGGAACAAAAATATTGTGAACTACTGGCTTGGACTGAATGAGTTTGCAGATTTGAGCCATGAAGAGTTCAAAAAGATGTATCTTGGGCTCAAGGTTGAGTTGCCTAAAAACAGAGGGTCCCTTGAAGAATTCACTTACAGAGATGTTGTGGATTTGCCGAAGTCTGTGGACTGGAGAAAAAATGGAGCTGTCACTGCAGTCAAGAACCAAGGTTCATGTGGTAAGTACATACCAACCAAAGATGATACATATATATAAAAATGAATTTTATAACTAAAGTACATGAGTCCATGCTTTTAAATATTTTTGTCATGAAAATTACATGGATATTCATCGATGCCAGTAGTGTGGACTCGTATCTGATTTATGTGCAGATATGACTAGTTCAATTGTTATAAAACTCTTTTTTAATTTTGACATCCGATTTATGATATATATCTGATACATTTTTTGATATTGTTACGTAAAATTAGGACAAATTATACATGTAGTCCCTTAATTTTTCATTGTGTTAATTTGGGCCCTATGGCTTCAATTATATTAATTTTACCTTTTAATTTCTCACAGTGCCAATTTAGTCCAAAAGCCCCATTCTAAAGAGAATAGACCATTTCTCAATCATTTTCAGTATAATGGATGAATTATTTTGCCCATGGATATTTATTCTAATTTCCAAAACGGCATTATTATTTTTGATTAACACAATTTGACAAACTTAAAGCTGAAATTGATCCAGCTAGAATTACAATCAACATATGATATGCAATTTGTATGTATGAACGGTGGAATGAATAAAAATGCAGGGAGTTGCTGGGCATTTTCAACAGTGGCTGCAGTTGAGGGCATAAACCAGATAACCACTGGAAATTTAACATCTCTTTCAGAGCAACAGCTTATTGACTGCGACACCACCTATAACCATGGCTGCAACGGTGGTCTCATGGATTACGCTTTTGAATTCATTATGGCTAATGGTGGCCTTCGCAAGGAGGATGACTACCCTTACCTCATGGAGGAAGGCACTTGTGAAGATGAGAAGAAGGTAAAGTAATTATTGATGATGATAATCTTTAGAATGCAACTTTTCTCTTGTTTTAATGGTTCAATCTAGTAACGAATTTAATCACATCTGTCTTAAAAATAAAAATAAAAAATTGACAATCCGTTTTTAAAATTATATTTTTCTCCATCTTTTATAGACACTAGGTTATAAAACCATATAATTACAATTATCAGATTAACGAATCAAATTAATAGACTATGGCACTGGTCAATGGGCTTGGACTTCCGCAGAGGTGTCGAGCCCTAATGTTTATAATGACAATGGTCACAATCACAAGATTGATTAAGTGCTCTTAGTTTTGGATAGGCTTATTTTTCTCTTTTGGTATAGGATTAATTACATGGTGCATTTTATCATCCATAATCCCGTATTATGTTAAAAGCAAAAAACCTATTATGTCCTCTACTCTGTATTTTACTGTTAATGATTTTTTTCCCCCATTAAATCCAATATATTAGGGACAATCAGAGGTGGTGACCATTAGTGGGTACCATGATGTACCGGAGAACGATGAAGGGAGCCTCTTGAAGGCACTTGCAAATCAGCCTCTCAGCATCGCCATTGAGGCTTCTGGCAGAGATTTCCAATTTTACAGTGGGGTAAGTCTTCTCTAACTCTCTCACATGCATGTATATAGTCACTACAACAATTTGTAATTTTGGCGACAAGATTTTCCAACTGAAGGAAATTACTATCAGCAAAAACAAGTTCTTGGCAATGAAAAATCGAATTTGTCAGTGAATTTGATTGGAAAAAAAGTTTTTGGCAATGAAGTTTTTATTCTGTTGTTAAAAATCTGAGTATTTTGATAATTCTGTTGACACAAACACTGTGTTGGCAAATGCATCGGAATCGCCCTATTTGGAACCATTTTTTCTGACCCCATTAACTATTTAGAGCCTTAGGGGTGGTCTTTGCAACAAAACATTACTTAACCAAAGGCTTTACTTATGCCGACATGTGGAATTTGGTTGGCAAAAACTTTTCCAACGCATTGTTGTTGCAAGCCTTTGCCATTGGTAAAACTGTTTTTGGTTTTGAGTTACTGTGCACGGATGACACAATACATCCTTTATCTTGTGCATATGCTAATGCATAGATGCATAAATAGTCCAGCATTCCACACTAATTTGGTGCTTCATTTATGGGAGAGACATGGAATTTTGATTTTGTAGGGTGTGTTTGACGGGCACTGTGGAACCGAGCTGGACCATGGAGTGACAGCCGTTGGATATGGATCGGCCAAGGGATTGGATTACATAATAGTGAAGAATTCATGGGGAGCGAAATGGGGAGAGAAAGGATACATAAGGATGAAGAGAAACACAGGAAAAGCTGAGGGGATATGTGGTATCAACAAAATGGCTTCTTATCCTACTAAAACTAAAAAGAAGTGATGTTATTGATGTTGTTGGTGGTTGTTGTTTTAGTGTTTTCGTTTTCCCTCTCTGTTGTTTTATTCGCCTTTTCAAAATTGGATTGTAATCGGAAGCCATTATCATTATTTTAATATACGTTTCTCTGGATGCATCTTACCTTTTTAAGTAAATCTCAATAGAATAAACAAGGGCCAAAGTTATATGAAATTCTTGGGTCTTGATTTTACTGTGGATGTCACAGTGATCCAATAAATTCTAAAACGTTTCAGATATATGAATCAATGATTTAACTAATTATCAAACAAGTATAAAATTGTTCAAATTTATCGATATAAATTCCTTACATGTGTTTGGTGTTAATTTAGTGATTAGTTCAATTAAATAAATTTATTATACTGTTGTGACAATTGTTTATGTAGAACCTCAAGTTGACTCAAATATAGCATCGTGTAATAATATTGAGCATTGCAATAAAGATGTGTTATATAAAATGGTCAAAAAATGTATAATTTTTTTACAAAAAATGAAAACAACTTAATAATAAGCTCAATATAGATACACTATAGACTGACACCCTCTAAAGTTTTTTTTTAATACAGATTTCTCCCTCACGTTTAAAAAATTACATTTTCCTCCCAAAAATTTATAATCTCATTATAAATTACCCCATGGATTGCTAATGTCATGCCCTAAAATTTGCTAAATGACCATTTTGTCATTTTTTTCATTATTTCTTTTTCCTATCATTATGACTACATTCTATAACTTTCTATCATTAAATTTTAACTGAATATATTCTTATTGAGTAGTGATATATAAATATAAAATTTTCAAACATAATGATATAGCTTAATAGTGACATTTTACTTTAAAACAAAACACATCATAAACATGATTTATATTTACAACATCACTATCACAATATTTTTATGATATTTTTTGTATAAATTTTTATATATGAATGGAATTTTTCATTTTTATTTCCCCCATTATTTTTCTTTCACATCTATTCATCCACATTTATTATAGCATTACCAAACACTGTCATTCACATTTATTACAGTATTACTAAATTTTTGTAGTTTTATATTTTTTGTATTTGGTGAATTTAAAAAAAAAAATCACAAAAAATTATACTTTTTAAGTATATCTAGATTAGGTGTATCTACAAAATAAAAAAAAAAAATTTGTTTAAAATATTAAAAAAAATTCAGTAAAAATTAAAAAAACATGAAAAATAAAAAAAATAAAAACTCAATTTTTTTGTGAGTTAAACTAAAGAAAATGATTGTTATTTCCCTTGAAATAACATGAACAAAATATCAATATTATTTTATTATTTTATATGTATAAAGGTTAAGGGGCAAATATGTCATTTTAATCTAACAAGGAATAAGTGTAATTTTTCAAACATGAGTGTAACATGCCCGGGGGGTACCTGCGCGCGTTAAACAGTTCGGACTCCCGAGATCTCTTTGATCTAGTCTCACGAGTGCAATGTGAAACGTAGATGAGAGTCTATATTTGGCAACTTTTATTGAAAATTCATTTTATTGCAATTTTATCAAAAATGGACTACGTCATCAGATCTCAGAGTCGTCACCTAATATTTATTTTGGGAAAATTAAGAAACCCATGACTCGTGCCAAGGCCACTGTTCGTCGTAACCAAGGATTCTTGGCTCGGAACCTTAGGTATAAGAGGGAAAGGTCAATAATGAGCACCCCCGCTCACCCGATCAAAGATCGGCCTCTACTAAATCATGATATGACTTTTATTTTCTTTATATCTTCATGTTCTAATTATTTAGTAAATCCTAAAATTTACTATGTGAAGCATACAAGGTATAGACTAGTTTGCTCAAATTGGAACAATTCAATTTCATGTTTGTTTATGAAATAGGTTTGAATTTGCCACATTAAGTGGGTTTAAAGTTCGTAAATTTGCCACAAAATATAGTGGGCTTAAAAAATAATTTGCCACTCAACAAAGTGGGCTTAAAACTTACATTCGTTAAATTGTTCCAATTCAAGCAACAAGCCTTCATCCACAAGCATTCAAACAGTTTATCATTTAAGCAATTAGTCTCATGGTAGAATGCTAACACATAGTAAGAAAAACACACACAAATGGGATGCTAAAGCATAAAAAACTCACAGAGATATCGACGTCCCTCGAACAGTTACAAAACAAAATTAGAAAAATATGCATGATCTTATATACAAAATTCTAATGCAATACATACACAAGAATGTTTCTAAAGATCTGGCTTCTATAATATGGCATGTGAATTATTGCAAAACATGTGATAGCGCACAAAATCATATAATAATCAATTAAATCACAAAAATGCAAATTTAGCCGGATCGAGATGCATGAAACATGGATACAAAGCACGGATATGCATGGCATGTCAGATATATACATATGTACAGTTAGGGAAACCGATTAAAGAATGGGATAGAAAGAAGCGGGGTGGGGAATTATTACAATCATTTTAAATATTACAGATCCGAGGGAGATGAATAAAATAAAATCTTCACAAACACTCAAAATAAAAAATAAAATTCATTAACTAGTAAAACAAACTATTTGTCGTCATGCCTCAACCCATGCAAACTCATCTACAATAGAGGCCCCATCAACACTCAAACAAAATCGGGCCACTGTCAAGCCGGCCCAACCTCTTCAAGACCAACCCACTGGCCAATCAAAAATGCACCAACCCAACATGAATGATATCCACATGGGTTATTATTCCGCAGCACCAAAATCCCACAACTTTACGGCCCAATAACCATGATTTTTCTCCAAGTGCTGGATTGTTAAACCAACCCAATAAAATATGAACCTTGGCTTAATCACACGAAGTGGCCCCAGGACTGCCCACTATGGGGATTTTTGTTACACCAGGAGCCCTTGTGCTTTTGAGGCCCATAAGATTGAACCATTAACACAATTTGAATTCCCTCCAAAATTCATTCCCACGTGATTATCATTCCTAAGCTCATCAAAATTGAAGGGTAGTTCATGGGCAAACGAGATTAGAAACCGAAGAAACCAAACTCTCAGTCACTTATTAACATGGCCCAAACCAGTTTCTAAAATTTTATACCCTTCTGTTAACACATGAGAGGTCTGTTTTGAAGAAGAGGTCTACTGAGACCTCATATTGGTTGCTCACAAGGTGGTCAAGAAAAGCTCTGTTTTGTTTGAAGCTTTGGCAGAGAGAGAGAGAGAGAGTGTGTGTGCGTGTTCATCTCAGAGAGCTAATGAGAGAATTGTGTATATTGGGTGTGTATGGGCTACTGTGTGTGTGGGAGTGGTGTTGCCTTGTATGTTGGGTCTGTGTGTGGTGAGAGTGGTGTTGCCTTGTGTATGTGTATGCTGAGTGTATCATAGTGTGTGGTCAGCTGCCATGTTCATGCATGTGTGTGTTGGCAGCCGTGTGTGCTATCTGTGTTGTGTGCATGGGAGTGTTTAATGTAGCTGTGCATGGTGCGTGTGTGATGGTAGTGGTGGTGGCTCGGTGCAGAGTGGGTATGGAATTGGAGTGGTGCCACAGGAGGGGCAGTGGTTGACGACGGTGGAGCAACGGTGGCTCTCCGTCTGTGTGTATGTGATGGCCAAGAAGAGGACCATCAATTTAGATAATAGAAAATATATATATATATATATATAGAGAGAGAGAGAGAGAGAGAGAGAGAGAGTGAAGAGGCCATTGGTATGTCTTTGTTTTTTTTAGCTTCTGGTGAAGTTCTCCCCTTTGAAAAACCATTGCTGAGAGAGAGAGTAGATCATGAACGTGCATATATGGATCTGTGTGTGAGCAGAGGGAGAGAGACAGTGTTGTGTTTGAGCCCCGAGAGAGAGCAGAGGCAGCTTTGAACAGCCGCTGCCTGTGTGTGTGTGTTAACTTCCAAAATCAAAAATACTCTCTACCTATGCACCAAGAGAGAGAGAGAGGTCCAAGAGAGTTCAGCCAAGGAGGCCGAGCCTCCTGTGTGTGTGTGTGTGCAGTGTGTATGTGTGGAGAGAGAGACCCAACTAGAGAGAGATAAGAGTGAGAGAAGTCTCTTCTGGTGTGTCTCATGTGCCTGTGTGTATAGTGTATCCTAATGTGTGTGTTGAGTGTTGGGTGTGCATGTGTCCAGTGTGTATATGGTGTGTGTTGTGTGTGTGTGATAGCAGTGTGTCGTGTGTGTAGGAGAGAGAGAGGTGGTCGTGTGTGTGTGGCCTCTCCCTCTCTCTCACCTTTTCCTTTCTTTCTCTAAAAATTGTGTTGTTCAAATCCTTTTTCTCCTTCTCCTCCCCCCAAGCCAAGAGAGAGAAGAGAGAGATAGGTTTGGTGTGTGCCGAAGCTCCAAAGGAAAAAATGCTACTGTGTCTATCTCCTCTACCCCAAAAGTTTATCTCTCTCTGAGAAAGTGTTGATGAATCATTTTATTGATGAAGTCTTTTGTGAAATCAAGAAGATGAGAAAGACTAAATTGGAGAGAGAGTGCATGTGTGTATTGTTTATTCACTAAAAAGAGAGAGAGAGAGCACATGGAGTCTCCTCTTCTTTTTTTCTCTCTTTGTTGGACATATGTGTGTTTTTGTGGCCCTTCCCTACCGAAAGTTGAGAGAGATGTATATGTTTTATTTTCAAACTCCTCCACCACTTTTCAAACCCACTTCACCAAATTGAGCCCCACTCCACCGAATTATTTTCCACCCAAAACTTATCATCACAATGTCCACTCTGTTCCCCTTTGAATCCAGCAAAAACAAAATCCTTTTCCATCCCAAAACTCATTATCCTCATCTGACCCTCTCTTTTTCTTTTCTTTATTTTCTTTTTCATTTTTCATTTTTTTGTTTGTTTTTTATTATATTATATAAAAAAACACCTAAAAATGTGTACACACATATAAAATTAGATAAAAATTATAAAATACTACAAATTGATAAAATATTAGTGATAGAAAATAATTTGACCAAAATAGGTGAGGTTTGGGATTAAAGCTTCAATTTGATTTTTTGGCTGAAAAATTCATAAAATGACATATTCCAATTTTTATCAGCAGGTGGTCAAAAGAAAGTGCCCAAGTCTTAGGGTCGGTCAAAATGTGGTGTCTACAGTGAGGAGTAATCTATATTAAATAGAAACCTCAAGAGATGTCAGTGTAATTTATCCAAAACTATTTTATTCAAGCACTATCGAGTTTTGTCCATTGTAACCTTATGCACATTTTTACTATGTTGATTCAATTTTTGGAATGATCAATAATTGTTCCTTGACATTTTCGCAATGCCTTGTGAAGAAGTGCAATTAAAAAAGATAAACTGTAAAAAAAAAAACCTATGACACCCAATCAAGGGTGATATCTACTCTTCAGGATGGTATTTTCACAACTCCATAGTCTAAAAAAGTGTAGATAATGTTGTAATGAAAATTCAGATATTAGATTTTGTATGAAAATTCAATAAAATATCATTTTTCTAAAGTTTCATATGAGTTCTTAGACATTTAAGCCTCAAAGTTTCTTCAAATTCATGCCCAAAGAGCTACCCAAGCCTCAAACTCTCTCTCTCTCTCTCTCTTACAACTTTCTCTCTCTAAAAACCTTTACTCTAGGCCTCATACTGGTCGGCCAGTCGCCGTCAGCCATGGCAGTCAACTGGCCTAGCTACTTCTTGTGTGTGCACGTTTTTTTTCTTCTTTATAAACTTGAACCCTCCATAGTTTTCCACCATATCCTTTTCCAATCTAATCTCTAGATTTGTTTATGATGTTGTTTTGTTCTTTAGTTTGGATGCGCGTTCATGGGCATTCTTTGGGGTTCTATAGCGGTCTCAAAGCATGTTGGGTCTCTATTTGGTAGGTCTTGGTGCTGGAGTATAGGTGTTTTCTTCATGCATAGAAGTTCGATGAGTGGTCGATACATGGAAGGAGTTTGGCGGTAGATCTTGGTGCTCGAGTATGGGCGTTCTCTTCGCACATGGAGTTTCGGTGGAAGTGGTGTTCGGCCATGAGAGTTTTGGGTATGGAGTTTTAGATGTTCGACCATGTAAGTAGTGTTCGGCCATGGTCGGCGTGTGTAATGTGCACCGGAATTACGTAAGTTTTCATGAACTTACATAAGTAATTTTATAAAAATGTGCAAGTTGAACACAAATTCGCACAAGTTTGTAAAAACTTGCGTGATTATGCGAATTTGTGTTCAACTTACGCATTTTTGTGAGATTACTTATGTAAGTTCATATAAACTAACGTAATTTTGTGGTAGGGTTGCATATGGTATGTATTGGACACAAGAAAATTATCCTTCATTATCCTGATTTTGAATTTTTTTTTTTTGAAAAAAAAACTAAATTATAAATACACTCCTTTAGGTTTGCTTAAAATACAAATTGTTCCTTGAAGTTTAGAAAATTGCAAATACCCCCTTGTCAAAAATTCTTATTTAACAAAAGAGAAAAAATCATTTTACCCTTATACTTTGACACGATTTTCAATTACATCCCAGACTTTTAGTATTTTCAATTTTACCTCCATACTATGTAAATTCCTATTAATTTCACCCTTGCCATCTATTTTCATTAAGGAAGTGGACGGAATGGGTGACGTGGCCCCCTATACTGGCAAAACCTAATCTTCTCTTTTCCCTTCAACCTACAAAAACAGGGACCGATGCAAAATAGAAGAAAAAAAAAAAAACAGAGCATCAACAAAATCAGTGGAAAAGAAGAAATGAGAACCAATCGAAGCTCAAGAAATCAAGGGAGATGGAACGCAAGCGGTGCGGATGAGATGTTTTGTAACGTTTGTGGAAGAAGAAGGTTGATACACATATCATGGACTGATGCAAATCCTGGGAGGAGATTTCTTAGTTCCCCTAACAATGGTTGTAATTAGTTTACTTGGGTAGACCCATCTATGTGCGATCAGGCAGTGCAAATCATTCCTGGTTTGTTGAAGAAGTTGAATAAGATGGAAGCACAACTGAAGAAAAGGACTGGAAGAGAGAGGAAATTATGGATTTGCTTGGTCTTGTCTTGGTTGGTTGTAGGAATATGGTTTGTAATGTAAAGTTACAAGTTATATGGTAATGTAAGAATGAATGGAGTCTGTATTTTGTTTATGAATCATATGTAATAGGTGAATTATTGTTAATGGAAAAATATGATTTTGAGATGAAAATTGTGTGTTTGGTGACCTATTAATGTTGTGTCTATTATTTTGTGTTTTGTGACTCACACATAGACAGAAGAAACACACAGAAGTTGGGAAAGGATTGTGACTCACACACACAATTTGTCACCATAATTGTCACTCCAAATTTAAATTGGGCAAGACAATACAATAAAGGCACTAAAGTTACATTCTTGCTTTCACTGTGTGTCCATCCTTGAATTGAAAAGTGAAAAGAACAAGCACCAAAGCATACACACATAGCAGTCCATCACCAATGAAGACACAGAAGTTGGGAAATGATTGTGAATCACACACACAATTTGTCACTCCAAATTCAAATTGGTCAAAACAATACAGTAAAGACTCAAAAATTGACATTCTTGCTTTTATTGTTGTGTCCATCCCTAAACTGAAAAATGGAAAGAAAAAAAAACAAAAAAGTACCAAAACACACACACATAGCTGTCCATCACTAATGAAGACATAAATTGTGACAGCAGCAGTTAAGGCACTAATTATCATTCAACTTTGATCAGTTCACACACTTGTTATTCAGGTTGTGCAAAACATACACTACGAAAGGGCTAGCCAATACAAAAACTGTAACAACCCCGACCTGTGATTAGCTTGTAATCTTTGATTAAGAAGGCCTAATAAGTAATTAAGATGAAATTCTACGTTAATTTTATGTATTATATGTTATTTACATTTATATCTATATGTTGTAGAAAGATCTGTCTATGTTTCTGTTTCATTATGCGAATTAAAGACCTTATTGGTATTTGATCACGAAATTGACTTGGGTTATGTGTTATTTGGAAATTTTAGAAATTTATGGTAGGTTTACTTGAAATTTGATTCGGAACCAAATAATTAGAATAAAATAAGCCCAATTAGTTATCTTTAACTCAAGTTAATTAAGTTCCACTTATTGAGCCTATATAATGCCAAAGAATTCTAGAAACCATGGATACACTCTCATTTCATCATCTCTTGAGGAGAAAAATGTGAAAGAGTGAAAGACTAAGAGAATTGAGATTAAGCTTGGGGTTTAGAAGGAAATTTGCTACGAGACCTGGAGAATTGCTCAAGATTATCTCTAAACCTTAAAGAATTGAGAATTTTAGGTAAGAATTTTAGCCTCTAGTTTTGTAATTTAGTTAGTTAATGCTTGGAATCAAGTGAAATAGGTGATTTAAAATCAGAATTGAGCTAAAGAATGGAATTGAGAATCAATTCATGTATGCATGTGCATTTCATTGCATTTTGAGCATGTTTTCTAAGAACTCTCTCATGCATACAACAATTTGAACTTAGTTTTGAGAATTCATCCCCTTTTCTATCATTTTACCTTATTTGATCATGTTTTCAAAGATTGAAGTTCATTTTAAGTCATACATGTTATAGTTTTAAAGTTTCAAGTTTAATTTTGGTGTAATTGGCAAAGCTTTTGGGCATGATTTTGCGAAATAGTCTGTACTTCATCATGTACCATGAGTTTCTCAATGTTTTACTAAGTTTTAACCCAAAATGATGTGTTTTGATGCTTTGGAATCAGATTTTGAACTCAGAACTGCAATTTGAAAATTTTAGAATTCTGCATCACCGCTCAAGCATCCAAAGCTGCGCTTGAGCGACCACCCTTTGTTTTGCACCTTAGCTCGAGCGAACAAAAGTTGGCTAGAGCAAAAAATTCATGCTCCCAGAAGTTTTGTAAAGTTTTAAAGATCGCTCAAGCTACCAAAGTTGCACTCGAGCGGAGACCCTATATACTCAGTGTTATCCCAGATAGGTAACCCAAGAGGGGGGTGAATTGGGTTATTAAAAATTTCACAGTATTAAAATTAACACAATATTCAGAATTTTAATAAATAAAAAAAACAGAATAATAATTATCAATATAAACATAAGAGAGATAGGGAGAGAAAATCAAACACTGCGATTTATAGTGGTTCGGTACGCCGGCCTATGTCCACTCCCCAAGGAACCTCCTTGAGAATTTCTTTACTATCAATTGAATAAATACACCACCAAGCTTGTGGATTTGGCACAGGACTTACTCTTATCTATTGAGCCTCACTCAACAATAAAAGCCTTACCCTTACAAAATCTCTCTAAAAAATAAGGAATAAGAATAAGGGTAATTTACACCCTCATTTACAATATTTCTCTCACAAAGAGTAGATATGAAAGTGTAAGAACAAATGCTAGACTTAGATCTGAAAGTGAAAGAGCAGAATACAATTTGGAGCTCTTAGAAAATTTTCTCTTCAAGTTCTTGATTTTTTCTCCACACACAACACTTCTATTTATACACAAAAATATACCCGTTGGACGCTCCTTGCTGACGTCATGGCTTACATAAGCACGCTCCTGACGTCATGGCTTACATAAACACGCTCCTGATGTCATGGCTTACATAAGCACACTCTTGATGTCATCGCTTACATAAGCACACTCCTTGATTTTGAATAATCAGCAAATGATAAGAATTAAAAAGATAAAAATAATATTGATTTTTTCTTTTTGTTTTTTCAAACATGGAGTCACCATTTTTGTAGACAATTTAATACAAAGTTCACAACTTTCAAACAAACAAATAATTTTCTCCATCTAGTTTATAATATATATATATATATATAACTCCATCTTTTTCTTCTTGTTTGATTATAATAAGATATAATCAATGTAATGTAAAAAATTTAATAGTGCACGTGATGTATTCTATTTATATTATATACAATATATATATATATATATAATGTTTTAATCAAATATTTGTATACAAAAAAAATCTCTTTAAATGATATTTATGATGGATCTGAAAATGTATGCCATCTTTAAAATATTGTATATGTTGAAGAGATTTTAAACTAAATATATTCTACCACTCCATATTAATTTTGTCAACACAAGACAACCCATCAATATCAAATTTGTCAAAATAATACAACCAACCCATCATTTTTGTCAAAATAATATAATTAATTAATTTTTAATTTGGTCAAAAAGTGAATAGTAAAGTTTTCAAAAATATTTTCATTTAACTAATATTTAACAAATATATATATATATATATATATATTTTAAAAAGATAATATTTTGTGTCAAATAAATATATACATTAAAAAAATCTAAATTGTTACAAATAATATTTTTGACATCATCAAAATTAAATAATATGATTAACACTCAGTCTTTGGCTTGAACAACTGTCACCGTCTGTTGAGCGTAAAAATCATGTAACTAGTACTTTTGCAAACTTTGCAAATCGCTCGAGCAAATGATGTTACACTCGAGCGGACTGCCCTGTTTTTGAAATTTTGACTTAGTGTTGCAACTCATATTTTGGCATCCTCATTGCATCTTAAGCATTTCTAAGTCTTAATTAAGACACAATAATGAAGATAAGGATTAGAAACACACAAAGATAGAAAAGAAATAAGTTAAGTATTTTCGAAATGTATGTTTCAATGTGTATTAACGATGTGTTTGTATAGGTCGCGTGCCTTAACAGTTTAGTTTGTTTGATTCGTCTGATCTGCTATTGGAGCTATATGTGAGTAATAACTCTGTAAAGCTATGTTCAATGTTACGTATTTTCTGAACATTATGATATGAAATGATTAGTTTTCTAAAATGCTTTATTTTGTATGAATGAATCCAAGTTTCTGAACTGTATCCGTGGCATCCTTAGCACCACATGATATGCGTTCCTTTATGGGTCATCGGAATGCCTTTATGGTCGTTCCTTTATGGGTAATCAAAAACGTCTCTGTGCACACGAGTCATCGGAATGCCTATATGGCCGTCTCTTTATGGGTGATCGGATTTGTTAGCGCTAATGGATGTACCACGTATGATCATATGGAATATGTGAACTCTGAAAACGAATATAATATGAATCTGTTTCTGAATTTAAATTCTGATTTCTAAATTTGTTATGAACATCATTTATTAAAACCTTTACTCTGTTATTATTCACTGAGCTCCAGCTCACTGTACTACTTATGTATGTAGGTGAACAGGAGCGTGACTAGGCCTAAGCTGCTGCCTAGAAAGTTGTTTTTGGTCAGCCAACCACAGTGCCTTCTGAGGAGGTTCCTGAACCATGATGTGGTCAACTTTTATGAACTTCATTATGACTTTTGTATTTCTTTTGTTTAAGTCTGAACTCGACTTTTGGTTTATCTATAACGTGGTGACGTAAGACTAATGTATACATAATGTCACTAATATGTATATAAAGTTTTAAATTTCTGTCCCATGTATATCTACACAGCTCTATGGACATTGTATGTTTGTATTTTCTTTTGATAGCCTCTGTATATTGTTTAATTTGTTTAGAGGCCTTTGGTAATCATAGGATTACAGGTCGGTTACGGCACTAAACCTATAAGGGCAGATTTGAGTCGTGACAGAGTGGTATCAGAGCACGTGTTTTACCACACACACAAGTCCATATGAGCTATAGGATGTCCTAGTAAGAATTAGGGACATTACATTTGCATGTAGGAGTGTGTGATATTAAGTGAACATATCGAAACCAATATGCATTGACACTAAAATGAAATGAACCGAAATTGAACACTATAAGGAATTATCTACTTGTGTTTATTAGTACTCTGTTTACCTATAGTAAATGGAAAATCCAAGAAGTGATGGTGCAACCGAATCGTCCGAGACCCGGATGAACTGAATGGAATGAATGCTTGAAACTTTAACAAAAGCAATGATGCAACGACACAGACAACAACCTTTGCCTCCTCCACCCCTTCCAGTCCAAGTAGAACTGGTAAACAATGACATCATTAGCTTGACTTAGAAATTCAATAAAATGAAGCCACTGACTTTCTTGGGTGGAATTGAACCTTTAAAGGCTGAAACATGGATGCTAGAAATTGAAAAATTATTTGAGGTGTTTCTGTGCTCCGAAACTCAAAAGGTATTGTTGGCTACTTATACTTTAAAGGAAGAAGCTCATCGTTGGTGGATGCTTATCCGCAATGACAATAGGGCTATGACCTGGGATCAATTCAAAGAGATTTTCTACGAAAAGTACTTTCCCTAGTGCTTTCGAGATTGCAACGTGTCCGAATTCCAAGAACTCAAGCAAGGCAATATGTTAGTAGCCGAGTATGAGGCCAAGTTCACTGAATTAGCCCATATTGCCCCACACATGTTAGACACAGATTATAAGAAAGCTTGAAAATTTGAAGGAAGGCTGGATTTAGACGTGTTTGATCTGGTCGGTGTTTTAAAACTGCCCAAATATATGGATGTGCTTGATAGAGTTCTAATGGCTGAAGCCAACTTGGCTATAATAAAACAAACAAAAGCTCCAATAACTAAATAGAAAGGAAAAAGATGGTACAAGTTCAGAAAGGGTCGTTCTTTTGCTACGAACAAGAAGCAAAACACGAGATCTACTAGCAGCTCAAGTCAGAGTAGTGGATCTACACTAACTTGCCCAGAATGTGGTAGGAAACATAAGGGTATTTGTTATCGAGCAACGGGGTGCCTGTTTTAGGTGTGGTAAAACTGGCCACACGATGAGAGATTGTCCTGTCGGGTCCGAAAATGTTAACCGTCCAGTAGCAAGTTCGGCTGGATCCACTTTTGCATCAAGAACGAATACAAGAGCTAACACTGGGAAAGAAACCTTAAGGCAGGGACGAGTATTTGTACTTGTGCTTGGTGATGTGCAGCACACCGAATTAGTGGTGTCAAGTATACTCCCTATTTGTGCTCAAAACACATATGTGTTGATAGATTCAGGATCCATTTATTCATTTGTGTCGCATGCTTTTTCCCAAAAGTTTGCTAGACCTTTAGAATCTCTGAATTATTTGCTTTTTGTATCTACACCATCTGGAGGCTCTATGTTATGTGCTTATGTATATCCTGCGTATGACATCATGATTGGGGATGTATTCTTATAGGTTGATTTGCTGCCCTTGGACATTACTCATTTTGATTGTATTTTGGGTATGGATTGGTTGACCAAATATTGTGTTACCATCGATTGTGTGAATAAATCTGTTGTATTTCGACCACCCGATTTGTCTGAGTTTATGTTATGTGGGAATGGTATAGTCCCTCCTCCGTTCTTCTATGAAGGCTACTAAATTGTGAAGAAAGGGTTGTCGGGGTTATTTGTGTTATGTTCTGAATATGACTACTAATAATGCTAATGTCAAAAACATCCTTGTAGTCAATGAATTTTCTAATGTGTTCCCTAATGATTTGCCAGGAAATCTGATAGATAGAGAAATTGAATTTACCATTGATGTAATGCCTGGGACATAACCTATTTCTAAAATCCCATACAGAATGTCAACCTCTGAATTAAAAGAATTGAAAGTCCAACTTCAAGAATTGATAGACAATAAGTTTATTTGACCGAGCACTTCACCTTGGGGTGCTCCCGTCCTAGTTGTCAAGAAGAAAGATGGGTCTTTGAGACTATGTATTAACTACCGTGAATTAAACAAAGTGACCATTAAGAATAAATATTCACTGCCCCCGAATAGATGATTTGTTTGACCAACTCTAAGGAGCCCAAGTCTTTTCAAAAATTGACCTTAGATCCCGAAACCACCAATTGAAAGTTAAAGCAGAAAATATAGAGAAAACCGTTTTCCGGACTAGATATGGGCATTATGAGTTTTTGGTAATGCCATTTAGGGTAACAAATGCACCAGCTGCCTTCAGGGACCTAATGAATAGAATGTTTAAACAATTTCTTGATGAGTTTGTTGTTGTGTTCATTGATGATATATTGATTTATTCTGAAAGTAGGGAAGAACATAAAAAACATTTGAGAATTGTGTTACAGACCCTAAGAGAAAAGAAACTTTATGCAAAATTCTCCAAATGCGAATTCTGGCTTGATTGTGTGACATTTCTGGGGCATGTAATCAACAAGGATGGCATATCAGTAGACCTACAGAAAATTAAAGCTATTGTGGACTGGCCTAGACCAACCACTGTGACTGAAGTTAGAAGTTTTCTAGGACTTGTTGGTTACTACTGCAGATTTGTAAAGGACTTATCCAAACTTGCCATGCCATTGACACAGTTGACACAGAAGAATATATCATTTGTTTGGAATGATCAAAGAGAGTCCGCCTTTCAAGAATTGAAGACTAGACTGGTGACTGCACCAATTTTGACTCTACCTAATGAAACAAATGGGTTTCAGATTTACAGTGATGCATTATACAAAGGCTTGGGATGTGTGTTAATACAGAATGGGAAGGTAATTGCATATACTTCACAACAACTCCGACCACATGAGAAGAATTATCTAACTCATGACCTTGAACTCACAGCTGTGGTTTTTGCTTTGAGAATCTGGCGCCATTATCTGTATGGAGTGACTTGTGAAATGTGTACTGACCATAAAAGCCTGAAAATATTTCTTTACTCAATAAGAATTAAACATGAGACAAAGAAGATGGCTTGAATCAATTAAAAATTATGACTTACAAATTCTGTACCACTCGGGGAAGGCAAATACAGTTGCAGATACTTTGAGCCGAAAGTCTAATGGGAATTTGTCATGTTTGCTCACTAGTCAGAAAGAATTGTTGTGTGATCTAGAAAGAAATGAAATTGAAGTGGTTATGCGTGAACATGGTGGAGTTCTAACTGCCATTTCTGACCGGCCATAGTTGCGGAAGTTAAAGAAAAACAATTACAAGATGAATTTATGAAAAAAATGGTTGATGAGATTGGTTCAAAATCGAGGCCCATATTTTTGTTCGAAGACAACGTTTTGAAATTTCAAGAAAGACTTTGTGTATCGGATTGTTCTGAATTGAGGAAGCGTATCATGATTGAAACTCATAACTCCAAATTTGCTATGCATCCAGAGAATACAAAGATGTAGCATGACTTGAAACAAAATTTCTAGTGGCCTGGAATGAAGAAGTGTATTGCTGATTTTGTAGCTAAAGTTTGCACTGCCAATAAATAAAAACTGAACATCAACGACCCGCTAGATTACTTCAGCCGCTTCCAATACTGGAATGGAAATGGGAGCATATTACGATGTACTTTATTATTGGATTGCCTCGCTCCTCTCGAGGTATGGATTCTATTTGGGTCATTGTTGATTGTTTAACTAAGTCTGCTCACTTTTTATCTGTGAAAACTCTTTATAATGCGGAAAAATTGGCTAACATTTATATAAATGAGATTGTGAGATTGCATAGTGTATCAGCATCTATTGTATCTGACAGAGATCCTAAGTTCACTTTAAGATTCTGATAGAGTTTGCAACAAGCTTTGGAGACTGAATTGAGATTGAGTAATGCTTATCATCCGCAGATAGATAGCCAATCAAAAAGAACGATATAGACTTTGGAAGATATGCTCAGAATGTGTGTATTGGATATCTAAGGAAATTGGGAAACCTATTTGCCTTTGGCCGAGTTTGTGTACAACAACAACTATCACTCAAGTGTTAGAATGGCTCCTTATGAAGTGTTGTATGGTAGAAAATGCCGATCTCCGATTTGCTGGGCCGAAGTAGGCGATAGACCGTTGTTGGGACTAGAACTTGTGCAAGAAACAACTGAAAAAGTGAAACTAATTCAACAATAGTTTAAAATTGCCCAAAGTCGCCAAAGGAGTTATGCGGATGTTCAGAGGAGAGATAGAGAATATGAAGTCAGTGATAATGTGTTGATCAAAGTGACTAATGAAAGTGAAAACTCGATTTGGGATAAAAGGAAAGTTAGCACTACGATACATTGGGTTATATAAATGATTGAGAGAATCAACCCTGTGACTTACTAAGTGGCTCTACTTTCGATTATGGAGCAAATGCATAATGTGTTTCATATTTCTATGCTTCGGGAATATTTACGGGATCCACATCATATTATTGAACCAACCCATGTGCTTTTGAAGGATGACTACACATATGAAAAATGACCAATCCAAATTGTAAACTGCAGGATCAAGAGATTGATAAACAAGGAGATTCCATTGGTGAAGGTTAATTGGCAAAATCATAAAAGAACTTATGCAACATGGGAGACCAAAGAAGATATGAGGAAGATATATCCTGATTTATTCCCTTTGGATCCAATATTCTTCCAAAACGAAGGTAATTCGAGTTTGGAGGGCCAAACTTTTTAAGAGGGAAGACTGTAACAACCCCGACTTGTGATTAGCTTATAATCTTTGATTAAGAAGGCCTAATAAGTAATTAAGATGAAATTCTACGATAATTACATGTGTTATATGTTATTTGCATTTATATCTATTTGTTGTAGAAAGATCTGTCTATGTTTCTATTTCATTATGCGAATTGAAGGCCTTATCGGCATTTGATCATAAAATTGACTTGGGTTATGTGTTGTTTGGAAATTTTAGAAATTTATGGTAGGTCTACTTGAAATCTGATTTGGAATCGAATAATTAGAATAAAATAAGCCTAATTAGTTATCTTTAACTCAAGTTAATTAAGTTCCACTAATTGAGCCTATATAAGGCCAAAGAATTCTAGAAACCATAGGTACACTCTCATTTCATCATCCCTTGAGGAGAAAAACGTGAGAGAGTGAGAGACTAAGAGAATTGAGATCAAGCTTGGGGTTTGGAAGGAAATTTGCTAGGAGACTTGGAAAATTGCTTAAGATGATCTCTAAACCTTAAAGAATTGAAAACTTTAGGTAAGAATTTTAGCCTCTAGTTTTGTTATTTAGTTGGTTAATGCTTGGAATCAAGTGAAATAGGTGAATTAACATGAGAATTGAGCTAAAGAATGAAATTGAGAATCAATTCATATATGCATGTGCATTTCATTGTATTTTGAGCATGTTTTCTAAGAACTCTCTCATGCATGCAACAATTTGAACTTAGTTTTGAGAGTTCATCCTCTTTTCCATCATTTTACCTTATTTGATCATGTTTTGGAAGATTGAAGTTCATATGAAGTCATACATGTTATATTTTTAAAGTTTCAAGTTTGATTTTGGTGTAATTTGCAAAGCTTTTGGGCTTGATTTTGCAAAATAGTTTGTACTTCATCATGTACCATGAGTTTCTCAATGTTTACTAAGTTTTGGCCCAACATGATGTGTTTTGATGCTTCAGAATCGGATTTTGAACTTAGAACTGCAATATGAAAATTCTAGATTTCTGCATCATCGCTCGAGTGACCAAAGCTGTGCTTGAGTGACCACCTTTTGTTTTGCACCTTAGCTCGAGCGAACAAAAGTTGGCTCGAGCATAAAATTCATGCTCCTAGAAGTTTTGCAGAGTTTTACAGATCGCTCGACCGATTGAAGTTGCACTCGAGCGGAGACTTTGTTTACTTAGTCTTTGGCTCAAGTAACGGTCAAGCGTAAAAATCATGTAACCAGTACTTTACAAACTTTGCAGACCACTCAAGCGACTGATGTTGCACTCGAGCGGACTGCCTCATTTTTGAAAATTTAACTAAGTGTTGCAACTCATATTTTGGAACCCTTATTGCATCTTAGGTATTCCTAAGCCTTAATTAAGACACAATAATGAGGATAAGGATTAGAAACACACCAAGATAGAAAATAAATAAGTTAAGTATTTTCTGAATTTGTGTTTCAATGTGTATCAACAATGTGTTTGTATAGGTTGCGTGCCTTAGCTGTTTGATTCGTCTGATCTGTGATTAGAGCTATCTGTGAGTAATAACTCTGTAAAACTATGTTCAATATTTTGTATTTTCTGAACATTATGATATGAAATGATCAGTTTTCCGAAATGCTCTGTTTTGTATATGAATGAATGATTGTCCAAGTTTCTGAAATGTATTCGTGGCATCCTTAGCACCATATGTGTCACGACCCAAACCCGCCTCTATGGGTTCAAGATCAGAATCGCCAAGAATCCGAGATTACCGGCCCGCTAACAAGAAAACAAGAATACAAAGTACATGAATGTGGAAGCCAAAATAGTAATTAAAAGATGTCCAATGAGCTGTGATAGCTTGTATGCAAAAAGACTTTTCTTAACATATTCACATTCAGAACAAAATAGTATATACATGTATCATTTACAGGCATTCAGGTTAGGGACCAAGTCCCCATCATAACAAAGACAAGACAGTACTGCCATAAAGATTACAAAAATAGATGCAAGAAGGGGGAAATCTAAAACACCCCAAGCAGCCCTGGCTTGGTCAGGCTTGGAACCTCGCAGTGAGGCACGGTGGTTGGCTTGACAAAAAGGGAGTTTAACCCAACGCTCCTAGCTCCGATTCGGTGCCTGGACACCTATATATATATATATAAACAGTGAGCTAAAGCCCAATGAATAACATGTGCGTAAAGAAATTAAGAATGAATGTCCTTTCAATATTTAAAACAGTTATTCGAACAGTATATCAGTTATCCGATCATAGCAGTCATAAGTGGTACATCCAATAGCAAAATAGTACAAGAGGTTAACAATCCAATGCGAAGTTAGTTGATGGCCATCATATCAAGAATGAGTGGTTCCAACATGGGAACCGACAGAGATCTCGTGATGAAAGCAAAGATGTGACAAGACAAGAATAAATAATTGTTATGGATGCCACGAATATAGTTCGCAAATAGAACAAGCATTCATTCAGTAAACAGTGTTATTTCATAAAGCAGTTCAATCATTCATTCAGAAAGAAATCTCAATTGAACATATCTTTACAACTTTGTTACTCACAGAATTCTGGGCTATAGATAAGCTAGTGTGCATTCTCGGATGCCAACTCTACACAGTTACAGGATGAACACACACTAAGTCACATACTTGGGAATCGAAGACTTAGTCCCTACTTAGACTCGATGTGGTTTTACATCAATATCCTCCTTAAGATGCCTTAAACATGCCCTAGGAATGCCTAGGATGGAAAGAGGATGCAAAGATATACTGATAAACACTTTTCAAAATTTTCAGAAAACAGGGGTCTCGCTCGAGCGTGGCTTTCTATGCTCGAGTGGACATGCAGACAAAGGATCTCCGCTCGAGCGTGACTTCCATCGCTCGAGCGGACTGAAGCTATAATAAAAATACTGTGTGCTCAAAATTCACGCTCGACGGGCGCCGACTTCGCCGAAGCGTGAGATAAGTCTCGCCGGCGTGAACTCTCGCCAAGGATCAGAACTCATGCAAAGTACTGGATACACGCATTTCACGCTCGAGCGTAACTTTCCTCACTCGAGCGGACAGTATGATCTCAGATTGTACGCTTGAGCGTGGAGTTCCTCACTCAAGCGTGGGTCTAAAATCTGGAAATTCCAAATTTGAACCTCAAGCTTAAAATCAACTTTTAATGCATCAAATTCGATCCTTTTGGGCCAATTTTCTGGAAAACACTTTTAAACTCATAATATAACATGTTTCAAAGATCAATTTGAGAAATCGAAGCCCAAAGGTAGTTCGATTAAACTCATTTCCAAACAAAACTTCAAGAACATGAATTAAATGTAACATGCATGCATTTAAACAACTTCTAGGCTTCAAATACTTGCTCCAAGAGCCAATTCCTTCAAAATCAAGATGAATTCATGGACTACAACAATAATATGGACATGCATGCAAGAATTTCCATGAAAACAACTTTAAATTTCAAGATGTGCACATGCATGTATGATTTAGCTCTAAATTCAACAATCTAAACCAAAACTTGACTTCAATCTCTAAACTTCCATGAACCATGCAACATAAGACTAGAATTCATAAGCAAGAGGGTAATTATCCTACCTTAGGTCTAGAATTTCAATGTAGAAGCTTAATTTGCCAATTCTCTCTTCAATTTTTCCAAGTTTCCAAGCCAATACAAGATGAAATCAAGTTATCCCCTATCTCTCTCTCTCTCTAGTCGGTTTGGTATAAGGAAATGGCTGAGGAAGAGATATGAATTAAGTCTCAAAAGTTTTATGAGATGGCCCACTAACATGGCATTTTGGTAAATAAGTCCAACTCTTGCAAATTAGCATTATTTAATCCAATTTAAACATACCAAATCACATTTCAATTAAATATATATCATAAGAGTACATAAATTCTAATTAGCACAAAACACTAATTAATTTCAGATTCGGCCGCCGATAAGGCCTTCAATTTACAGTTTAAAACACAAAACATGAACAGATAATTTAGCAGTCAAACAGATAGGCATGAAATTAAACTAATACACTCAATCAATCCGTTCAGAATTTCAGTCAATCAGTCAGTTAATATGCTTAATCATAGATTAGCACTAATCAGTGGTGTTATCAGTAAACAGTAGTGAGGGTTGTCACAATATGATATGCGTCCCTTTATGGGTCATCAGAATGCTTTTATGGTCGTCCCTTTATGGGTCATCGAAAACGTCTCTGTGCACATGAGTCATCGGAATGCCTATATGGCTGTTGCTTTATGGGTTATCGGATTTGTTAGTGCTAATGGATGTACCACGTATGTTTATATGGAATATATGAACTCTAAACACGAATATGAATATGAATATGAATCTGTTTCTGAATTTGAATTTTGATTTCTAAATTTGTTATAGACATCATTCTTTAAAATCTTTACTCTGTTATTATTCACTAAGCTCCAGTTCACTGTATTATTTATGTATATAGGTGAGCAGGTGCATGACTAGGCCTAAGCTGCTGCCTGGAGAGTTATTTTTGGTCAGTCAACCACAGTGCCTCCCGAGGAGGTTCCTGAACCATGATGTGGTCAACTTTTATGATCTTCATTATGACTTTTGTATTTCTTTTGTTTAAGTCTGAACTCGACTTTTGGTTTATCGATAACATGGTGACGTAAGACTAATGTATGTATGACGTTACTGATATGTATATAAAGTTTTAAATTTCTGTCCCATGTATATTTACACAACTCTATGGACATTGTATGTATATATTTGCTTTCGTTAGCCCCTGTATATTGTTTAATTTGTTCAGAGGCTTTTGGTAATTCCAGGATTACTTATGGGTTACGGCACTAAACCTGTAGGGGCGGGTTTCGGTCGTGACAGAGTGGTATCAGAGCACGTGTTCTACCACACAAACGAGTCCATATGAGCTATAAGATGTCCTAGTAAGAATTAGGGACATTATATCTGCATGTATGTGTGTGATATCAAGTGAACATATCTGAACCAATATACATTAACACTGAAATAAAATGAACTGAAATTGAACACTGTAAAGAATTATTTGTTTGTGTTTATTAATGCTCTGTTTACCTATAGCAAATGAAAAACCCAAGAAGTGATGGTACAGCCGAATGTTTTGAGACCCCGATGAACCGAATTCCAAAATGAAAAGATAACAAATACCCTAAACACAACGTATAGTGCTCTCATCATGCAACTACTCACCTGAATTCCAAAATGTATAGTCTCTAAACACAATGTGAAGAAATAATCACTCATACTTTGAATAAAATAATAATAATAATAATAAAGACTTATCTACACATCAAAAAATCTTAAAATAAGTATTCCTCAAAATAAAAACTCACCTATTAAACCCAAAAGTCACTAAGGTGTACCAAAATCTTAGAGCTCTACCACACATGATCACAACCCACACAACACCTACCACTTCTAGCAACCCTTTATTAACTTCAACAACCCATTAACTAAATCAGAGCATCAACTTTCTTGTTTATTTGCAACAGTACTGTTACACAATCACACAAGCACTACAAGCTATATATATATATATATAATATGTATGATTAATTAATTAAATTAAATTAATTATTTGTGCAAGTATATATGTGTATATATATATGCCCAATCCCCAAAATACTACAATATAAGTCTCCTCTAATTTGTTATGTGTTCAACAATTAACTAAAGATCATAATTGTGTTGTTTCCTTTGATGCTAAGTCCTTTGTGATTCAGGACAAGCACAAGAATTAGGTCCTTCATGGAGGTTCCAATCTTCATGGCCTTTATCAATTCACTGAGTCTTCACCTAGGTCTTCTTCACAAGACGATATTAAAGCTACTAATCAACACATTACTTCTATTTCTCCTCATAATTGGCATCAAAGATTGGGACACCCTTCCTCTTTGAATTTTTATCATATTAGCAAACATTTACCTATTAGTGCTAAGTCTAATAATACCATGACTTGTACACATTGTAGTATGTCCAAAGTTCCTAGATTGCCTTTTAGGCTTTCAAGTTCCTTTGTTAATGCACCTTTTTCTTTAGTGCATAGTGATTTGTGGGCTCCTTTTGATGCCTCACCTAATGGTTTTAGATATTATGTACTCTTTGTTGATGATTTCAGTAGATTCACTTGGGTTTATCCTCTACACTATAAGAGTAAGGTTTATGTCACGTCCCAAAATTTAGACAATTAAATATTAAAATAGGACTAAATCCCAATCAATATTCCATCATCCAAATCCTAGAGGTGAAAAAACTAAACGCCAACCAAACCATCAACCATAATTTCATAACTAACCAATACCTCCAACATTAAAGTAACAATATGTAGTCAAAATAACTTAAATAATGTACGGTTACAAACCATGCCAAATTATCTCAATACTAAAGTCATAAAAAAATAATAAATACATAAACTAATATCAACCCTAAGCTCAAGAAATAACTGTCACGCCCCAAAATTTGGACAATTAAATATTAAATTAGGACTAAACCCCAATCAATATTCCATCATCCAAATCCTAGAGATGAAACAAAAAAAACTAAACGCCAACCAAACCATCCACCATAATTTCATAACTAACCAATACCTCAACATTAAGGTAGCAACAACTAGTCAAAACAATTTAAATAATGTAAAGTTATAAACCATACCAAATTATCAAACACCAAGGTCATAATAATAAAAAAATAAATAAATACATAAACCAATATCAACCCTAAGTTCAAGAAAATAAAAGAAGTCCAAATGACATATCCTACGATCATAGTTATTTCTTGTCACCACCATAGTCTCAACTAATCCTGTAAAGGAAGCTCGGCTGCACTCAAACAAAACGCACCCGAGTTGCCAAAAGATAAAACGGGTCAGTATACAGGTATACTGGTATGAGTACAAGATTTAACACCCATGTGTCCACTAGACACAAACAAAAATACATTTACTTCTTATTACGGAACAAGACAAGTAGTTCCAATCGCACCGAGATGAATGAGTAGTTTCTCGAGATATGGTGACATTTAGTTTCTTTCCCGTACACAATGAAATATAAATTGATTATAAAATAAAAAAAATAGAAATAAAAATATGGTGGCTCAGCCCTACATAAAAAAATTAGTAAGACCCACCATTCTGCAAAAAAAAATAAATTTAGTATAATTTAATCATAATCAACTTGCTAAAGAAGTATAAAAATGTATCGTTTTATGCTTAAATAATTCGAATTGACCAAAACTCAAATAACAAAAGTTGTAAAGAATCAAATTTACTAAGAGGTTTCTCAGACGAATTTAGTAAATACTGAACAGGTTGAGAGAAAAACTTAATATAAAATCCTAACTGAAATTCGATCGAAAAATCTGGAATTGAAAACGAAAATAAATTGCTGTAAGATGAATTTTGTTGGAAACGTTCAAAACACAAAAAGTGTTCAGAATAATATTTTACTTCAGTTTACGCGAAACCAATAAAATTGAGCTTGTTTCGTGGGTTAAAATAGTCTCTAAAATTTGTATTGCCAAAATGAATTAAAACTACTATAATCAAGATCATCCGATTATAAGTTCTAATCGATCTTTTTAATAAAAAGTTAAAACACAAAAGTTGTCTAGAATCACGTATACATGTCTCTTCTCAAATTTCATAATTTATCGAGGTCATCTACTATTTTTCAAGATATACAAATCAATACAATTCACACTATACCAATAAACTCATAATTAAATTCTTTGTACCTTAACTCCACCACTTCGGCCCATCACTTCTGACCTACACATATATCTCATGTGCCTCCTGTATACTTAACACCGCTCCAAAGCCAAACTTGCATGGGGATATCGCCTCGAGTTTGACCCACACTCCCCGAATGGTTAGCATATACGTACGTGCGTAAATCAAAGCACTCGTCTACTCATGAGAACGAGGCAACAATATACATATACAAAATATCTCACTCATGAGAACGAACATAACAATGCCAAGCCTAAGGCATTCAAATAAATCTCATAATCCTCACTTTTTTTTTTATACACTCTTTCTTACCTATACTCAAATAAAACAACAATCCATGGAGTCATGGTAGAATATAAAGAATTTATCTATGGGTTCCTAATTAATTTTAATTTCATATAACCATGAGTGTGATTACAACCATAAAATAAATCCATATAAAAACCCTAAACATGGCATACACAACTAATCAAAGTAATTAAAATCAATCAATCAACTAATAACCCTAAACCTTACATACACAACTAAACAAAATAATTAAAATCAATTAATCATCTAAAAACCCTAAACCTTACATACACAATTAATCAAAATAATTAAAATCGATCAATCATCTACATAAAAATATGAAATCAATTCAACATCAAATAAATAAAAATAAATAAATAAAAACAACGAATTAAATATAAATCAAGATAAAAAAATATATATTGATAATAATATATATCATATTTACATTTATATATATTATATTTAAGTTCTATTTGGTATATTTGAATATTGATGTATTTATATGGTTAAAAAAAAGAGAGGAGTATTTACATATTGATAAAATATATATCATATTTATATTTATATATTATATTTAAGTTCTATTTTTATAATACAAATATAATAGTCAAATAGGTTATATGTATTATAAAATAAAATATAATCCTAAGTTAGGTTAAGCATATATAGGTGGCTGATGCTAATAAGAAAAAACACAGAACAAAAAAAAAAAAAAAAAAAGGAAAATAGGGCTCGATATGGCGGGAGATAGAGACAACCGTAAGAGAGAGATCGATCAATCAAAACAGAGAGAAGGACAGCGAGAGAGAGAGAAGAGGAAAGAAAAAAAAAGATTAGGTTTTGTTTTGGTGACTCCATTAATTCTTCAAACAATTTTTTGATCTTAAAAAAAATATTGTGAGTACAATTTGGTATCAGAGCTCTAGGTTACCCTAAACTTGTGAGAGTTTAGGTGATCCTTGGATTGTGAAATCATAGGTTAGCTAGTTTAGTTTGGTGGTTGAGTTTATTCTAAGCAGTTATGAACGAATTCTTTTTGTGTGTTTAACTTGAAGGTGATGGCTGGAAAGTATAATTTGAGAAGAATTGAGCCTAATGGCACAGGGGAAGAAACAATTGCTAAAGCGACAGCAGCGGCAGCGGCGACTACTACCGAGGCAACCAATACGGTGTAGATTAATGTGGGGCAGATGATGGCTCAATTACTTCAGATTGTGCAGAACAATAATCAAAGTCAGCAGGGAGATCCATTTGCGAAGAGAAACAAAGATTTTAATTCTTTGGGAGGTCAAAAATTCTCTGGAGATGGAGGACCCATTGTAGCTGACGCTTGGGTTCAGAAATGTGAGATGGTGTTTAGTCGTATGTAGCTCACCGAGGTCCAAAAACAGGAGTTGGCGACACATCAGCTTGAGGGAGTAGCCCTATTTTGATGGAACTCGTGGAAGGAAGGTCTAGATATAACAACTTTGACTTGGGTAGATTTCAAGACTCGTTTTGACCGGAAGTTTGTTCCTACTGCTATTCGGTCTTAATTGAGTGATGAATTTTTGAAGTTGACTCAAGAGGGTAGAACAGTGATCGACTATGTCACAAAGTTTAATGAGCTGTCTCGTTATGCCCCTTACTTGGTCGACATGCAGGAGAAGAAGAATGAGAAGTTTATTAAAGGATTGAATCATTACTTGTCTAAGTCCCTTATTCCCTTTGATGCTGAATCGTTTGACAGAGTTCTTAATTTGGCACTAAAGTATGAAGAAAAAGAGAATCAGTTTAAAAAAGGGAAGGCCAAGGTCGGAGAGACTTCTAGAGAGAGTCACTTCCAGCAGCGGGATGGGAACAGATACCGACCCTATGATCAAAGGCATACGGGTCAGCAGTTTCAGAGGTCACAGCAACAGGGTAGTCAGGGAAATTTCAGACCTCTGGGTAATTTTCGGCCTCAGGGCAATTTCCAGCCCCAGGGGCACTATTATCAGAGACAGGGTGGTCCGCGCCCACAGGGGTATCAAAGACAGCGGCAGCAAGTGCCACAGTTGGGTTATCGTCCTTTCATACCTCAGTTAGAGGGGCCACCACCTATCAGACCAGTAGTACCTCAATTGATTAATAGGAAGTGTTTTGGGTGTTAGCAGTTGGGACATGTAATCAAGGATTGCCCTCAGAGACAGCAGGCGTGTGAGGTCGGCGATTCTGCAAATTTGGCATTGGTGATGCGAGGCGACAAAGTGCAAGGTACTTTTAATCTTTTTCAAGAACCCATTAGAGTACTTTTTGATACTGGTGCCTCTCATTCTTTTATATCTAGACAGTTTGTAGGAAGAGAACATATCGTAACTACCTCCTTGTCTAGACCTATTCGTGTTGAGACCCCTTTAGGAGGGGCAGTTACTCTTTATGAGATGTGTAAAGATTTTGAGATTGACTTTGCGGGTAGAGTCTTGCATGTAGACCTAATTGTGCTAGGGTTTGAAGGATTTACAATTATTTGGGTATGGATTGGCTGTGAAAATACTTTGTGACTCTAAATTGTGCTGGAAGGATTGTAAATATAGATATTCCTGATATGCCATGGCTTACCCACAATTCTAGCGATGGAGAAGAGTCGGTGATGATGAGTTTTCTGTGCTCGGTAGAAATCCCTAAGCAGGATATTAGTGAGGTAGATGTGGTGCATAAGTTTGAGGATGTATTCTAGGAGATACTTGGACCTCCTCCTCGACGAGTAGTAGAATTTCGCATTGACTTAGTACCAGGAACTGCACCAATTTCTAAGGCGGCATACAGAATGGCACCTAAAAAGCTTGTGGAGATGAAGAAGCAGCTAGAAGAGATACTTCAGAAAGGGTTCATTCGTTCAAGTAACTCCCCGTGGAGAGTACCCGCGATCTTTGTCTCCAAGAAAGATGGCACTCTCTGCATGTGCATAGATTACAGAGAGCTGAATAAGGTGACTATCAAGAACAAGTATCTGTTACCTAGAATTGATGACTTGTTTGATCAGTTGAAGAGGGCAGCCATGTTCTCTCAGTTTGATCTCAGAACGGGTTACCATCAGATGGGTGTATCAGTGAAAAGTATACCGCTTACTGCTTTTTGGAACCGGTATGGGTTATACAAATTTCCTATAATGCCTTTTGGTTTGACCAATGCTCCTGCCTATTTCATGGACTTGATGAACAGAATTTTTCAACCATATTTAGATAAGTTTGTGATTATCTTCATAGATGATATCCTGGTGTATTCTAAGAAAGAGGAAGAGCACAGAGAACACTTGAAAGTCGTGTTGCAGACTTTGAGGGAGCAACAATTATACGCTAAGTTCAGTAAGTGTCACTTTTGGGAGAAAGAAGTTCGCTTTTTGGGGCATGTTGTGTCCAATCAGGGGATAACAGTAGATCTTGAAAAAGTTGTTACAGCCAAAGAATGGAAGCAACCCACGAACCCTACAGAGGTGAGAAGTTTTTTAGGACTAGCCGGTTATTACAGGAGATTTATAGAGAAGTTTTCCACTATTACAGCACCCATGACCAAGTTAACTCGCAAAAATATGAAGTTCTTATGGACATATGATTGTGAGAAAGCTTTCCAGGAGTTAAAGTAACGGTTAACTATAGCTCCGGTGTTAACTATACCGGTACAAGGGGAAAAGTTAGTAGTGTTTACTGATACGAGTGGAATTGGGTTGGAATGTGTGTTGATGCAGCATCAGAAGGTTATATCTTATGCTTCTCGACAATTAAAACCTCATGAGAGACGATACCCTACTCATGACTTAGAATTGGCAGCAGTTGTTTTTGCGTTGAAAGTGTAGCGGCACTACTTGTTTGGGGAGCACTTTGAGTTGTACACGGATCACAAGAGCCTCAAATATCTCTTTTCTTAAAAAGAGTTGAACATAAGGCAACAGAGGTGGATTGAATTCATTAGTAGTTATGATTTTAAGATCGTTTACTACCCGAGGAAAGGAAATATGGTCGCTAATGCACTTAGTCGACAACATGGGATTATAACTTCTTTGATGATTCAGGAATGGAAGTCCTTGGAGTTAATTTCGGTGTATGATGTTCAACCAATAGAGAGTGTTGAGAGGGCATACATTGGTAGTTTGACCGTGCAGCCGACTTTACTAGGTAAAGTTCGTCAGATGCAGAATTTAGATGGGTTTCTCATCAGTAAGCTCGATGACCTTGTAGTGGATTTAATCGATGATTGTTCTACAGATTGGTCTGTGGACTCAAATGGGGCATTGCAATTCAAGGACAAGTTGTGTGTACCTAACATTGTTGAATTAAGGAAAGAGATTATGGATGATGTCCATAGGTCCTGATATACCATTCACCCTGGTGGGACTAAGATGTATCATGACCTGAAGAGGACGTTTTGGTGGGAAGGTATGAAGAAAGACGTAGGAGAGTATGTTTCTCGATGTTATGTGTGCCAATAGGTTAAGGCAGAACACCAACGATCATTTGGACTTTTGCAGCCTCTCGAGATCCCTACTTGGAAATGGGAGTACATCTTTATGGATTTTGTGGATGGATTGTCGTAGTCTATGCGAGACAATGAATCTATTTGGGTGATAGTGGATCGACTCACTAAGTCTGCTCATTTTATTCTAATCAGTGTTCACCGAACTGTAGATAAATTGGCTAGGTTGTATATTCGGGAGGTGGTGCGACTTCATGGCGCACCAGTTTCAATAGTTTCGGATCGTGATCCGTTGTTTGTTGCAGAGTTTTGGAAGAGTTTTCAGCATGCTTTGGGTGCTAGTTTAGACTTGAGCACGGCTTATCATCCTCAGATAGATGGGCAAACTGAGCGGGTAAATTAGATCTTGAAGGATATGTTGAGAGCTTGTGTGTCACACCCCAACCCAGCCCCTATAAGTTTGGGCATGACTTAAGCAGAAACAGACAGAATAACTTGTGTGGTGTAACATTGGGGCCTGAACGGAAGCATTAAATTTAAAACGACATCTAGAAATATCCATTGAGCAACTATCTACAAGCCAGGACCATCTTAACATTGAACATAACGTAGCATGCACACAAAGAGGAGGTTACATAAACATTTACAATCCAGCCCAGGTTTTAGGCATACAAAACAATTAATACATAACCCTGACCAGCGATGTGGATACCAAAAATTACATTTACAAAGAAAACTGATCTAATATGTAAGGGTTTCCTCCAGTGCCTGGTTATCCTTAGGCTGACAAAAATGCATGACGTGTGCTAGATCGGCTCCTCAGTGGTTCTTCTGAGAATCAAACAAAACTACAGAATGAGACAAGGTCAGTGAATAGTAGTCCCTAATATAAAATCACCATGTACAGTAGTATATGAATCAAAACCAAAAACCGAGATATCAGATTGGCCCATTTGCCCGGATAGCCTTTGGCCGGGTAGCCTTATGCAACAATGTAGCCTTGGCACAGATAGTCTTCGACTCGGGTAGCCTTGCGGCCAGATAGTCTTCGCCTCACATTTCAGTTCTAGATCAACATATAAGTTATGATCTTATCTTACAGAAAACGGATACATAAATATATGTAAAATGCACTATTACTCACAATGTTGTGGTGGCGTATGAGTTCCTCCTGGAGTGTGCCCTACACACAACATAACTAATAAATTAGTATTCTTTTCCTTTAAAATCGATTCACATGCCTCCACACTTTTATAAAGTCATAATCTCTTAAGACCCATCAGAAAAGAATATTCTAATAACACCGAAGAGTCAAACACAAAAAACTGAACAAAATGTATTTTTCTTGCTGAAACAGTCCTCCGCTCGAGCGTAGCTTTGTCCGCTCGAGCGTACAGTGTAGTGCTGCCAAAATACTGGATGGTCGATTTTTACGCTCGAGCGGACAGGGTAAATTTTCAGAAAACTGCTGGGAGGTGCATTTTCACGCTCGAGCGGACGACTACCCAGATTCAGGGCAGCCCGATCTCAAGCCAAAATTCATCATTCAAACCCAATTTTTCATGCAATCAAGGATGAAATTCATGCAATACTTCTACATAACAACACCACAACATGGAGGAAAGCTTAATCATGTCAATTTAAACCAAGTTAAAGGCTTCAACAAGCCAACACTTTCACAAATTCCATCCAATGTTCCAAATATATTCAAGTTCTACAAATTCAACAAACATAGCACATAGTAGTAACATATTGGTATGAATTAATGCTATAGAAACAAAGATTGATGTCCAAAGTGTCAAGGCACCAAATCAATGAGAAACCCTAATGGAGCAAACACAGATTATCCATGAATCAACACAAGCATGAGATGAAATTCTTGAGAAGTTAAACTAGGAATTTGGTTACCTTAACCTCAATCTCCCAATCCTACTAATGGATGAGCTTCTTTGGTGAGTCAAATTTATTTTCCCCCAATTCTTCTCCTTCAACTCTCACGTTCCACTCTTCCTTTCTTTCTCAATGTAAGCCCACGTTTTGATCACAAATTTTACAAGTCTTAGACATAGATATATATAACAAGATATAAGAGCACAAAAGACGAAATTCAATCGCTTTATGGTGCCGAAATAAAAATTTCACAGAAAATCCCCTTATAGCTTAAAAATCATGTAAATTCCAAATATCAAATCAATTTCTGCAAATTAAATCTCTAAGATGCTCAATTTCCATTTTAAGTAATTCAAGTGTAACAGATACGTTCTAATTCAACAGATAGAAACTCATATCTCTAAGTTCCATGCTCTTTTACTATATTTTCACATAGATTTTCACAATAACATTCAAAGACACAGAATAGGGGATTATAAAGGCAATGAGAATCGAGATATGAGGGTCGGGTATTACACTCTCCTTATTTAAGTTTGGTCCTCCAAACTTGCTTTTTACTATAGGGCCAGCGAAAACAGATACGGGTATTGATTTTGCATTTCGTCCTCTTTTTCCCAGGTTGCCTCGGTTCCGTAGTGCTCTTGCCACTCCACTTTTACCATTGGAATTTCCCGGTTCCGTAACTGTTTCACCTGACGATCTAGAATTCGAAGCGGTTTTTCTTCATATGTTAACCTGTCGGTTAGCTCAATCTGATGATAATCAATAATATGGGATGGATCTGGAAGGTACTCTCGGAGCATAGAAACATGAAATACATTATGAACCTGACTCAGATGTGGCGGAAGGGCGACTCGGTAAGCTACTGTCCCAACTTTCTGTAAAATCTGAAAGGGACCGACATATCGGGGTGTTAGCTTACCCTTCTTTCCAAATCTTGGGTGACCTTTCATTGGGGTGACTTTCACAAAGACATGCATTTTCATCAAATTCCAAATTCCTTCGGTTATCTGCGTAACTCTTACACTGCTTTGGCGGTTTGACCTTTCTCGAATAATCTTCACTTTCTCATTAGTTAATCGAGCGATCTCGGCCCTAACAAAGGCCTATCTCCTACCTCGGCCAACCTGCTGGTGGCGACACGGTCTCCATCTGAGGGCTTCATAAGGTGCCATTTGAATACTCGAATGGTGGCTATTATTATCTGTGAATTCAATCAATGGTAGATGAGTCTCGGCTCTCTTGAAAATCAGAACACACGTTGAAGCATATCTTCTAACGTCTGAATCGTCCTTCGGATGTCCATCGGTTTGAGGATGGAAAGGCATCTTGAACTTCAATTGTACCCATTGCATTCGTAGACTCGCCAAAACCGTGATACAAATTTTGGATCTCTGTCCGACACAATTGAAAGGGACTCGTGAAGCCTTACAATTTCATCTATATAGAGCAAAAGCAAGTTTGTCGGCGTTATATTGGGTCTTCACAGGCAGAAATGGGCGGATTTGGTTAATCGGTCAACAATAACCCATATTGAATTCATACCTCGGCGTCGTGGTAATCCTACTACAAAATCCATCGTTAGGTGTTCCCATTTCCACTCCGGAACTGGAAGGGGTTGTAGCAACCCTGCGGGTTTCTGATGTTCTGCTTTAACTTGCTGGCACTGCAAACATTTAGATACAAACTCTGCAATCTCCCTCTTCATATTTGGCCACCAGAAATGTTGTTTCAAATCTTGGTACATTTTGGAACTTCCTGGATGTACTGAGACTCTCGAGGCATGTGCTTCTTTCATCAACTTCCGTTTAAGTTCTACCACGTTAGGGACACACACTCGACTCTGAAATTTAAGCACGGAATCGGTCAAAGTAAATCCCAGTCTTGGTTTTGTCTCCATTTCACTACATATTTTCTTGAGGGCGTCGTCCTCCATTTGACGTATTTTGATCTCCTCCAGTAATGCCGGTTGAGCCATCATTGCCGCTATTGTTGCTATTTGCCCAGGTAGTATGAAGTCAATTTCCATCTTATTCAGATCCCCTATCAATTCTTTACTTCCTGTCAATAGACTCGCCAGTTTTCCCATATTTTTCCGACTGAGTGCGTCTGCTGCCGTGTTAGCTTTGCCAGGATGGTAGTGAAGCTGCAAATCATAGTCTTTAATAAGTTCTAGCCACCGCCGTTGGCGCATATTCAACTCCTTTTGGGTGAAGAGGTATTTGAGGCTTTTATGATCAGTATAAATATCACAAGAAGTCCCATACAGATAATGTCGCCAAATCTTTAGCATAAAGACAAGCTTTGCTAATTCGAGGTCATGTGTGGGATAATTTTTCTCATGGGGTTTAAGTTGGCGAGGCGTGGCGATAACTCTTCCGATTACGCATAAGGACACAACCCAGTCCCTTATGTGAAGCGTCACTGTAAATTACAAATCCCTCGTTACCAGATGGCAATGCAAGAACCGGGGCGGTAGTTAACTTCGTTTTTAATTCCCGGAAAGCAAATTCTCTCGGTTCAGTCCACTCAAATGCAATGCCCTTCTTCGTTAGCTGCGTAAGTGGTACAGCAATCTTAGAAAAGTCTTGGACAAATCTCCGATAATAACCTGCTAGTCCCATAAAACTGCGCACTTCAGTTACATTAGTCGGGGTTGGCCAGTTTACAATTGCCTCAATCTTACTTGGATCAACGGAAACTCCTTCTTTAGTTATGACATGTCCCAGAAATGCCACTTCATGCAGCCAAAATTCACACTTCTTCAGTTTTGCATACAGCTTCTTTTCTCGGAGAGTTTGGAGGATTTGACGAAGATGATTCTCATGAGCTTCTACATTTCCAGAATAAATAAGGATGTCATCGATAAAGACCACTACAAACTCATCCAGATAAGGTTTGAAAACTCGGTTCATCAGATCCATAAATGCTACTGGTGCGTTTGTAACCCCAAAGGGCATAACCAAAAATTCATAATGACCGTAGCGGGTTCGGAAGGCTGTCTTCTCGACATCTTCGGCTTTGACTTTCAATTGATGATACCCGGACCGCAAATCAATCTTAGAAAACTGCGCCCTTATGGTAATCGATCAAATAAATCATCAATTCTCATTAAGGATACTTGTTCTTGATCGTTACTTTATTAAGCTCCGTGTCGATGCATAAGCGAAGTGTCCGTCTTTCTTCTTCACAAACAGGTGGTGCACCCTGGGAGAGACACTTGGACGAATAAACCCTTTATCCAGTAAATCTTGAAGCTGACCCTTCAATTCCTTCATTTCAGCTAATGCCATTCGATACGGAGTTTTAGAGATGGGTTGAGTTCCAGGTAACACATCAATTGTGAACTCTATTTCACGGTCCACTAACTCTCCCGGCAGTTCCTTTGGGAAGACATCCGGAAAGTCGCAAACAACCGGAATCGCATCAATACTTTCATTCTCTACTGGGCCTCCCAGAACATTACACAAATACCCCCGACATCCTTTTTGAATCAATTTGTACGCCTTAGCTGCAGAGATCACATATGGTGGTGATGTCACTTCTTGACCCTGGAAAATAGTTTCTAACTGACCCGGAGGGTGGAATTTAATTTGTTTCATCAGGCAATCTATGGTAGCCCCGTATTCTCCCAACCAATCCATCCCCAAAATAATATCAAATGAAGTCATATCAAGTGGGACTAAATTAGCATATACACGAGCATTTCCAATGAGAATTTCACAAGTAGGATAGGTAATCTGCAGATCAAGGAAGTCCCCATAGGCGATGTAACACGCAACACATAGGCTAATTCTATTTCAGGTGTATCTAAGTTTTTTGCAAATTGCTTTGACACAAAAGAGCAGGTAGAGCCAGAATCAAACAAAACATAAGCAGAGTGGCCATAAACTGTAAATGTACCTGACACTACTGTTGTTGCATTCTGTATATCTCCCGGAACCAACGCAAACACCCTACCTTGCTTCATGGTGTCCTTGCTATTATTTGGTTTGACAGTGGATTTGGCACTAGGAGTCGGCGTAGACCAAGCTGAACTTGTGGCGGTCTTACAACCGGGTTGTTGCTTTCTTTGTGGGAAGTCCCTAATCAAATGTCTGTTTTCCACAGGAAACAAGCTCGATCAACCGATGACAAACCCCACGATGTTCCAACCCACATTCCTGACACCCAGGAGCCGACTTCTGAGAAGTTGTACTGGTGAAGTTTCCCGAATTCTGCTTTTTATTTGGTGTAGTGGTTGATCGCTTAGACCATTGAGTATTTTGCCTCTTCCCTTTCCATTGAATCCGAGTCTGAGTAGCTACATTTCCTTCTGCGTTGTCAGCCCCCTCCAAGACCTCCACGTACGTCGCTAACTTCAACACACTGATCCGATCCTCAATGGGATTCCGTCATCCTCCCTCGTATTGCCGCGGCTTTTTGTACTCTGTGTCTACCATGTGAGGTGCAAACCGAGCTAGTTAAACAAGCGGGCTTCATACTCAGCTACAGTTTTGTTTCCTTGTCTCAATGTTTCAAACTCAGTTACTTTCTTGTCTCGCATACTCTGAGGAAAATATTTGTCATAGAATAACACCAAGAACCTATCCCAAATCAACCCAGGATGCATTGTTCTGGTAAGCATCCACCACCTCCGTGCTTCCTCTTCAAGCGTGAAAGCGCCAAGCTGCACTACGAACTTGATACAAGGAAGACTTCGAATAGTTTCTCTATTCCTAGCACCCATGCCTCCGCCTTCATTGTTTCAATTTCTCCTTTGAATGAAGGTGGTTTCATCTTTGTAACCTCCGGTGTAAGTGTGATGGTACGGTCCTCAGCGTGAATATCTTGCATTACAGGTGGGGGTACTGGCGGGGGTGGCGGCTGAGGTTGTTGTTCTTTATTCTTTGTTGTTGTCGTAGAGTTTCAGCCATATCTCTCATCATTCTTTCCATCCTATCCAACCGTACCGTGGTAGCATCTTCTGGCTCATCAGCCCTTGTTCTCACCATAGTCTACAAAACAAATCATTATACCATACACAAAGGTGTACAAGGAAGTCAAATTGTTAGCATTAGGGTTGGCAGAAATCATATCACGTTGCTATCATTCCTACTTTCCTGTATGATGCCTACCACACTAGACATCCTAACGCTCAATGGATCAGTGTGTGAGATAGCAACTCGTGCTCTGATACCACTTGTCACACCCCAACCCAGCCCCTATAAGTTTGGGCATGACTTAAGCAGAAACAGACAGAATAACTTGTGTGGTGTAACATTGGGGCCTGAACGGAAGCATTAAATTTAAAACGACATCTAGAAATATCCATTGAGCAACTATCAACAAGCCAGGACCATCTTAACATTGAACATAACGTAGCATGCACACAAAAAGGAGGTTACATAAACATTTACAATCCAGCCCAGGTTTTAGGCATACAAAACAATAAATACATAACCCTGACCAGCGATGTGGATACCAAAAATTACATTTACAAAGAAAACTGATCTAACATGTAAAGGTTTCCTCCAGTGCCTGGTTATCCTTAGGCTGACAAAAATGCATGACGTGTGCTAGATCGGCTCCTCAAGCTGGTTCCTCTGAATCAAACAAAACTACGAGAATGAGACAAGCTCGTGAATAGTAGTGCGTAATATAAAATCACCATGTATAGTATATGAATCAAAACCAAAAACCGAGATATGATTGGCCCATTTGCTAGGATAGCCTTTCGGCTCGGGTAGCCTTATGACTGCACAATGTAGCCTTATGCACAGATAGTCTTTCGACTCGGGTAGCCTTGCAGACAGATAGTCTTCGACTCGGGTAGCCTTATGCGGCACGATAGTCTTCGACTCACATTTCGTTCTAGATCAACATATAAGTTATGATCTTATCTTCTGACGGATACATAAATATATGTAAAATGCACTATTACTCACAATGTTGTGGTGGCGTATGAGTTCCTCCTGGAGTGTGCCCTACACACAACATAACTAATAAATTAGTATTCTTTTCCTTTAAAATCGATTCACATGCCTCCACACTTTTATAAAGTCATAATCTCTTAAGACCCATCAGAAAAGAATATACTAATAACACCGAAGAGTCAAACACAAAAAGCCCGAACAAAATGTATTTTCTTCTTTGAAAGCAGTCCTCGCTCGGCGTAGCTTTGTCGCTCGGCGTCTGATGTAATCTTGCCAAAATCTTGGATGGTCGATTTTACGCTCGGCGTAAAGTTCTCCTTCGGCGACGGGGTAAATTTCGAAAAGCTGGCAGGAGGTGCATTTTCACGCTCGGCGGCCACGACCTCCGCTCGGCGGACGACTACTGATTCAGGCGGCAGATCTCAAGCCAAATTCATCATTCAAACCCAATTTTTCATGCAATCAAGGATGAAATTCATGCAATACTTCTACATAACAACACCACAACATGGAGGAAAGCTTAATCATGTCAATTTAAACCAAGTTAAAGGCTTCAACAAGCCAACACTTTCACAAATTCCATCCAATGTTCCAAATATATTCAAGTTCTACAAATTCAACAAACATAGCACATAGTAGTAACATATTGGTATGAATTAATGCTATAGAAACAAAGATTGATGTCCAAAGTGTCAAGGCACCAAATCAATGAGAAACCCTAATGGAGCAAACACAGATTATCCATGAATCAACACAAGCATGAGATGAAATTCTTGAGAAGTTAAACTAGGAATTTGGTTACCTTAACCTCAATCTCCCAATCCTACTAATGGATGAGCTTCTTTGGTGAGTCAAATTTATTTTCCCCCAATTCTTCTCCTTCAACTCTCACGCGTTCCACTCTTCCTTTCTTTCTCAATGTAAGCCCAATGCTTTTGATCACAAATTTTACAAGTCTTAGACATAGATATATATAACAAGATATAAGAGCACAAAAGACGAAATTCAATCGCTTTATGGTGCCGAAATAAAAATTTCACAGAAAATCCCCTTATAGCTTAAAAATCATGTAAATTCCAAATATCAAATCAATTTCTGCAAATTAAATCTCTAAGATGCTCAATTTCCATTTTAAGTAATTCAAGTGTAACAGATACGTTCTAATTCAACAGATAGAAACTCATATCTCTAAGTTCCATGCTCTTTTACTATATTTTCACATAGATTTTCACAATAACATTCAAAGACACAGAATAGGGGATTATAAAGACAGCAGAATCATATATGAGGGTCGGGGTATTACATTGTGTCCTCGATCTTGGGGGCAGTTGGGAAGAACACTTGTCATTGATGGAGTTTGCTTATAATAATAGCTATCACTCCAGTATCGTGATGGCACCTTTTGAGGCTTTGTATGGAAGGCCATGTTGATCACCTGCTTGTTGGATGAAGGTTGAAGATGCGCCATTGTTAGGGCCAGAGTTGGTGAGAAAGACCATGGAGAAGGTAAACATTATTCGGGAACGTATTAAGACTACACAAAGCCGTCAGAAGAGTTACGCTGATAGAAAACGTAAGGAGATTGAGTTGAATGTTGGAGATTTTGTGTTTTTGAAGGTTTGGCCGATGAAGGGTATCATGCGGTTCGGAAATAAAGGAAAGTTGGCACCTAGATTTGTCGGATCATACGAGATCACCGAGAGGATTGGTAATGTGGCTTATAAATTAGCTCTACCACCTGCTTTAGCTATGATTCATAATGTGTTCCATGTATCTTTATTGCGGAAGTGTGTACAAGACTCTTCCCAAATAGTATCACCAAAAGTGTTGGAGATTAATGATGATCTCACGTATGTGGTGCGACCGGTTACTATTTTAGATCGAGATGTAAAGCAGTTGCGACGCAAGAAAGTGAACTTGGTTAAAATGTAATGGAGCGAGGATGAGAATGATATCACCTAGGAGTTAGAAGAGAAAGTTCAGCGTATGCACCCGGAACTTTTTGTTTAGTACTTTCTTCTATCGAATCTCGGGACGAGATTCTTTTGAGATGTGTAAATTGTAGTGACCCTGAGTTTTCGTAATTCATTATTTTTATTTATTTATTTATTATTATTATTACTTTATTTTATGTTTGGCTTTATTAATTATGTGGATCTATGAGAATTTAATGTGGTATTTAATTAATTTAACGTGTTATTTAATTATGGGTAATTAATTTGAATATTGATATATTTATATGGTTTAAAAAAAAAAGAGAGGAGTATTTATATATTGATAAAATATATATCATATTTATATTTATATATATTATATTTAAGTTCTATTTTTATAATATAAATATAATAGTCAAATAGGTTATATGTATTATAAAATAAAATATAATCCTAAGTTAGGTTAAGCATATATAAGTGGTTGATGCTAATAAGAAAAAACACAGAACAAAAAAAAAAAAAAAAAAAAGGAAAAGAGGGCTAGGTACGGTGGGAGATAGCAGAGAAAGTCATAAGAGAGAGATCGATCAATCAAAACAGAGAGAGGGACGGCGGGTGAGAGAAGAGGAAAGAAAAAAAAGATTAGGTTTTGTTTTGGTGACTTCATTAATTCTTCAAATAATTTTTTGATCTTCAAAAAATATTGTGAGTACAAAACCCATTTTTTTTTATTTATGTTTAATTTGTTGTTTTTATTTATTTATTTTTATTTATTTGATGTTAGTTTGATTTTGTATTTATATGAAGATGATAGATTGATTTTAATTATTTTGATTAGTTGTGTATGTAAGGTTTATGATTTTTAGATGATTAATTGATTTTAATTATTTTGATTAGTTGTGTATGTAAGGTTTAGGATTTTTAGATGATTGATTGATTTTAATTATTTTGATTAGTTGTGTATGCAAGGCTTAGGGTTTTTATATGGATTTATTTTATGGTTGTAATCACATTCATAGTTATATGAAATTAAAATAAATTAGGAACCCATATATAAATTCATTACACTCTACCATGACTCCATGGATTGTTATTTTATTTGAGTGTTGGTGAGAAAGAGTATATGAAAAAAAAGTGAAGATTATGATATTTATTTGAATGTCTTAGGCTTGACATTGTTATGTTTATTCTCATGAGTAAGATGTTGTGTATATAATATTGTTGTCTCGTTTTCATGAGTAGACGAGTGCTTTGATTTATGTGCGTACGTATATGCTAACCATCCAGGGAGTGTGGGTCAAACTCGGGACGATATCCCTGTGCAAGTTTGGCTTCGGAGCGGTGTTAGGTATATGGGAGGCACGTGGGATATATGTGTAGGTCGAAAGTGGAGGCCGAAGTGGTGGAGTTAAGGTACAAAGAATTTAATTACGAGTTTATTGTTATAGTAGGAATTGTATTGATTTGTATATGTTAAAAAATAGTAAACGATCTCGATAAATTATGAAATTTGAGTAGAGGCATGTATACATGATTCTAGACAATTTTTGTATTTTAACTTTTTATTAAAAAGATCGATTAGAACTTATAATCGGATGATCTTGGTTATTGTAGTTTTGATTCATTTTAGCAATGCAGATTTTAGAGGCTATTTTAATCCACGAAACTAGCTCATTTTTATTGGTTTCATGCAAATTAAAGTAAAACGTTATTCTGCACACTTTTCATGTTTTGAACTTTTCCGAAACAAATTATCTTAGGGTAGTTTTTGTTCGTTTTCAGCTTCAGATTTTTCGATTGAATTCCATCTAGGTTCTTCTATCAAGTTTTTCTCTCAACCTGTTCAGTTTCTGTTAAATTCGTTCGCGAAATCTTTTAGGAAATTTGATTCTGTACAACTTTTATTCTTTGAGTTTTAGTCAATTCAAATTATTTAAGCGTGAAACAGTGTATTTTTATACTTCTTTAGCAAGTTACTTATGATTAAATTATACTAACTTTATTTTTTTTTGCAGGATGGTGGGTCTTACTAATTTTTTTGTAGGGATGACTCACCATATTTTTATTTCTATTTTTTTTTAAATTTTATTCGCAATTTAGATTTCGTTGTGTACGAGCAAGAAACTAATTGCCACCGTATCTCGAGAAACTACATATTCGTCTTGATGCGAATGGAACTATTTGTCTTGTCCCGTAACAAGGATTAAATATATTTTTGTTTGCGTCTAGTGGACACGTGGGTGTTAAATCTTGTACTCATACCAGTATACCTGTATACTAACCTATTTTGTCTCTTGGCAACTCGGGTGCGTTCTGTTTGAGCGCAGTCGAGCTTCCTTTGCAGGATTAGTTGGGGCTACGGTGGTGACGTGGAATTATTATAGTTGTTGGACTTGTCATTTGGACTTCTTTTGTTTTCTTGAGCTTAGGGTTGATATTAGTTTATGTATTTATTATTTTTTTTATAACTTTAATATTGGGATAATTTGGCATGGTTTGTAATCGTGCATTATTTAAGTTATTTTGACTACGTATTGTTACTTTAATGTTGGAGGTATTGGTTAGTTATGAAATTATGGTTAAAGGTTTGGTTGGCATTTAGTTTATTTTATTTTTTTCACCTCTAGGATTTGGATGATGGAATATTGATTGGGATTTAGTCCTATTTTAATATTTAATTGTCTAAATTTTGGGGCGTGACAGTTTATTCAAAATTTTTGCAATTTAAAGCCTATGTTGCTACTCAATTTTCTATTTCCATTCAAATTGTATGTACTGATGGTGGTTTTGAATTTGTAAACAAGCAAATGGATTCTTATCTTTCATCTAATGGCATTATTCACCAACTTAGTTGTCCATACACTCAAGTAGAAAATGGAATTGTTGAAAGAAAACATCGTCACATAACTGAAAACTGCTATTGCTCTTCTTCATTTGTCTTCTTTACCTCTTCTTTACTAGTTTGATGTTATTGCTTCATCTGTTTTTCTTATCAATCACATGCCTAGCAGTGTTCTTCAAAATAAATGTCTATTTGGGGTTCTCTTTTATGCTATTCCTGATTATGCTTCTCTTGAAGTATTTGGTTGCCTATGTTTTCCTTGGCTTAGACCTTATACTACTAAAAAGTTGCAGCCTAGATCTACATCTTGTGTGTTCATAGGCTATCATCCTTCTATCAAGTGGTATAGATGTTTGGGTCCCTTAATAGGTAAAGTTCACATTTCTAGACATGTTCTCTTTAATGAGTCTTGTTTCATTTTCTATTCTCTTTCCACTCCATCTTCATCTTCATCTTCTTCTATTCATAATTTTTTTTGGTCTGCTTCATCAGCTATGCCTTCTTTATCACCTGTGCCTATTTCATCACTTGTTGTGACTTCTTCATCACATGTGCCTATTTCATCATTTGTTCCTTCTTCTACTACTTTAATTCATGCTAATTCTTCTTCTCTTATTCAGTCTATTCATGTTGATTCTATTTCATTTGGTCTTCCTCTTCCTCCTCCTCCTCCTCCTCCTCCTCCTCAACTTTAGCCAAACTCTTGTCCTATGCTTACTCGGATCAAAAGCTAAGCAGCCTACTTGTTTCACTATTTCCTCTTATCTTTTTATATCTAAACCTACTTTTGTGAAGGATGCCTTACATTCTCTTGTTTGGCTTAAGGCTATGCAAGAAGAGTTTCAAGCCCTTTAAGATCAACATACAAGGACTCTTGTTTCTCTTCCTCCTCACAAGACTACCATTGCTTGTAAGTGGGTATTTCGAATTGAGAAGAACTCAGATGGTAGTATTCCAAGATATAAAGCAAGGTTGGTTGCTAAGGGCTACCTTCAACAAGAGGGCATTGAATTTCAAGAGACTTTTAATCTTGTTTCCAAGCAACCTACTATTCGCATTTTATTGTGTTTAGCACTTCATTTTCAGTGGCCTCTAAAGCAACTTTACATATCCAATGCATTTCTTCATGGCAAACTTGAAGAGGAAGTCTATTGCAGCAGAGGAGTCGAGCCCTAATATTTATAATGACAGTGGTCACAATAACTAGATTGCTAAAGAGCTCCTAGTTTTGGATAAACTTATTTTTCTTTTTCTTTGTTTGGGGATAGGATTAATCACATGGTGTGATTTTATCATATGCATGCTAGGATTATGTTAAAAGCAAATGCTTATTATGTTCTTTGCTATGTATTTTACTGTTAATGATCTTTTTTTCATTAAATCAAATATATTAGGAATTATCAAATGTAGTTACCAATAGTGGGTACCATGATGTACCAGAGAACAATGAAGAGAGTCTCTTGAAGGCACTTGTAAATTAGCCTCTCAGTGTCGCCATTGAGGCTTCTGGTTGAGATTTTTAGTTTTACAGTGGAATAAGCCTTCGCTAACTCTCTCACATACATGTATATACTCACAACAACAATTTTCAATTTTGGCGACATGATTTTCCGACTCAAGGAAATTTCTATTGGCTAAAACAATTTTTTGGCAAGTGAAAATCGAATTTGTCGGTGAATGTGATTGGGAAAAAAGTTTTTGGCAACTCTATTGTTAAAAATATGGGTATTTTGATAATTTTGTTGACACAAAACATTGTGTTGACAAATGCATCAGCATCCCCTTATTTCAAACCATTTTTTTCGACACCATTAACTATTTAGTGACTCAATGGTAGTCTTTGCGACGACATTACTTAACTAAAGGCTTTACTTTTGTCCACATGTAGAATTCGGTTGGCAAAAACTTTGCCAACGCATTGTTGTCACAAGCCTTTGCCATTGGTAAAATTATTTTTGTTGTTGTGAGTTACTGTGAACAAATGATACAATACATCCTTTATATTGTACGTATGCTAATGAATGGATGCATCAATAGTCAAGCATTCCACATTAATTTGGTGTTTCATTTATGGGAGAGACCTGGAATTTTAATTTTGCAAGGTGTGTTTGATGAGCATTGTGGAGCCAAGCTAGACCATGGAGCGACAACCGTTGGATATGGATCATCCAAGAGATTGGATTCTATAATAGTGAAGAATTCATATGGACCAAAATGGGGAGCGAAAGGATACACAAGGATGAAAAGAAACACAAGAAAAGCTAAGGGAGTATGTAGTATCAACAAAATGGCATCTTATCCTACTAAAAATAAAATCAAGTGATGTTTTTGGTTGTTGTTTTGGAGTTTTTATTTTCTCCTTACATTGTTTTTATCTATTTTTAAATTTGGATTGATATTTGAAGACATTGTCATCATTCAAATACATTTTTTAGACATTATTTGTTGACAAATACTTATTTTCAGTAACCAAAAACAATTAATCGGTAATAAAATTAAACTTTTTTATAAAATACACTTTCACGTTACCGCTCAATTTATTAATTATGATTTATTTATTTATTTTTCTTCATATTTTTCTGTCTTTACATACACCCAAACAAGTTCAGTCTCTTGCTCTCTGTCTCTCTCACGGACTCACCATAGCTGATTCGCCGTTCATAGTCACCGTCGGTCTTCCACCGTCGATCATCATTACATCGCCACCGCCGCTCGCATCGCTTCAATTGAGGTTTTTCTCTTCCTCTCTCTATTTCTCTTCTTCTCTTTATCTTTGTCCCTCTCTCTCTCTCTCCCCATTTTCCTCTAGGTCTAGGGTTTATTTTGTTATGTTGTAGGGTTTTCATTTATGTGAAATCAATGAATCAATGAGTGAAATGGGTTTCTATAAAACGATTGAAGGAACATGTAATTTCTTCTTTTTCTTTTTTTGGATTGTGAAAGCCTGAAATTTCATTACCAATGATTGAAATAGGTTTCTCCCTCTCTTCTCCTTCTTCTTCTCCTGTTCGTTCTGTTTCCCTCCTTCCCTATCATTCTTTCTGGTTGTACATCAAATTAAATATATCTATTCATTTGTTTTTATTGATAAACTACGGGGTTGTTGGCAAATTTTACATCTCAACCACAATGTACCCCATTGAGACTAAAAGATAAAATACATTATATCTAAAATGAATTTCTTCCTAGAGAGTTTTTGGTGCAATAATGCAGAAAAGATTTCAATGTGATTTGAGATGCTCTTTCATTTGGATTAGCTAGAAGTTGTTTGCTAAAATGATAGTTGGGTAACTTAATTACTTCCTTTCTGGGGTTTGGTTTTCTATAGTTCTATAATATTGGCATTGGGTAACTTAAGTATTGAATGTGTGTGTGTGTGTATTTATGTATCTAGAACGGGAGGAAAAAAAAAATGGTTGTTCCATGTGTACCTATCTGTTAAACAGATTTGGGAAATTAAATAAATTCGATTTTCGATTCTTTGGTAGAAATCAGAATAGCTCTCCATGTGTGTATATATGTATCTGTTTGCAGCATCTATGAGATTTGTAAAATCGATAGTGTTCTGTTTGCAGTATCTTGAATATAATTATATTGTTGTATTTGTATCCTGTTATTGTTTAATGTTTATCCATTATAAGGATGTAGTTCTTATCTTGAAAGAGATAACTCTGTATATATAGAACAGTCCAAGAGGTTTTGTTTTGTGCAAAAATCATTTTTTGTTCAAACCGTTCAAGAGTTTTAACAGCTGGAAATAAAAATATGAAGGGTTCATGTGTTGGTGGAATGGTTGAAGTGTGAGAATAATATCTTATTAGTAGAGATCAATACATGTTTTATGTGCTCAATAATCTGAATTGGCGACATGAGAGTTCATTTAGAAGCCAAATGAACTCTAATCGCTACTGCTAAGTTTGTTATAACCAAAGAAAGAATTCAAACAGCTGAATTGCATACATGCCAATTTTCTCTCTCTATGTGAATGCTACATACAGACTTATTGTGCTAACAACTCATGAACGTGATCCTGAGGTTGAAGCTCTATTGAGCTAGAACCTAAGTTCTTCTTAAGTCCCCTCTCTTTCATCAGCATCCTAACCTTTTCCACATCACTCCATCTTCCCATCAATGCATAACGATTAGACAGCACAACATAATAACCACTATTCTCTGGCTGCAACTCTATGAGTTTCCAAGCTGCAAACTCACTCAATTCTAGGTTTCCATGAGCTCTACAACCAGCTAGAAAACTCCCCAGACTGGTTTAGTCGGCTCAAAGGGCATTTCTTTTATGATTTTGAAGGCTTCTTCGAGATATCCAGACCTTGCAAACAGATCAACCAAACACGCATAATGCTTGACCGCTGGTGAAAATCCATAAATTCCATCAAGTATTGTACTAAAGATTAGTTGTCCCATTTGTACCAATCCAGAATGACTACAAGCACGCAGAACTCCAATCAAAGTTGCTTCATCTGGCTTAACCCCTTCTTGCACCATTCAAGAAAACCACCAAACCGCCTCCTGCCCACTCTTTGCTAAAGCTAGGCCTTTAATAAGGGTATTCCATGTAAAGACATTCTTTTCTTTCATGCTTTGGAAACAGCCAAACCCTCTTCAATTCTCCCACATTTTCCATACATATCAATCAAAGAAGTTCCCAAAATCACATCCAGTACCCAGCCCCTCCTCTTTATAAAACCATGTATCCAAATACCCATGTCAATAGCCCCAAAACTCGAGCACGCGGACAAAGCATTCACCATAGTCACTTGATTTGGCACCACACCAGCATATTGCATCTTCTCAAAAGCAAACAGGGCATCATCAAACTTCCCAGCTTCTCGATACCCAGTAATCATAACAGTCCATGAGACTGCATCTCTCTGAGGTATTTCATCAAACACTTTCTGGCACAAGTCCATATTCCCACCCGACGCGTACACATTCAATAAAGAGTTTTGAACATAAATATCATTAAAATGACCCATTTTTATGATCTGGACATGGATGCACTGCCCTTGTTTGAGGTCGCGGAGGTTAGAGAAGGCCTTGAGAACAAAATGGAAAGTGTAGTTGTTTGGAAGAATGGAGTTCTTGCGCATTTGGCTGTAGATAGAAATGGATTTGAGAGGGGACTGGGTGTGAGAAAAGGCTTTGATGAGGGTATTGCAAATGAAGACATTGGGTGTCTGGATTTGGGGATAGAGAAGATGGGCAGAGTTAGTGAGACCCAGAGATTGGCAAGCAGTGATGAAGTGGTAAGCAATGTTGGTGTCTGGGTAGAGATTTTGGACGATGAGTTGAGCCTGGATTTGGTAGATTTGAGAGGGTGAATTGCATATTTCCAAGAGATTGATCAGTCTGTTCGCTGCTGTGATGAGATGTGAGAATGGTCTCATTTCATAGATGAGTGAGAATTGTCTGAGACTTGGGTTTTCAAAGAAAACTAGAGATAGTTGATCTCATAGGTGGTTGAAGAATCGTCTTTAGTTGTGAGATTTGAGTTTCAGAGAAAAAGTACTAGAAGGTAAAGAATTGTTTGAGACTTTGGATTTTCAAAGAAAGAACAGAGATGATTGATTCGTCTGACTTGTGAGACTTTGAGTTTTGGAGGATAGTTTTTGAGATTTTCTAATTTATTTTTTGGGGAAAAAAAAAAAGAGAAGATGATTGTGCATCCAGGGAATCGAACCCTGGTCAGTACTATGGGAGGGTACTTGATACCACTACACCAGATGCGCTTGCTGCTAGCTTTTGCAATAATTACATTTTTCACATTTTATTTATCATTTTTTTTTGTTGGTTTTTTTCATTTTTTAACATGCTTTGCGTTTCAATACTATTCTTAACAATAAATCTTGGAGACTTTTTGGTTCATCATGCGATTGCTCTAGGTTTACAAACAACTACATTGATTCTTATAAAAGGGGCTTTAGGGGATTTCGATTTCTTGATCGGAGATCCATAGATCATAGAAGATATCTCCCCATGGCCTTTTGCCTCTGAAAGTGCCCTTCCTTTTCAATGCCCGGGCATCCATCCAATGCATGATTTGGGAAAATCATTTCCCAGTCTAGAATCACATTTTAAATTGGTCTCAACTATTTAAATATTTATGGCCATAAAACAAACACACAAAAAAAAAAAAAAAAAAAAAAAAAAAAGTAGAACTCAACAAAGTGAATTTTGTATGAATATTTTTATTGATAGGTCTCGAATCTTTTGCATTAAAATCATGTAAATTTTTAAATAACATTTTTGAGTGGTTCACATAATCAATCATGTTTTCATGTTGCGACTCCAAATATTATTGAGGAAGGTGAAGCAATGAAATTAGAAGGAAAAAAAATATTAATAGTATTGTCTAATAATTTATCGCCTCTATTTAGTTTATTGTAATGCGGCGTCAAGTAATATCTTCTAATGTTCATGATTTATCTAGACCAATCAAGGCATGATAATCCAAACCCCCTCTTAAAAACAACTAATTATGTCTTATGTGACAAAATTATAATATTGATATATCGATTAAATGGTATGTTCTAATTGAGTGATAGCGTAGATCTACACATGATGCAACTAGATATTGAGTATATCACAAATTGAAAATTATCACATATTATATCAAATAGTAGATCAAATTTAAAAAAATAAAAATAAATAAATAAATTATTTTTTTGATTCAACCTCAAACATTTTTTTTTCTCCATTTAATAAACAATTGATCATGTGACCCATTTCTTGAATGTGCACATAAGCATCGCAAGTTCCTCATATTTTTGGGGGTAAAATGGGTTTCTTCATTGCGATTAGGGTTGAGCAAGGAATCCATATAATCCGTAATCCGATCCGGTCCAGTTCAATCTAGTAGGTTTGGATTAGTTTTTTGAATCCATGGTTCAGTTCTGGATTGAAAATTTAAAAATCCGTAGTTCACAGATTAGTTCCGGATTGAATCACATGGTTTCGGATTGGAACCAATCCGGATCATATACAAATAGTCTATATTTATATTATACACCCTTCCATATAATATCATTTCTTATTCCATATAAAAGGTAAACCCTAACCCTAATTCAACCTATCACACGCCTCTCATTTCTCTCTGGGTACTCTCTCTCTCTTCTCTTTCTCAAACTGAGTTCTCTCTCTTTGTTCTTGTGATTTCATCTCAGATCAGATCGGTGAGCTCTATCTCTCTCTCTGTCTCGGTGACATTGTTTGTTGGTTTCCATCTCAGATCAGTTAGCTCTCTCGCTCTTCTCTTTCTCAGATTGAGTTCTCTCTCTCTATTCTTGTGATTTCATCTCAGATCAGATCGGTGAGCTCTATCTCTCTCTCTCTCGGTGACATTGTTTGTTGGTTTCCATCTCATATCAGTAATCTCTCTCGCTCTTCTCTTTCTCAGATTGAGTTCTCTCTCTCTATTCTTGTGATTTCATCTCAGATTAGATCGGTGGATTTCCATCTCATATCAGATAGCTAGCGGCTTGGTCTCTTGCTCTATATCTCTCTCGGTGACACTGTTGGTTTCCATCTCATCTCAAAATGTAACTCATTAACAGAGGCTAAAAGGCCACACTTTGTTACTGTTGCTGGCTGCTCTTGAGAAGGGTAAGAACTCAGATAGGAATGAAACGTCGGATGAAGATGCAAGTCAGGGATTGGGATTGGAATCTGTTGGGCCAGTGGTATCTCAGTTGAATGACCTTGCTATCTCTGCAAATTCTGCTGTGGTTGCACCTCCCTTAAACTCAACACAATGTTCAACTCCTTCAGATCCTGTTCCAGATATTGATAAAAAAATTAGAGCACTAAAAACAAAGGTGCATGTTTTATAATTGAATCATACCTTTATTGTTGTCTATCTTTTTATTTGTTGTTGGCCACTGATTGATATGTCGTATATCATATTCATGGTCTTGAGATAGATAATATTGTTTAATCATTTCCAATTATTTGTTGCTTCTGTTTATGGAGTTTTGTTGCTTTTGTTTGTCTAAAACCATTTTTCTTATTGCTTTTGCTTGATGTTATGTTTAGTTTTAAATACAGAGGAGAACTCTACTTTGTTTAATGTGTATCCAGTTTTATTGCTTTTGTTTGTTGCTTTTGTTTATTGCTTTTAAATGTTCTATATTTTTTTTTTTTGTTATTTAATTGTGTGAATTCGTGGTCCTCAATTGATCCAATCTGTGTTTAAACGGATTGGTTCGGATTGGTTCCACAATTTAAACGGATTGGATTGGTTCCAATTTTTCAGGAACTGTAGATAACGGATTATCCAGACCATGCTCACCCCTAATTGCGATGACGGTCAGCTTAATGGCAGTCACCGACCTATGAAGTGGAGGCAGTGAGAGCAGGCAAACAAACAATCAATTTGGACTATGCCGAATTGGCAAGTAGTTTGTTTTATTCTTCTGTATTCAATCACCTTCATCGAAAGAGGGGTTGTGTGGAGATGAGGATAGTAGGATTGACTGGTGGAATCGCATCAGGGAAGAGCACTGTCTCCAATCTTTTCAAGTCTCATGGCATCCCCGTCGTCGATGCCGACCTTGTCGCTCACGTAATTTCATCTATCTATTTCCTCTCTTGAAATTCATCTTCTTAAATCCTAATTTAAATTATTTTGTCAATTTTGATTATATGACTTGTAGCATCCAATTTCTATACTTGCTGACTAGGTTTGCAAATAATAGAGTCTATTTTGTGTATCAAAATTCACTTTAGAAAATGCACCATTTTGTCAATGTTAATAAATGCAAGGGGGGTTAATTCACAGGATGTTCTAAAGAAAGGCACTGGTGGGTGGAAAAAGGTTGTGGCAGCATTTGGTGAGGATATTTTACAAGAGAATGAAGAAGTTGATAGGCCAAAGCTCGGCTGCATAGTATTTTCTGATCCCGACAAGCGCCAACTTCTTAACAGGTGCACAGATAGTTTGGGTCTATTTGGATATCCAATGCATAATGAATTAATTGTTTTCTTTTCTACATTTCATATTATTTGGATGTAGGAAAGTACTAGTTTTGTTTTCTAATCTGCATGCGTCTAATAGATGTCATGTCTGGCTTGTTTCTAGCTTATGGGATAGTAGTATTAATTTCTCATGCTCTAATCATATGAAATTGTATGTCTGCAAGGTTTAAATTGACAAACCTTGTTGAGGACTGCATTTAGCATTGGTTTCTTTTTAACAAAATTGGTAATGAAATGCTCAATTAGATAATAAGAAATGAAAAAAATAAAAAATAAAAAATAAATAAATAAACAAACAAATATAAACAAAGTGGTTTTTATTACTCCAAGCAGATTCTTTAGATTACTTCAGCAAGCATAAGCAATTCTTTTAAAGCCCTGTCAGGCTTGAGCCTTGAAGTTCTGATATGACTATCTTTGCCAAATTGAGTATTTTTTTTTTTTTGGTTGTGGGATGATAGGTAAATTATCCCCGTTAAAATTTTTTTGGCATTGCCTCAAGTTTTGCTTGGTTCTAGATCACAAGAGAAATGATGTGGTATGATAGGTGTTAATTTTTTGACTAAAGTTTTGGCTATTATATCTTTGCAGGCTATTGGCACCTTATATTTCATTTGGTATTTTTTGGGAAATTTTGAAGCTATGGTTGAAGGGCTGTAAGGTTATTGTTCTTGATATCCCTTTGCTGTTTGAGGCCAAGATGGACAAGTGGACAAAACCCATTATTGTTGTATGGGTTGATCCTGAAACACAGCTTCAGCGGCTTATGGCAAGAGACAGAACATTCGTTGAAGATGCCAGAAACAGGATACAAGCTCAGATGCCTCTGGATGTGAAAATTACCCAGGCAGACATAGTGATTGACAACACTAGATCGCTAGATGAACTGAATGAACGTTTTCAGAAGGTAGTAGTCCAGGTCACAAAGCCCTTGACATGGGCCGAATTTGCCCTTTCCAGACTGGGAGCTTTAGTGGCTTTTGTATCAGTTTTTGTTAGTGTTATCATATGCACGAAAGCTTTATAATGACGGTGTTGATTATGATAGACTTACCCTTCATCTCTTTGAAATGTATCTCGGCTTTATTTAAATGGGTTGTATTCATAATGTAATTGAGGAAATAGACAGGTTGCCAAGGCTGTAGATTGGTTGAAACGTGGAATTTTGTGTTTGTTCAGTGGAGAATGATTTATGGAGTCACATTTTGCAATGCATATTTTGTCTAAAGCGTCTAAGTTCTTTTTTATTTAGTCTAAATATTATCCTGTTGAACTAATTACTTGAAAAGCAGGCAATGTTCTTTTAGAAGATTTTATGATGGATTATTGGGAAACTGATGACCTTACATTTTATGTATTTTAAGGCTGGAAAAGTAAAGTGCTGTCATGACAGCAGACTAGGTGGCCCGAAAAATCATTATTCAAATGGTTCGAAACACTTAAAACGATATCGTTTTGACACATTCGAGTTATAAAAATTCGGGCCAAAAAACATTTTCCTAAAATTGGCCAGGTATCACATTTAAAATTTGCATTTCTTGATGTATCCGTTGGCTTTTAGAATTGAAATGATGATGCGTAGAGTTGGTGTGCCCTGAGTGTTGATTCCACTGGGTTGTTAGCCATGTCATTTAAGATTAACAGACTTTTACCAAAAAAAAAATAAAAAGATTAAAAGAATAATTATTTTATTCTAGTAAATCAAACTGAACTGTGTGCTTTTCCATTGCCACCAATGGCCCTTGGGTGTCTGGTTGTCAACGAGGAATTACAAGATCCAGTCCATATGGAACCACAATGAGGGCAAACAAAACGGGTTGGAAGAGTAGATTAAACCAACTTTCATTTGAGGTAGCTAGGCCTATTAAAATTGGGCCTTGACTTACAAATCTGTAAAGTTGGTCCAGTTTTCATATTAAGGGGCAAAGTATCCCCTACCAAAGATAATGATAGGAAAACGAAGAAGAAAAAAAAAAATGTATTAGAAACACTTCAATATTATTATTTTTTATTACATTATTATTATATATATATGTTCCCTTTTGTTTTCTCTCTATATATTCCTGGCATAATGAGATAGAGAAAAGAGTGAGATCCCACCATCTCAGTGACTGCTGATTGGTCCAATATTTTTTATTTTTTGTTTTTTGTTCTGCTCTCGTTGTACCCTAAGTGTATGTGGGGGTGGTGAGGGCCACCCCCAAGTGGGGGTTTGGATCATCTCTGAATGAGATATGTGGTGGAGATAGGATGAATACTTCTCAGGTGACCACTAGAATTCTCAGTAATGCAATTTGGTGATAGTGATCTATCAAATGCTCAGTTACATGCTTCAATCAATTCAATGCCTGTATTCATAAAGATTCCGTACCCCCCCCCCCCCCCCCCCCATATATATAAGAATATTTAGTACCTAGATAGTACATTCCCCTGCAATGCATTACCTTTTCAGACTTCACTTTTTTTTCTTTGTTTCAGGTTCTAGTGTTCAAAAATGCACAAAGTGATATGGAAATGGTCACTAAAAGATAGAAAAAATAATTAGTTCTACTACAATTAGTTTAATGTTATTCACTGCCTAATGAGCTGTCGATAATCTCCATACATGCGTATTAACTTTAGTGTATGAAACTATGTAAAAGGTATATAAAAAAATTAAATATGTAAAATGTGTAAAAAAAAGTTTTATTTATTTATTTGTATCTTAAGCAATGCTCATTGAATAATGGTTAACAAGACTCATAAATCAACCACATACATGTGGATCACACACACACACACGCGTGAGTAATTAAAAATAATATTTGTGTCTCCTTTTTATGTTAGTATTTTTTTTAAAGAAAAATTTAGTCTAACATCTATCTTCAACTTTTAATAATGAGATAAATTCACAATTAATTTTTATTTATTTTATTTATTTTTTATTTTTGTAGCCTAAGACCTTTCACCCATATCCTTTCTCCTATCTCTCCCCATGACTGTCTAACATTTGGGTGGTGTCGGTGATCATGTTCTTGACGTAGTCAGCGTGGCCAGGGCAATTGACGTGAACGTAATGCTAATTTTTCGTCTCGTACTCGGCCGTCGCGGTGTTGATCGTGATTCCTTTTGCTCGCCTCTTCCGGCACGACGTCGATAGCGTCGTAGGTCTCACTATCAATCTTCTCATTGTGCTTCTGTTGTTTCTCTGTGACTAGTCTTGTCTTCTCTTTTGATTCCTTATTGGGTTTCTTCTCCTATTTGCATGATCTATTGAATTTGCAACTTGGATTATATAATATTCCCAACAATCATCTAGAGCCAAACACACTCCTATGTTAAACTCCATTTAGGATATCTAAACCCAACTCCAAACTTGATAATAGGTGTGACCAAACACCCCATTTCAACCAAAAAAAAAAAGTGCAGATTTTTTTGTTTTTGTTTACATCGTTGTCTTCATGCTTTCCTCTCTAACACTATGTTTGGGAACTTAGGAGGAAAAAGAAAAGAAATGATTACTTAAGTAATAAGAGAAAAGAAAAGAAAAGAAAAGAAATGATTGTGATTTCTCTCATTTTTGTTTGGATAAGGAAGAAATAAAAGAAAAGAAATGATTGTGATTTCTCTCATTCTTGTTTGGTTTGGTTAGGTTTCATTAAGAAAAAAGAAAAGAAATTATTTTATGTTATATTACCAAAATAACCTTTTTATATTTTCAATCATTTTATTTCTTTTATTTTTATAGGGACAAAATTGATATTATGAAAATAGTGGTTTCTTTTATCTCCCAATCTCTCCATTTTTGAGAAAATTAAAAATGGGGTTTATAAGAGAAATGAGTTTCTCTCAATTTCTTCTCATTTCTCTCTACTTAGGTTATTCAAACAAATAAGAGAAATACATATCACTTTATTTCTTTTTTTTTCTCTCCAAATCACTCAATCCAAACATAGTGTAACTTCTCTCTCATTTTCCTTTACTTTTTTGGTGGCCAAACACCACACCCTTGCTCTACTCTTACACCACCACCTTAACCCACCATCTCCGCCACCGCCAGCCACCTTATCTCGCCGGAAAAAGGGTCCGGTCGGCCACTCCTTAAATCCATCCGAAAATAGCACAATAGAAGTACCAACTCTAGATTTTTCTTAATCTTTTGAAGAATCAAAGCATGGGGTTTATTTTCTTGATGGATTAGAGGCTTGTAATTAGTAAGAATCTTTCTTTAAAAGTTTAGTTTAAGGTTTTACACATTTTGAGTTAGAGATGATGAAATTTTTTTGTATTTTAGATCTATTATGATTTGGGGTTTGATGGTTGAATTTTATACTCTAAATTAGTTTCTATGAATGTTTTACATGTTGAAAAATGATCAATTTGATGGTTGTTTTGGAGATTAAGATTTTGGGTTAATCTAGGGTTTGAATGTGATGTAACAAAATTGGGGATTTTGGTGTTAGGAAATTTATATGTTGAAATTGATTTGATAAATGGTGGATTGGATATCTTTATGTTCTATGGAGGAATTTTATAAATGATTGAAGAGATTTTACTTAAGTTGTTGAGTTTATAAAAAATGTTGATTTTTGACTTTTGTAATTAATTGATGGTGGTATTGTGCATATAAATTGATTGGATATTTAAAAAGTTACTAACTCAAAGATGTACAAAGGATGGGTGTTGTGGAGATTGAATAAGTTATTTGTTTAGGTGACTTGAAGTTGGAGGAGTTCTTTAGCTTGTCATTCCTTAACATAATTTATTTAGGATCATTTTTGTAGATGTTGTAATTTTCATTGAAAGCTTTTTTCTAATTTTAGGTCCTATTTATTAATTGTTAGGATTGGAGGAAGGCGTCTCTACACCTCTTGGGAATTAATTTGTAGAGTCTCAATCTATACTTTTGCTATTTTTGGAGGTGAGCATACTTACCATGGAAATTACCTTACCTCTATCTTTATTACAAAGTTTGAAGATAATTTTGAATTAAAGGAAATGAATGATACATTTCATCATGATATATGTATAAAAAGAAAAATCTATAAATCTATAAATCTATTGAGGCCAATGGTTGAGTTTAAATAAATATATGATTTCATTTGTATAATGAAGCACTAATTTTTTATGAGAATTTATTTGAGTCCTTCAAATTTTATGATGATGATGATTGAATGACAATGAAACGTTGTACAATGGTATTTTTTTTGTTTTGATCATATAACCAAATATAGCCTTTGGGGCCACAAGGGCCAAAATGCTTTGGGGTCCTGGGGACTGAAATGTTTTAAGGACCATAAGGGTCGTTGTATATATAAGGGGTCCCGGGGACCGAAACATTAAAATGAGAATTGAAGTGCTACGTTGACATGAATTATGTTCCTATTGTTATGTTTTGGGTAACGGTACCGTCACCACCTAAGTTGCGAGGTAACGCGACCCTAAAGCTATGTAGTGGTTCGTATGATGGACATGAAATCTTAACGTATTGAAAAATTGTATTTTTGTTTACTTTTATTATTTTTATTTTTATTTTGTATAAATTTCAGTCCAATTAAGCTGTTATGTTTATTGTCTTTATTTTGAACCCAATTGGGAGGAGCAAGTTTTATAACTCCATGGTATTGGTATATTCATTGGGCTTTAGCTCATTTTTTTAAATATTTTTTTTTTTTTTTTTTTTCAGATTCATAGACTTTTGTGTGGCTCGCCTCAACTTGGAAGACTAGAATTTTTTTGAAAGATTAAAGGTGGGGCATCTTGTAGTTGAGGTTTTGCTTAGGGTCATTATAGGATGTAAGTTTACCTTTTATTTTTTTTTTATTAAGGAGGTTGATTGTAAATAATTGCTTATGAAGTTGGATGTATTGATGGATTCGTGAATAATATATATTATTTTTGGGGAGGAAATGCTTGGGAACTATCTTGTAGCATGATAATACTTTTTGTCTTTGAATAGATCATCTCATATATGTTGGGCAATTGAAAGGTCTTATGCACTTTTGGTAATGTGGTGATGTGATGTAAGAATTATACAGGAATTGTGGTGTAAAAGTGCTATAGCGTTTGAGGTGCACCCTCTTGGCGGGGTTTTGCCTTGCCAAAATTGGGTCGTTACAGATTATCCTAAAATTGTTTTCTTTTTTTACCTGTGTGCTGTATTGGAGGGTTAGGGAATGGATTTTGTGAAATTTTTCGATTCACATTGTTGTGTTATAGGCTTTGATGTGAATTGAGTTAGTGTTGATTTTGTTTAATTTGTTTATATTTCTTTTACTATGCTGCATTGGCTATTTAATTTGTCGGACTTGCTATTTTTTTGCATTCTTGACACTCGTTCATTCTCACTATGAGAATGTGCTGTCTACTTGGTTGTTTAAGGTTTCTTTTTCGCTTGATTTTGATTTCCAGGTTGGTGTCGCTAGAGAGATCGATATCTGCCGCCGGACAGTTTTGATGGCAACACGACGGCAGATCTGAAAATGGTTAAAGAGAAGAGAGTGATGGTGGTGGTTAGGGTTGGGTTTGGATTCTGGGTGTGGTGAAAGTGAGGTTAGAGAGAGAAATATGTGAAGGTGATGAAAATGAAGAGAAATGAAGATTTGATTGAAGAGATGGTGAAGCTCCTGTAATTGCAGCCATAGAAGCTGTGTACATATTTTTATTTGCTCAAAACATAGTGAAAATTGTGAGTAAATTAGAAAAATTTATGAATAAATCAGAAAAATTTTAAATTAGAGAAATTTCAAAACACAAAGAAAATTTAAAAATACAGGAAAAATTAGAAAAATTGAGCAAACTAGAGAAATTTCAAATTTCTCTGGTTTGAAATTGATCGAAATTTCTCTTAAAAAATGTTAAAAAACCTAACTAATATAAAAATATTATATATATTTTTTATCTTATAAAATTTTAATATTAAAGACCTTAAAAAAAATTTGTGCACGCAAATTGACCCAAAGATATTAAAAAAAAACAAAAAAAACATTAACATAAAACCAGTCCGAATGTCCAATGAAATCTACTATACATATAGTGAGGCATTAACATTAGATGATGAAGAAAAATATTAGGGAAAAAAAAATGCTGAAATTTTTGGTTTCCTCATTTTTAATATATAGCTTCGAAGAGTAAGTAGAAGCAATGTTTAATTGGGTTGTCAAAAATGGTGTCCACGACTTAATAAAAAGGAGAAATTGTAATTCAGTGCAAGTTTTTTAATTTTTTTTTTTATAAATTAATGAAAAATATTATCAATTTTAATAATTAAAATTGTAAATTTTTCCATGAAGTTGTAAAAATTTTGTAAAAAAATCACTAATTTGCAATTCTTCCAAATAAAAATAAATACTAGTTTCTTTCACTTGACATGCACAGCACAGCATTTTCATTTGCAAATTCAAAAGAAGGCATTCTTGAAGAAATATGATATATGCAATTTTTTTTTTCAGCATGTGATATATGCACATTGGTGTGCTTTTGTTCATGTTATAGCTCCATATCTTTTGTTTATCTTGTCGGTAATAATAGTACAGGATTAATTACATTTGTGGTCTCTATAATATGAGTCTTGTGTCATTTTATTTCAATATATAAAAGTATTTTAATTTGATCCTTACTGTTTAATTGCATCAATTTGGCGTCAATGTATAAAAATATTTTGATTTATTTCCTAATATTTAAATTGTATCAATATGATCCTCAATGTATAAACATGTTTCAATTTAAATTTAAGAACTAAATTAAAACACTTTTTCAATATATTACGGACCAGATTGATATTATTTAATAATTAAAATCACTATAGAACTAAAAATATAATTAATCCAACAGTTTATTACAAACCTATCACTTCATTTTTGAGTCACGAAGAGGGAAATTACGTGCGCCTGTTGAGGCACGCTCGGGCATAGTATTGTCTGCTAAAGCTCCCAAACTCACTTTTTTTTTTTAAATTTATAAATTTGCAACATAAAATTTCAAACTTATTGTGGCCTACCTCAAATTGACTTGAACCTTTCATTGGATTCGACTTTCTCAAACAAAATTCCAAATTGTCCGGAAAATTCATGATCATGATGACATGTACGGAAGGTGTTTCAATAGTAGCAATGGTAGGTATCATGAAAAACCTTTCATGAAAATAATCATGAAAACTTTGTGATTTTTGGATTACACTTAGGGTGTGTTTGATTGGACGGACTGGATAAGAGGAGATTAGAATCTATCAGACTAGTCCTGAGACAATGAATCCCCCGGTCTATTTGGTTGGATTGGATATGTATCCTGTGTTTGTTTTTTCATGGGATTAGATGTCTGGAAAGGACTATTTTTAGTGAATCCAACGTTTGGTTGGACGAACTGGATAGGATAAATGAACAAAAGACTATTTTACTGTCACGACCCAAACCCGGCCCTATGGGTTTAGCATCAGAATCGCCAAGAATCCGAGATTATCAAGGCCTTGAACAAAGAAAACAGTTAAACAGAGTACAGGGCCTGGCGGAAGCCAATACAGTAAATAACTAGTGTCCATTGAGCTGTGAAAATCTGTATGCCAAAAACATTTTTCATGCATTCAAACAGTTCAAAACAGTACAATCTATACAATCATTCACAAACATTCAGTACGGGGACCTAATCCTTCAATAACAGTACGGTAAAACAGTAGACAGTCTATACAATAGTACAAAACAGTGAGGAGACAGGTGGGGACAATAAAAACACCCCAAGCCATGGCATGGCGACTCGGAACCTCATAGTGAGGCACATAGGCTGGCTTGACAAAACTGGGGACCAACCCACGCTCCTAGCTCCAGTCTGGCTGTTGAGAACCTACATATATATATATAAACAGTGAGCTAAAGCCCAGTGAATAACATAATGCATAAAGAGGTTATGAATGAATGTCCTTACAGTAATGAAATCAGTTCATTAAACAAGATATTTGATCTTTTCAAGATATTTCGATCAATCACCATATGTGGTACACCCATTAGCCTATAAACAAGAGGGTCAAGAGGATCGGGTCTTATGCACCCACAGAATGATGGCCATCGATCAAGAAAGATGGTTCCACAAGGAAACCGACAGAGCTCAGAATAAAGAATAAAGAATTGCTAAGGATGCCACAATACTGTATCACAGGACATACATTCATTCAGTAAACAATAGCAGTTCAATAAACAGTTCAGTTCAGTATTCAAAAGATAACCATTTTGAACATATCTTTACACAATTGTTACTCACAGAGATTGGGCTAATAGCAGCTAGAGCGCGTTCCCGAGAGCCAACCCTAAACAGTAAACCAATAGAACACACACTAAGTTTCACAGTCGGAAATGATGGTAATTAAATCCCTAAATTTTCTCGGTGTGGTTCTATGTCTAAATCCTCATTAAGATGCCTTAAACTAGGCCTAGGAATGCCTAGGATGGGATGAGGATGCAAAAATACAGTTGGAAGGCATTTTTCAAAAGTTGCTGAAAACAGGGGTCTCGCTCGAGCGAGCCTTCCTTCGCTCGAGCGAGGTTACAAAATCAAATGCTTCGCTCGAGCGAACAATCCTTCGCTCGAGCGGTCTGATGAAACAGTAAAAGTACTGGATGCTCAATTTTTACGCGCGATGCTCGCTCGATGCTCGCTCGAGCGAGCTTCCAAAATCAAAGACTTCGCTCGAGCGGTCTGATGAAATGAAAAAGTACTGGTTGTTGGATTTTTACGCGTGATACCACGCTAGATGCTCGCTCGAGCGGAGACCTGAATAAAAGGGTTCTCGCTCGAGCGAAGAAGCCAAATCTGGAATTTCCAGATTTGCCTCCCAAGCTCAAACTAAGCATTCTCAACTCAATTCTCGACCTCTTGGGCCCAAATTCTGGAAAATACATCCCAAAACAATGTATAACAAGTTTCAAAAGCTAATTTATGAATTCAAGCCCCAAAGGTGAGTCAATTAAATCCAAAATTCAACCCACTTCAAGAACAAATTTCAAAACATGCAATGCATGAACTTTAAACCAAAATTAAGGTTCAAATCTTGCTCTAGTGAGCTCAATAGTTGGAAAACAAAATAAAAACATGGACTTTGTTAGAAATATGAGCATGCATGTACAATCCAACATGAATTCAACTCAAAAATCACTAATTTAGCCATGCATGCAACAATTCAAGCATAATCCAACTTATTTGCACTAAATCATGGTTTAATCCTACAATGGAGCATGAACCATGCAAGATGAAGCTTAAGGACAACAAGAGGATGGTGAATTTCCTTACATAAGTCTCAATTTCTTGTCTAGGAGTTCAATTATGCAATCTATGCCCCAAGTTTTCAATTTCCTAGCAATTCTTCAAGAGTAAGCCAATACACCAAATGAAGTCACTCTTTCACTCTAGCTCTCTTCTAATTTCGGTGGAGACTAAGGGAATGGTTGAGGAGAAGCTTTGATTCAATGTATGCAAGGCTCAAATAATATTAAACAATGGGTCCACTAAGGTGGCAATGTGGTAAATAAGTCAATCTTGACAATTAACTCGTTTAAATCTAATTTAATCGTTCTTAATCGATTTTTGGATAAATATACCATTAAATCACAAATATTCTACTGATCTCAAAACACGAAGCGATTTCTAATTCGGCCGCCGATAAGGCCTTCAATTAGCAATTTAAACATACGAATTCAAACAGATAGTCATTCAATCAAACAGATGCAATATGCAATTCAATAGATAAACTTATTCAATTTCAGTTTCGATTTCAATCAGTCCAACAAGATTTGGTTAGTTCAATTATCGGTCATTATCGATTACATTAACGATAGAGCTAATTCAACAGTTTATCGATAATCAGTACGAGAGTTGTTACATTTACTCTTTTTTAATTGTGTACTAAGTAATAGCAATATTAAACATATCTTTAATATTTTAATTATTTTTAGCTAGATTAAATAAAAATTTATTTTATTTTATTTTTTACACAATTAAATAAATATATATATTTTAAATTAAATAAACAAAATATCAATAAAAATTTATATTATTTTTTTAATTAAAATTTTAAATAAATTTGTTTTTAAAAATAATAATAATTAAACAATGAAATTAAATAAAACATCTATTAACATTTAAATAATGAAATTAAATAAAATATAAACAAAATTTTAAAATAAAGCATCAATAAAATATCTATAAAAAATTATTTTAAAAAAAAATAAAACATCAATAAAAAGTTAAATAAAATTATTTTATTTTTAAATTGAGACATTTAAATTTTATTAAATTTTACTAAATATAATACATAATTAAATAGTAGAGGGTCAAAATGGTCATTTCACCACCTAATCCCAACAGTAAATAATCTCCCAAAAATTGTCCCACACCCCCCCTAGGATAGTATAATCCCCCATATGGGGGATAAGGAGTCCGGCCGGACTCCATGTTTGGCGGACTAAAAAAAAACAAACATCGGATTGGATTTACTGTGCGGATTACAATCCACACAGTAAATAATCCCCCCCTTATCCCCCCCTTATCCCCCCAATCAAACACACCCTTAGAATAAAGCACCACACACTAATCAAGGTAATCCAAGGATCATAAATTTTTCATGATCATTTTTATGAAATTTTTTTCATGATTCTTAACTTTTCCCTTTCAGTAGTTGTAAATGAATCAAGTAATCAGTTGTTTAAGTCTGATTTAAAATTTTTAATTATTTTTAAATTATATTTAAATTTAAATTATTTATATTGAGAATTTATCGAATCTAATTAACAAATAAACTCATGGGAAGTGATTGAGACCTCCTCCAATCACCACCTCCACTATCCCCCACACACACGTGGCGGGTGGTGATTGGAGGAGAAGGAAAAAAGGAAAAAGAAAAAAGAAAAACTGGCCAATCAGAGAGAGAGGGGGTCAAAGGGGATGCCTCCGGTCTAACTCATTTTTCATCAAGTAGATTAGTTGATTTTATTTTATCTCCAACGGTGGGGATATTCATTTTACTGTTTGCATGGGCTATTGGCCAATGCGCATATTAGTTTAGGACACACAAAACATAGTAATTTGAGAACAAATGATTCTTAGCTCAAGTTTAAATCTTGGCAGCATAAAATGCTCTGAGTACACGAACTTATTGTTGTACCTATTGAATGTTCCCAACACTTGGTACAAAACAAAGGGGTTTAAAACCCTCACAAATCACTCATAACCTAAATAAAAAAATTTCCTCATGATCACCATATCATTCAAGCATGCCATGCAGGGTCTCTAGGGCTAAAGAAGCAATCCATGACATTAGAGTTGAGCAATTTCAGTACATCATTAGATTTGATACACCTCGGTGTCTTGTACTAATTAATCGATCCCCCTTGATCAATGAATATGTCCACCAGTGCTTCAAACGTGCCGGGCTTAACCACCCGTATCTCAAGTGGCCTTACAGACTTGTCGTTAGCTCTGCATCGTCGGTAAATGTAATCAAGCTCCTTTTCTACTGCAATGCAACACTCTTGAATCACCTTTGCATCAATTGTAGTAGTAGTGACATCTGTTTGACAAGTTTCACTGTAAAGGAGAGAGACTATTTGATTACAAAAATCAAACTAGTAAAGAAAATAAAATAAAAAAATAAATTATTATTTTGTTACAAAAACAAAATCAAAATCTGATAAAAAATAAATAAATAAATCAGAAAGTAAATTAATTACTAACCTTACGTATTTATTGAAAAAAATTCTGATCAAGTTAGTGTTTAACACTGTGTCTTTAAGACAGATTCGTCATCTCCACGATACTTTCAGATTGTGGACGTTCATCTCTCATGATAAAATCATCAACAACAAACAGTAGCAGCACTGCAAACTGTTTGCACAACGAACACTTATTGTGTTTATACACTTTTTCACAAAAAAAATAAATGCAGGAAAATGCAGAGAGCAATGACAGCAACAAGAACGAAATGAAAGTGCAAAATCCAAATGAAGGTTTGTCTATTTATAAGAGAATTTGTGGCTGTTCGGTTTGAATTAAACATGTGCAAACCTATTTGAACAGATATAATACCTGCTCGGTTTGAATGTACAAGTAAGGAACCTATTGGGTCTAAATTTCAAACAAATACTGAATCTGTTTGGTTTAATTGGACAGATATGGACCTGTTTGGGTAGAGAAATAATCTGGACATTATTTGGAATTAATTTTGAAATTCAAATTCCAAAAAAGGGTAAGAATTTAATTTTAGAAAAATAAAATTCAAAAAGTTTTTAGCTCAAAAAGATAAGTATTGGGTTGAACAAGCCCAATCCAACCTCAAACTACACACCTCCGCCCAAGCCCAGACGGACGGCGGTGGCGGCGTGCGCGTGTTTATTTTGGGTCCAATGGGTCTAGTCCACTTTGCTCATAACCTCACCCTTTTACAAAACTTGGATATCCCTTGGGGCCCTCCCCAAGTTGCAAACCCAAGCTTTATAAACCCACAAAAGATTGCCTACCAAACCAATGTGGGACAAGCTTTAACTCAAACCGTAATGAAAATTTCACCAAAATACCATTTCCATAAAGCTCACTTTGACTTTAATTTCCCATTCACCTGATAACGATTTTGAGCAACCAAATATAATACGTAAATCACAACGCAACATAGAACGTGTTACCACTTAGACCAGCCAACTTTGACACATGGGTCCCACTTAAAAATTAGACCAAAATTGAGAAAAAATTCTATTTTTTCCAAAACCATTTCACTACTAAAAATATGACTTTTTGCGTCTATGTTTTTGCGACTGATAATTTCACCGTCGCAAAAAGTCACTTTTCCCATTAAAAAAAATCACAAAATCATTTAAGAATATCGTGATCTTAAAAAAAAAAAAAAAAAAAAAATCTTCTAAAACAGACCTATGTCTCCCTTTCACTCTTATTTCCCAAATTTGTCTCCAACGGTGGTGTACCTCATTTTTGTGGTTGCCTAATCTCTCTCTCGCTCGACTCTCTCTCACTTGAATCTTACTGTCTAAATCTCTCTCGCTCGACTAAATTTGAATCTGGCTTGAATCTCACTCTCAGAATTTGAAGATTTTGATCGATTTGTTGATGAAGATTTGCAGATGTCGATAGGCTGTTGATGAAGATTTCGATTGATTCATAATTGGTAAGCTACTTTCTATGTATGAATCCAACTCTCTGTCTATGTCTCACTCCTTCGTGTTCCTTGTTTCTCTCTTTCTCTTTCTTTCTCTCTCTAACCTCCATCTCTCTTCTCTGTGTCCATGATCTTAGGTTAGGATTTGATCCAGAGGAGAAAGGAGAACCAGCAGGTATGGTAACTGTTACTTACACGATGATCGCTGTTGTGATTCACATATTTTATGATTTTGTTCTAATTTTAATTTTAGCTTTACAGCAGATCTGTGGTGTACCTCATTTTGTCACTTGCCTTGCTTCGTTTCATAATTATTTTAACAGCAGATCTGTTGTGCCTAATCTACATACTTTTGACTAGTTTCCATAAGTTGCATTCAAAGATTTTCATTTAAATTTTTTCCCCCCTTGTTATTCTTTGCCCAATTATTCGTTCTTGAGTTTTCTAATTATATACTCTTCACAAAAATAGTTACTCTGGTATTATCAAGTTATATTTAAATGTACCTAAGTTTTCAAATACAATCTCTATTAGCTGTTTAACCTAGTATTTAAATGTATGCCCAATTCCCTACTTGGCAGTATATATTTATGGATAACATATATTGTTCAATGATCTGGGACAACTGTTATGCACAAACTTGGTTGGTCAACATAAATCTTTCTAATAACTGCTCATATTGGCTTGAATGAATTCTCATTTCTTTTCGTTATATGCCTGTTTGTTTTAAAGAAAGTGTCAAGAATATCATTTTGATATTTCTAGAATGATAGATGGCTTGAATGATTGTTCTAGTACGCTATTGCTGTTCTGCTAACCATTGGAACGATAGTTGGCTTGAATGATTGCTCTAGTATGTTATTGTTGTTCTGCTAACCATTAAATTTTGGCATTTTGGAACTAGCTTGTTGGACAACGATCCATTTGGAATGATGCAATTAAACAATTAATAGTGGAATAAATATAATTTTTGTTTGGAAATGTTTAATTAGTTCTCTGATCAAGAGATCATTTCTTTTTTTGTCTTGCATTGCGATCCATTGACACTCCTTGGGGACGGAGGTGAGCAAATTCTTGCACTTATATTTTCAGCGATGATGCTATTTTTGTCGATATGATATAAGTTAATTTGTTTAGTATATGTTCTAGAGAAATATCTATGCACTTTGCTCAATGACACCAAATTACACTCGTCTAGTTATAGTTTAACCTATCACACACACAAGTTTTGAGTGCATTGTGAATGATTATTACATGGTTCTATGCAGTTTAAGTTATATTTTATTGAGTGGACGTTGGTGCAAAATCAAATTAGTTCCACTTGTGGTCTTCCATCAAATTGTTTTGGCTGAACATAATACATAAAACTATTTTTCCCACAAACAATGTCTCTTGGTTTGTATCCTCGCACCAAAACGACATGGTTCGCTCCAAAAGGCAAGGTTTTTACTATTGTAACAAAATTCAGACTAGCATTTGCTTGCTAACTGATACCTTTAAATCGAATTTGATTCTCATTGTCTTAAGTTATTCTGAATTCCCCGCAGCTCTTTGACATTAGATCATCTAGGAGGTTTGCTGATCTATTCTTTTGTATGCTCTCTACATTTCATCTTTGGAAAAAAATGTTTTAAAATAAGTGCAGATTTTTTTCCCCCCAATATGTGATAGCACCTGCCACATTATATGTTACTTTAAGTTTTTAGGTACATTTAAGTTGACACTGCAGTTTACAGAGGATTATCCAAATAAGCCACCAATAGTGAGGTTTATTTCACGAATGTTCCATCCAAACAGTAAGTTGGGCTTTGAGCCAGACTTGTATCTCTAGGGTACTTTGTGAACAGAATTTGTTAGATTGAGTTATTGGGATTTCCCTAGCTACATAACTGTGTTTAGAGAAGGTTTTATCTTATTCCATGCTCAAAATTATGCACATTTCTTGATCAACTGTTCTGGATCTCTGTTGGAATAGGAAAGGGAAAAGCTAGTAAGAAGGCTAAGCCAGAACCCAGCAAAGAAGAGATGCATGCTGTAGTTCTGAACATTCTGAAGGAAGTGGACTTCAATACTGTAAGTAGTGTCTATTTTCTTGCCTTGCTTGGTTTAAATGGTTCAAGTTTACATTAGTCATGTCGCTCACAAATTTTTTTTGTGCTTCTCATAATGCAGGCTACTTTATCTGATATTCTGAGGCAACTTGGTAAGGCTCACATGTATTTTATGTTACAAATTATAGTATATTCAGTTTTGTGGTTGCTAATACGTCATTGGTGGCATGTGCTCCGTTTTAATACTCAATTGAAAATTTGCGCTTTTTAATACCTGCTGAAAATTTGATTGAATTTTTTGCTATGTTAAATTAAATCTAAGATTTGGACTTTCGAATTGGTCATGCTAGCAAAAAGAAACTATATTTATTTGTTATTTATTTTAGATTTTCGATCATTTGATCAAATTCTCCTAAAACAGCATATTTTGTTTGTTTTTGATGTGACATTTGACATTTGATACAAAAATTTTACAATAAAATTTTATCAGCATATGAGTTGTATTGGAATTGTTTGTTTGTTTTTAAATTACCTACTAATATATAAAAATAAAAACAAAAACAAAAAGAGCGCTCCCACGTTTGAATTCACTTTTTCGCAATGGGATTTCTCTCTAAATTTTATTTAATTAATTGTTATATATGCTGCCTCTCGCCTTGGGGATTCGATATTTGTTAATATTTGTTAGTTCTACCCGGATGATGGATGGATGGATGGATGGATGATGCAGGGTGTGCTAGAGTGGAGGGTGATGAAGAAGAAGATGACATTGATGATGTGGAAAACGAGTTCAATTTTGAAGGGAGGGTTCGTGATGCTAAACCATGGATTCACAAGAAGACTCTCTTGCTCGTTGAGGCTATGCTTCACGGTCATGGTGGTTCGCACATGAGCTATGGCCATAATTTCGACTCATCCGAATTGCACCCACATGTCTTTCACAATACTAATAATAGTAATACTTTGCCTCAACTTCCCCTCCTTACCAACGGCCATATGGTACGACTCATCGTTCTTTGTGGAATTCTAAAAATCATTGTGTGCAAATTTGAGCCAGGAGCCCGAGACTGCGGCGTTTGTGTTTGCAAGTGGATGATGATATTCCTCTGAACAACATGCATTGGTTCCATCGACAGTGGGTATTGGTGGTGGCAAAGACAAGGATTCACCCACTTCCTTTCTCGATCCTAGCCTACCCGTAATTTTAATTAATTCGCTTTGCTTTCCTATGCTACGCTATGGTTTCCTTTTATCTCCCTCCCCACGTTGAAGGTCAAATCGTATGATAATCCCTGCCCATTTTTGCGTGCAATCTCGATCCATGGATCCTTCCAAGGATTTGGCTGCTTATGGCTATGGCAGCGTAGCTTGGAAAGAGAGGATGGAAAGTTGGAAGCACAAACAAGAGAAGCAACACCTGATGAAACATGAAAATCATGGCAATAACGATTGGGACGATGATGGGGATGGGATGGATCTACCACTGTAAGTAAAAAAAATAAAATAAACAACTCATCAAATAAGCTATACAACAACAATGTTATTTTCGTTGTTGTCGTCGTCAAGTAATGATGTACAATGTCTGATCTACCAAAAAATGGTGTAATGTCTCGGTACAAATGATGTATCTGCATAGCTAGTGTATTCCATGACTAGAGCAGTGTAGGGTTGTTGGAGTTTTTTGGCTTTTGTGATGCTCTTGTGCAAGTCCTCTTCATTGGTTGTCATCGTCGATGCTAAGAATGACGTTTCTCCTGAAGATGAATCGGAATTGTGGGGCTCGATTGTAGAATCCTGTCACTTGAAGAATGTCGCCTATACCGTACCCGGTATAATCCTAGATCAATCATCCAAGAAAAAGAAAGCATTAGTTAGCCACATGTTTGGCTTATAAGAAAATAACACAATGCGTATGTGCGTATACTTAGGCCCATTTGGCGGCTAATTTTTAGCTAAAAAAAAAAATTAAAAAGTCATATGAAAAAGTTAAAAAATAAAATAAAATGTCAAATTATATATATATATATATATATCAATTAATCACTTTTTCTTTTACAACTATTTATTCAATTAAAAAAATTATTTGAAACATACTAACTTTTTTCACTTCATAAAAAAATCATAAAAAATCAAAAGTTAACTTTTTTTTCCCGTCTCTATTGGGTTTGTTAGGTTTTTGTAATTGAAAATCCCGTTTGACAAAATTTCTTTTAGTTGTAAGTGAGACTATGAGTATTTAGATGCGAATCTAACCCAAATTGTGCCTATGCAGAGGAGTTTGTGATCTTAATCTTATCATGTTTGCCACTTCGCTGACTGTGATTTTTGTAGTCGAAGTTGTTTGTCCGCTCAAGCGGTCGATTGTGCGCTCGAGCGAAGATGAAATTCTTTTAGAAGTTTCACTCGCCTGAAAAAGTACTGAAAGTTGTATTTTTACGCTTGAGCAACCTTTCTTGCACTCAAGCATAGATCCTTGTTCTAAAACACGCGTTTTAGTCAGTCCACTCGAGTGGAGATCGCGATTCTGTTTTCTATAAATCTGCGATTAATTCAGTTTCTAGGGTATGCCTTTCAGATCTTCTTTTTGAGTATTAGGGTTTTTATCTGGAGTTTCTTTACTTATTTCCTTTGATATCTGTGAGTTTATATCATGAATTGAGTGAATTATATCAAAAGGTTTGTTTATTTTGTTTTATTCAAAAAAGAGATAGTTGTTATTCGGTGGATTCCGTGAAATTTGGGCCTAAAGCTTTGGTGAATTTCGGAGTGACTTATTGTCGTGGATTCGACATCGGCATTGTGGATTCAACGTTGGGCAAGACAATTCCGAGGTGAAGACGGGGCTGGAAGAGGCACAGAAGGTTCGGTTCGATTCGGGCGTGGATTCGCTAGGTAATTTAGAGTACACTTATGTAATTTCTTTGTGTCTTCTTAATGTATTATTTTGTGGGTTTTACCCGTGTTTTTTTTTAATCACAATTGGAGACGATTCAATTGTGATTTTTTTACATAAAATCGTTGTGTCAAGTCTTTGATTGTTTGATTAGGATTGCTATTTACTGGTTAAAATGAATACATAATCACCAATATCTCGAGAATTTAAAAATTTTCAGGGTTATTTTAACATTTTAATTAGTTCGGCAGCATCAATAAATAGCCACATTTCTTTTGAACATTTTTTACAAACAAATAACTAAAGACGAAAAAAAGAAAAGAAAAAAAAGGTCCAAAACAAGTGCAAATTTTTTTTTTAACTTTTCGCTAAAAACAAGAAGAAGAAAAAAGAAAAAGAAAAAAGAGTAGAAATGTGGTGATTGTGGGCATATTTTATTCAAGGAAAATGATATAGAAACTCACTCTCTAGATTCAATGATGTATCAATTAGATGATTAATTGATAATTAAATAATAAATGATTTTTAGGCTGAATAGCAAATACTCTTTATCCAAACTCTCTGTCTTTTTGTTTTAGTTTTTTTTTATCAAACTTTTCATTTTTTTCTAAATATAATCAATTCTATATATCACACGGAAGACATCACAACTATCATTTTTCAAAATAAAAAATAAAAAATGATAATAATAGTTATTACCAGCAAATGTAGTAACCACCAGCTCATAATAACAGCCAAGCCTAACGTCCACCAAGTCCACAAGCTTATCCTTCGCCACCTCCACTTCTTCATCATCTACCTCCTTCAACATCGTCCATTCTCTCCCAAAGGTATAAACTCAAAATACCCTATATTAGGCAAGAGTGTGAATGACATGCATAGTTCTAAATCGCGGTATTGGGTAACGTAACGGTATCGATCACGGAGTATTGGTATCGGTAGTATCGGCCGGTATGTATCGGGAATCGGGTGTCGCGGCCGTGAAATTTTAAAAATCATTAACAATCCTTCTGAAACTCAATTTTGTACATTTTTTTTACTCTTTTAACCTTAATTTGTCACATTTTAATCAAAATTTTGATATATAAGGGCACTTTTAACTCATTTTTAACTAAATGATATATATTTATTTTAATCTCAATTATAACTTTTAATTATCTACCATCCACAACAGTATACCAAAGTTGCAAATTTGGCCCAAAACTCAATTTTATCATTTTTGCAAATTTGGCCCACAACAGTGTACCAACTAGACAGTATACCCAGTACACCAACCCAGTGGTATTACCAACTAGACCCACGAGTTGGTTAAAAAACATATGGGCCAAGATTGCCCAAAACAACCCACCAACTATCTTGAGTAAAATATTTTGGCCCAAAACTAACAATAGACATTTATATAAAATAGGGGGACTTACCAGCCGGTCCCATGCAAATAAATTATTACCCACCAAGTCCTGTCTTATTTCACTTTCCAATTTTACCCCTGAATGTCACAAAACACGCGTGAAGCAAATAACATATCACGAGGTCTCCCCCTGTGCTCGTGAAACACACACTCCTTCTCCATTGTTCTGGTTTGGAAACTATTCTGAGGCGATTTGTGATTTGGAAATCAAACCAAATGAAGAGATTTTCCTGAATCTCTCATCGTTTCCAAAGAAATCACCTCTGTTTTGATCTATATTTTGATTCCGAACAGATCCCAGCAAATCCTCCACCGTTTCGATCTATATTCCCTGTTTGATTCATCTTCAACAAACCTGCGAATCAAACGTGAGTTACATTCATCTTCTGTTCTTCTTTAACTATAATCAAGTGATATTCAACTTCATTATAATCACATCTTCATGTTCATTTGCTATACAGTAACAGATTTGCTTATTTTTCCCAATTTAGTGAGAAAATTTGCTATGAGAATGACAGATTTGCTTAATTTTCTTAATTGAGTCATAAAATTTGTTACAATGATGATTTGCTTCCCTTCTTCTTTCATAACTGTAATTGAGTTATAAAATTCGACTTGAAACTATTTTCAATGTGTATCATACAGTATTAATTTATGATTGATGTTCAACTTCATAATAATCACATCTTCATGATGGATTTGCTTATTTTTGCTAATTCAGTGATAAAATTTGATATACAATAACAGATTTGCTTACTTTGCCCAATTCAGTGATAAAATTTGTTACAACAATAATAGATTTGCTTAATTTTCTTAATTGAGTGATACAATTTGACTTGAAACTGTTTTGAATCTGTACCATACAGTATTAATTTATGAGTGATATTCAACGTCATAATAATCATACCTTTATGTTCATTTGCTATACAATGATGCATTTTCTTACTTTTGCTAATTCAGTGATAAAATTTGCTATACAATTGTTTTCATCTTCATCATGATACTTCATGTTCTTTTACAATTTGGAATCTAAACTTTGTTATACAATTATATATTTGCTTAATTTGCATAATAGAGTGATAAATTCTTTTTAGTTTGCCTAGTTCAGTAATAAAATTATTCTTAATTTTTAATGTTCATGCTCAATGTTTTTGTACAGATGATGCTCATTGTAAAGATCACATCATCGAGAAATAAGTTTCTCAAAGAAGAAAAAGATTGAAAATGTTGAGTTTGTTATAGAGCCAACAACATATGAAAGTGAAAATCAACTAAAAGTGCAACCTGAATCTAACATTGACAATGAGGAGCCCAAACAGGAACCATTGAAACAACCTACAGAGCTCCACAAACCAAGAGGGAAGAAAAAAATTGATGGAAGAAAAACTAGGACTTAACAGATATATGATAATGAAGCAAAGAATGTCTACCGTTCTAACATTCAATCTCTTATCAAATTTTTCAAGACAACAAAACTCGGAGAGGAGCATTTGACAGTATTGAGAAAGACACATTTTTCACTTCTGGTTGATACATTGAGTGAAAACAAAGTTAAAAGAAAAGATTCAATTAAATATGATGATGTGGTTGCAAAAATTTTACAAACTTACCAAATGGATGGAACCACATTTGAAATTGCTGGGAAGAAGCTGAAGTTGAAAAGAAAATAACTTCAAATTAATTTTTGGGATTGCATGTGACAGAAGAAGATGAATCTTGCATACGGAAGAAAAAATGAGGTAGCTATGGTGCAAAGAAGGAAAATAACCGAGAGCAGATTGACAAGTGCTTCAATCCAAAAGTTGATAACGAAACTTTTGAGAAGCAACAACAATGAAGATGTAGAAGATGTCGTTAGGCTTGTGTGCCTTCTGGTTTGTTTGCTTTTGTTGTATCCGGGTACTGGGACAACAATTGGTTGGGGGTTCATGAAATACCTTGAGAATATTAATGAAATGAAGTCTTATGATTGGTGTGGCGCAGCAAAACAACATCTTACAAGATCAATAGCACGCAATATCAACCAAATTGTAGAGTCTGCGAATGTGTGATCATCTTATTGGCAAGAAAATACCTCACTTACAACTTGTAAACTATAATATTTACATTTACTAAAAACTAATTTATAACATTTTTTTTTGTCCTCAACAGTATTGGATATGTGAGCATGCAAAAATCATCAAACCAAATGACAAGAACCCAATCCATAAAGCATAAGATGATTATGTTGCGAGAGATGATTATTGAAAAATACAAAAAGCATAAGAACCCAACTCTCATTCACCCTGCTAAATTTGAACAGCAGATAGACAACGTCATCAACAGCCCACAGCAAGATGACACATCGTAAGTTTATCAATAACAAAACACTATTATTAAAAAAAAAAAAAAAAGCAACAAAACCAAATTATAATATTTTGTTTTCAAAATGTTTTTGCAGGTTTGATTGCGAAATCCTTGTTTGCTACATCATAAGGCAATATGTTTCCAATAACAACATAATGCCTACTTTTACCAAGGAAGAATGCAATCAACTGAGAGCTGATATGTTAACTGTCTTCTTGACTGACCAACAAGCTGCTCAACGACAAATACCTGATCAAAACATTGATGACTTGCCTCTGCAATAATCAACACATCTGGAATAGAAGAGAACAAACGGACAGTGTTACCTGTATTTTGATATGTTACAGTGTTACCTGTATTTTGATGATTTTGGTTCTCACTTTAATCCAATGAATATTACAATGCTTCGTTGTTACAATGTCAAAGTTATGGACAGTGCTTGGTTGTTACAATGTCAAAGTTATGGACAATGCTTGTTTGTTACAATCTCAAATTTGCTTCAATGAAACATTCATCTTTTTAACCATATCGTTACCACACCGGTTTTTCATATCGATCTTGTTATCCAAATTTCTTTCAAAAATTGTTTCTAATCGAGTATTTGTGTTGAATTTAAAGGTTAATAACAGTTTGGAGTCACTACATCGATAAGTTTATTTTTTATAGTGTTTTGTTTATCCTGATAAATTTATCACTGTTTTAACAAATTTATCACTGTTAACACTGATAAATTTACCAATGTTCAAACAAAAAAACCAGCGACTCTCTCTCCCTCTCTCATTCTTTTTCCCTAATTCAAGTAAACAAAACACTATAAAAAATAATAAAAAATTTACCTAATTGAAAATTAAAACACAAGCACTATTACATTGTCCAAATTAGAAATTAAAATACTGTTACAATTTGTAGATATTCCCAACTTTGAAAATGAATGTAAGAACATGCCATCTTTGGTGATTTCTGAATAATCAAAACCATTTGATACTTCAGTTAAACAACTCAAACATCCAAAGCTAATTTTTGAGTGACCACAAAACAAAGATGCATCGAGAACTTGTTGTTAAACCAAATAAACATCGTAGTCGATTTAAAAAATTTTGCTTTTTAAAGCACTTAACACAGCAGATATGCAATTATCTATTCTAGAGATTTGATCTACACCTTTGTATTGTGGAAATTTTTCCTGGGAAAACTAGATAACTCCATACAATGATAAATTTATCACTGTAGAAAAGAACATTTGTTTGGATATGACAGTGATAAATTTATAAACCACTGACATAAATGTAATAAACCATCAACTCTTCCCACACAATAAGTGATAAATTTATCATTCTTCAAAATAACAAAATTCAAGAACCACATTAATGATACATTTATCATTCTTACAAAAAAATAAGCTATCAACTTGTCCAAACCAACCAGTGATAAATTTATCACTTTATAAAACACAAAAAAATAGCAACTACATTTAACCCAAATCAAATAATATAAATATGTGAAACTTAATCCTGTAAAAATATCAGCAAAAAATATAATTTCTGATCAACAAATTCCTTAATCATTCAATGCGAGTACCAAAATGATACATCTTTCAAAAAATACTCAATCATTCAATGCAAGTAACACCTCTCAACTCTCAAACAAAGTAATTCAATTAAAATCAATACAACTAAAACAAAGCTTGTTTACATGTCTTCCGATTATGAGTTCTCATCTTTCCACACCTACTGCATCTAATTCTCTTGATTTCGCCCTTAGAAGGTATTCTCTCTGTTCTTGGATGTCCAGCTGGTCTCTTACAAAGAGGAGGTAAAACAACATCATCATCAACAACTACATTTGGCTTCCACATACTAGGAACTGGATAGACAAAATGTGAATAAGAATCACAATAACTACTAACACGGTAGTAATCATCAAGAAAGCGATTCAGATCCTTCCCACTCCTCTTTATAGCACAAAAACCATGTTTGCAAGGAAAAGAATCAATTTCCTACAATTGACAAGAACAACAACGTTTCCCAATATCAACCATAACTGAATGATTCAATTGGATTTCATAAATGTCATCGCTACATTTCTTAACTATCCATGCTTTTGTATCATTAAAAGCTTCTTCCAACTTTTTCTCTGCAAAAGGACAAACAATATGATTCCACTTATTCCCAACTTCTCTCCTTCTTGAAAATTGCTCCATTAGTTTCACCCGTATAGCATCAACAAGACTAGTTGAAAACAAATGGCGTTCATCCCTAATCCATGAATTAAAAGATTCCGCAACATTTGTGCACATTTCACCATACCTCTTGCCTTGAAAATAAGCGTTACACCAACACTCATTAGGCAAATCCTCAAGAAACCTCTCAACACTACGACCACAACGACCCTTAAATTCTTCAAATAGCTTATTAAATAACTCAATAGTAGGAGCATATGCACATCTACTAAAAAGAGTAAGCAAATACTCTTTTGATTCACGACTCTTCACTGACAAATAAGTCTTCAAGTTTGTCTTCAAATCCATTAGACAAAAAGAATGAGAAGAAAACGGAAAGACCTCAACTAAAGCTTTCAGCAAACCTCCATGTCGATCAGTAACAAACGCAATATCCCTCTCCAGAGTCAAAATACCTAATAACTTTGACAAGAACCAATGCCAATCGTCATAACTTTCACCATCAACAATCGCAAAACATAACGGATACAAACCTACAAACAAAATATATATATACAAGTTATCAGTAACAAATCAAAAAAGATTACAAAAAGAAAATCAAAACACAAAGTATATAACATGTAGCACCAGCCATAGATAAATTTATCACTGTATAAATATAAAAATTTAACAAAAAGTATACAGCACAAATTTATCACTAATAGATTGACCATATTCAATTATCAGCACTCTCTAGTAACAAAAATGATAGAATTATCACTATTTCAATAATAATAACACATACACACAAAATATATCTTGGTTACCATCTTTCGCCGTAGCAGCCAATAAACAACCTTTGTGTCTTTTTTTCAAAAAAGTTCCATCAAGCATCAACACAGGCCTACAATACTTGAAACCATGAATACATGCCTCAAAAGCGAAAAACAAGCATTTGAAATGTCTTCCTTTACTATCAATATCAAATTCCATATCAAAAACGCTCCCCGGATTGCAAGCATTAACGGTATCAACATACCAACGAAGATCATCAAATGATAATGAATAGTCACCAAAAATAAGACCCCTTGTTTTTTCAACACCCATCCAAGCTCGCCAATAAGAAACTTCTGTTCCATAATAGTCTTTGAAATCACAAACCACCTCACTAACCGATGTCAAAGCCTTGTTACGAATATCACTAGAAATTAGCCCACCAATCATACTTGAAGTCATCCTAGCATGTTTAATTGTATGAAAAGAAGATCCATAAGTATGAACGTCATCAAATTATTTAATAATAAAAGCTTTACTATAATTTTCCACTATAGCATGCACGCTCCATAAACATCCCCAAATTAGCCATTCTCTTACAATGAACAGTGACACGATCCTTATCATTTTTAACAAAATCAAAATTAAAGCCGGAATGAATAGAATATTTTGACAACGCATCTCGAAATTCAACAACTCCTTGAGCAAACCTTTGTCCCACTCCTTTCATACAATTAACCCACTCATCAGAGAGCAAAGGTTTCTGTTGATTTGAATAAAATGAAGGCAAAAAATCAGTTTCACAAACAACACTACTACTACTACTACTACTACTACTACTACTACTACTACTAGCTTCACCATCACAAATCATATAACCTTCACCCAAAGAACAACACTTTACAAAAACATAAATCCGATGAATATCACAAGAAAGTGCCAGTCCAACCATAACATCCAAATCATCTTCACTTTCTAGTCCACAAGAAGAATGTCCAGCCATTGAATACGATATATTCAAAGAATTACCAACTAACTCACTCCACTTTGCACACGATTTATATACTAAATCCTTGAAATTAAATCCATCATTATACTTGATAACCAATGTCACACCTCTAAATTTGCACATAAGAAACAAACAATTCTCCATCACTATAAATCTTGCAACAAACAACAATTACATTTCAAAAAACAACTCAAACACTCTAAAACAAAATCAAATACAGTGATAAAATTATCTCCTATTCCCATACTCACTCATAAATTTATCACTGTTGAAAAAATTAATCCAACATCACCCCCAAAATACACAGTGATAAAATTATCACTGTATAAAATAACAAACTAACACCTGTGTTCAATCAACATAATTTCGTAACCAAAAAAAATAAAAATCTAAAATTCAATCAACAAATACATATCTCAAAACTTTCAATATCATGATCAAAACACAAATTCAATCACAACAGAAATAACAGAGTAACAACAATATCACCACAAAATCAAAATCACCAACTCAAACTAAAAAAATCAAAACATTGAAATTAAAATCAAAATCAAACATACCAGTTGACCCAACTCCACAACACCGCAAATAAAAAAATGTAACTATACACCAAACACGAAATCGCAAATACGAAGAATCACTAAACATGCAATCGCAAATCACAAATCGCGAAGATACACTAAGCGCGAAATCAGAAATCACGAAGCTCCACAAATCGCGCAATCAGAAATCAAGAAGCTCCACAAATCGCGAAATCAGAAATCACGAAGCTCCACAAATCGCGAAGATACAACAGCAAATCGTGAAGTTCCACAGAAATCCAAATCACAAACACAATATTTTGATGGAAGATCCAAGCGAAACGCCGAGCAGGGGGAGGTAAAACGGTACAAAAAAAAAAGTCTCAGGACCTGTTGGTGCACAAGATCAAAAGTCAGGACTAAGAGGGAAATAAGTGAAAAACTCAGGACCGGCCAGTAAAAAACCCTATAAAATATGAATATAAAGGTTGCTTGCTGCTGTAGCCTCAAAGCTTCAATGGCGCACGACCCAGAAAGGATTCTGAAACACGCCGGATGCCGCCGAAGAACATCACGACCTTGTCGTGAACCTTATAGTTGCACTCCCACTTTAGCGAAGACCAGCAATCCAAAACCAGAAACAGCATCGGAGCCACGAGCAGCTCTCTGCACTTTATTTCATCCGTACCGGCGACAGCCAAGCTGTATTGGACCATATCGCCCAATGTATCGGTTTCAGGCCGTTACGTACCGGGACTTGGACGCTACGGCCGTGAAATTCATTCTCGCCGGTATACCGGTGAGTATCCGACTCGGCCCTCTCATTTTCTGGTATGAACCGGCCGGTACGGTACGTACCGGCCGATATTTAGAACCTTGACGCCATGTATCAGGGTTACACAAAGGTCTCAAATTGACACCGAGGTACGAAACACTCTGAAGAAGCATATATAGTACACACCAAAGGTAATTTCCCAAAGGTAATACTAAGACATCACGACTATCATTTTTCAAAATAAAAAATAAAAAATAAAAAATAAAAAATGAAAAATGATATATCTGGAATAACAATGTGGTGGTTTAATGGCCAAATATTAAGTTATTAAAAAAAATAATAAATTACAACATGATGGTCATGGGCATTAATGGAATTAAAAAAAAAAAAAACACTTAGCACCATGATGCACACATACATGTCTTAAAATGAATTTTAATTACATAATATTTTTGTTAATATTTCATTTATATGAATTTTTAATCTCTATAATCATGATGACAAAAATGACTAAATCTAAAATGATCTTTCGCATTTTACAAAAATGGATGCATATAATGGGCAAGCAAACAAGTTCTTATTGGTGTGTTACACAGCATGAGCACTAGCAGCATCACGCAAGGTATATCATTAGAGCATGCACACATGCATGCATTAGAATCACTTTTGTATGAACAGTACATTTTTATGGTACGTACATAGAAATTTTCTTAAAACGTGAGCAATGCATTCACGCTAGATGAGCACTCAATAAAATAAAATTATGAGTAAATTATACTATTAATCTCTGTCATTTATGAAAAAATTTACTTCAAACTTTTAGTTACATTAATTTTTAACCCTATACTTCTATTTGTGATTCAATGTATACTACAACATATAAGCATTTTATCTTTTAATGATCAAACTTTTTTGTTTCTAATAATAAAAATTTTGTTGCAAAAAATGTTCATTGTTGTGATGATTGTTGCTAAAGATTGTCACAAAAAGTCTAAAAAACAAAAAAAATTAACGATAAAATTTAAAAAAATAATTATAAATAAATGATAAATTTTACAAATATTAATAATTAAAAGCACTACAATCTTTACCAATCCATGCAAAAGCAAATATTTTGTTCGCAACGCCTGCTTAAGTGTACGGTTGGTCAAAGCTAATTTGTAAACGCCAAATTTTAACAGTGGCAGTTTGTCTTTCGTACAACTTTTTTGCAAAAGCAAACACTTGTTGTTTACAGGATTGTGATTTCGCAGTTGAAGTTTGAAGGGCATGTGGATTCAATGAATAAAATGCGATGCATGGTAAAGGAGATGTTGGCCAATGGTTTATGGATGTCATGACGATTTTGGACAAGAATACGCTTGAATTGTTGACTACCATTGCTTGGTGTATTTAGGCGAATAGGAATAAGGAATCATTTGGTAGTAATGGCAACGATGCTCAAGAGGTGGCTAATTTTGATGGGGCGTTACTTGTGATAAGGAGAAGGCTTCATCTAATATATCTGAGGGATCATCATAAGTTCACGGACTGCTGTACCAAAGGAGTGTGTCTGTTGTAACTAATTAGTAACTATTTAGTTAGCTTAACTGTTAGTTGGTTAGGAGAGGTTAGGGCTTGTATATATACACAATACAACAGATATATTTTTTTAATGAAATTCAATCAGCATTTGTTTCATGGTATCAGAGCAACATCAAGCTCCAACGAGCGATCCTTTAATGGCGACCTCTTCAATGGCGTCTTCTTTGTCATCTTCAACATCAACGATTCGATCCAATCTGAGTATGTTGATCTCGAATCTCAATTCTTATGTCACAGTAAAGTTGGACAGTACGAATTTCATCATTTGGAAAAACCAGATACAAAACATTCTGCGAGCAACTGATTTGATGAAGATCGTAGATGGTTTTTAGTGTTGTCCTAGCGAGACGATTCGAGATTCATCATCTGGAATTAACATTCAACATCTTGAACCTACTCTATGGAAGATGTTGGATGCACATCTTCTTAGCTGCATTACAGCTACACTCTCCCCTGCGATTTTCGCCTCTGTTCTTCACCTTCAAACGAGTTTTCAGGTATGGCAATCTCTTGATAAGCGTTTCATATACATCAACTTAAGAACAAATTGAATTCAATCTCAAAGAAATCAGATTCAATGGAAGTCTATCTGAATAACATTAAGAGTCTTGTTGATCAATTGAGTGTTGCCTCATCATTTGTGGATGATGAAGATGTTGTTCTCATCACATTAAATGGCTTACCAAGTGAATATGATTCTGTGAAAATTGTTATTCGCACTCTTTCTGAACGGATTTCTATAGAAGATTTATCTGCTATGCTTTGCTCAGAGGCTATTCACATTGAGGGGAAACTAAAGCAAGCATCAGACTTAACTGTTGCCTGTGCAACAATGAAAGATTCTAACTCTTCAAAGGGATTTCAAGCTTATCAGCATGGTAGAGGTTCTTGTTATGAGTCTAGGGCTTCTAATAGAGGAAATCGATTTCTTCAAGGTCGATCCTCTACTTTTCGAGGCAGATCACAAAGAAGAGGCAAATCCAGTTTTGGAGTTATCTGTCAGATTTGTGGAAAAAATAATCATTCTGCTATTGATTGTTGGCATCGAATGGATCTGCAATTTCAACCTTCCACCCCTCACCAATACTCCCAGCAATCACCTACCCCATCAATCTAGGGCTTTGGTGGCCTCCATGTCTGATGATGGTACTTCTCACAGTTCTACTCCTTGGTTTCTTGATTCTGCCGCATCAGATCATATCACTTATGATCTCCATCACCTCAATTCTTATCAACCATATCATAGTAATGACCATGTAACTATTGGTAATGAAACCTCTCTGCCCATTCATAATACCGACCAAGGTATTCTTCCTACTCCTCATCATTCTTTTCGTTTGAACAAAGTTTTACATGTTCCTCACATTTCTACTAATCTTGTTTCTGTACAAAAATTGGCTCAAGATAATCATTTTTCCATTATCTTTGATCATAATTCTTTTTCTATTCAGGACAACAGTTCCAAGGCCATTCTACATAAAGGTTTCCATGCTAATGGTCTTTACCAATTTTCTAATCATCTATCTCATGCTCCTCATCATGCTTTGCATAGCCTAACATCTTCTTCCTTTGCATCTGTTGATATTTAGCATAAAAGATTGGGGCTTCCCTTTACTTTTAAGTTTCATTTGATTAAGAACCTTTTACCTTTGTCCTCTAATAAAACATCACTTTCATGTGTTGATTGTGCCATGTCTAAATGTCATCGACTTCCTTTTAAGCTGTCTAATTCATCTGTAAATACCCCATTGGCTTTAATTCATAGTGACGTTTAGGGCCATTTTACTCATGTTGCTTCTAGTTTCAAATACTATGTTGTGTTTATAGATGATTTTAGTCGATTTACTTGGATCTATCCTCTATACTATAAGAGTGAGGTTTATGCCAAATTTATGGAATTCAAGGTTTTTGTAGAAAAATAGTTTGGATATCCTCTTAAAGTCTTACGAACTGATGGGGGTGGTGAATTTGTTAACTCTTTTATGGATAGTTTTATGCAAACTTATGGCATTCATCATTAACACTCATGTCCCCATACACCATCTCAAAATGGTGTTGCCAAAAGGAAGCACTTGCACATCACAGCAATAGCCATTACTTTACTCAATCAGTCTTTTCTTTCCCTTACCTATTGGTTTGATGCTGTGGCTACTGCCATCTGTTTGATTAATCGGTTGCCTAGTACTGCACTTTCCAACTGTTCTCCTTTTGAAAAATTATTTCATAAACCACCTGATTATTCTCTTTTGAAGGTTTTTGGTTGTCTTTGTTATCTTTAGCTCAAACCATATTCTTCTCATAAATTAGCTCCCAAATCTACTGCTTGTGTGTTTTTGGGTTATCATCCCAGTGTTAAAGGTTACAGGTGTCTAAATCCTCTTACAAGTAAAATTGTGCTTTCTAGGCATGTCACATTTCAAGAAACTATGTTTCCATATGCATCTTCTTCTTTTGTTTCTTCTGGTTCTTCTGTCTTTTCTTTTTCTCAATTGTAGAATTTCTTCTGGTCTAGTCCTCTACAGCATCAGCCACCACTGCAACCTATGCTTTCTCCAGTGCAGCCCAGGCCTTCTACTTTTGTGTCTTCTGTGCTTGCTCCACCTGTGCTCCCTTTGTCTACTTCGTCGCAACCTCCCTCTCAGCCGCCTACTTCTTTTCCTTCTCTTTCTACTTCTTCTATCCCTATTAACTCCTTGTCAGTTGTTTTACCTCTTCCTTTCTCTCCATCTCTTAACACCTATCCCATACAAACCAGGTCTAAAACCAAACCTCTCTGCCTTACTACTTCTTCTAGTTCTTTTCTTTCTTCTACCGATGCTTCTACTGAGCCTTTTTCCACTAAAGTAGCCCTTAATTCCCCTGTTTGGTTTAAGGCCATGCTGGATGAATATTGTGCTCTCTAACATCAGGGTACTTGGTCTTTAGTTCCTTTTCCTCCTCTAAGCAAGCTATTGGTTGCAAATGGATTTTCAAACTCAAACGAAATTCTAATGGGACCATTGCTAAACACAAAGATAGACTTGTCGCTAAAGGATTCCTTCAACAATATGGTGTTGATTTTCAAGATACCTTTAGTTTTGTGGCCAAATAACGTACTATTCGAATTCTCCTATGCTTGGATTTGCATCATTATTGGCCTATCAAGTAGCTCGATACCTCGAATGCCTTTTTGCATGGAAAATTAGAAGAAGAAGTTTATATGGAGCAACCACCTAGTTTACTACTTCTAGTCGAGTTTTGTACTCCTTAATCCTCTGTTCTAATTCTTTGGTGTGACAACATGTCTGCCATTACTTTGGCTGCCAATCCTGTTTTCCATCACCGATCCAAGCAAATCGAGGTTGATTGCCATTTCATTCGTGAGAAGGTTATTGCTCATAAGTTGATATTCAAGCACGTTCCCACGACTGCTCAACTCATAGACATCTTCACCAAACCTCTGTTTACCTCCCGATTTTCTTTCCGTACTTCCAAGTTGAAGGTTGTTGTTTCATCCCTCAACTTGAGGGGGCCTGATAAGGAGAAGACTTCATCTGATATATCTGAGGGATCATCATAAGTTCATGGATTGCTGTACCAGAGGAGTGTCTCTGTTGTAACTAATTAGTAACTATTTAGTTAGCTTAACTGTTAGCTGGTTAGGAGAGGTTAGGGCCTGTATATGTACACAACACAGCAGATATATTTCTTTAATGAAATTCATTCAACATTTGTTTCAACTTGGATGAATATTGTTTTTTTTTTTTTTTTATCAGCAAAAAAGGAAACTTTAATCGATTGTGCAACCAAATCAGTTTAAATGGGAATCTCTAGCAAGATGAATTTATAAATTCAATGGTGCCATTTTTGTCACGACCCAAACCCGCCCCTATGGGTAGCATCAGAATCGCCAAGAATCCGTGATTACCAAGGCTGCTAACAATAAAAAGAATACAAAGTAAAGGGGCTGGCGGAAGCCAAAACAGTAAATAAAAGATGTCCAATGAGTTGTAACAATCTGCATGCAAAAAGACTTTTCTGCACATAATCACATTCAAAACCAAAACAGTATATACATACATCATATACAGACATTCAGGTTAGGAACCAAATCCGTACCATAACAGTACAGTGCAAGTCTTAACATTTATTACAGAACAGAGGCAAAAGGGGAAATCTAAAACACCCCAAAACAGCCTTGGCTTTGACGCACTCGGAACCTCGAAGTGAGGCACAACGGTTGGTTTTGACAAAATGGGAGCTTGGCCTAACACTCCTAGCATCGGTCCGGTGCCTGGACACCTACATATATATATATATATATAAACAGTGAGCTAAAGCCCAGTGAATAACAGTTCTATAAAGAGGTTAAGAATGAACGTCCTTTCAGTAAATAAACAGTCATATCAGTCACTTAGAAACCATAGCAGTCACATATGGTGCATCCCATAGCAAAAGCAAGATAAGAAGCCTTAACATCAAAACGATCGGTTGATGGCCATCATAACAAGAATGAGTGGTTCCAAACATGGAACCGACAGAGATCTCTGTGACAATGGCGAAGAATAAAGACAAAGAACAAGAAATTGCTATGGATGCCACGGTTACAGTTTACAAATAGGACAAACATTCATTCATTAAACAATAACGATTCAGTAAGCAGAACAGTTGATCATTCAGAAAAGTAATCATAATTGAACATATCTTTACAATATTGTTACTCACAGAGCACTGGGCTATAAGCAGCTAATGAGCGTCCTCGGATGCCAACCCTATATAGTTACAGAACGAATATACACTAAGTTACACACTTGGGAATCAACAACTTAGTCCCTAACTCGACTCGATGTGGTTCTACATCAATATCCTCATTAAGATGCCTTAAACTAGGCCTAGGAATGCCTAGGATGAAATGAGGATGCAAAGATGTACTTTAAAACACTTTTCAAAATTTTCAGAAAACAGGGGTCTCGCTGGAGCGTGGCTTTCTCGCCGGCGTGTATGGAAACAAGGATCTCCGCCGAAGGATCAGAACTTCATGAAAAGTACTGGATGCATGCAATTCACGCTCGACGGACGCTCGACCTCCGCTCGAGCTTGAGACTCAGGTCCTCGCTCGAGCGTGAACTCTCTCGCTCGAGTGAACTGTAAAACACAAGAACTTCTGAGTACATGCATTTCACACTCGAGCGCAACTTTTAACGCACAAGCAGAAGTGCACGACTTAGAGGGTACGCTCGAGCGTGAAGTCCTACGCTCGAGCGTGGGTTCAGAATCTGGAATTTCCAGATTCATCCCCAGGCACAAAACTCAACCATTTAAGCCTCAAACTCGATCCTTTTGGGCTAATTTTCTGGAAAACACTTAAAAACCCATAATACAACATGTTTCAAAGATCAATTTTGTAAAATCAAGCCCAAAGGTAAACCAATTGAACACCAATTTCAAATAAACTTCAAGAACAAGATGTACATTTAACATGCATGTGTTCAATTGAATTCAAAACTACTAACACATGACCAAATGCAAGTTTTAGCTTAAGAACATGATGAATTCATGGACTATAACAAAAATGTGGACATGCATGTGGAAATTCATGAAGAACAACTCCAAAATCCAAGAATATGTGCATGCATGCAAGAATTCACTCTCAAATTCAACTCTTTAAACCCATTCTTGACTTTAAACTCTAAATTACCATGAACCATGCAAGATACAATTCAAATTCACAAATGAGAGGGTGAAATCTCTACCTTAGGTCTTGAATTTCACGTAAGGAGGCTCAAATATGCAATTCCTCTTTAAGTCTTCTAATTTTCCAAGCTAATCTAGGTGAACTCAATTCCTTCTAACTCTCTAGCTTTCTCTCACGTTTTTGGTCTCTAGAGGAAATGAAGATGATGCATCAAAAATGTATAAAGCATAATAAGGGTGGGTTTTTGAGTCAATCCACTCAATGGCAATTTCGTAAATAACTTGAACTAATGCGATTTAGCTTTATTTAATCTAATTTAATCACACAAAATCAAATTTCAATTAAATCTACCATAAAATCACATTAATCCTAATTAGCATAAAATACCAATCAATTTCAGATTCGGCCGCCGATAAGGCCTTCAATTTGTAGTTCAAAACTTAAAACATGAACAGATCAATCAATTGATAAACAAATAGAAATGCAATCAAGCAACATACTCATGCAATCAGTTTAGGATTTCATCCTATTCAGTTACTTATCATGTTCAGTCACAGTTTAGCAGTAATCAGAGGTGAGGGTTGTCACAGTCTCCCCTCCTTACAAAGAGTTTGGTCCTCCAAACTCGAATTACCTTCGTTTTGGAAGAATACTAGATCCAGAGGGAACAGTTCAGGATACCATTTCGACATATCGTCTTCTTTTTGCCAAGTGGCATACACGCCACTATGGTTTTGCCAGTCCACTTTCACTAACGGAATTTCTTTATTCCTCAACTTCTTGATTTGTCGATTTACAACCTGAATAGGCCTTTCTTCATAAGTGTAGTCATCACTTAGCACTACACGGGTAGGCTCAATCACATGGAAGGGATTCCGAAGATTATCCCTCAACATTGAAATATGGAAGGCATTATGCATATGCTCCATTTCAGGAAGAAGCGCTACTTGATACGCCCCCGGATTAATCTTCTTAATGATTTCATACAGCCCAACATATCTCGGCTCTAGCTCACCCTTGACTCCAAAACGAGTCTGTTCTTTCATTGGTGTCACTTTAACAAAAACATGATCACCTACTTCATATTCCCTGTCTCGCCTTCGGACATCCGCATAACTTTTCTGTCGGCTTTGTGCGGTTTTCAATCTCTGTTGAATCAGTTTCACTTTTTCGGTGGTTTCCTGTACAATCTCAGGCCCAAGCAAGGGCCCATCTCCAACTTCTGCCTAGCAGATAGGAGATCGACATTTCCTGCCATATAAAGCCTCAAAAGGCGCCATACCAATACCTGAGTGAAAGCTGTTATTGTAGGCAAATTCAGCTAAAAGTAGATGACTTTCCCAATTTCCCTGGAAATCAAGAACACACATTCACAGTAAGTCTTTCAGAGTCTGAATGGTTCTTTCTGACTGACCATCTGTCTGAGGATGGTATGCATTACTCAGTCTCAATTCAGTACCCAATGCTGTTTGTAGGCTTTGCCAAAATCTGGATATAAACTTTGAGTCCCTATCAGAAACAATAGATACAGGCACTCCATGTAATCTAACAATCTCATCAATATAAATTATGGCCAATTTGTCCGTATTATATATTGTTTTGACAAGTAAGAAGTGAGCAGATTTAGTAAATCTATCAACAAAACCCAAATTGAGTCCATACCTTTACTGGAGTGAGGTAAACCAACAATGAAATCCATAGTGATATGTTCCCATTTCCACTTCGGTATTGGTAAGGGTTGCAGTAAGCCTGCGGGTCGTTGATGTTCAGCTTTAACTTGTTGGCAATGAAGACATTTCGTTACAAAGTCAGCAATCTCTTTCTTTATTCCCGGCCACCAGAAATTCAGTTTCAAGTCTTGGTACATTTTCGTATTTCCTGGATGGATAGACAGTTTCGAATTATGGCCCTCTTGCAGAATTCATCTTTTTAGCTCAGAATCATTCGGTACACACAACCTTCCCTAGAATTTCAACACATTGTTCTCAAATTTAAAGTCCGGCCTCAGTTTGGACTCCCGTTCATCAATGACCTTTTTCAAAAAGTCATCCTGTTGCTATTTCTCTTTAATCTCCTCAATCAGTGCCGGTTGAGCAGAAATAGCGGCTAAGGTTCCACCTTGTTCACGCAAAACAATTTCAACCTCAAATTTTTCAAGGTCACATAGCAATTATTTCTGTCCGGTGAGTAAACAGGCTAAATTTCCAACTGATTTCTGACTCAGTGCATTGGCAACGGTGTTAGCTTTCCTCGGATGGTACAAAATTTACAAGTCATAATCTTTTATCAGTTCTAACCATCTTTACTACCTCATGTTCAATTCTTTCTGTGTGAAGAAATATTTCAAGCTCTTGTGATCTGTATACACTTCACATGTTGCCCCATAAAGGTAGTGACGTCAGATTTTCAATGCAAATACCACTGCGGGAAGTTCTAAGTCATGGGTCGGATAGTTCTTTTCATGCGGTCTCAGTTGTCGGGAAACATATGCAATAACTTTACCATTCTGCATCAAAACACATCCCAAACCCTTATAAGAAGCATCACTAAATATGGTAAATCTATCCGTACCTAAGGGTAAGGTGAGAATTGGTGCAGTCACAAGTCAAGTTTTCAATTCTTGAAACGCTGATTCTCTCTGGTCAGTCCAGTCAAATGATATCCCTTTTTGAGTCAACCGAGTCAACGATAGGGCAATTTTGGAGAAGTCCTTCACAAATCTTCTATAGTACCCAGCTAAGCCTAATAAACTTCGGACTTCAATAACATTAGACGGTCTGGGCCAATTCACTACTGCTTCAATCTTCTGTGGGTCAACTGAAATGCCATCCTTACTAATCACATGTCTCAAAAACATTACATTGTCTAGCCAAAATTCACACTTTGTTAGTTTTGCATATAGTTTCTGTTCTTTTAAGGTCTGTAAGGCAATGTTCAAATGATGTTCATGTTCTTCCATGCTTTTGGAATAAATCAAAATGTCATCTATGAAAACAACTACAAATTCATCAAGGAATGGTTTGAAAATTCTATTCATAAGGTCCATAAATGCAGCATGTGCATTAGTAACTCCGAAAGGCATAACAAGGAATTCGTAATGTCCATATCTCGTTCGAAAGGCAGTCTTTTCAATGTCCTCTGGTTTGGCTTTCAACTGGTGGTATTTGGATCTAAGGTCAATTTTTGAGAAAACCTGGGCACTCTGTAACTGGTCAAACAAATTGTCAATACGAGGCAATAGATATTTGTTTTTCACTGCTACATTGTTTAGTTCACGGTAGTCAATGCAAAGTCTCAGTGAGCCGTCTTTCTTTTTCACAAACAAAACTGGAGCGCCCCATGGCAAAGTACTAGGTCTGATGAACTTCTTATCCAACAGTTTTTGCAGCTGAATTTTCAATTCTTTCAGTTCGGTAGGTGCCATTCTGTACGGAGCTTTGGAAACTAGCTGTGTACCCGAAATCACATCAATGGCGAACTCAATGTCCTTGTCAATCAAATCCCCTCGCAAATCATCTGGAAAAACATCTGGGAATTCTCTGACTATAGGAATACCGTCCACATTAGCTTTAGCATCAGTAGGTACAGTCAATATACAACATATATACCCTTTACATCCCTTCTTAATCAGTTTTAAAACTTTCATAGATGAAATCAGATATGGGGGAGGCACTACACCAACTCCGTTAAATACAAATTCAGGCAATCCAGGTGGACGGAAAACAACTTGTTTTGTTACACAGTCTATGGTAGCATGATATTTTGTTAACCAGTCCATTCCCAATATCATATTGAAATGTTCAATATTCAAAGGCAGTAAATCAATATACAAATGGACATCCCCAACAATAATTTCACATGCAGGGTACATATAAGCACAAGTCATGGATCCCCCAACAGGTGAAGATACAGCTAACAAATAATTCATGGGTTCCAACGGTCTATTTAGTTTTCGCAAAAAAGCATGCAAGACATATGAATGTGTAGACCCTGAATCAATCGGAATATATGTATTTTGAGTACAAATTAAGAGTGTACCTGACACAACTGTCTCGGTATTCTGCACATCTCTCGATACGAGTGCAAATACCCAGCCTTGCCTTAGAGGCTCCTTTCCTGTAACCTTGGGGTTGGGTTTCGGTGGAGCAGTTGATGCTGCGGCGCTAGCAGCAGCTTTACTATTGCCTTGAGATGTGGAGGGGCAATCTTTAACCATGTGGCCTACCTTGCCACACCTGTAACAAGCACCAGAAATTTTATAACAAACCCCTTTATGTCTTTTCCCACATTCGGAGAGGGTGGTATGGAACCACTCCCCTGACTAGAACTGGTCGTTGACCTTGTATTTTGCTTCTTATTCGATGAGTTATTTCGGCCTTTCTTAAACTTAAAACCCCGTCTCTTACCACGCCATTCAGTCGCTGGTGTTTCGGTCTGTTTTAATGCCTCGATGTTCGACTCAGCTATTATCGTCTGGTCCAAAACATCCACATATTTCAGTAACTTCAACACATTGATTCTGTCAAGTATCTCTACATTAAGGCCGCCTTTAAACTTCCTGGCCTTTTTGTAATCAGTGTCCACCATGTGTGGTGCATAACAGGCAAGTTCAGTGAACTTTGATTCATATTTGGCTACAGACATGGTAACTTGCTTCAACTATTCAAACTCAGTCACTTTGCGATCCCTGACACACTGAGGAAAGTATTTTTCAAAGAAGGCTTCTTTAAATTGAGCCCAAGTCAAAGCAGTATTGGTGTCACGAACAAGCATCCACCACCTTCTGGCTTCTTCTTGTAAGGTAAAGGTAGCCAGCAATACCTTGTGTGCTTCGGAACACGGAAACACTTCAAATAATTTCTCTATTTCTAGAACCCATGCTTCGGCCTTTAACGGTTCAAGGCCTCCCTGAAAGGATGGTGGTTTCGTTTTACTAAACTTCTATGTCAGAGCAATTATATCATCATTAACACTCTGCTCGGGTTGAATTGGAGAAGGTGGGGGCTGTTGGTTCTGTTATAGCCTCAAGGCCTCAGTCAACAGTTCAACTGTTCTTTCTAATCTTGTCATTCTGGCATCAGATGATTCTGTTTCATCAGCATTCCTTGCATTGTCCATTCCACTATATGCAATACAGTAATAATGAACATAGGAATTGCTTACATAAACACATTAGCACATTAGCATATATATTCATGTCATGGCCACACACACATTTTCAATGCTCATGCAATGCCCTAATCGCTTTTCTAGGACATCCTATAGCTCATTTGGATACGTGTGTGCGGTATAACTCGTGGTTTGATATCGCTCTGATACCACTCTGTCATGACCTAAACACGCCTCTATGGGTTTAGCACCGTAACTGGCCAGTAATCCGTGATTACCGAAGGCTTGCTTAACAGTAAAGACAGTAATACAGAGTAAAGGGGCTGGTGGAAGCCAAAATAGTAAATAAAAGATGTCCAATGAGCTGTAACAATCTGAATGCAAAAAGACTTTTCTGCACATAATCACATTCAAAACCAAAATAGTATATACATATATCATATACAAATATTCAGGTTAGGAACCAAATCCGTACCATAACAGTACAGTGCAAGTCTTAACATTTATTACAGAACAGAGGCAAAAGAGGAAATCTAAAACACCCCAAAACAGCCTTGGCTTTGACGCACTCGGAACCTCAAAGTGAGGCACAATGGTTGGCTTTGACAAAACGGGAGTTTAGCCTGACGCTCCTAGCATCGGTCCGGTGCTTGGACACCTACATATATATATAAACAATGAGCTAAAGCTCAGTGAATAACAGTTGCGTAAAGAGGTTAAGAATGAATGTCCTTTCAGTAAATAAACAGTCATATCAGTCACTTAGAAACCATAACAGTCACATGTGGTGCATCCCATAGCAAAATAGTACAGTAGGTCTTAACAGACTGAACAGTCAGTTGATGGCCATCATAACAGTAAACAGTAGTGGTTCCAAACATGGGAACCGACAGAGATCTCTCGTGACAAAGAGCAAAGAAAAGTACAAAGAATAAAGAAATTGCTATGGATGCCACGGTTATAGTTTACAAATAGGACAAACATTCATTCATTAAACAATAATGATTCAGTAAGTAGAACAGTTGATCATTCAGAAAAGTAATCATAATTGAACATATCTTTACAACATTGTTACTCACAGAGCACTGGGCTATAAGCAGCTAATGAGCGTCCTCGGATGCCAACCCTACACAGTTACAGAACGAATACACACTAAGTTACACACTTGGAAATCAACAACTTAGTCCCTAACTCGACTCGGTGTGGTTCTACATCAATATCCTCATTAAGATGCCTTAAACTAGGTTTATGAATGCCTAGGATGAAATGATGATGCAAAGATGTACTTTAAAACACTTTTCAAAAATTTCATAAAACAGGGGTCTCGCTGGAGCGTGGCTTTCTACGCTCGAGCGTGCATGGAGACAAAGGATCTCCGCTTGAGCGTGACTTCCTTCGCTCGAGCGAACTGTAAACTTCATGAAAAGTACTGGATGCATGCAATTCACGCTCGACGGACGCTCGACCTCCGCTCGAGCTTGAGACTCAGGTCCTCGCTCGAGCGTGAACTCTCTCGCTCGAGCGGATTGTAAAACACAAGAACTTTTGGGTACATGCATTTCACGCTCGAGCGCAACTTTTCACGCTCGAGCGGAAGTGCACGACTTAGAGGGTACGCTCGAGCGTGAAGTCCTATGCTCGAGCGTGGGTCCAAAATCTAGAATTTCCAGATTCATCCCCAGGCACAAAACTCAACCATTTAAGCCTCAAACTCGATCCTTTTGGGCTAATTTTCTGGAAAACACTTAAAAACCCATAATACAACATGTTTCAAAGATCAATTTTGTAAAATCAAGCCCAAAGGTAAACCAATTGAACACCAATTTCAAATAAACTTCAAGAACAAGATGTACATTTAACATGCATGTGTTCAATTGAATTCAAAGCTACTAACACATGACCAAATGCAAGTTTTAGCTCAAGAACATGATGAATTCATGGACTATAACAAAAATGTGGACATGCATGTGGAAATTTATGAAAAACAACTCCAAAATCCAAGAATATGTGCATGCATGCAAGAATTCATTCTCAAATTCAACTCTTTAAACCCATTCTTGACTTTAAACTCTAAATTACCATGAACCATGCAAGATACAATTCAAATTCACAAATGAGAGGGTGAAATTTCCACCTTAGGTCTTGAATTTCACGTAAGGAGGCTCAAATATACAATCTCTCTTTAAGTCTTCTAATTTTCCAAGCCAATCTAGGTGAACTCAATTCCTTCCAACTCTCTAGCTCTCTCTCACGTTTTTGGTCTCTAGAGGAAATGAAGATGATGTATAAAAAATGTATAAAGCATAATAAGGGTGGGTTTTTGAGTCAATCCACTCAATGGTAATTTCGTAAATAACTTGAACTAATACGATTTAGCTTTATTTAATCTAATTTAATCACACCAAATCAAATTTCAATTAAATCTACTATAAAATCACATAAATCCTAATTAGCATAAAACACCAATCAATTTCAGATTCGGCCGCCAAGAAGGCCTTCAATTTGCAGTTCAAAACTTAAAACATGAACAAATCAATCAATTGATAAATAAATAGAAATGCAATCAAGCAACATACTCATGCAATCAGTTTAGGATTTCATCCTAATCAGTTACTTATCATATTCAGTCACAGTTTAGCAGTAATCAAAGGTGAGGATTGTCACAATTTTCACAAAAGAAACAGCAGGTGTGGGCATTACTATGAGAGATATCAAGGATATTTATCATTGAAACGATTCATTGTCGGTGATTATGTAACAACCCAAATTTTAATTATTCTGTAGAATTTATACTAATATTATTTAATCTCAGTTAAGAAAATATATGATTTATTATATATTATTATGCGTAATTTTGTAAAATAATATAATTATTAAATGTTTAGGGGTCAAAATAATAATAATAATAATGGGTGTGGTAGTAAAATAAATAATTAATTTTCTATTAGTATATAATAAAGTGTAATTTAATTAGGAATTAATTTATTTATATAATTATATTAAAAAGTTGGGTCAAAAGGTAATTATCTTAAATATCTATTAAAGATAAGAATAAATCTATATAATTATGAATTAAATCTGAGCGAAAGTGACGCCTACTCATGTGGAGGCCACGTACGCGTCACTTCTCCCTATAAAAAGGAGAAGCCATTCACCTGAAGAGAAGAAAAGAAAAAGAAAGAAAAAGAAAGAAGAGGAAGGGAGAAAGGAAAGAAAGAAAAGAGAAGAAGGAAAAAAATGGTGGAAGTTAAAAAGGTCTTTAATAGTGGAAAGAAAGAATAAGGTATTAAAGTTAAGATGAGTTATATTATACCTTGAGTTACCATAATATATTTTACGTATGTTTTGATTTACCAAAATCTATTTTATACAAGTTATGTTTTATAAATGTTTCAGTTACGTGGATTATTTTCTGAACCTTATTTGCTAAAGTGAAACCCATGGATATGTTTGTTTACATTTTAAAGAATATTTGACTATAACCTTATAAACAATTATGTTTTGTAAGTACCACAACGGGAGTCCCACGTCTTGAGGGACTTAAATAACCATTGGCTTCTATTTGACCACTTTGTGGTCCTCTGTTTGTCATAGATCCATTGACCTCTGTTTTGTGCGGACCAAAGTACTGTGCGGAGCTAAGTGCTACACTATTGTGGGAGTCACCTCTAGAATCCGTACGAGCCACCTCTTGAATCCGTACCTCTGTTCTGATTGTCACACCTGTGACCTCTGTTCTGTACTGTGGTTATGGTCATTTACTTACATAATTTATGTATTTTAATTTCTGCTACTTAAATGATTTGTTTACTAAATTATCGTGGTTATGGTTATTTATTTACATAATCTCAGTTTTGCTACTTAACAGATTATTTGTTTCGACTAAGTTATCTTAAATGTTTTGACCGAACTAACTATCCATGGTTATTTCGTGTCCCTTATACTATTGGTATAATATTTCTCACTCTGCCATGTGCTTATAGTTGTTTACCAATTTTCAGGAAACATGTAATTCAGAAATAGCTTCTGGAAAGTCTTAGACACGGGGCTGCGGAATAGACACACACTGTATTTTTATGAGATTTTTTATATGTAAATATCGGTCTTTTTGGTCAGTATATTTTGTAATAAAAATAGAAACTCCAATGATTATTTTGGTACCCTTACTTAAATTTTACTTCCGCTTGGGTTTATTAATTTATTAAGAATTGGCCGGAGGTAACCTCAGTTACTGGCTATCACGATACTTAACTCTTGGGTACGGGAAGCGGGTCGTGACAGATTAGGTGTGCTTTATGTGATTCTTAATTCAAGGTATATGCCTGTCCAAAAAAAAAAAAAAAAGAAAAAAGACATAGGATAGGGGTATGCAGATGGTGAATTTGTCTCTAAATGAGATTAACGAGATGATGCGCACACTCCTTTATCTGCAATAGAAACAACGGTCAGCGATCAGCCCCGACCTAGTTAAGTCAAAAGGACCCTCCGGCCATGAAGTTACAGAGTTGATCGAATATTCTTATAATAGATAAGTAAAGTGAAATATATTTAGGACAGTTACCACCAAAAAAAAAAAAAAGTTTGAGACTTGAAACAAAATAAACCCTGAATTTTTAATTTTGTCTATTTAAACCACAATCTTTTGATTTGCTTTCAATTTAAACCATTCACATATTTTGATTAAGTAAAATCGATAGAAAAAATAGAATTTTAATTATTAAACTAAATTTAAATAAACATAAAATGTCTAAAATATAATTTTTATTGAGTTTAATGACTAAAATATAATTTTTTTTTCCGTTGATTTTAGTTAACAAAAATAGGCAAATAGTTTAGATTAGAAACAAATCAAAAGTTTGGAGTTTAAATTGACAAAATAAAAAGCTCAAGGTCTAATTTGTTAAAATGGTCAAACCCTAGGATTTCTTTTGTAATTTTCCCAATATATTTTGTGTATTTTTGAGTTACCGTCTTTCCTTACGTGTACACTTGACTCCCTTTTTACAGCCGGTGTCTTCTTGTTGTAAACAATTGAACACGTTTTGATCAGACGATCAATCTTTTTGTCAGGAATCACTTTAGTAGTAGCCAACTTGCGATTGCTGTAGACTATTGGATCTCTGCTTATCAGACAGTTGGCCTTCTATCAAATGAAGTGGTCAAATTGTATTAAAAGGTGATCGTCGGATCCTTGTTAATCAGATGGCCTTTCCTCTATTAGTGCTTCTTTTGGTGGTGGCCAACTTGTCTTAGCCCTGGCCGTTGGATTCATGCTGATCAAACGGCTGCTTTTATGTCAGTTGATGAGTTCTGAACCGTATCATGCTCTTCTTAGATATATGCTATAGATCTGGTCGGCCTCTCATTTACCTTGGGCCACATTTTGCTTGGGCTTTTATAAGGTTTACTTGGGCCTTTATTCCGATTGGGCTAGGCATGAATTTGTTTCCGTCCACAGGACATAATGATGAGTGGGCATAATATCGTATGATAAAGTCAATGCCATGTGATTCAAAATAATCTGAATTTTTATATTATTTTTCACAACTTTGTTTATTTACCCTTTACTAAATTATAATGTTACAACTAATTACACACACTGATACCAAATGACCAATTTTTCTATTAACTAAACACATGGATGGATGTGAGCTCCATTTCCATGTGAGACCATTCTTATACGTGTACTTGTAGAAAATTTGGTATTTCAAAAGATCTTTGTCATTTTTACAGCCAAATAAGTTTCCATGCATCTAGCTTTTGTTTATATGGCATCAATTTCATCAACAGAATTAGACCTACGCCGCATGCAAGAATTCGTAGCACACCTCAAGAAACAAAGCTCTTGGGTTTGGTCTTCGTTCTCATTCTCTTCCAATGATCTCCCCATGGTCTCGCGTGTAAACAAGTAAGTTGTGATCATTCCCACGATGCAGACTCCACCCAAAACCACCAATCCCGCTTGCATCCGACCCGCATAATTAGAATGCTTGTTATCATGGTTGTCTTCAGAAGCCCAAAAAAATCCAACGGACCCAACAATCGCTCCAACCTTTCCAAAAGCCCCCGCAATTCCATGGCATGTTGATCGAAATCTTGCTGGAAAAAGCTCTGCAGGAACTATAAAAGTGGTGGTGTTTGGTCCAAAATTTGAGAAGAAAAATGTGAGGCCATATAGAAACAAAAAACCTCTATTTGTGTGGTTATACCAGTATGCAATGTAGGGTATCCCCATGGCAAGCAAGGCAAGAGCCATGAAGAAAAAGCCCATGATCTGGATTTTGACTCTGCCAATGCGATCGATGAAAAAGACAGTGGCCCAATATCCTGGAATTGTTGAGCAAACTGCAAGCACTGCTTGGAATCTTGCAACATTATAGGCATCTTGATACGCATTCAACTTCTTCCTTTTGGGGAGATATTGGTGATTTAACTGAGATTGGACAAGGTTAGTGCTATAAAAGACAACGTCAACCAGAAACCATGAAGCGGCACATGAGAAGAGATCGCGGCCATGGCGGCGGAAGAATGCTTTGGAAAGGAATGGGTAATCAGAAGGAGGAGGATGAGATGGGAACTCAACATCCTCTGCAATCTGACTTAGGGAAACTTCTAACACTTTCTCCATGTCCTTGGCTGCTTGTAGGACATTCTGCTCCACCAAGGCTGTGTATCTGTGAGGAGTAAATAGACCAGATTAGAATGATACTTGTAAAGGGTTGTGTTTATAAGAATAATCCGTAAGTATATACAGTTCTTTTATATGCCTAAAATTCAAAAGGGACACAATGTTCTCATATGAGTTGTGATTCACATTTTATAGATCCCACCTTGATTATATCTAATTTTGTGATCGGATTATAAGAATTTGAAACTTTTTGTATACATGTGTATGCAATGAAATAAAACCTTGATAAAAGTAATAAAGAGGCATTGGATCTTATTTAAAACAAATTTACATCTCTCCAATAAACAATCTAAATTGGAGGGTGTTGTTTAGGTATGTAGAATCCATTATCGTTTTGATGAATTAAAATGTTGATTTTGTTGGGTCTTCGGTTATATCATCCATAAAAAAAAAAAAACAAAAACAAAAAGCAAAATTAAGTCAATATAATAATCGTAATCTCTTAATTTATCGTATCTACCAAAAAAAAAAAAAAAAGTTTTTTATTTTGGAGACAAGCTCAACAAATAAAGAAGTTATGATTATCAAATCAATCTAATTTTTTTTTATAAATAATATATACAAAAGTTCTTACAAAATGAATCGTAAGATTATCAAAATGAAATTTGTGATGAACCCCATTGACTAAAATAACATCCTTCAATCTAGATTGTGCATTAAAAAGATACACAACCCTTCCCTTTATTTGATGTAATCTTATATCTTGTATGGTTTTCCATCAATAAAAGTTCTTTCTTTTTGCTGATCAAAAAAAAAAAAAAAAAAGATACCCAACCCTATTTAAAAATACGAAACTTATCATAAAATACTGAATATATAAACATGTTATTGTCCCATAATTTTTTTTTTTTTTTTTGGAAAAAAGCTATTACATAAAAATTCTGTTTTATTATATTTATGTGATAATATTTCCTATTTAGCAGTCATCTGTGTATTCATCGCATGATGTTTTAACGTATACCAAGAGTTATATAATAACATTCTTGATACAATCGGTTTACGCGCAAACTAATTGTCATTGTCATCAATATCAATATCAATATCAATATCATTAACATAAAAAATAACATAATAAAAAATTATAGTCATTATCTAAGAACTTGTTCAGAAATATTCTAATGAAAGGAACATAAAAATTTGCCACCAAGTATTTGATCAAACAGAATCGTCCAATTCTTATAAATCCTATCACTAAAATACCCTTGATTATGGTATAAGATCTTTCTCTCTAAAATCTCTAAAATACAAATACCGAAATGATGGATTCTACTTTCTATATCAATAACTACCAAATTCAAGCACCACACCAATCTCTAAATAAATAAATAATAAAAACAAAAAAGAATTATGCACCATATAAATTTATTTCAAGAACATTGAATAATTTCTCCTCTAAAATCCACATGTTTTATAAGAGTTGGTCTTCTATAATATTCACATCTCAATATGAGAGGATTTGGAGAGCCCATGGAGCCTAACATAGGTCTCATTTTAATGATTCAAACCATTCATTTTGTAAGATTATCAATGTATATCATTTATAAAAAAAATAATTTGGTCTAATAATTGTAATTTTTCATTTTATCACTTTTGTCACTAAAAAAAAGACTACAAATATATTTTAACAAATAGACAAATACAATAAAATAAAAAGGTTACTGCTATCAAATCGCTCTAATTTTTTCATGAATAATATACATTGAGATCATACAAAATGAACGTTTCGAATCATAAAATCAAGATCAATAATAGACCCCACGGTCCTTTCAAATTTTCTTATATTTAAATGTAAACATGGGAGAAGTCAAATCTTTCAACTAATTCAATAGTTAAGAAAACATTAAAATAAAGAAGACAATAATTTAAAAAGAAAAAATCATTTGACAGAGAATTACATAATACAAAACAAATTATTATTGGATGACATATCAATTAATAAAAAATAATTAATTTTTTTTATAAAATTTATATAACATTTTTCCTTTGGCTTATACGAAGTAATTAGAATTACATAGTACACAACAATACATACGCTTCGTTTGGAAAATAGGTTGGCTTTTTGATTTTTTGACTATTTTAGCTTGAGGCTAAAAAGCCTGGTTTAGGAAGGACTTTTGACTTTTTTGTGAGAGAAAGAATGTAATGATTATGGGTTGAATGTGATGTTTTGTCTTATTGAATTAAAAAGTCTATTTTATTTTTTATGACTATTTTAACCAAAAAAATCACAAAACCTTCTTCCCAAACATAAGTATAGTTTAAGAAGAATACTTGTGCAAGAACTGATGTGTGCAAGAAAATTTGAGTGGAAAAGAAGAATGCTCAACGTAATTATATTTAACGTCATCCTATTTCTTACAATTTTTTTTACTTTAAAAATAAATAAATAAAAAAAATACAGAGGATCCAGTATCTTGTAGTATTTACTAGTGGGTAAGAAAATGAAAAAAAAAAAAAAAAAAATGTTATCTGTAAGTTTCTTGTCCACAAAATTCAAAATCAATAGTATAATGAATTGTCAAAAAGAGTTGTTGAATAAGAAGTTAATAATAGTAGCAGTTGGTGAAGACTTGAGAGTCGTGTCCATAAAAGAGTCAACACTATTCAAGTTAGCTGTTCAAACTTAATAAAATTTTTATCATTTTATTATTATTATTATTATTATTATTATTATTTTAAATTTAAAATTAAAACAAAAACAAAAACAAAAATAAAAATAAAAATAAAAACATGAGAACAATTGACGTTGTAAAAGTAACCCAATTTTTGGTTTCAAGTGTTGAAAGAAGTGATTTGAAAGAAGCCCCTTAAGCCCCCGGTTTGGGTTGTTAGTTAAAATGTCAATTTTATTTTTAAAGACTAATAAAGAAGGGGAACCCATAAAGAAGTACCTGGCAGTTTCGGGCATCATCATACGCCAGTAACAAGTCATACCGGCCGGAATGGCACCGATCATGAGGATGAGCCGCCACACCAAGTCCGCCTCCTTGGGCGTCTTGTCAGGAGGCGGGTGCGACGCCGCGTCAAATATGGCACAAATCGTCATGGTCACCGTGGAACTCACCAAAATCCCCAATCCCTGCATCGAGAAAACGGCGGCTATGAAACCCCCACGAGTCTTCTTATTAGCAAACTCTGACATAATAGTCGCCGACAGCGGATAATCCCCTCCAATCCCCACACCAAGCAAGAACCTGAAAAAACCCAGACTCACCAATACACAGGCCGGGGAAGTGCAGATAGAGAATCCGCACCCAATAGAGCTGAGCACCATGCACATGAGTGCGAGGCCGTAGACACGGCGTCGGCCCATACGATCGCCGAGGTATCCGAAGACTAGCTGACCGATGACGGTCCCTAAGAGAGCGATGGCGACCATGGCGGAGGTGATGGCGATGGGGACCTGGTAACGCTTGTTGGGATCCCGGTCGTCGAAGTCCGGGTAGTAGAGGCGGCCAATGAGTCTCATGATCGGAGGGATACAGAAGAGATCGTAGGCGTCGGTGAACAATCCCATTCCTGCAATTATGATTGCTTTGAAGTGGTAGTACTGGGTTTTCGCTGTGTCGAGAGCATCAAGGACTTTTAACGCCATTATTACTACACAAACACCGCTGATGTGTGTGTGTGTGAGAGTGAGAGAGAGAATTGCCTTTTGTGGGTTGTTGGCTGCTGCTTGAGATGTGGTTGTGTTGCAGGAGTAGTGTTATACGTATGAAGTCGTATACACACACACACGCACATATATATTTATATATAAGCAGGAAATTGTATAGGTCACGAGATGAGATGAGATGAGGGGTGAGAGTCAAAGAATTGGAACGAAAGTAGGAGGGTAGCTTCGTAGAGGAGGAGACAAACGAAGACTTTTGACTATATATGGGGTGATGAAGTCTATGATTCCAGAGAAGATGCGAATCATTAATCTTCTGTCATTTTGGATTAACGTTATTGTAACTGATAACGACTTCATGTGTTTGTAAATTTTGATTCGAGGTTTTCGAGTCCATTTGGAGGCGCGTCGTCCGTTGGTCCTGTCTTGTGGTTGAGGGACTTTTACATAGGGCTGTTGTTACCTAATTTCTTTAGACTCCATTTCTTTGAACTTTCATTTTAAATCTTAAATTTTAATAAGATTTTTTTAAACATTTCACCCATCATTCTAAGAGATTGTTTGGGGTGTCCTAAATAAGTGCACTTTGTATTTTTTTGAACTAAAAGGTTGAGGAAAAAAATATGAATATTTGGATTAACTTTTTGACTTTTTACGAAAAAATGTGTATTAAAAAATTATATAAATAAGTGTGTAGGAGAAGGTAGTGAAGTAACCCATACACTTTGGGAAGTGTAGTGGGCTGGTTAGGAGATGGGAAATAATTACCTCTTTTTCGGGCTTGAATTGAACGGTGTTGTTTGGCCCGTGGGGGGCCCACTACGGGTCTCGTTTTACTAATCGGAACCGTTCAATGTGTAGAATTCGTCGAGTATGTTTTTAAAAAATCACATTGATTGGATATCGATAACTATCTGATCGTGTTTTTTTTTTGTCAACTGTTAACTATAACATTATCTTTTTTTTATATAAAACTGATTTGATCATATAGTTAGTGATATCCGATTAACGTGATTTTTTTATGAACATATAGTACTGGATGAGTTATACATATTGAACGGTTCGGATTATCAAAACAGAACCCATGGTGGGCCCCACAAACCCAACATTACACTCCAACTTAGTGAATATATATATATATGTAATGTTTTTTTTGTTCCTTTCATTGTATTCTCCTTTTACGTCAGTACCTAGAGTAGTGTAAAGTTGATTTGTATTAAAATATTATGTATATTAATTTTTTTATATTTTTAATTTGTGAATAGTGATGACTTTTTGGCCTTTTTTTTGTAATTTTTTGATTTTTTGGACTTTTTTAAGCACCCCAAACCAGGCCTAAATCTTAAATTTTAATAAGATTTCTTTGAACACTCTACTTAATACCAATTTTACCCATATTCATAATATCATCACACCTAAGTACATACCCACTTAATTCTACACATCATTTCTTCTTCTTCTTCTTCTTCTCTTAGAAAACAATGAACGATTGAGAGACGATTGAGAATCCTTCTCGCATTAACTATGGTCTCTTTCTCCTTGTCACCGTGAATGATGGTATCTCAGTCAGAAATCTAGTCAAAAATCTCTTCAACGGTTTCTTTCTTCTTTTCTCAAGTAATCTCCAACTCCCTATCACATATTATTTTTGTTTATTTCAAGATAAAACCCTCGGTATAGGGGGTATTAGAAGGAAAAACCCTATATAAAAAAAAATAGAAATACATAAAAAAAAATCCTACAAAATAGAACCGTTCGACATTCCAGTGACAAACAAAATGTTTATGTTTAGCACTATATTACTGAACTAAATATTTTTGTTCAATACTGTAGTACTGAACAGAACCTCAATAGTCAACAAACCAGTACCGAACCAAAAACAATCTAGAATCGTAAATGCAAGACATATAAACTTACTCATGCAACACCGACTTCATCAGAGTTATTGTAATCGTACTCCATTACTCTATAAGTATCAACAAATGGTAAAAACGACAACATATGTAGAAACTCGAAGTGTGTAATAAAATTGTTTGCAACTTAATTGATTTTGAATACTAAACACATTTAAAGCTACTGAACAAAACGTTAACTAATTAGGTAATTTTAAATATTTTTCATTAAAGATGAATACGTGGGTTTAGAATGGTGATGAAAAAGAATATGGTTAGGGTTTAGGTTGATAAAGAATACGTATAGATGGGGATGGAGGTGAGTATATAATATTATAGAGTGTCATTCTACAATATTATAATTTGGTAGGTGGCCGTTCCATTAAAAGTTATCTTTTATGTAATTTTACTTCAGGGTATAATTGTAATAAAAAACAAAGTGAGAATTTGGGGGTCCAAAGAAATTAAATAAGTGCTAATAGTAGCACTCGGAAATTATTTGATAATTTCTATAATATTCGTATAGAAATTGATCATTTTAGTTAATTTTTTATAAAAAGATTTATAAAAAAATAAAGAAACCTTATAGTGACTCTTTTTTTGGGGGGGCTAAAATCTTAGGACTGGTTTGGCTTACACTAAATAAGCCAAAAAGTCAAAAAGTCACTATCTTATTTAAGTCACATCATCCTATTTAAATCACATCACCTCTCTAACACATCACATCAAATCAAACCTAAACCCAACCCAAACCCACCAATAAGTCAAAAAGTGCACTTTTTTAGAACATCCCAAACTAACCCTTACTTTCCCAAAATGAACAAAAAAAAAAAAAAAAAAAAAAAGCAAATCGTAAATTAGGATTGAACAAATATTCGGTTTAATCAGATTTGGACTAGACTTATATTATATAGTATGAGTATATGTGTCATCTCAAACTCGGTCCCCTCTGACATTAGGGTTAATTTTGTCACCCAAGTCCAACCCTAAATAAACTTTTAAATCTCTAATCCACTCACTTGACACAATAGATATGAGTTACTAAATATATATACATGTATATAATCTTGAATAGTTATTAAATTTTTTAGACATTTTTTCAATAATCATTTTAGTTTGAAAAAGTTGAATTGAAAATAAATACAGTCATTTATCCAATGTTTTAGTAATTTAAGTCATAGAAAGAAGTGTATCTATATATATTGAAAATAAATAATAAAAAATTAAAATTAAAATTTTAGAAATGAATGAGGCGGTACAGGTCAGATTAAAACTCTTTTTTCTTTTTTGATAAGCAAAGAAAACTTTATTGATTATGGCAATGTAAAACAAAGATACAATCAATAAAGAAGAAGGGAGCAAAAGCATCATAGCTCTCAATCGAATCCAACTAGGTTGGCACCAAAGAGAGAGCCTCAATCATATGCATGCACACTACCAAGTTGGTAAGGGACCAACCAACCGAGAGAGGACAAGAAAGAAAAAAAGCAAACTCAATAGCTACCCCTGATTTGCTTCCAATTGAGAACATCATCAACTGAGAAGGAGAAGTCCTTGAGAGATGCTTTGAGCCAAAGTGTTAATTTGATCTTGATGAGTTCACACAAGTCAATGGAATTAGGTTGTGCCTCGGAATACACACTCGTTCCTATGCTTCCAAAGAGACTAGAGAATTATTAGGGGAATAGCTCTCCAAAATTTTCTGAGTAGACTCTTGAATAGCTCTCCAAGATTAAAACTCTTTATTTTAAACTCAGTTTAAAAATCAAATAAGCTTAAAATCTCAACTTAACATGAATATTGAATTAAATATTTTTTTAAAAAAAATTTAAAAATATCTGGACTGAATTGAAAAGGCTATGGCCACCTCTAATTTAAAGTACCATAACAACAAAGTCCAGATCTTCTCCAGCCCTCCCTCCGATCAACGGCTAGGATTTGGCCATGTTACCCCAAACAAAAGCTACGGCTCAGATTAGCTAACCATAATAATAATAATAATAAAATAAAATAAAAAGAATTGAATTGAATTCAGCAAAATAGAGGGTTTCTCTCTCTCTTCCTCTATCTGTCTCCTTCTCCCTCAACACATCATCCTTACTCTGAAGATTTTGTGACACCCGAATGTTTTAAATTTAATATTACAATAAATAGAACTCAAAAAAATATATATATAAATAAATAAATAAATAAATAATAATAAACAAATATATATATACATGTAATGACAATAATAATAACTAAATAAATGCATAATAAATTGTGAATTTTATTATTAAAGAAATACATTGTGAAACACTACACATTAAATATTTTAGTAAGTGGTGAGTGGTGATTTATAGTTGGGTAGTGAAGTTTTTAGACGTGAACCTAACTTATCATTATACGTAATTTTTAGGAATCATTGTGGATTACCAAAGAGGATAGTAACCCTTTAAACTTATAATTCAATTCTCAAGACCTTGGTTGGTACAGGATAAGGGTTTAAAAAAAAAAAAAAAAACAAGGGATAAGACTCTTGAATAAGGATAAGGGTCAAAGTAAAAGGGGTAAATCAGAGGGGGATTGAGAAATGCTGCCACGTATGCGACTATTGCTTGGGCCTCACACCTTGTTTAGGTATAAATAGGGTAGTGAAGTTCGTTGGTGAAGCACAGAAACAAGGTGAGCGTAGGGAGCGTAACATAGCAAGTGAGGCTCTGGAGTGCGAGAAAAATAGGGATTAATGTGTACTAGAGGTGAGTTATATTATACTTTGAGCTAGTATAATATGTTTTAAATATGTCTTGAATTACCATAATATAGTTTACGTATGTTTTGACTCACCATGATTTATTTTATAAAAATTATATTTTATTAGTATATTAATAAAGGTTATGTTTTGTAAAGGTTTCAGTTACGTGGATTATTTTCTGAACCCTATTTGTGAAAATGAAACGCATGGATATGCTTGTGTATATTTTAAAGAATATTTAACTATAACTTTATAAACAATTATGTTGTGTAAGTAACACCACGGGAGTCCCACGCCTTGGGGGACTTAAATAACCATTGGCTCCTGTTTGACCACTCTGTGGTCCCCTGTTTATCATGGATCCATTGACCTGCTCTGATTGTCACTCTAGTGACCCCTATTCTGTTCTATTCTGTACCATGGTTATAGTTTTTTATTTCAGTTCTGCCACTTAAATAATCTGTGTATTCAACTCAAATTATGTTAATGTCTTAGTTTAAATACCTATCCATGGCTATTTTGTACCCTAATACTCACAGTATAATATTTCTCGCTCTGCTTTGTGCTTATAGTCATTACTTTCGGTGTGAAGTTTAGCGGGATCAAGATGGGGAATGAATCGTTGTGTCTTTCTTTTTAGTTTCTATCTGTTTTGTTTTTTTTTCCGGACTCTTGTAATACAATAAAGATCAAATGACTATATTTATTTCCTTTTAAATAAGCATTTGGTACCCCATTACTTTAATTTAATTTATTTAATTTTTCCGTTTGCGCTACGACTATAAAATTACTTGAATTATTTCATTTTTATCTTGTTACGACGCCAAGCTTTTGGGTACCGGGTTTGGATCGTGACAGATTTTAACCGCGAACTAGAGCTCCGGCAATTGCGAACCAGAGCCATGTTTTGCTGCTATTTTTTGTGCTAAAATTAATGTTGTTTGTTGTCTTTGAAAATGTCATTGCTTTTGGTGCTATTTTGTCATTGATTCTTTGTTATTTTGTGCTGAAAGTGCTGCTATGTTGGTGTTGTTTTGCTGCTTTTTTTTTTTTTGGGTCATTTTTATGTGCTGAAATTACTACTTTTTGTTGTTGCTGAAATTACTAATAGTCGCCGAACGGTAGTAGTCAGACAACCCTCCATCTCCCTCTCTCTATTTTTGTTTGTTGTCTCTTTCATGTGGAAACCTTTGTTTTGCCTCTCTGCGCTGAATTCAATTCAATTTTTTTTTTTGTTAGCTAATTTGAGCCGTAGCTTTTGTTAGGGGTAACGTGGCCAAATCCTGGCCGTTGACCGGAGGAAGGGTTGGAGAAGATCTAAACTCATAACAACACCCCATGGCGTGGCATCTTACTGGTATCCAATATTGTTTTCTTTTGAGCCGTGTTGTTTTTATAATTTTTATTGTAATAATATTTAGAGAGATTTATGTATAGGTCCTAATAAGTATATTTATTGTTCAATAAATTTTATGATAATTAATGACATTTTTCATCAAACACTATTAAAAAATGTCACTAATTGTTGATTTTCAGCGACATTTTGAAAATTGTCACAAAAAATGTCACTAGTTATAAGTTTTAACGACAGTTCAAAAAATTCATCATAAGAAATCGTCACTAATTGTAAGTTTTAGAGATAATTATAAAAATCGTGACAAAAAAAGTCACTAATTGTCAATTTTTAGGGACATATGCAAAAAATGGCCACAAAAAACATTAGTTTTAGAAAATATTTTACAATGACTTATTTTCAATAGAACTTGATGAGAATTAAATCCAATTATTAAGATCTAATGGTAGTTTACCTTAATATTATATATATATAACAGGATAAATAAAGTATAATAAAATTAGCGGTGTTAGATGTACCAATTAGTAGACCAACATATGTTATAACATTATTACTTCAAAATTATTATAAATAAATTACTACCTAAAAATTTGAATCGTGGCTATGGAAGAGAAGTTATTTGGTAATCTTAGCCTATGTTTGGGAAGTGGTTTTGGGGGCTTTTTTGGGCTAAAATGGCCACAAAAAACAAAATAGGCTTTTTAGCTTAATAAGACAAAACATCACATCCAACTCATAATCATTATATTTTTTCTCTCACAAAAAAATCAAAAAAGCCAAAAAAGTCAAAAGTTCTTTCTAAATCAGACTTTTTAGCCCTAAGCTAAAATAGTCAAAAAAGTCAAAAAGTAAAAAAGCCAACCCACTTCCCAAACGAAGCCTTAGACATGTAACACCACTAATTGTTGTGATCAGTGGATGAGTGGGATTAATAATTTTATGTTAAATAGAGAGAATAACATGACATTGGATGATTAGTTTATAGTAATGACACGTGATACCCTAAATCATTTAGTGGTGTTTTGGGAAGTTTGTAAAAAGTTGACTTTTTGGCTTTTTGGCTTTTTTGGCAAAAAGTTGGGTTGTTTTAGATAAAAAAAAAGATGCATTTTTTGACTAAAAAGCTAAAAAGTAAAAAAGCTAGCTTTTTACCATTGTTCCCAAAAGAGGATAAGACTTTTAGAATAAAAACTCTGATTAAGGCGCCATTTTATTTTATTTGTATATGATAACCCAACAAACCTGTAATAATTTTTTATATATTTTTTATTATCTAATCTAATCACATCATTTTCGGTCCAACAATCATGTTCTTAAAAAATGTAAACAATTTACAATTAGGCAAATCACTCATGAGTCCAGATCCTCTGCCGCCTTCCCTGCGGCCATTTTTATGGTGCCCCAAAACGACATCGTTTTGGGACAAAATTTCACAAAAAAAATAAAATAAAAATCACAGAATCAGTGAAGAGAAGGAGCAGAGAAGAGAAAGAAGGAAAGAAGAGGATCCGGACTGAAACATACAAAACCTATTAAACCCAACCTCTTCTCTCTCATCAGAAGTATATGTTGAAATTGCATATGAAGTGTCTGAGATTCTGAGGGGCTGATTTTGGAGTTGGGTTATGTTCCAATTCATTTTTGGGGATCTGGATATCTTTCAAAATCTCTAAATTCCAAGATTTAGTGGCTGAAGAGATCCAAGGTAAACAAACCCTAATTTGGGTATCTAAGAATTTGACAAATTTGTAGATTTGGAGCCCAGAGGTATTCAAGAGTTATTTTTTATTGAGGTTAAATCATCAAAATACAGAGAATGGTAGCAGGACTTATATATATATACGATCTCAGATCTAAGGTGATCTATGCACGCGGTGCAGAGGTCGTGTACTGAAGATTTCGTCGATGGAGAAGCCGGCAGTCGGAGAACTGTAGTACGACAAATTTAGGAGTGCCGAAAGGGTCTTCGTGAAGATAGCTCTGTTTATGAGTGAGTGAATTTGCTTTAATTGGTTTAGATTTGTGCACTTGTGAAGATCTGATAGTTTTTGTTCGAAGAGTATTGGATTGGAGACCTATGATGGGGCTTGAAAGGGTAGAGAGATCTGCATATCAAAGAATGAGAAGTGTCTAGATTTGGAGCAGAGAAGACTCTGGACATTATTGTAGAAGAAGAAGAAGAAGAAATGCAAGGTAGAGAGAGAGTGTGTGTGTCAGTATAAGAACCCAAAAAAAAATATATATATTCCAAAACGACGTCGTTTTGATAGGCCGCAGAGAGGGCGGCAGAAAATGGCGGCAGATGATCCGGACTCAATAGCTCACTAGTCCATCTTTGGAGGTTACTAATCAAGCAACACCAACTATAATGAAAATAAGGACCACTTTAGCCTTTAAGAATTAGTTATTTTAGTTAGTTTTTAAAATTTTATAAAAAAAATACATGCAGAAAAATAAATAACTTGTAAGGCCTAAAAGTAGATTGAATGCAATTTTGTTGTTCCCATATAAGTGACAGGATAGTAACTCGTTACGAATTCAGATTTTTGTAGTTGCATTTCTTGTGATGCAATTTATAATGTTTTGAATTCACCAAAAAAAAAAAAACAAGAAAAAAAGAAAGAAAAAAGAATCAAAAATTAAGATTTAAAGTTAAAAACGATGTCTTTTTTATTTTTCATTTAAACTTGAGTGAAAACACTAAAATAACATCATTTTTTTAACTTTATTCCTTTATTTTAAATTACTACAAAATATACTATAAGAAGTGTGTTACACAGGATTGAAATTCAGCAGCCCCATATTCAAACTATTTAAAACTCACCCTCATAAGTTTATTTAGAAAAAAGGCAAATTACTAGAGATGGTAATTTAAACCCGGCCCAACGGGGACCTGACCCCCCGACCCCAATTAACACAGGGATTCCCCGAAAAATACCCTCGACAGGCTGGGGACGGTATTAAAAAAAAATCTCCGATCATTTTCGGGCTGGGGAAGGTGATAAGTTGTTCCGCCTCGGCCTCGGTCCGACCCCGGCCCCGTTCTCCATCCCGATTCTACCCCGCCTCCCTCTCCTCTCTCACTCACCAACCCACTATATATAATATATACTCATCTCTCTCTCTCTCTCTCTCTCTCTCTCTCTCTCTCTCTCTCTTATCACAGATTTAACAAAACTCCTCTTCTCTCTCATTTCAGATCTCTCTATTTCTCATCTCAGATCCTGTCTTCCTCCGCTGCTCTCTGTCTCTCGTCTCTATGCCGCCATGGCCGCACTTCGTCACTTGATACCAGCGGCGCAACCAGTCTCCATCTTCTCTCCTCTCTCAACCGATCGAGACCTCTCTTCTCTCCCTGTGTGTCTGTGTTATGATGATGGCGACTCAGATCTCAGTCTCAGATCTGCAGATGTGTGTGTGTGTGTGTGTGAGATGATGATGATGAGGGGTTCTGTAACTCAGCTGGTTGAAGACTGGTTATGAAGATGATGAGGGGTTCTGTTATGAGGATGTGTGTGTGTGTGTGTGTGAGATGATGATGATGAGGGGTTCTGTAACTCAACTCTGTAACTCCGTCACCGTCAGGGATGTTTCGGGTCGGGGAAACCCGATCCCCGTTAGGGGACGGGGGTGGGGGTAGTGAGAGGTTCCCCGTCGAGGATCAGGGGCGGGGATGGGGAGTTCCATACTTTCGGGGATCGGGGACGGGGGGGCAATCCCCGGTCCCGCCCCGCCCCGTTGCCATTCCTACAAATTACCACCACCCCTTAAGGTTTAAGCAATGTACAATATACCCCTTACATTTTAAAAAATGACAAAATATCCCATGTGAGATAACGGCCTGGTTGGTAAGTGCATTTTTGAATTCTTTTAGCCAAAATTTACAAAAAAAAATAAAATAAATAAATTAAAATAGTTTATAAAATAAAATGTCACATCAAATCCGTAATTATTTTATTTTTTTCTCTAATAAATATCACATTTAATTATAACAAAATTCAATCATCTTTCCAAATATAAAAATCCTAACTTACTAAAATAATTAAAAATTAAATAACTTATTAAAATAGTTAATTTCTCAATCGAGGCCAACCACGTTAACGGAGGTAACAAATTTACCAAAGTACCCTGTGTCTCTAATGCAAAAACAAAAAAACAAAAAAAAAATTGATGACACTCTGCAAAGAGAAGTCATGTCACGTCCATTCCATTGGCAAAACAAATGAAGGAATTAATATCTCCTTGGGATATAAAATTATTTTTAAAAAAATATATTTCATAACTTTTCACTTGCATCCTATTGTGCTCTAATTCTCCCAAAACAAATTGAACTTGTAATGGTAAAATTACACTTTTCCAAATTAACTTTGAATCTATAATGCTTTCTCAATGATATTCCAAATCATTCTACATCTTCATATCCAAGGTACGGTTCAGGAGAAAATGACAGACGAAAGGAACAGAGCGAAGGTGCTCATTTACTGCAAATATTCAAATTAATCAAATAACAAATTAATGACATAAATTGCTTCTTAAAAAATTACTTTTCATTTTTATGTAAGTACTTATCATTTATGTGTAAGGAACATTTTAAATTCATTGGCAACTGAGGTAAATGATGCATCTAATTCATTGGCAACTCAGGGTAAATAGGATGCAGTGTCACTGTTGTGCGTGAAGCACAGCAATGATTGTTATGCTGTCTGTGAAATTCATTTCAGGTCCTATTTTTATTATTTGAATTTTCAAATTTTAGAAAATATTGAAAACAATATACCTATAAAAAAATCAACTTAATCGAATATCAGTAACTATTGTTCATCAAATTACATCTTTATATAAAATAAATAAATATGTATCTATTAAACTGAATATAAATGTGATTTGATGAAAAGATTATTGATATCTGATTAACTTCATTTTTTATAGATATATTGTTCTCTCTATTTTTTAAAATTTAAACGATTCAGATCATCAAAATATAACTCAAAATAAGTTCTACAGGCTGCACAACAGTCATCATTGTGCTTTACGCACAGCAATTGACAAGATAAATGAGTCTTTGACAACTGTAAAGTTCTTTTGGATGCTACTAGGGGCATTATTGTCCATCAAAGTCTTTCTTACAGTTGTCAACAAGATTCTGTTAAACAATTTGACAGGAAGTTCTATTTTCACACCCCTACTTATCTTAGTGCACATTATTTCTTAGTGCACACACTTATTAAGAGTGCTGCTATTAGCATCCCATAAATTATTTTGGACCCCTCAATTTTTAACTTTTTTTTATTACAATAATAACCTCAAATAAAATTACTAAAATGGATATCATTAATTTTGAGATACCACATCTCACAATTATACCTACACATCCACTACATTATGAATTAGGATTTATGAGAACACCCGCCTCCATCACCATCCATCCATCTTTCCCAAATCCTACATTCAAAACCTACCCATCCTCAAAACCTTAAAAACCTTTTGGTGGCAATATTCCGGCGATAACAATGGCAACCATTTGACTATCTACACTTCTCCGGCAATGACAATGAGTGGAAGTTTTTTTGATAACCACAATTCCATAAGATGAGAGGAGTACAACAATAAAACCTTAGAGGAGGTTCATAACTTTGATATTGTTCTTAGTTTAGAGGAGATTGGCCTTGTAAGGATAAGTTTCTAGAAAAAAATATGGCAAAAATAATAAAATATGTTCGTCATTTTTTTAGGACTGAACTCCCAAACATATAACCGAAATTTGGGAACACAGGCCTGAAAATTATTTATTTGTTCAGGAACCAGTAACTAAACATTTATTATTGTTCAGGAATGCAGGTTTGAACATGAAAATTTCTTAACACATTGAACGGTCAAAATTGTTAACGCTTACAGAAATTTTCATTTTTTAAAGTTCAGGAATACAGGCCCGGACATTACTTATTTGTTCGGGAAGGCATTCCCGAACAAATAAGTAATGTTTGAGAATGCAGGTCTGAATATGAAAATTTTTTAACATATTGAATGGTAAAAAATTTTAACACTTGTAGAAGTTATCGAAAGTAGCCCAAATCCATTATTAGATTCAAAAGTTATTCCTTCATCACATATCTTTAATAATATTGTTGTGTAGTTCTCTGTTGAACTCACAATTTTATAATATCTACCAACCAAACTAATTATTATAATTTTTTTCCTGCAAGAGAAGAAATTCTTACGAGAAAATTAAGAAATTATGTATATATATAGAGAGAGAGAGCATACCAACTGTGACAATGATAAATGAGACAGCAGAGACAGTAATCACATTGGCTCTTCTTCTTCTTGGTGGGTTTTGTTAGGATTTTTTTGAAGAGGGGTTTTTTGGAGGTGTGGGGGTGTGCATTCAATGGGTGAAATATTTTCACAAGGATAATTTTGGTTTATTTGGAGGGAGGGGAAAGAAATTTTGAGGGTTTCTATAAGTGGGAGCCCAAAGAAATGGTGAGTCCAAAATAATTCATGGGGTGCTAATAGCACCAGTCATTAATTTGATTTTTGGTAATTCTTATCATTCCACACTTGATGTTCCAATTATACCCTAACTCATATCTTGTACACACACCCTCTTCGACCAACAACAATGCTGAAAAAGGAAGTTACCCAGAAATCCAATGAATCTGATGTTGTAGTGGAGTTGAAACTGCCATTAAAGAAGGCTAAGATATTGCTTGAAAGGTCTAATGGGTATGAAACTAGCAATGGTGATGTGAAGTGTGTTTTTTTAGCAATGCCTGAGCCACCATCACTGTTGGGGACCAATTTAGATCAAACAAAGTAGTTTGAAGTAATTGAGACTCAAGTGGATGTTGAATCAAAGCCTGGTTTGATTGAATTAATTGATGTTTCGGACGATAAGTCTCGATCTGGGTCTGAAGAGACTGAAACGAAGTCTACTTTGGCTGATGTGATTGTTGAGAATTGCCTAAGGTCTCGAAAAATCCATTTCGAATTGTTGAGGTTGAAAATGGTGACACTACCAAGTTGGGTTCGGTTGAATCGAAGGTTAATGCAATAGCTTCTTTGAAGAAGAAGGAGAGGAAACAATGGTTCACTTTTGAGAAATAATGGTAGAAATGACCAACTAGGGAGAAACTAGGTTTAGTTTTTTATTTATTTTTATTTTACTGAAATGGTGTGCATTTTTTTAGAAAAAAATTTGATATAATATTATGGGTGTATTTTGATATCCATTATAGTAATTTTTCTTTAGGGTACAATTGTGATTAAAATAATATTTCATTAAGTATGTGCATAGAGGTGCATGTGAAAATAGAATTTTCCCAATTTGATGGCTATTTCACAGTAGGTGGTAATTGAAATGTGACCATATCCCTCGGGGGGCGAGATGTAACTTTTGAAACTACAAGGGTGTTTTGTATCTTGTATTTTGTTTAAACCTCAAGGGGGTGTTGGTAATTTGGCCTAGAAAAAAATGCTACTATTTAAAAAGATAAATTATAAATACACTTCCTGAAATTTATTTAAAATATGAATCGCTGTTGTAGTTCTGCAAATTACATTTTGCCCTATAAAGTTTCTAATTTCGTTACAAATGGCCTCACTTATTAATAAATTATCAAGTCAAGTAATAGCTTTTAATAATGTCATAAATATATTTTAATTAATAATTTAGGTAATTTTATTATTATATAGGAGAGTAGTTATGAATTTTATTTTTTAGTGAATTCTACTAAATAAAAGGTTCTAACAATGTAGTCTTTGTATTTTTTAAATTATAAGAAACAATCTGTAATATAAGCAAATCTCAATAAGCGCATTTTTAATTTAATATTTTTAAAAAGATATGAGGTTCTTTTTTTTTTTTTTAATGAATAGCATGCATGGACTTTTAATCATGTATTAGCAGCATGATTTTTAATCATTTTTTGGTAGCAGGAAATCTTGCAACCATACTGCAAGAAATTATTGTCCAAAATGCAAATGATGATGGGATTTATTGTATTAAGGAAGTCTAAAAGAACTTTTAAATCCAAAACCCTCCCACTTAACCCAATATAAATGGGTTATTATTATTGAGTTCTTAAAGCATCTCCAATGTTTGCTTATTTTTTATTAAATTTGAATAAAAATTTCATCTGATATCGCACGTTCCAATAGAGCAATTTGAGATTTTATCAAGCAATCGATCGATTGGGAGGATGATCGAGAGAACATCTGGTCGGCTGATCGGTTAGTGTAAATTTTCGTTTCAATTATAGGCAATTTTGCAAGGAAGTGGTCGATTGGGGAAACAATCAGTCGGACATCCGACCGGTCGTCTGGTGCTCAGCATCACTCGTAAAGCTAACAGCTATCTACTGTAATTTGATGAAAGGTTCCAACATTCTCAATTTGATGAAAAATTTGAGATATCCTTAATTTGATATTGATTTGATTTTAACGTTGGAGCACCAATTTTGTATGTTTTTTTTTTTTTTTTTTATCAAATTTAAATTTGATGAAATAAAAAATGAAGCGTTGGAGGCGCTTTGGGATCCCAGACTTAAGTGTCCATAAATTGTCCAAAATAGTGATGGATGGTGGAAATTATTTGAGTATTTTGTAGGATTCATATGTAAAATAAATTTCAACCACATATTGAAATTTCTATTGAGTAATTTTTTTGGGTTGATAGTATTATTGTTTAATAAATTTAGCCCCTTTAATAATCAATTGAAATTCAGCCATCCTCAAAATTTAATTCTAAATGATTTTGAAATAATATATATATATATTTCTTATGTAACTAAATAATATAAATTTTAAAATTAATATTTTTAAATGGCAGTTGGGAATAGAATTTATCATCTAAACCACAACTAAAAAGAGAAATGGCTAAAAGAAAAAAGAAAAAGAAAAAAAGAAATCTCAATCACCAGAAATAAAGCATAACCCAACTGGCCACTAGCACTACAAAAAATTAAGATTTTAGAGACTAAAATTTAGAAACAAAATTATTTTTTAGGGACTAAATATTTTTGTTACGAAAAGTGTCATTATTATATTTTTAATAACAAAAATTGGACATTAGTGATGAATTATTATCTTTTTGGGATCAAATTTTTTGTCTAAAAAAATAAAAAATTTTGAGGCCAAAGTTTTTTGTCCCTAAAAATGTATTTATTAGTGACATTTTCAAAATTTTGATGCTAAAAGCCTTATTTTTAACTTTTCGGTATAACCTTTTAGTGACTATCCTTACGACTATAAAAATTGGTCCATAAATATCTTTTGTAACAAAAATTTCAATTTTAGAGATCAAAAATTTTGGTCTCTAAAACTCTTATATGTTGTAGTGTAGCCAGTCGCCATCACCACCCTTACTCAATGAAAGCACATAATTTGCAAATAATAATAGTGTTATGCATAGTTATGGTTCTTATATAATTTTCACAATTTTGCTTATATACCTCTACTTTTTAGGATCCTTATTTTGTCAATTCTACGAAAAAAAAACATTTGAGTTGTAATGTTGTGAGTTTCTGAGTGTTGTTCTGTATTTGATCATTTATTCTTCAGAATTAGAAATCTCCTCTTGGCCTGTAAATCTACATGGAACGCTTGAGGACTCATGTTTACACTCGAGCATTGAAATGGGGCATCCAATATTTTAGTCTATACTCTAAAATATTGGGAGTTTTGTTTTATCACTCGAGCAATGCTTCTTGCGCTCGAGCGCAGTGATAGGTGGAAGTTTATTAACACCACCTTGCAGGACACATCGTTCAAGTGGTCTTACCTGCGTTCAAGCGGTCCTTGCGACTCTGGATTGTTTAAATCGCCTCAAATGCTCATTTTAAAGTTTAACGTTTTCAGATTTCTCTCTGAATGCTGAAAAACAATAGTTCTATCTTATAGAGAGTGGTTATTGGTTTTCTCTTGATGGATTGTTGATGATTTTCTCACATCATGGAATTGATTGAACACATCAAGAGGCTTTGATTGAATCTACCTTCCTTGTGTTTAACCGGTGAAATCTGGACTGAGTTGGAGTTTGTGGATTCAAGCTCAACAATGGACAATCCTAGATGAAGAGTAGGCAATGAAAATCTTTCTAGAGTCTCCAAATGGTTGTGTGAATTCATAAATGGTAGGCTTGGCAAGATCTCTTGAAATCTTCATATTCTTTTCTTAATGGATTTGTTCACCCTTCTTGGGTCGTGGTTTTTTTTTTTTTTTTTTTTTTTCACAATTGGAATTGTCCAATTGTGATATTTTTTTCACGTTAATTCTTTGTGTCGCATTTGTGAATTGCTTTGAGATAATCTAAATTACATTTGTATTGGCTTGATGATTTCGATTATCGTCTAGTTTAGGAATTGCTATAAATTGCTGTTAATTAGTTCTTAAATCACGAATCACATTACATAGGATTTTTCACTACTAAGTTTCTAAAATATTTCATCTAATCATACACATAGGTACTAAATGACCAATTTTTTCATTAACTACAGAAATGGGTGTGTCACACTCCCATGTGGTCCACACTTTTATATGTAGTTGGCAGAAAAGTTAGTATTTCAAAATATCTCCTTCATTTTTGCAACCAAATAAGTTTCCATGTGTCTAGGTTTTGTTCATGTAGCATCAACTTCATTAGTAGAATGATGGGTCGTTACACACACCAAAAATAAATACTAAACTATACCAAATTCCTTAGAATAATAGTAAGTCCATGTATCGATCCACAGGGACAAATGGGAAATTAAACTAATTTAATTGTTAAAATTTTAAATTAATTTTGATGAAAAAGATGGTTGTTCATAACCTAATGATAATTAAATTAAACAAAGAGATTAAACTAAGCAATTAGAAGTAAAATTAGAATTTACTGGTTTTGAGAAAAACCTAGGGTAATGAATTCACCACTAGTTATATAAATAAGGCTTCAATTTGAGACTCAATTATGTTACGGTTCGAACTAGATAATACTTCATAGTTACAAGCTCGAAGCATTTATCAAGAGAATTAACACATTCAATTAATAGGTACGAACCATCTCAAGTAGTACGAGTCGTTCGCTCTAAACTAGGGTAGCAGCACGACTCGTCCCTCATAGTATGGCTCGTTTCATACCTTGAATATGAAAGAATAGAAAACCATTGTATAGAAAGCATTCAACAATCACGAAAAACAGAATACTTGAAGAAATAATGGAAAATTATATTAGAAAACTTCTTGAGAATCATACAATTGTTCAAACCATTACATAAAACCTAGGGTAATGAATTCACCACTAGTTATATAAATAAGGCTTCAATTTGAGACTCAATTATGTTACGGTTCGAACTAGATAATACTTCATAGTTACAAGCTCGAAGCATTTATCAAGAGAATTAACACATTCAATTAATAGGTACGAACCATCTCAAGTAGTGCAGTGGTCGCTTCTAAACTAGGGTAGCAAAGACGACTCGTCCCTCATAGTATGGCTCGTTTCATACCTTGAATATGAAAGAATAGAAAACCATTGTATAGAAAGCATTCAACAATCACGAAAAACAGAATACTCGAAGAAATAATGGAAAATTATATTAGAAAACTTCTTGAGAATCATACAATTGTTCAAACCATTACATAAAAGAAAACCAAAAAGAAAACCTATTTACTTTGCTAGGGTTTCATCAAAACCCTAGAAAAGAAGAGCGTAGCCACTCATGGAGGTGTGGGAAGAGATGTAGGAAGAGGAAGCCACCATGGGAGACATTCTTGAAGCTTGAGAATCCCCTCTCTTCAAACCCTAGCCTCCTCTTTTCCTTGAAATATTTTCCAACCCTAAAAGTAGCCTATTTTCTTCATTTTATTGCCAGCAGAACACACTGAAATTTCTGTGCACGCAACCCTAGGTGGACCGCTCGAGCGGCCCTAATTTCCACTTGAGTGGTGGTGGGCTGCACGTATGGTGAATCTTGGCCGTACGTGCAGTGAGGTGGCAGGCTGAGAATTGTCACTACTCGCACGAAGAATTTACTTTTGCGCCACTTTTTGCTTCAATTTTCATGCTGCCTGCCAAATCTCTACAAGTACAGAAAGCACATCATCTCCACCAAATAAAAAAAATTCAAAGACTATAAATGTAACTTAAGCAGCCTTAATGTGGTACCTTTCAGCCTACATCACAGAATTACATCTATGTCCCATGCAAACCATGAAATGATGAAAGAAAAGAGATTGCAGCCATGACGGCAGAAGAATACTTTGGAAAGAAATGGGTAATCAAATGGAGGAGGATGATGCGGGAACTCAACATTCTCCAAAATATGACTTAGGGAAACTTCTAGCACTTCCTCCATGTCCTTGACTGCTTGTAGGACATTCTGCTCCACCAAGGCCGTGTATCTGTTAAAAGTAAATAGACAAAATTAGAATGAGAATGAATATACTTGTTAAGAGTTGTGTGTTTTTAAGAAGAATCAAGAAGAGTATGTAAATATACAATTTTTCTAGGTGTACAAAATTCTATCATAGAATGAGAGACAATCCTTTTATATGAGATGGAATCTACCCATTTTATGAGTCCTACCTCATGTGAAAGTGTCGTCTAAGTTTTGTTTTATACATGTGTATTAAATGATTTAAAACCTTGATAATAGTTAATCATTTCCATTAAATAATTAAAAATTATATTCATGTAAAGATGTAATATAAAACCTCTTAATCTTATTTAAAAAGGGATTAATTCTCATTTTGTGATCCAATTGCAGAGGTCAAGCCCAACCAACTATGAGGTCACCTTGGACCTGTCACGACCATCTGGATAATTTATCTTTATATTAAAAATTAAATTGATTAAATTTAATTTTTTTATATAAATGTGGTCAATAGGTAAGGGTGTAAATCTGGCCCCGGCTTGACTCATGTCGGGCCTCGCGAGCTCCGGCCAAAATTCAGGCCGGGCCGGGCCGGGCCGGACAAGTCCACGAGCCAAAAAATTAGGTCCATGCCTAGGCTCAAGGATATTCGGGTCTTGGGTGGGCCGGGCCGATGGGCCTAGGCTTGGTCTCGAGCTTGTGCCGAACTTGGGCGGGCCTGACAATTTATTTTTTATTTTTTTTAATTTTTTCTACCAAAAGTTTATTATTTTCCGTTAAAAAGACACTGGGCCTTGGGCGGGTAGAGCCTCGGGCTAAGTCTTGAGTGGGCTTTAAGTGGACCTTGGGTCATTGTTGGCCAAGCCCACAGCCGAGCCAAGCTTCAAAATGATGGCCTAAACCAAAGCCCATGGGTTTGGTGAGCTCGAGTCCAAACGAGCCTAAACGCCAGACTCCACCCCAAATCGCGAGCCATTTTTATATTTCTATCAATAGACACTAAAATACAAACCATCCTAATTATCAAGGCGAGTATGATGTGGGCGATAGTAGGTCAGAGTCAACATCTCTAATCCTACCACAAATTGGAGAAGAGATATGACTTGCATACTTTTAACAGAAAAATTTCCTTAAAATTTATGATTTATTTGTACGGTGTAGCAGCCATCTATGTATTTGTCGAGTGATGCAATCAATTTAGGTGTTAGGTACATTACAAATAAAAAATCAAAAGGTTATGGAACACAAATAAGGCATAATTAAAAATTTTAAAATAATATCATAATTACAAAAATGATTATAATTAGAGAAGAAAATAACACAATTAAAGGTGCATAAAATAAGGGGTATGTATAATAGAATTCTCCAATAAAAATTATCAATTTTTTGACCTATACAAGAGTTTGTATATTAGCATATTTAACATTGTGTTTGGTTAGAGAATTTGAGAATAGATTTGAAAAGAAAAATAAAAAAGTATGTGAAATTAAGTAAAATTTAAATATATTTTATTTATATTTTATCTATTTTTTCCCCCTTGCCCAATCACCTTCCAAATCCTCGAAACAAACACAATCTAAAAACAAATTGAAAATAGTATACCGTCAATTTACATGTAAATGAATTGTTTGTCATCAATAAAAAAATAAAAATAAAAATAAATAAATAAATAAAATAAAACTTTTAAGTTGGTTATCTAAGAACTTATTCAGAAATATCCTAATAAGACGAAGATCAGTATTTGTCACCAAGTATTTATTCAAATAGAATCGTTGAATTCTTATAAAATCTATCACTAAAAATAATCTTATACATACCAAATACTGAGAATTATGGTACAAGATCTTTCTCCTGAAATATTTTTGTTTTTTTTTTGGTCTTAATACAACTTCAACATTAAATCTTGTTTTAGATAAAAAAAATAAAAATAAATAAATTAGGAAGTCCACTTAATTAGTATGTAAAATAATTTGATTTGATAATTATAATCATATAATTTAAAAATATTTATTTTTTAGGTTGTAATATTAATGTCTATTTAAAATTATTATTAAGATAGCATGATTTCAACTAAGATGCCAATCAAATCGTTTGACTTTCTCTTATATTGGATTAACATAAGTATTAAAGGACCATGTTTGTCTAAAGTACATTGAAATAAACTTGGAGTCCGTTTAATTTGTACGGAAAATAATTTGATTTGATAATTATAGTCATATAATTTTAAGATATATTTTTTTTTAAAAAAATTAAACAATAAATATAATTTTGATGATATATACCATCCAATTATTTAAAAACAAATATCATGAAATTATTTAACTACAAAATCAATTAATTTTTTTATTTTTAATTTTTAAAAATTTTATATCTATTCATAAAAACTTAAAAAATAAGCTCTAAGATGAGCCCAAATGAATCCGCTACACTGGTCCAATTTTTTGACTTCAATTGCAAAACATATTAGGTCATGTTTGATTCACAAAATTAATAGTGAAGTATTAATAATTCTATTAAATTAGTGTGGTATTCACTATCCAATTAGATTAATATCCATTGGATTAATAATCCCACCCCTACCCCATTACTAATAATCCTACAAATTTGTTGGATTAACTATCTATTGGATTAATAATCCTAAACCAAAATGTTAAAACAAATATAGGATAATTGGGCCCACGGATTAATAATCTCAATCTCATACTCTAATCCACCCAATCAAACATGCTCTTATAGTGTATTATATGATTATATCAATCATTGGTAAAAAAATTATCAGGCCATTGGTTAATCGTTAAAAGTATTTCGTGAACATGATTATTCTGACATTATTGATTAATTACTTCGAGAACAGGTCTATTTTCTGCCTTATACCACAATCATTATTGTATATGTGGTGTGTGTATATATATAACACTCAATGTGCAATTCAAGTAATTAAAAATAATAAAAATTGAGAGGGTAATTTGTGTAGCCAAATTGGACCGAGCTAGTTGGAAGCGGATTCAAGGTTTGGGCCGCGTGATGGGCCGAGCTATGTTTTGGAGATAGCTTGATTTAGGCCGAGCAAAGACTAGGCCGGTCAAAAGAAGCGGTCAATGCTTTAACCGAGCTACAAGGGAAGACAGTAAAACCTAACTGAAAGTGAATGTTTGACCGAGCTAGGCGAATAATCGCGCAATGTCAGCATGGTGGCATGTTGTGCAAACCTTGCATGGCACTACGTATTGCACGGTCAAGTTAGTGACGAATAGAGTAAAGTAGTTCGACTACTCGGTGGAAAGCCGTGCAAAGAGTTGTGACATCTCACTTGGCTTGCAGTGAGAAGGATGTTAAAGGATAAGTATTATCCCTTAGGAATGTAATTCCTAAGATGACTTTACAAAGGAGAGTTAGAGTCCTACTAGGATAGTGCCATGCAAAATCTATAAAAGCTCAAATCAAACCCTAATATCAGATATTGCAATGATTATTCCCAAATTCACAAAGCTTTTATCTCCTTAGTTTAATTGCTGACTTAGGCATCGGAAGGGTTTCCAACACATATCTGTCGGCTAGCTCACGTTTGTGATTTCATGTGTTACGACGACATTTGGAAAAGTGTAAACTTAATCAACAGGATTATATGAGTGAAGATTATTTCATGCTCGTACAATTGGCGTCGTATGTGGGAAATTCTTAGAGAACTTACATTTTGATCAAGTTTTCTTTCAGTAAGCTTTAATAGCGCACAACAAAGATCTGCCGCATTCTGTCATTGATGACCAGACGCCGAAAATAAACAGGAGGTGTAAGGATTTGCCTCCTGCTCCGCCCATGGCGGACTTGGACCCTTAACGATGAAACCCTCACATGGGCGTATGAGAAAAGCAAGGTTTGAGCCCTCGCTACTCTCGAAGCCCAGATGCACAAAGTTAACGAACAAATACGAGAATTCTGGAAGATCACATGAGGGAGCATGATGAGTTGATAAGGAGGATGGCGGTAGACATGGAGGCTTTGAAGCGCTAAGTGAGAGGCAAAGGCGTGGCAAGAGTGAACATCCGTGAAGGACAAACACGATCTATCATTCTGGAGATCAAGATGGATATGGCACACAAACACATTCTAGGAGCAGAAGCTTTAGGACAGGCAACTCTCATTCGAGGTCTTCCAGAACTCACTACTCTAAGTTTGAGATGGCGAGGTCTGAAATATCTTACACTGAAGGTAGCAACTATTGACCCTTACACACTAATCAAACATCTTCGCGATACACTGAGTTGCCTAGATAGAAAGATTTGCGGATTGTTTTGGAGGAGAAGGCGTGAAGGAGAGAAGTTTCCTAGGCGCAGGACCCTCAAAGGGTATCTGCTTTGCAACGATTGGCTCCTAAGATGCATGGAAGCGTCAAGGTTGCAATACCAATGTCGCACCTTGCTTTGTCGAAAAGACTGTAGAGTTCATTGTTCATATCAGCAATAGAGAACGCGCATCTGCTTATGGGTTTTAACCGGCCGAAGTTTACGATTTATGACGAAAAATCAGATCCTTACATGCACCTTAGCCACTTTCGACAAGTAATGGCTATTCACAGGCGAAACGACGCTTTGATGTGCATTTTGTTTCCATCAAGCCTTAGGGATCTAGTGACTTGGTTTGAGAGGTTGCAAGAAGGTAGCATCGTATCCTAGGTGCAACTTGCAGAAGCGTTTGTTACCAGGTTCAAAATAAACGCCAAAATGCCAAGGTTGGTCTATTGCTCGCGATCGACATGGGCGAGAAAGAGACCTTGAAGTCATACAATAACAAATACTGGGAGACATTTAACCAAATAGGTGAGTGCCCCACCAACCTAGCTATTGCCTAGTACAAGCGTAGGTTATCGGTTGGGCATAGGTTGAGGGATTCCATGACCATGACACCACTTTTTACCATGGAAACCTTGATAGAAAGAGTCCACCAGCACATCAGAGTGAAGGAGGATGGTGACTGCGCAAAAAGTAAAGTCCGATACAGTAGTGATGTTGAACAAAAAACTTCAGCCAATGTTAACACAGTTAGTAAGAAATGAAGGTCGAACTATAGTAACAGCAACGACCCTTCCCAGAGTAGCAAAAAGAACAAGGCAAGAAAGCTGAAAGTCCGTACGACCATCACGACAGTTTTCAAAAAGCCCATCTACTGCATCCTTAGCGAGATACACGATGAACGCTTTGTTCGGCAGCCTGCCAAATTAGAGGAAGCACAGAGGGGTTATGATGTGAGATACCGATGCTCCTTCAATGATGAAGTTGGGCACTGAACTGAGGATTGCACGCTGTTGAAGTAGCATTTAGTTTAACTAGTGATGGCATCCCATCTAGACCGTTATATTGAGGGGGGAGCTTAGCCAGCCCCTCAAAACAAAAATATGTTGGATGGAATGCCTATAGATGGTCCGCTCAAGGCATGATCAATGTGATCCATGGAATCATTGAGCCTTAGCGAGTTTGCAAGCTTAGAAGAATGATTGAAAAAAAAAAAAAAAAAGGGCAGAACACATGAGGGAGGTGTTAAGCGTTCAACCAATCTTGAAGAAAGGGAAGACAAAGGTGAAGAACGTGATTTATTTCTCTAACAGAGACCTAGCAAGGTTGCAGAACCCCCACAATGACGTGCTGGTGGTTACTTTGCACATCAAGAACTTTGACATCAAGAGGATCCTGATCGATCATGGGAGTTCATGTGAGATCATGTACTATGAAACTTTTAAACAATTAAAATTGGATGATAGAGACTAGACACCTACCACATCTCCCTTGGTAGGTTTCAACTCAAAGCCAAAATGACTAATTGGTCATATTATTCTACCGGTCAAAGCTGGCTCAATGGTCAAACAAGTGGAGTTCTAGGTTTTGAAAGTCCCATCCACTTACAACATCATTTTTAGAAGAGCATGGTTGCATGTCATGTGAGCTGTAGCATCAACTTACCATCAAGTAATGCGGTTCCTAAACGAAGTCGGAGTGATCGAGGAGGCCTTGGGAGATCAAATCATGTCCAAGCAATGCTTCATGATAGTGAACAGTAGTCGCTATGCCAAAGGATTTGTACAAATGATCAAAGAACCAGAGAACAATGAGATGTTCGAAAACGTCAGTAAGGCGGCTGAACAGAAAGCCGTAGAGGAGTTGGTGGGAGTAAGGATTGATGAGAGCGATCCAGAGAAGTTCTTTTAGCTTGGCTCATCTTTGTCCATCACTGAGAGAAATGAGATAATGGATTTTTTGATATCCAATCTCGAAGTGTTTGCTTGGACGACATATGACATACTTGACATTGATCCAAACTTCATCTGCCACCAACTCAATGTCAACCTTACCACCATACCAGTTATACAAAGGACTCACAGATCGACTTTACACCACACCGAAGTAGTGGCCGAAGAGGTGGGGACTGCTGTAAATAGGGGCAATCAAAGAAGTCCATTATCCAAAATGGATATCAAACACCGTGGTGGTATCAAAAAAGAACAGCAAGTGGCGTGTTTGTGTAGACTACAAAATGGTCAACAAGGTATGTCTAAAGGATATCTTTCATTTGCCAAGGATTGATCAACTGGTGGACCTAACTGCAAGACACAATTGACTTAGCTTTCTAGATGCAGATCGTGGATATAATCAAATCACTATATATGAACCAGACCAGGAGATCACATCCTCCACAAATCTAAGATAAATGTATTGGTATAAAGTCATGCCCTTTGGCCTAAAAAATGCAGGGGCAACATTTTAACGTATGGTCACTAAGATGTTTGCGCCTTTGTTAGGCAAAATAATGAAAGCTTACATCAACAACATGGTGATCAAGAGCAAGGATGAGTCAAACCAGAGATTTTCAAAATCTTTAAGACTCACAAGCTGCGGCTAAATACGTCTAACCGTGCATTTGGTGTGGGATTATGCAAATTTCTAAACTTCTTAGTAACCAACCGTGAAATAGAAGCAAATCCTTCCCAAATCAAGGTCATTCAAGAGCTTGAAAGGCCAAACACTATAAAGGAGTTGTAGTATTTGAAAGGGTTAACTGCCGCACTGAACAAGTTCATAAGTCGGTTGTCAGACCGGTACAGACCATTCTTCTAGGAGTGTAAGTTCGAGTAGGACAAGAGTGTGACCGAGCTCTGGAAAGCTTGAAGGAGTACTTGTCTTCTCCACGACTTTTAGCGACCCCAATACTTAGAGAAGAGTTATACCTATACCTGGTAGTCTCCTAACATGTTATTAGTGCGATACTGGTGTGCACAGAGGGAATACAACACTTGCCCATTTTTTTATGTGAGCAAGACAATGTTGGGTGTCGAAATGAGGTACTTGCCGCTAGAGAAGCTTGCCCTAGCCTTAAAGATGGCATCCAAGAAGTTGCCACATTACTTCCACGTGTAGACTGTTGTGGTGTTGACTGCATTTTCTTTAAAGGCTCTATTTAAAATGGCAGACTTTTCTGGAAGGATACTAAAGTGGGCAGTGAAATTGAGACAGCTTGACGTCAAGTTCCAACCTAGAACAATAATAAAGGCCCAAGCATTAGCAAATTTTGTGGTGCAGTTCGCTTTAGGAAGTCATTCTGTTTGCTCGGTTGACCTAACTAAGGAAACCGAACAAAAGGGGTATGTACCGTGGGAATAACGCAACCCCCACTACCCAGCGACAAGTTGATTTACCACCTCAAGTAAAGGAACCGTGCAATGTGCCTTTAAGCCTGGCAGTGGTTGCAAGGCCCACTGAGGTCAATGATACATTGTAAGGGGATGATGAAGTAAGCCACAGAATGACAAGCACGATTTGTGATGATGTGCCTGAAAGGGAAATGGTAGGGCAACTGATCAAAGAAATTGATGAACAAATGGAGGACAAAGAATTGGAAGAAATAATCAAAGTTCCAGACCTCAAGACATCCTTAGACCTATCTACTTATTGGAAGTTGTTTGTGGGAGAGATATGGAAGCTTTTCTTAGATGGAGCTTCCAATAGACATGGAGCTGGACTGGAAATAGTCCTTATTTCAGCAGATGACCTGACTATTAAACATGCAATTAGACTTGGATTTTTAGCATCCAATAATGAAACGGAGTACGAAACCCTCATGGCCTGTTTAAAATCTGTCTTCCGGATGAAGACTACCGAGCTAATGGTGTATAACAACTCCTAATTAGTGGTAAACCGAATATCAGGCAAGTACGAAACAAAGGACGACATGATGGCCAAGTATTAGGAGCTGGTCAGAACAAAAATCAAGAAGTATGAAGTGATCAGGATAGAACAAATCGGCCGAGATGAAAATAGCAAGACAGATGAGTTGGCTGATTTTGCATCAATGTCAGACACTTCTATTCCAAACCCTTTGCTTATTGACTTCTTACCAAGGTCAAGTATTGAGAAACCTAAAACGACAGAGGTACTGTGCACCGACCTAGGACTTTCTTAGATGGACCCTATCATCACCTTCTTAAAAGACAGGATTTGTGACACTTTTATTTCTGGGTCCACTCGAGCGTCAAATGACGTGCTCGAGTAGAAAATCTTAACTCTCAGTATCTTTTGAGTTTGCAGGCGGAACGCTTGAGCGCAGGAAGTGACGCTTGTGCGAAGAATGTTGGCTCCTAGTTGTTCTCTGTAATCTTGTAAAAACGGGACTTGTCATTTTACGCTCGAGCGGGCCTCTTAGTTTGTGTCTTACGCTCGAGCGGGAAATGTGGCGCTCAAGCGGATTGCGCGAATTCAGCAACTTTAAAAAACGTGATTCTAGATCTTTCCTTACATTTTTCATTTCTACTTTCCCTTTCCTCCCCTCTTTTTCGAAAACCCTAGTTTCTCACTCTAAAATACCTTCCATTCCACTAAGATTTGGCTTAGATCACCTAGAAAAAGTGAAGAACACTTGGAGATCTTACTTTTTCGGCCATTGGATCTTGGTTTTGCGGAGGATTCTTCTAGGGCTTGATTTTCTTCCTACTTGTAGAGGTAGGGATACTTTTACCCTAGTGTTTCTTTACTTTGAATGGATTTCATGGTGTGGTTGTGATTCATGAGCTAATTTGAGAATATTGTTGAATTATTCCCATGTTCTACAAAAGAAACCATTTTATTTGACTCTTGTTTGAAATTTCTTTATGCTCTCCTCACAAAACATGTATTTAAATATTGTTGAAACCCATTTCTATGATAAACAAGACAAACCCCCAAATTTGGTAAAACCTTAAACTTTTAATTTTAGTTGAAAACCCCAAATTGAATGGAATTTCCTTTAACTGATGGAATGTTGTGAATAATAAAGAAGTGAAAGATGTGGAAATTGTTACGGTAAATGAATTGAGGCTTGGATATTATTTTCCTTAAAATGTGGTGTTGTATTCCATTCTTTGGCAATGTTGGATGCTTGTTGATTGAAATAAAATGTGATTGAATTGTTGATTGTGCATGAGTCTGGGTAAGAGTTAATCTTGAAAGTATGGTGTTGTGTTGGTACCTGCGCGGGGAGTTTAAAAGGTGCCCAAATGCCTTGTCTAGGCTTATCGCTGGATGAACGTGGGAAAAATGGTTTTTGGGTGTCCATACAGTCCCGCCGTATAATAGCCGGTGAAAGTGAAAAAATGGATGGTTTTCCTTGGGTGCCTACTCCCTGCCGTATAATAGCCGGCAAATATGGTGGTGGTTTTTAAACAAAAGCAAAGGGTCTTTTGAACTAGACTCTTACAAGCGGACTCATGGTTTGTCTTCCATGGTTGTGATTGTTTGATTGTGGTGCTTGATGACATGAATTATGTGGTGCCTGAAGATATGAATTATAACTATTACACTTGGGTTATTCATGTATCGCTATGATTGATTAAGACTATATGTGAAGATAAATTTCCTTGTTTGTGTGGTCACAAAGGTACCATAATCTTATTCTATAGATTAAATACTTAGTTAAATGTATTCCTACTGAGCATATAGCTCAACCCTATGTTATCTTTTAGGAAATGATGGAGCACCACCCTCTTGATGGGTGGGATCCAGCTATAGCTCTTTTTGGGAAGAAGTTGACTCAACTGTATTTTGATATTTTGAATTGGGACTTTTGTAACAAGACTATCAAGTTATTTTGTTGTTATTGTACGCCCTAGAGGCTTATAAGTTGTAAGGCCATCTTGTTCATTGCTTGGCATGTGAATCACGAATCTTGTGAGATTGTACATGGTTAGTTGTAATCCTTTAACTTTTAGTTCAATGAAAAAGATAACTTTTAAGTATATTCTTGTGTTTATCTTGGCCTTTCCTTGTGAGAAATTCTAGGCGTTCTGAGTTTTACTAGATGAAAAGAAGGAGGCAAACAAAATTCGAGCAAAGTCACAGCGGTTTTTGCTTTCCCTATCTCTGCTGCTGTATAAAAAGTTTTTCCCTAGGCCATGCTTGAAGTGTGTCCACTCTAGTAAGGTTGAGGCCTTTTTGTTCAAAATTCATGAAGAAATATATGGAAGTCATCAAGGGGGAGAGGTCATTGGCTTACCAAGCTATCACGCAAGGATATTGGTGGCCATGCATATAGGCAGATGCAAAGAAGTATGTCAAAAAGTGTGAAAAGTGCCAAAAATTTGCACATCAAATCCACCAACCGGCTAGAGAACTCTTACCTTTGACCAATCCTTGACCTTTTGCAATGTGGAGTTTAGACATAGTGGGACTACTCCCAACCGTGCCAGGTATCATGAAGTTTTTCATTGCGGCAACTAACTATTTCACAAAGTGGGTTAAAGTAGAGGCACTAGCATCCATCAAGGAGAAAAGTGTCAAAAAGTTTATCTGGTAGAACATTATCACCCGGTTTAGAATTCCAAAGGCTTTGATATCAGACAATGGCACTCAATTAGATGGAAGGATATTCAGAAGCTTCTGTGAAGAGCACAAGATAGAGTTCTACAACTCCATACCAGCTTACCCACAAGCCAACCGCCAGGCCAAAGCACTGAACAAAGTGATCATGGATGGCTTGAAGAAAAGGTTAGAAAAGGCAAAAGAAAAGTAGATTGAAGAACTCTTCTACGTTTTACGGGCTTACCGAACAACCCCAAGGCGCTCAACCGGGGAAACGTCGTTTTCCTTAGCTTATGGCATGGAGGCTGTCATCCCCTTAGAGATTGGTCTTCCCACTATCAGAAGCGAGAACTTTGACCTAGACTTAAATAGAGAGGCAATAACCTTGAAACTCAACCCTGCAAAAGAACGAAGAGAGAGAGCTCTGATCCACATTGCGTCATATCAACAAGAGCTATCCAAGAAGTATAATAAGACAGTGAATCCAAGGCAATTCAAGATAGGAAATTGGGTTCTACGCAAAGTCATGGGGAATACTTTGGTGCTTGGTGATGGCAAATTAGGACCTAATTAGGAGGGACTATACAAAGTAGTGGGGTTGGCAGGAAAGGAAGCTTACCACTTAGAGGACATCGATGGCCGAGCTGTGCCAAGATGGTGGAATACAGTCAATCTCAAGTTGTTTTACTTTTAGCCCTTTCTTACTTGTAATTTTTTCTTTCTTTCTTTTAGTTTGGCATTAATAAAACAAGTAGACAATTTTTTTAGACTTTGCCTTGGTGTAGTTTTACTATATGATTGTAACACGTCGGTCTGAACTTTTTGGAAATCTTGATCGAGCTAGCTAGCTCGGTAAAGTGGGTTGGCAGCATTGACCAACTCTGGAAAATCTTTGCCCGTCTAATTAGCTCAGCAAAAGGGGTTGGCAGGATTGACCAACTCTTTGGAAAATCTTTTCCTAACTGATTAGCTCAGCAAAGTAGGTTGGCAGCGGTTGGCAGGATTGACCAACTCTTTGGAAAATCTTTGCTCGATTGGTTAGCTCGGCAAAGTGGGTTGGCAGGATTGACCAAGTCTTTGGAAAACCTTTGCCTAGCTAGTTAGCTCAGCAAAGTAGGTTGGTAGGATTTACCAACTTCTTAGAAAATCTTTGCCTAACTGATTAGCTCAACAAATGGGGTTTGCAAGATTGACCAACTCTTTGGAAAATCTTAGCCCGACTGGTTAGCTCGGCAAAGTGGGTTGGTAGGATTGACCAACTCTTGGAAAAATATTTGCTCAGCTGGTTAGCTCGACAAAGTAGGCTAGTAGGATTGACTAACTTTTTAGAAATCATTGATCGAGTTGGTTAGCTCGGCAAAGTGGGTTGGTAGGATTAACCAACCCTGGAAAATCTTTGACCAATCTAGTTAGCTCGGCAAAGTAGATTGGCAGGATTGACTAATTTTGGAAAATCTTTGACCGAGCTAGTTAGCTCAGTAAAGTAAGCATTCAAGTATGAGTGATAAAGCAAAGTAAACCGGGTAAGCAAAAAGATATAAAATTTTTCATTTCAAAGGAAAGTCATTAAAAAAAGGGGGTAGACAACCCGATTACATTGGAAAAGAAAAGCAAAGAAGAAAAGAAAAAAAGAAAACAAAAAGCTAAGTCATATCACAAGATCCTCGTGTTCAGCCGAGTCACTAGGTTCACCTTGAGTCAGCACGACACTAGTACCATCTTCAACAGTCAGATCGGCGATATCCTCTTCAGTGGCGATGCTCAGTTAAGTCTAGCTGGCAATCTCTTGCTGAGTTGAAACACACCGTCTTGTGCTAGATCGATGGTAGCAAAATTGGAGTGGCGTTAACCGCTAAGCTATCATCTTCATCCACTTCCAACAATTTTTGTTGAATGGCTTTGGCATACGTTGCCATATAACTTGGAATAAAATGAAGAGGTGGGTTCATGAAGACCTCTGAATTAGTGGCCTGGCTGAGCTTTTCTATTGCCGCCTTCACTTGAAGAAGATGTCCTTAGCGGCCTCGCATTGTTGAACGTAAGCCTTTTCGCCGTCAGCATAACCTCGGTCATCAGCGTCTTCCACTTGCTTCAGTTCGCACAAGTATCTATTCTTCTTGTTTGCCAAGGCTTTTTGTTTACTTTCGTTGATTATGCAAAATTGCTAAGCCAGGTGGTCCCACTCGGTACTTATCTCGGCTAGCTATGCCCTCAGTTCTTTCAGCTCGACGTCCTTCACGTTACTATCAATAATGACTGCTTTTTTAGTCTTCCTTAAGTCCAACACACGCTGATGTGCCACTTGACTTTTTAACACGACCTGCAAAACACATTGGATGTTAAATAACCGAGGAAATAGTTAGAAGAATAAAATAAATAAATAAAGAATTATAACTCACCAGAACTAAAGACTTAGTGGTTGACCTGATGGCTTTTAGGTTGGTGAGTTGCTTATGCCTCTCTATGTTGGCAGGAAGGCAAAGACTCTTAGCCAGGCTGAAGGTCAATTGGTGGTCCTTGTCAACGCAGACCAAGTCTGATGTGGTCACAGCTCAGCCCTTGTAAGTTAAGACCGGTGCCCACACCGGGGGAGATGAGGGATTAGCCCACTCGGTCCGGCTATCCAATTTGAACTGCTTGGCAGTTTGCTGCTCGAACTCTTCATCATCCACCAGGCGCTGCTTGGTGGGCACGATTGAGGCCTTTTTGCTGGGCCAAGACAAAGAAGCCCTGGTTGTTAGTTGGGCAACGACAGCCGCCTTCCTTTGTTCAGCAGGCTGCTGTTCGGTCTTAGCACTTGTAGGTACTGAAGAAGCTTGTTTGGCGATGAGGGCCTTGAGTGCTCTTCTCCTAGCCCTATCTTGTTCTTTAGTTAAAATAATGAGGTTGATTTCAGGCAAAGTTGGATCAAGTTCTAGCGAAGGCTCTGAAAGGAAGTCTGTAACCCTCACTTTTTCTTTTTTTTTTTCTTCTATTTTCCGCTATATCGGTAGGTTGGTTCAAAGTTGAGAAGGTCACTCCAATCTCTATTTCGGTATCTTGCATAGAGAGCATCCTGGTTTACATAGGCACATATCTCATTCAGAGTGTTCAAATTTGTCAAGGAAAATGCAAGTGTTGGCTCAGTAAAATCAATACAAGTTCTGTATATGATATCTCGAATCCTTTTAAAGCAAATCGAGTGCATTAATTGGTAAATTCTATCTCATGTGTTGTCTTCGGCATCATTGAACCTTTTGAGTTTTGTATGGTTATCCATTATTTCTTAAGATTATTCCAGTAGGTATATTTTGTGAGTACTAAGACAACTTCTTGTACTTTTTGGCATCAGAGTGAAACTGGGGAGGTAGGTTATGTTTTGAGGATGCTTTGTCTCACTTCAAGTTGAGACTGCTCGAGCGGTCTTTTGGCTGCTTGAGCGGTTAAATTGACCTTCTAGTATCTTGTTTTGCAGTCTGAACTTATGAGAGCAAGTGTTCTTCGCTCGAGCAAAACTTTCATCACTCGAGCGGTCTTTTACAGAAAGGAGTGGAGATTCTGGGAGTTGGTATTTTTTGCTCGAGCACAGGTTTGGTCACTCGAGCATTTTGTCCCACAATTTGCTCTGAAAATTATGTCAAATCACTTCAAAAGTTGAGCCTTACACACTTTTCACTTCACATTCTCTCTCTACATTAACTCTCACTCTTTTTTCTCTCATCTCTCTCTAGAAACCCTTTACCCACTTCATTTACTTCCTTGATCTCTCTCTAACCATTTAGTTTTTGACCATAGTGTCTTCTTTAATTTTGGAGAGCTCATCAAGGGCTACGTTGTGTGCGGTGGAGATCAGATTTTGACACCGTTGATTTTGAAGCTTTTCATATTTTCTTCTCAAGTCTTGAGGTATGGAGTTCTTTGAGTTATATATATGATTTTAGCATGTCTATTCCTCCCTTTTATGATCTCAGAAGTGTGATGTGGATTTTGTAATGTTGGTTGTAAATATTCATCAAAAAGACTTTCCTTGCGAGGATGTAAAAATTAGAAATGTGTTCTGAGACTCTTGAGAACATTTAGTGAAAGGAATCTATGAAAGAATGAAAGAAAAAACCTTTTTGGTTTAAACCCTAATTTTGAAGAAATTGTGGAAAAGTAGATTTTATGAAATATTTATGAAATTAGTGTTAAATTTCTCATGAAATCGATAGAAATTCCTTATATTGATGCTGTCATTGAGATATCTATAGGTTAAATAATTGTTGTCATTGGAACATGTTATGGCCTTGAAATGGTATATGTTGGAATATGAATGGAATAGTGATTGTGAACATAAAAGGATATAAATGTCACATGGATTATATTTTGTTATTTTGTTATTTTGTTATTTATTTATTTATTTTTTGAGAATCAGTGAACAATAGAAATTTACTTTGAATAAATGTTGAAATTTATGGAGATATGGTACAAATGAGATACTTGTGGATAATCACCTCTCATTTCACGCATTTGCATCATTTTAGGTATTGTTCAATTATAGCTATGCTTTGGAAACTAATGCATTGTTTTGAGAAAACAATTATTGTTATGAACACATTTTGGGATAAATACGTTTAGTAAGTATGGATAGGGGGTGTAATTGGTATTGTTTAAGTTGGCATGAATGTCCAGTGTGAAAGACTAAAAACAAGCGCGAAAAAGGTACCACGTGCCTTCCAGTTAGAAGCCAATAAAGTGGGGAATTGGTATTGCTTGTCATGTTTACTTGCATACCTGAGTCTTATTTACCACCCCATTGTCTAAATCTGAATTCATGAAGGAAATGAATATTTGAACGGAACATTTCATGTATTTTCAAAAGAAATGGAAAACTTTGATATTTGAGCATGGCATGGCATTGCATTCATGTATACGAGGCTGCTTAAACATATATACTTTGTTAGGATATCTTTATTGGGCTTTATGCTCACCCCTAGTGGACTTGTGCAGGAAAGAAGGCAGCGATCCTGCCTAGTGGAGTGTTTGAAAAGGGCTAAAGGCTTTTCTTCTTGTGAATCTTTGGCAAGCATAAGGCTTAATATGTTTGAGTTTGATAAGCTTTTGTGTAACTAGGCTTAAGTCTTGGAAGTTACAGCATTTGGGCTTATGTTTTGTAATTATTCCTCATTATTATTGTGCACATGCTATAAATTCACCCTTTTGCATGTGAACACTTTTGTATACTTCTTCTATGAAATGAAATACTAATTGAGGAAGTTGGTTGGTCGAGAAAGGATCGTGTATTGGGTATCTTTATCATGTCTAATTTATTGCTTAAAATTTTGGGGGTGTTACTGTGCATAAGGAAAGAAAACTGTGCTATTAAGGAAAAAGAAGACCTTGCTATTCATACCGGCTGATCCCTTCTTACGATTTATGTACCATCTTGGTATTGGAGTCTCAACATCTTCATAGTTGCCAAAGACCCATAAGAAAGTTCTTTTGATAATCTTCTCATGGCCTCTTTTCACTTTTAGGTAATAGCAACAGTCATTGTTTGTCTGGCCGAGTGAATATTGGTGGAATAGCTCGACTAGGCCTAAATTGAGGCCTAGGCAATGGTTAAGCTTGGCTATGCTGTTTATTATTCAGTATGTATTTGTGGAAAGTTATGTGGGGCAAAGTCTTGTTTGCCTAAAGAATTCACATAAAAGGGGTTGGACTGGGAAACATAGTCCGCCCTCGACTATGGATAGCACAGTGAAAGAGCAAAACCCTGTTCAGTCCCAAGGTAATGTGTCTAGCTCGGCTAGTTTGAAATGAATGTTGTTTGGGATATCGTAGTCCTTACGGAATTCGGCTATGGCACTATAGCTGGTTTTTTGCGCTCTTCAAAGGGGCTTAGTCTTCTCGGGTACGATAGCCCTACAGTTCGGATTCTCTATGGTTCTGAATCTGGTTTCACAAGTGCAATGTGAAATAGAAAAACACAAATGAGAGTCCAAATCTGACAAATCTTAGAAAATTGATTATTCATTAGAGATGCCAAAAATGGACTGCATTGCTAGATTTCAGAATCACCACCTAAATATTTTTGAAAAATTTAGGAAACCCGTGATTTGTGCCAAAGGCCACTTGTCTATCATAACCAAAGTGTCTTGACTCGAGAACTTAGGTATGAGAGGGAAAGGTCATGAATTGAGCACCCTACTCACCCATTCAAAAATCGGCCTCTATTAATCATGATGTGATTTTTATGTACATTATATGCTCTTGTTTCGATTAATAATGCTAACTTACTATGTGAGGCACACAAGTATAGACTATGTCACTCATTTTGGAATGCTTTAATTTTATGTTTGTTTGAAAAGAGTTTTGAATGTGTTACGTGAAAAGCAAACTCATATGTACATTCATCAAAGTCGTTCCAACTTAAGCAAAGTAGCCTTCATCCACAGGCATTCAAACAGTTATTTCAAATAAGCACTTAGCCTCACGGTAATATTGATATGGCAACACAAACACACATACAATATGCTAAAGCAACAAATGTTCACTTCGTACTCAACCGAGGCAAGCTAAAGAAAAGAAAATAATTAGAAAAAATGCATGCTCTTAATGTGAAAAGTGACTAATGCAACACATACAAAATGCAACTACTAGGTTAAACTTATGTATCATGTCATATGGATTAACTCAAAGTATGTGGTAATGCACGTATTCAATTAAGTAGGAAAATAACGATGATATTAGAATGATGAACCGAACTCAATGCATGCAAAAATGGATATAAAGCATGGTAATGATATGAAACTAAAAACATGATACTATACGCAACCACAGTAAGCATGTAAATAAAAGGAAGAAAGAAATGAAGATTAGAAGACATACAAATATTACAAATTTGCCCTCGCACAAGAGGGTCCGAATGAATGTCCTACTTAACTAATTATTACAAACTCGAATGAATGAACTAATTAATTAATTACTAACTAATTATTATAAGTATGAATTAATTAATTACATGAACTACTTAATTACAAACACAAATGAATTGGCTAACTAATTTAATACGAAAGTATGAATTGAAGTAGCTAAATTAAAGGGATCAAATAAGAGACGATGAATCATGTGGACATGGGCAAGAACGTCCTTTGGAAACTCTTCTGTTTGCTACAAGAATCTGCTTTGTTTGCAGTCAGAAAATTATTCTGTTTTGGCCTCAAATTCTGCTCTTTTCTACTATAAAAATGCCACTACCTGTACAAAACGGGTGGTCGGTTGGCCTTGAGAAGTGGTCGGTCGTACAGAATGATGGTCGGCCAACAACTATTGCTAGGGAATACCCTGATGCAACAGAGCAAAAACATAGTGTTTCTAGGAGATGTTTATCCTCTCTACCCTTCTTTATCATGAAGATTAAGGGAGGAGTAGATTCGATTATTAAATCATCAATTATTACAAATTTGTTGCGTGATGATCTTAGAAATGATAGGATAAGAGCTCAATAAAATGAAACAAAAGACAAATAACACCTCTTCCCTACCATGGAGTTACCTCAAGGGAGGGGGTAGACTTGCTTCATCAATCATCAAACATCACTGAAATAGTATGTGATGACTCGAGACGCAATAGGTTTAGTGTAATGCCCGACTGAACCTAACCAAATTTTATTATCTTTCTACCCCTTTTAACTCCAATTTTATTAGCCCTTTTTACTTTACCTTTCCGTTTTCTTATCTTTTCTTCTTTTTTGTCCAAAGGTGATGAATTTGTCCACTAAGTCCAAAGAAATAAAGAATAGCAAGCATAACTTGGCCAAAGAAATGAACTCTTCAAGCCATTTTCTATGTGGGAAATTATAAAGGAAAAATCAAACTTATTTACAAGCGATAATGAATTCGGAGTCAAACTCGAAATAAACAATAATGACTCCAAATCCAAACTTGATAATAAGCTATAATGACTCTTTTCTTTATAATTTTCAAGGGTCTAAATGGAAAATTAGTCCCTTAGAAGTAAATGCACCAACGATAAAGGGAGATATCAAACAAGAGATTGTGTTTGGCATAAGAAATATGTAATTCCCTGGTAATGAACCTTCAAAGAGATTAAACCATTTAGCATGAGAGGTCTCTTTCTTATGCCTTGAGCATCAATCTTTTGTTTGATACAACTCTTAATCAAAAGAAACAAAGAAATGAGGGAGGTTGCAGATTATGAATGAAAAGATGGATGATTACAATGACATGAATATGTACATGAAAGCTATATAAAAAATAAAAAATAAATATAAATAAAAGACTATTAACTCAAATGGATTGGAAGCCATGGCCTATACACCAAATCCACGAGGACTTATAACAACACAAGTGTAATATTCAAAGTATAAATTAAATAAACACTTAAAACAGCCCTTAAACTCCAAAAAAAATAGTGGCTAAAACCAAAGAAACAAAGTAGGAAAAGGCAAAGCAACAAGTTATGGATCAAGGTCTAAGGAAGGGTGGCTAACCCCTCATCTTTTGGTGACTTTAAATCATATTTTTAAACTTAAAATAGCTTTGAAATCAATATGAAAATACAAGAAAAAGATGGAGAAAAGATGGTTAAAGAGTTTAAAGATTACCCCTTTAAAAAGAGGAAGAGTTTCCTAGTTGGCAAACTACAAGCTTAACACTCTCAAAGGTCTGAAATTATGTTCAAGAATCTCAGCAAAAAACTTCAAGTTTAAGCTTATAAGGTGTATGTATAGTGTATGTATAGTGCATGTATATCGCAAGAAGGTAGAGAAAATGTGTTGGACAAGCTATAGCTCTTGGAGGATTTTTTCTAAACCCAAACCTTGGAGGGGGCTTGAATTTATAGAAAAACACCATCTCATATCGAAAATATTTGTAAAGAGACAACTAGTGCAAGGCATGCATATGGGGATAGTTGGCTGTTGCAAAATATCTGTCTACGCTAAACATGGCCAGCCGGCCAATTAATTGCACGGCCTGCTCATTAATTGGCAAGCCAACCAATTATTTTGGCCCTATTGCTCAATGAGTGGTCGGGCTAAAAACAGGGTTTTGGTCCAAATGAGGTCGAAGGCTTGGGTTTGAAGCTCGAAACTGAATTCTTTTGCTGAATATTTGAACAAATTGCATAAAGTAACTTTTCATCATCGAGTGTTTAGAGTGAGGTGCCCAAGTCTTAAGGACAGTTAAAATGGGGTGTCTACAGGCACCTAGGGAGCTGACCAGAAAGTGGTACTTCTCCATGGAAATTGTTCTTAAATTAATAATTTAAAGGTTTGTTTGGCTTTTTAGCGTGGCATGGCTTCACTAAGGGCAATTGTAAAGGTGTGCCGACAAGTCCTAGTTGAATCAAGACGACCAAAAATGAAATGTGTTATGCCTAACTAATTGATCGAGCTAAAACAACAGTGTAAATTAAGTATATAGTGTAATGAAGCTCTAAGCAGGCTGCTCGGTTGAGAGAGCACCTGAATATTGCTCTTAGCTCGATTATTGAGTTGGGGGTGTTGAGCTATGGTGTATACACCCCATTTTTGACCGACTTTAAGACTCAGACGTCATTAATTGAGCGCTTGGTGATTGTGCATGTTGTGCTCGTTCTGAGGTTTCAGAGTTTTTGGCTGAGAGCCTTACCTCAGGGCCTCTGAACTCTTTGTGCTTTGGCTCGGTTTGTGGACTGAATCTTGTTTTCTCTTCCCAGAGGGAGGGAGAGGTCTTGTAGACCATCTCTTTGTGGTCGTAGGCCACTTTTCCCGTTTGGAGACTAGTTTTCGATTTTTTGAGCCTTGACTGCGCCTTTGTCTCGGATCGCTTAACGCGTTCTCCGTTTGGCGTGGTTTTTGAACTATGCCTTGTTGCCTCTGCTTAGAGGAACACTGTGGTCTAGGAGACCACTTTTGATGCCAGTGGACTAGTTTTCGAAGCTTTCAACTGTGCGCTTTGGCTCCCGATCTCTCGTTATGCATTTGTTTTGGTTTGTTTTTGCTACAAACCTTGTTTTTCTTGTTTGGAAGGTGGGACAAGGGTGGGGGACTAGTTTTTCCCCTTGGAGACCACTTTTCCTCCTGCCAGCCAATTTTGTGGTTGGATAACTGGCTTTCTTGGTCTTTGGGCCACCTTTTCTAGTCAGCCACCACACCACTTGCTTGTTTTCAGTGTGTAGACTTCTCCTACCCCTAGCCGACTAGTTTTTGTGGTCACGACCACTTAGTGGCCGCCCACTTCATGTGGTCGGCTGCTTTTTGTCACCTTTTTGGAGATATTTTTGGCCAGCTGGCACAGCTGGAGAGCACTAGAAGCATCCTCCATACACGTGTATGGAGGGATGGCCTTGAAGCTTAGCTTTCTTGAGAAGCTTTAGCTTTTGTTCTCTATAAGAGGGAGGCTCCTCCTCCCTCCTCCAGGTTCAAAAATTGGAGGTTTGAGATATACATACACTCTTGTATCTATATCTCCTTGTTTGTTCTTATTTTGTGCCTTAAAGTGTAGTTTTATCTTACTTTAACACACAAACACATACTCAAACACCATCCTTTTGTTGTTGAGGCTTCTTGAGGTTTGTTTTGGAGTTCTTGGACTGGTTTAAGCTTGAAAAACCTGCTGGAGTTGCAGCTTTAAAGGTGGTTTTCAAGGGTGAGTTTCTAACCCTTAAATCCCCCATTTTTGCTTAAGCTTTTAGCCTTATTTTCATGCTGTTTTAAGCTTAACTCTTAACTACAAAAAGTTCTGAATTTTGGTGCTTAAGATCTTTGTTTAAGGTCACTTTTTGGCTGGGGGTGGTCTATCCCCTCTTAGGCCTTGTTAGGCCTTGTTTTGAGTCATCCCTTTAGGCTCTTGTTGTAGCCTTTGCATGAACTTTCTGCCATTGAAATCCAGAGGATTTGCAATGGTGAAAAGGTGGTTTTGGGGTCCTAAATAGGAGAGGGTCCCCTCTCATTATGTCTTGTTTACTTGCTTTATATGCCTCATGTTTGAGCATGTTTATTAAGCTTGTGTTGGCTTGTTCTTAGCATGTATTTGGGGTTATTTTAGCATGCCTCAAATCTGTTTTGACTTGGTTTGGTCATCCCTTGCATGCATAATACACTTGTAGTGTAAATCTTACAAACTAGCTTTGTGTGTCTCATGTTTGAGCATATCTTTCTAGCTTGTTTTGGTGCCATCTCAATAGGTTTTTGGTGTTGTTTTAACATCCCTCAGATCTGTTTTGGGTTGGTTTAGTTGGCTCTTGCATGCCTTATGCACTTGTAGTGTAAATTTTATAAACTAGTCTTGTATGCTTCATGAAGTAGCATCTCTTTCTAGCTTATGTTGAGTCCATTTCAGCATGTTTTTGGTGATGTTCTACCATGTCATACCTCTGTTAAGGTTTGGTTTGGTTGGCACTTGCATGCTCCATGCACTTGTAGTGCAATTCCATAAATTAGCCTAATGTGTCTCATGCTTTGACATGTCATTCTAGCATGCTTTTGGTTTAACTTCAAGAAGCTTTTGTCTATATTTTAGCATGCTCTAGCTCTGATTTGTATTGTTTTGGCCATGCATGCCATGCTTTGTATAGCTATTGTGCATTTTAGCTTGTTAGCTTTGTGTATCTAGTCCACTAGCATGCATTGCTTGGCCTATTTGAAGGATCTGGCATCATTTGTTATGTGGTTTCAGTGCATGTTTCATGGTCATGCATTCACATCTTTCATCTATTCAATGCGTTGGAGGGTTTGCTCCTTTATGCCTTAACATGAATCATTGTGTATGCCTTCATGCCTTAGCTTGCGAGCCATCATTTCAATGTGTTTTTGAGGTTATCTTGCCATGATATAACTCTGATTTTTGTTGGTTAAGTCATCCCATGCTTGGTCTTAATAGGTGTAGTGTAATCCACCTTATTTGCCTTGTATGCATCATGCCTTATGCCCTTCATGCTAGCTTGTTTTGGCTTCCTTCCATGCATGTTTTAGTATCATTTTGACATGTTCTAAGACTGTTTTGGATTGCCTTTGCCATATCCTTCATGCTTTGTATAGCTGTAGTGCAATTGACCTTGCTAGCTTTGTGTTTTGTTGACTCATGCATGCTATCTTTGAGCTATTTAGATAATTTGGCATCATTTAATACTTCATTTCAGAGCTTATAGTATTGTCATGTTCCCACTTCTTTCATGCTTTCAATGCCTTTAAGTGTTGTGCATTGTTGCCTTACTTATGGCTTAGCATATATGCCATCTTGCCTAGGCCTTTGAGCCCCTAACTTAGCATGTTTTGGTCCATGTTTAGACCTATTTCAGCTCTGTTTGTGGTTGGTTCATGCATATTTTCCATGTATTGCATGCCTCATTTGTAGTCCTCTTCATTAGCTTTCATGCTTCAGGACCTTTGCATGCTATACTTGTGTTTGCTTGAATAATTTGGCATCATTTCTTACTTAATTTCAATGCATTTAGTGTTGTTGCACTTCCGTATTTATCACTCATTGAGCCTTCTTGAGGGTTGTGCTCTTAGGCCTACTTGGTTGGCCAATGCATTGTGCATGCATGCTTTGTATTTTGTGCCTTTATTTTGGTGTTATGGCCACTGATTTAGGCATGACTGAGGCCTACCCCCTTTTGGTTTAAGTCCATTTACCATGTTTATTTACATTTTGTTCGCATGCTTATTGTTCATTGCATTAAGTATGCCATCTTACATTGCATTGTGCATGCCATATGGTTATTTGCATTGTGTATGCCAAGTTGTTTCTTTGCATTGAGTATGCATGTTCCTAACATTGCTAAGTTGCCCTTGTAGCATTGCATTGCACATACATGCATTAGCATTGTTCACATGTCATTAGCTTTGTTAAGTTGATCATGTCACATTACATTGAGTATGCCATGTTGTTGTTTGCGTTGTGTATGCCATGTTGTTGCATTGTTGTTTGGATTAAGTGTTAATCTGAGCATGAGAAACTAGGGACGTTTCATACTTGAAGTGATGAAACATGCCTTAATTCTCTGTCGACGACGCTCTTGATCAAGCATGATAGAGTTTTAGGCTTTATGTGTTTATGTGTGCATTCATTTTCATATTGAATTGTGCAACTTTGCCTCTCGGCCATCATGCATTGAAACGCGCAATTGGTGGCCCGAGAGTCGAGAACTACACTCCCTTGAGCTCATGAAATGATAGGGAGGGTGGTTGTGCACACATACCTTGCAAATACATTGACATGCCCTTTCTTGCTCTCTGTTGCGTAAAATCGGAGTTTGGCAAAGAATAACCGTTGGCTAGCCAGAAAAACTAGCTGGCCAACCACTTTTTCTGGTTCACAGCAAAGATAGGTGGTTGGCCATGGCTGGTGACACCTCTAGGTGGTTGGCCACCCTCCAACAGGTTCCCATGGTGGAGTTTAAGCTTTCTGGTGCTGGGGGCCAGGCTCTGCGAACAATGGAGAACAGAGGCAGGCTGGGGCTTCACATTGGATCTCCGTACAAGGCGACTGTGCATGCATGCACTCTTCTCCCTCTGAAGCTTCTGTTTTATTGCTTTACTTAGCTAATTTGCTTAGCTAGTTCATGCTTTGGTTTTGTAATTAAGTAGTTAATGCATTTAGCTGCTTATTTGTTTTGTAATAGCTTAATTAGTTAGCTAGTTTTGTTATGTAATAATTAGTTTAATTAGCTTAGATTAGCTAGTTAGCTTCTTATTCGGTCCCTCCGTCGAGAGGGCGCAATGTTGTAATAAGCGTGCATGTGTGCGATGCATGTCTTCCAACCCCCATTTCTTTCTCCTTTTTACTTAACCGCTTACGATGGTTAGTTTTAGAGCATATTTTGTTTAGCATACATTATGCTTCGCATGCGTGCATCCATTCATCTGTATTGCATGCACTGGGCTTGGCGCATCATACTAACTGCATTGTACTTTCAATACATTTACTTGAATACGTGTTCAACAGTATGTTATCAAGTTGCATTTCACATGACATTCTAGGTAGCCGAGCCTATCTTAGTTACATTTTTGCATGTGTTGCATTAGCCATCTTAACATGAACTAGGATCATACATGATTTCTAACTAGTTCTCTGTTTTGGCTCGGAGTACACAGTGAGTGTTTACGCTTTAGCATACTGCATGTGTGTTAATGTTGCCATGTTAGCATGCTTGCCATGAGGCTAACTGCTTAGTTGATTAACTGCCTGAATGTCTATGGGTGAAGGTTGGATTGCTTGAATTGGAACAATTCATCAAAATCCGCATTTTAGCCTACTTGCGAGTAACAAACTTCAAATCATTTTTTTTTTCAAACGAACATGCAATGTTTTTGTTCCAACTTAGGCGATCTAGTCTATACTTGTATGCCATGCACATCACATAGTAATTCTAGGTTAATAACCGGAATAAGAACACATGTGTTTTCAAAAACAAAATATCATGCTTAGTAAAGGCCGATCTTTTGATCGGGCGAGTGGAGGTGCTCATTGCATGACCTTTCCCTCTCGTACCCAAGTTCCCGAGCTGAGACGACTTTGGTGATGACGGACACGTGGCCTTAGGCATGAGTCAGGGTTTCCTAAATTCTCCCAAAATAAAATATTTAGGTGGCGACTCTATATCTGGCAAAGCAGTCCATGTTTGACACTTCTTTATTAAAATCAATTTTCCAAAACGATTTGCTAGATTTGGACTCTTTGGTGATTTATTGATCTTACATCGCACATTGTGAGATTAGATTCAGAACCGTGACATGAGTCCGAACTTGTAGTAGCTAGAGAGCAAACGAATTTTGCACCTTCGCGCGCGGAGCTCGGAAGTCCTTGGGTACGTCTGCATATGGTAGCTTGGCCTCCTGAACGTGCAATGTTTTAGCTTAGTCCCGAAATAGAGCAAGGTTTTAGCTTAGCGGAAATAAGCGAGCAAGGTGTTAGCTCGGCTGGCTTAAGGAACAAGGTTTTAGCTTGGCTAAAAATTCGAGCAAGGGTTTAGCTCGGTTTAAAGTTTGAGCAACACCTTAGCTCGATTACATATTGTATCTAGGCTATAGCTCTATTGTGAGTCTATAGTTCAGTTGGTTTGTCTAAGAAACCATAAACAGGAGGTTTGTTCAGTTCCAAAGGGGTTTTGGATCGAAATCACAACCCTTCGTCAGTTCTTGCCCAAGTTATATGGTGTTCATCTTAGAATATGGAATCTTAAGGGCCATCTAAAGTCTTAATTTAGTTTCAAGCCTAATTTTATATAGATTTCAGTGATTATAAGTGCTATAATGCTATTCATGGACATGAATAGTGGTATAACAACATGAAAATGCCAGGAACATGAAGAACAATGCGAAGATTATTTAAAATGCAGAAGAGGGTTCGAGAAACTGACAAATTGGGGCTTAAAAGCAGATTCCAATCGGTGGAAGAGTGTCTTCGTGCGATTATAAGTTGACTATAGTAGTGGGTATGCTCCGATCTGGGGTTGAAATGGTGGAATCTGAAGGGTTTGGACTCCGATTTAGGGTTCGTAGTTGGAGAAGATAAAAAGTGGAAGCTCATAGTTGTGTGTATCAGCTATATATATAATGGAGGCAAAAAGGCGCGATGATTTCAAATTGAGGAGCCAATGCATGACGGTTGGTTTAGTGCACAGGTTCAATCATCATGAGCCATGTGTCCCAAAAAAGACGCGTTGTCAGAATAGTGAGAGAACGTGCTGTACGGAGGAAAAGATCGCTTTGAACTGGGCTAGAGTCTTGATCGAGCAATCATGATTAGCTCGAAGGGGATGAGTATTGTAGCTCGACTCTAGAGAGTAATCCCAATCATGTGCTGCAGATGGAATTAAGAGGCAATTGAGAGGGTAATTTGTGTAGTTAAATTGGGCCAAGCTAGTTGGAAGCAGCTTTAAGGTTTGAGCCGCGTGATGGGCCAAGCTATGTTTTGGAGATAGCTTGGTTTAGGCGAAACAAAGGCTAGGCCAATCAAAGATGTTTGACCGGCGTAGTAAATGCCCATATTCTTGGACCTAGCTACTTTCTAGAGGCGGTCAACACTTTGACTGAGCTACAAGGGAAGATGGTCAAACCCAACTAAAAGTGAAGGTTTGACCGAGCTAGGAGAATAGCCGCGCAATGTCTGCATAGTGGTGTGCCGTGCAAACCTTGCACGGTGCTATGTGTTACACGATTAAGTCAGTGGCGGACAGAGTAAAGTAGTTTGGCTGCTTGGCAGGATGCCGTGCAAAGAGTTGTGCCATCTCACTTGGCTTGCAGTGAGGAGGGTATTAGAGGATAAGTATTATCCCTTAGGAATGTGATTCCTATAATGACTCTACAAAGGAGAGTTAGAATCCTACTAGGATGGTGCCATGCGAAATCTACAAAAGTTCAAACCAAACCCTAATATCAGGTATTGCAATGATTACTCCTGAATTCACGAAGCTTTTATTTCCTTAGTCTACTTGCTGACTTAGGCATCAGAGAGTTTTTCGGCACATACCTGCCGGCCAGCTCATGTTTATGATTTTATGTGTTACGACGATGTTTAGAGGAGTGCAAGTTTGATCAATAGGATTATACGAGTGAAGATTATTTCATACTCGTACAAAACTAATAATAAATTAATTAATATTATAATATATTTATTGTTTAAGTAATAAGAACTTTTTTTACCAGACTCATGTCGTGGTTTCGAGTCCTATTCACTTCTTTTTATAACTTTTTATTGTCAAATAATGAAATGAAAAATTCACGTATGCCACTCTATATGTAACCTTCTATTTTTAAATTGGAAAATCACTCACGTACATGCCGTCTTTAATTTTTATAGTATAAATAAATAGCTATATTTTAATTGAAATTTGTTTAAATGATGATACCATTACGGTTATTTTAAAAATAATGATATAAAAGTCAGATTTTAGAATCACAAGTCAGTGATTAAGACCCTATTTTGGATCTTGGGTCTGATTTCTTTCTAGTTTATAATCAAATTGAAAGATGGAAGGGTGCTGGTAGGTTATAGTGGGCCCAAATTTGACCCTATCTCAATACTTCAAATCATTCAATGTATAGAGATTGTCGAGTACATTATTCTTACAAAAAATAAACCTGATCGGATATTGATAGTTACTTCATCATATGATGTTTCTAGCAACAATATATTTTGAAAATCATACTTTCTGTTGACTAAAATATGATTCGATTAAATATCTATCGATATTCAATTAAAATATGATTCAACTAAAATACAATTGACAATATTTACACATTAAATAGTTTAAATCATTGATATGAGCTCACATTTGGGCTCGCGACGGGCCAATAGTACCCTCTAGTTTAATTGCAAACTGGAGAGGTACCAGATGCTTGAATCCTGTGTGTATATGACACTTTTAACAATCTTGCAATAATTTTTCTTTTTTTAACTATTCTAATCTAATCATATCATTTTCATTCCTTGACATGGTGTATATATATACAAAAATTGAATTCTTTGTGCACCAAAACCACTAATATCTTTTATAATGCTGTGTTTGGTTGAGAGATTTGAGGAGGGATTTGGAAAGGAAAATGGAAAAGGTAAGTGAAATATGAAAAAAATATATCTATATTTCACATAATTTCATACACCTTTTTCCTTTCCCTTTCTAAATCCTTCTCTAAATTCCACAACCAAATATAGCGTAAATACGAATATTTTTTCTCACATTAGTGATTTTAGTGATAAATTTTTTTTTTTTTTTTTTTTTTTGAATAATTATAGCAGTTCACAAGGCAAATTGGTCACTAGTCCATCCTTGGGAGGATACTAGTCCCACAAATCTAACGGGAAGAACCTTTATAATGACACACTAATTTTCTCCTTATAATGAATGACACTAATTTTGAAATAGTACATGCTTTAGAAAAATAAAATAAAAAATAGATTACACTTACTCTGTTTTTTTTTTTTTTTTTTTTTGATTCAAGATTACACTTACTCTGTTGGCTCATACAAGTGACAGAGATGTCACAAGATCAAACTATTTAAAAATCACCCTGTTTAGTTGGAAAAAATTACAACTTTCTTAAAATATTTGAGTTTCTTTAAAATTATAATAATTAAAAATAATAAAATAATAAAAAAAAACACACACACACATTACGCATGATTTTTCAATAAGATTGGGAAAGCAGAAAATCTTGAAATGAATTGCTGAAATTACTGACTCTGACTTTACTTGTCGTCTCTTCCTTTTATGATTTACTCATGGGACCATAGATTATGTTCATTGATTATAAAAATGACTGAACAAAATGAGATTGGAAATCATAATGAGAGCGTAATTTGTTAGGAAAAGAAAAACTATATACCCCAAAAAAATGTATAAAAAAAAAAAATTACAATTCAATAATAATTTCACAAAATAATTATAAATTCATGAAAAAATTTAAAATTTAAAATATTAATTTTATGATTCTTTTAAATAAAAACATACACTGAATTTATATTTTCCCAAAAAAGTACTATAAGCATCTACAAATAATGAGAAACTTACGTGTATATCCTAATAGGTAAACGTATTATTCAATAGGTCCTATAAGAGTTAATGACGTTTTTCATCAAATATTATTAAAAAAAAAAAGTCACTAATTGTTAATTTTCAGTGACAGTTTAAAAAATATCACAAAAAATGGTCATTAATTTTTAACTTTTAGCAATAGTTTGAAAATTTTATCAAAAAAAAGTCATTAATTGTAAGTTTTAGCGACAATTTATAAAAATCGTGACAAAAAAAATCGTGGCAATTCATTAATTGTCAAATTTTAGCAACATGCAAAAAAACGTCACAAATTATTTTTAGTGACGATTTTATTAGGACTTATTTTCAATAGGATTTATTGGGAACTGAGTCCAATTATTAGAACTTATTACTAGTTTATCCAAAAATAAAATCTATATCTTATTACATTCAAATTATGGGAAATGTTCAAATGTGTAATGCACACCATATTTAATTCTACACAAAATTACATAAATTTTCACAAATATACATAAGTGATCACACAAAAATGTATAAATTGAACACAAATTTGCATAAATTTATTAAAATTTATGTGAATTTATTTTGAACTTACTCATTTTTGTGAGGGCGTTTGTATAATTTTACATACAATTGTATATGGTGCATAATGCACACCTAAGAATTTATCTTAATTTTTAAATAATTTTCATTAATTAATTCAACCGTGTGGACCCTCTCCATGGGGTCACGTATATGTTTGGATTAGAAGAAACCCAACAAATTTGACAAAATAAGCCATGACAAAGAATTCAGATTATGATGCTTCTGTATTTTTTTTCCAACTGTACTGTGATTCTTGAGGGTGATATAATTAACGAGAATACAACGGCCTTGAGTTTGGAGCAACTCTTCTAATATTTATTCGTTTAGTAATGATTAGCATGTAATTTTTTTATCAACTATTAATATTATAATTATACGTATATTTTAAACTGATATGTGATATGTATATAAAGTATAAAAATTTGTATGAATAAATTAATTTGTACCCAATGTACAACTAAATAAGAAATGAATACATACTCAGCTGAAGAATTTAAATGATAAATGGGAAATTTTATAAACATAAATATTAATTTTTACCTAGATTGTTAATATCACAATCTTATTTTAAACAATAAACAATAAACAAGTCATTTAAATATGTAGTGTTATACAAATATTTTTCTATCAACTTCCCACTTTAATTTTTTCATATCCGTACCTGTAATACAATTAAAGGTATAAAATTAATTGCAGAATTACACAATTTTATTTCATAATAAAAATTTATTAAACTCACTATTGTATATTATTGGTGTAAGAATGCATTAATATCAATATGTAATATATCTTTATACATCAAGAGTTGTTGAGTCTCATTTCATGTGTCACGAATATTTTGCATGATAAAATTATAACATTAGTCATTAGTATATTTTCATTTATGTAGAAAATGTAGAATAATTTTTTTAAGAAAATAGAATAATATTGTATCTTAATATTTCGATCGATATAAGAATTTTATAATTATTTTTGCAATATTTATAGATACATACTTATAAGTGTGTGCATGATCATTTTCATGAAATTATCAAATTATATAATTTATTATATTATCCGTTAGTAATCAGCATATAACAAAAATTAATCGAAACTTTTTATTTAATGTACTTACTTTTTGCATTATTGAGTTGCTACGATAATAGTTGGGTATCATTTATTTTTTCCTTATAATTTGACTAAAATACGTGTATGATGTACATTGTTTTTCTTGAATTTCACAACAGATAGAATAATTTCTGTTTTAGCTCGTTTAACTTTGCTTGGAGGGTATGTTATAATAGATCTTCTATAGTGTTTTTTTTCCATCATTTTCTTGTTTTTATTCTTGCTCACCATTACAACTCATCGCAATAAAAATGTTTTGATGAATAAGAGTTTGAGACGATATCTTATTGTTATGAATTTCAAAATCTATTTTGCCTCAATAATGTGATTTATTTTTTTTATTTTTTTTTTATTTATTTATTTTTTTTTTTTTGTGAAGGAGAAAAAAAAAGGTATAGTTATTATCCTGATGGAGGTGTTTTGCAAAGTCTTGATTCATTATTGAAAGTGTTCGTTGTGGACACTTGTCTGTATGACATGTGTGTATATATATATATGTATTGAAAATAATTTGATAGAAAAACAATACACAATTCTGTAATTTTTTCCTAACAAATATAGCTATATAAATTACACTTTGCACCAAATCTCACTTTGATCCAGATACATAAAATTGTGACAGTTAACCCCTGCACTTTTGGTCAAATCCCACTTTGGTCCTCATATATAAAATAATGACAGTCAACCTCTTATACTTCTAATCAAGTGTCAACTTACCCCTTCTATTACTCTATTATTTAAGTTTTTAATAGAATTCACAAGTAACTTCAAAATTTGGACAAGAAGCAAAGGGTTTTATTACATCCCCGAAATTGGGGGCCCCTAATCCCCCGAATTTCCATATCAAGGCAAAAAAAAAAAAAAGAAAAAGAAAAAAGGATTACCCAAATTAGAAATTAGGGCCATTAGGGTCAGCAGAATTAGGGGCACAAACCATTTTTGAGAAGCAAAAATCATTTTCATTTCTCACCAATATCGGCTTTGGTTGGTGCACCGAAATTGGGGCCCCTAATGCCCCTAATTTCCATATCAAGGCAAAAAAAAAAAAAAAAAATAAAGAATTTACCCAATATGGAAATTAGGGGCATTAGGGGCACAAATATTAGGGGCAAAAAACATTTCCGCACCAATATATACTTTGTCCTACGTGATAAGCATCTGAGAGTTATATAATATCTATGTGTATGTGAATATGTGTTCATATATTGAAAATTAGGACAAAGAGGTAAGAAAATAGAACTTTCTGTTTAGATTTACTTAATTTAACGATACTTTTTTATTTTTTATTTTATTATTAGATTTAGATTCACTTAATCTAAATACACTTAGAAAATAATTAGTTAAATTTTTTTTTATTAATATTAAATAATAATAATCATAATATTACTACTACTACTACTACTACTACTACTACTAATAATAATAATAATAATAATAACAACAACAACAATAATAATAACAAAAAAATATAATAATAAAAAATTAGTACATGTTCAGATTTATAAATTTTTTTACCAATATTTTACTTTTTAATTCTATTTAGATTATTAAATATTAAATATTTATGTAAAAATATAATTTAAATATAAAATATGAAGAAATTTTAATATCTTTAATCACCAAAACTGAAAAAATATGAAAAATAAAAAACTAGAAAGCATATTTAAAAAATGAAACCAACATAAGTGGTTATTGTTTAGAATTTTGACATCATACTTTGGTTATTAAAATATCATGTAAAATATTGCAGTTCAAAAAATTTAATCTAAACAAAAAGAAAGTGTATGAAGATAACCTACGATTTTTTGAGATGTAGCACCAATTATTTTAAAAACGTATATGCTTTCCTCTATCTAAATTTGAACAAATGCATATAACTTTAAGATTCAACCAAAATTATTCACAACAATTTGATTCATGGTGAACAATTGTAAATATTATGTATATCAATATAGAAGCAGACACAGAAAATAAGAAAAAGTAATTATTTTATGTTTTTTAATCATCATCAATGTAAAAAATAGGGATATGAGTTTTTTTTTTATATTATTTATTTATTTATTTATGTATGATAAAATGGGAGATGGTTTATTTATATTAATATTTATATAGGACTCTTAAAAATAGATATATCGTTTTTGAGTGTTCAACTTCAAAAACAAAGAGATGGTTCATATAAAACTTTTCATGACTTTCAAAAAAATATAATAAATCTGAGAGGGTAAAATTAAGATTTTTAAAAAAAGTAAAAAATATGACAGAACTTTCAGACTTCTAAAATAGGATATTTAGTATTTCAAAATTCAAATGATAAATTGACTTCTTTTTTTTTTTTTTTTTTTTTTTTTGAGAAAAAAATGATAAATTGACTTGACTCAGAGAAATAAATATATACTATCTATTTGTTTAACCCATAAATCATTTTCATATCGTCGTACAAAAATATCATTTTCATATGGGTCTAGCAAAGTGGTTTTTCTAATGCCAGTTAGGGGTGAAAGAATAACCTGAAGGACCGATCAAACCGACTGAACCGACCAAACCGAACGGTTTTCGGTCGGTGTTTTAAGTTTTCAATAGGTCGGTTCGGTTCAATTTTTTTTTCTGTACATTCGGTTCGGTTTTTGGTTTTTTGAACCGAACCGCACCGAACCGAACCGACTTATGTCATTTTAAAAATATTTTTAAAATATTTAAATTGATTTGAATTAAAATATTGGTTTGAATTGATAAAAATATAATTTGAGAGTATGAGTTGTATTTTAAATTTATGAGTTAAACTAAAATATTTAAAAATATTTTTATAAAATAGATTTTGAATTTATTTTTATAAAATATTTTAAAATTAAAAAAATTAAAATCGTAATATTTTGAAATTAAAATATGTAAAAATATTCAAAAAATTTAAAAAAAATCGTAATATATTTAAATATTAAAATATTTAAAATCTTAACAAAATTAAAATATTTTAAAAATATTTAAATATTTTAAAAATTAAAAATATTGATTTGAATTGATTAAAAAAAAAAACCAAAAAAACCAAAAAACCGAAAAAACCGTACTGCACCATAATAAACCGAACCACGCTGGTTTATGTCATTTTTCTGGACGGTTCGGTTCACAAATATGCAAAACCAAAATTATCGGTTCGGTGCAAAACTAGTGAAAAAACCGACCAAACCGAACCGATTTCACCCCTAATGCCAGTATTACTTTGTTTCCACATCATCTGTATTTCAATAGTTGGTTGGAAATTTTGGAAAATGTTGCCTGAAAAAATAAAATTCATGATCCATAGAACCATGTAAAATTTTAGCCAACTCAAACTGACTTTTTTATCTCATCAAATAAATTAATTTGTATAGATAGAAAGAGGGTGGGCAATACTGCTGAAATTTCTTTCAGCAACTAAACATCATAAGAAATGCTATCGAGACATTTCCTGTCAAATTAATGGAAGTTGAATCAGGAAATTTGTATACAATAATAACCTCCAAAATTCAGCATCCATGCATGTTACAATATACAGATCATCTGCATAAAATATGAACACCATTCATACCTAGATCAAGCAGCATACACAATATGTACACATCTCAGATGTTTTTTTGAAATGGGCTGTCAAGACAGCAACCTCATTTGGGCACTTTGGGAAGAAGCTAAAAAAACCAGTTTTTTTGCCAAAAAAGTTGCCAAAAAATCCAAAAAGCCAAAAAACCAGCTTTTTATCGATTTTCCAAAACACCACATTGTACTTCACCCAGAGAGAGAGAGAGAGAGACGTATGCCATAGTGTTCAACTAGGTTATGCTCTAACAACATCGGGCTATAGACTCAACCAACATATACCTAACATGATGTATTACTCATATTTCATGACGATAGCTTCAAGAATTCCATCAGATTTGAAGATGGGTGAAAAAAGCCTTGGATCAACAGGTCCTGGCAGACTGAAAGAAAGTGTGAATGGTCCAGGTGGGCATTGTTGCTGGAATTTCATTTCATAAACACGAGAATGTCTGAAAACAGTTCTTCCACCAGTCGTTGTCACACCTCGTAAGTGGACCTTTCCATCACGTTCAATCGCACAGCTGAACTGACCTGCAGCAACAAACGTTATCAGTCAGATGAAAAAGAATTAAACCATCCCAAATGTAAGAGGCATTCTGTTTTTAACTCAAAAAGAATACAAATAGAAAATCATATGTTCACAGGTTTCTTGAAGCAAAACAATAGTTCACTGTTATTAACAACATGTATTGACTCCAAATCCAAACGCCATAACTCGAGCACTTCTATTCAATATCTGAAAATTATTGATGGGATATACCAATAATATTATTTGAACCAATTATGTTCTGAGCAAATTGTTTCAAGCTATCTTATTTATAGTTTCCAATTAAAAATTTTAGGAAACTAGCTGACCACAACAAGCTCTCATGATTATCCTCTTATAAAGGTTATCTAGATATTGCCCACCATCCAAAAAATACCTATATGACTAATTGGTAATCACCATAATTTCCAACAATGCAGATCCATTAAAAGACCACCATTTTTTACTTTATATTTGCCCATGTGGTGCAGCATAGTGTTCTTACCACCCTCTTAACAAAACAAACCAAAACAAAACAAAAACAAAAAGGTAAATTACATTTTGCACCAAATCTCATTTTGGTCCCTACACATGAAATCATGAGAATCAATTCTCTGCACTTTTGGTCAAATCTCACTTTAATCCCTGCACATGAAATTGTTACAGTCAATCCCTTGTAAATCTCACTTTTGTTCCTACACAAATGTCAATGTACCCTTTCTATTACTTAATTGTTTAAATCTTTAATAGAATCTAATCATGTGATAAGAATGTGATTACGACATGAGGGTAAGAAAGAAAAATCATCTATATTTTCTACTAAAACATACTTTATCCCAAAATTTACATCAAAATATAACTATATTAGGCTAAAACAAAACATAAGTTGTGAACAATTAAGAAAATGAACTAAGGTTTTGCATAAATTGGAATCACAAAATTCTATTTTTCACGGTAATACAGTCTTCTGTCTATTCATCTTTCTTTCTCTTTGATTTCTTTGTTGCATTTTTTATTTATTTCAAATGCTCTACTTTCTTGCTTTTTTGTCCCATTTTTTACCATACGAACATATATATATAGTATTACTATTATATAAGTTTCATGTGCTTCTCACGTAAAACAAAGTATATTGGTAGAAAACATAAATGCTTTTCCTCTTTTACCTTCATTTCATAGTCACATTTTTGTCATATTACTGGATTTTATTAAAGATTTAAAAATGAAGTTATTGAAGAGGGATATTGACACTTGTGTAGGGATTAAAATGGGATTTGAGTAGAATTACAGGGGATTGACTGTCACGATTTCGTGTGTAGGGACCAAACTGAGATTTGACAAAAAGTGCAAGGGGTTAACTATCATGATTTCATGTGTAGGGACCAAAGTGAGATTTGGTACAAAATGCAGGAGTGTAAAGTGTAATTTACCCAAAACAAAAACAAAGCAATGTTCAATAGGGTCAACCAAGTTCCTTTCATAAGCATGCTTTAGACTTAAAGAAGCATGGACACGAAATGGACACAAGACACGGAAAAATTGAAAGGAGGGAAAAAAAAAAAAAACGTATATGGACACGGCAAAGTACAGCAAAAAAATAATTTTTTTTTTTTTATATATTTTTATTTACTATGCATATGAATTTAAATTTAGGACACAAAGAAATAAGACGCATCAATGTATATGTGGGTCTATTTTTATTTTTCCACTTTCGTTCCTCTTTATATTCATATATTTTACCTTAGTCAAATCATCTTTTTTTTTTTTTAAAAAAAAAAAAAAAAAAAAAAAAAAAAAACTTCCCAAAGCTGTCCTGAGACGTGTTCAAACACTAGAAACATTTGTGAAGTGTCCCCCAAAGTGTCACAAAAAAAATAAATAAATAAAATAGTAATTTAAAAAATTGACAAGCCACATGGCGTGTCCAACATGTGGACTTGTTGGAAGTGTCAGTGCTTCAAATCACTCTAGACCCACCTTCTACCATATGATGTGGTCGACAAACATGTAATTTTGTGAATTGTAAGATCCTTTACAAGACGTATAGGTGTTCTCTATAACATGCAGTTGCACACCACATAAAATAATGTGTATATGGTCCTTTACGTGCATAAGTATCAGGCCCAGATTTGGTTTGCCTGGACAACTTGTTTGGCACGTGTAGGTTTATGTTGCATGAGAGGTCTTGCATGCCTCATAGGCAATCAATCTTAAGTTTTCAAAACTTCTAGGACTGGGCAATTATTTAAAGAAAGGGAAACACATTATCTAAGATAAAAACTCTTGTAAGAATTATATTGCTACAGCCAACATGCATTGGTCACAATAGCTTTACATTGAATTGGTCCCCAGTCATCCACCAATTTCCTCCAAGGATGGATCTAGGGGCCCCCTAAAAATTAAAAAAATATCATATATATCATACTAGAAAATTTAAAATAATTTAAAATTATAGGGGTTTACACCCCCAAACATACTTTTGGACCCCCATAGTGATAATCTTGGATCTGTCCCTAATTTCCTCCATCTATAATGCATATTGTAGCAAAACAGCAGTTTGAATTATTACTAAAAAAAAGAAATAAAACAACTAGGGGAAAGCACTAATAAATCATAAATTTGGAAATGTTAACCCATTTAGTCCCGAAGGTTTTTTGTTGGACTAATAGGTCCTATTTCCCAAGAAGCTTACTATAGGCCTTTTTATAATTTCCCTTCTTTTCAAACATCAAACATTATTCATCCAACATCAAACATTAGCAACGTCAGGATTATTCATCAAGCATCAACCACTAAACATTAAGATTATTCATCAAACATCAAACACGGATTCTGAACCATTAAATATTAGGATTATTCATCAAACATCAAACATTATCCATCAAACATCAAATATCAGATTTATGAGTAACATCATCGAAACAACATCAAACATCATCATCAAAACAACATCAAACATTACACCATCATCATCAAAACAACATCAAAATAACGATTAAACAATTTTTTAAATAACGATTAAACATCAAAATAAAACATTATTCTTCAACATCAAACATTATTCATCAACCATTATTATTCATCAAACATTATTCTTCAACATTATTCTCCAACATCACTCCCCTCCACTTCTTCAAAACAGCCGCCGCCTTCTCCCTCACGCTGCTCGCCACACCACAATTTCTGCCACCGCCCGGCTCCACCAGCGGCACTGCCACCTGAATCAACATCCCACAAGCCCACCTCCTGTCCGCCATCCCAACCTTCCCCTCCACCTTATCTCCACAAACTCCTCCATCAGATTCAAAGACCGGCCTCATCGCGTCCGCCAATTCCTCCACCGCGATCTCCGCCCTCAGCGCCACCGACTCCTTCCTCTTCGCCAACAGAAACCTCACCAATCCCTTCGAATCCATCCTCCGGCAACACATTCTCAACACCTTCGACAAACTCCTCTCTCCTCCGCCGCCCTCAGCCTTCTCGATTTCCAAAATCACCGCCTCTTTCTGCTCCTCGATGCGGGCTGCGGCGGCGGACTCTCTCTCCGGAATCAAATTCTCGCGATTTTGGAGGGATTCGAGGGTTTGCTTGGTATTGGGTTTTCAGTTTGTATTGATTGTTGGGTCATACATGAATTTGTAGTTGATGTTGTTGGACCAGAATGTTTAATGTTTACAATGTTGATGATTAATGTTGTGATGTTTGATATTGTTTTGACGATGATGTTTGATGTTGTTTTGATGATGATGTTGTGATGTAAAAAAAGGATTAAATGGTTTATAAAAAAACACTCAGGACTAGATGGAGTAACATTTTTCAATATGGAACCTATGAGTAATTTTTCCAAACAACTACCCCCTCCATTCCAAAATAATGGTTCCTTTTGGGGAATCCAATTTTTTTTGGTAGTACAATTATTGCACTTTAAAAAAATTAATTTTCCAAAATTACTCTTTGATAGTACATTTTTTGGGGAATATCAATATTATAATTGTATTTTTTATGTTAATGAATTTAAAAGAAGGGCAAAATGAGAAATTTATATTATTTTTGTACTTGATTTTTGAAAAGGGACTAATATTTTGGGACAATGAAAAATGAAAAAAGGGACTAATATTTTGGGACAGAGGGAGTAATATAAATTAGATGAAATCCTATAGATAATTGTAATAATTGAACAATGAAGAATTACAGGGGAAGGAAAAAAAAAAAAAAACCATATTGGTAAAGTCATGTGTATTCATTGTCATTAAGAGTAGATCACACCTCTTTGAATACGTGACCTGGTGCAACAAGTTATGGTGGCTTACACCTAGGATTCAACTGCCCATTATTTGCAAAGCTTGCAGTTGCAAATGCAAAGGTCATAGGAATAGCTCCTTGTTTGTCCCAAGATCAAATAAAAATCATTTACATATTTTATTTTAAGAATTTAGACATTGAGAATAAAACAAGTTCAATATGTGAGTTGACCATGGGTAGAAGACAATTCTGTTTTTTCATTTAAAAAAAAAAAAAAATTACTTTTGTGTGAATGCAAATGTAGTAAGGCATTCCCAAAATCTCATTGAGGAGAGATAAATATCATAAACTGTTACACGAGCAGTATTCCGAAGAACTTCAGCAAATTGTTGCTTATGTTATATTTACATATAACAAGAGTGAGTAAAAGTCATTTGACGGAAAAAACATATGGCCACACCATCTTGAATACACACATCAGTTTACAACATGAACACAAATTCCTAGCCTTCTGATGCCTATTTAAATGCATTTTAGTACCCCACTCATATGTCATATAGGTAACTCTAGGGTAATGATATATCTCTATAATAGTACTTCTTAAAACTCATGGAGTTACTCAAGGGTGTTAAAATATAACCAAAACCGATTATGTAACAAAACCAAACCAAACCAAGCCTTAAGTCCCATCAAATGAGGTCGGCTACATGAATCCTTCTTCTCCACGCGGCCCTATCAAAGGCTATTTTGTTAGTCAAATTAAGTAAAACCATATCTCTACTTAACTTGACTAACGAAATGGCCTTTGATTAATCAAATTAAATAGAGATATGGATAATTCAGTGACACAAATACTTCTGCAAGAAAATACAAAAACACAAAGTGCAACCCAATGTTTTGGAATCCTTAAATCGGATTCTCATCCTTAGCTTGAATTGAACGTCTTTAACACAGTTCTATTATAGTATGCAATGCAGAGAAATTTGGGTTTTTAATCCTATGTAACTTAAGGAGTTGCCTTGTTGGTAAGAAATAGTACAAACATTTATATAGAAAAATCATTAAAGGGGGGGAGAACAACAAACCTGGATCCTTCCTGACCCCAGGCAGAGCAACCCGAAAAAAATATGCAGATTTGCCGACTCCAATGTCCACAGCTCCAACAGCTGGCCCAGTTCCCCCTCTTGTAGCTGTTCCAGTCAAGACAACAGATGCCTTTGAATTAAACTGATCCACATTTGGAGCTGGTAAAAGGGGCATCATGAAAGGCCCACCCAAACCATCTGTCCTTGGGACCTGTGACATTTCAAAAGATTCACAGTGCTGCCTTCCTTCCAATTCACCTTCAAACTCCGCTGACCAGTTGCCATTTGCATGGGAATCTTTTCCTTCCATTTACTGATGAAAATCATGGAAAGAAGAAAAAGAGCAAATCTGAAATTTCACATGAAGTACAATTTAGGGCATCAAGAATTGAAGATTTGGAATAATTTTGATTCTCTATATCATTATAGTAGGTTTTAGTAGTTAAGGGTATTATGGTAATTTCAACATTGCCGGACATGGGTTGTAGGGTTGCCCATGGGTTTTATTTTGGGCCAAGTTATTAAATTGGGTCATTATATGTGTTTTATTATATCTAGAATAATCTTTAGTGGTCAAAAAAGCAAAATTCCTATTTTGATATTGAAATAGAATTATAAGTCATTAAAGCTTCCTATTATGATTGAGGTAGAATTAGAAGTCATAGTTTTTTTTTTTTTTTTTTTTTTTGATCGGCAAAGAAAAATTTCATTTAACAGCATGAAATTAAAAGTACAGGTAGATGACGTGCATCGAAAGAGATTCGGAAAGTATAAAAATACCCCTACTACTGCTATTCGCACCCATACAACCAACCCCTTAGCCTCACATTTTTTTTAAAGAAAAAAAAAAACAGTTAAGAAGGACTTAACAAAAATAAAAAGCATGACACCCCACAAATTCAACCCACCAAAACTCTATTAACCCAACACCCAAACAGCCCAAACCACCCAAACTAAAAACAAAACAAAACAAAGAACCCACACAGCCAAGACCACGCCTCTGCTGCCACAACTCCCAAAGTCCTCGTCACCTGCGCCTAGCCTGCTGCCCCCGCCTCCCCTAAGCTGCTGCAATACACCAACCATGTCAGAGCTGCTGCCCACACCAACCACTCCACGCCTATGCTGCTAAACCGTCCGGAAAGACTTGAAAGCCGACACCGGAAAACCTCCCCTCCTGAAGAATACTCCACCGCGCACACCGGAGAACTCCCCTGCCGAATACACCCACTGCACACCACTGCCGGAGACACCTCCTGCAGCTCCAAACTCCCCTACATACCACCCGCTGCAGCTCAACACCCACGGGCCACCACTAACTCACCCCTATAGCAGCTCCAAACAGTTCTGCTAAACCGCCCGATAACACGCCGTAGCCAACGCCTGAAACCTCCCCTGCAGAAGATGACTCCACATCTAACCCCGGAAAACACCCCTACTATATCTCCCCTGCTGAAAACACCCACAGCAGCTCCAACTCCTCTGCATTTCGGCCCACTGCAGATCGGCACGCCTATGCTGCTGCCCACTCCACACCTCTGCCGAAGACACCCACTGCAGCTCCAACTCTCCTTCATTTCCACCCACTGCAGATCAACACCCACTGCCACCACTGACTCTCACCTATAAAATTACCCACTGCAGCTCTACTTCACCCCTCAAACTCTCACTCGGAGAGGAGTGCACGAATGAAACGCTAGACAGATCTGGGACGCCTACGACACCCAAACTTTTCCACCAAAACTGAACCATTGCTCATCCCTCAAGCTCCAACTCGCCGAAGAGCGCTCGAATGAAGCCGCTGCACCGGGCTCCGAATCACCAAAACAAAACTACTACCGCAGCAACATATATCCACCTAGGAGGGGAAAATGGGGGTATCAAGTTTATTGACAGAAAAAAAAACTAACACCGGAAAGAGCTAGGCCAGCCGACCACCATAGCCAAAGGCGGTGGCCGGCCGGCCCCAAACGAGGCCTGGGTCGGAGGTTTTAAGAGAGAGAGAGAGAGAGAGAGAGAGAGAGAGAGAATAAGCAATACAAACATAAGTAGGTTAATCTATTAGAAGTCATAGTTGGTCTACAATATTAATAGTTGCCAAATACTTTTAGTTTCTAAATTTGAGTTTTAGTCCTTATAGAATTAGGAGAGTCTTTAGCCTATAAATATATGTATAATCTCAATGATTCAATAGAATAGTTGATGTTATGAGAATTTGAGATTGTGTTTGTGTGTGATTGGCCTAACTCTTGTGAGGGTGAAACACCTCTTTCTCTGTCTTCTTCTTCCAATACTTCTCTTTCTTCTCATGTCACTGTTCACAGTACTGAGAACAGCCACCCAATAGCCACTAAACATTTGTGTTTTCATTTCCAAAACCCTACCTTTTTACAAACCCTTAAACTCCTATATTTTTAATACTTTTGCAGCCACAAAATCCCACTAAATCCAGCCCTATAAGTCTATTGTTGATGCTGCCAATGTATTTATCCCGTGCTCACTACTTGTGGAAAAGTAATCCCTACTCAATCACACATCATTGTCTCTCCTCCACACAACCTTTTTATATAATCCGTTTCACCACCTCTAAATCTCTGGACTAGAGTTATGGAATGGATCGAGTTTCAACTTCAAATTATTTTGGCCAGCTGACTATTTTAGCCTTTCAAGGTCAACCTCTTTCACAGACAATATAAGTTGACCATGAATAATAACAATTGCCATAAATCTTGGACCAACATACAAACACTGAAATACAGATAAAGAAACAAAATAATAAATGAAGTCAGGTCCCTACAACGTTGTATGTCAAGGCAATTTTTAATTTTGAACAAGTGAAACTCATCTTCAGCAGAAAAATATTTAAACCACATAGAGAAGAACTTGTAAGTTTAGTTAAGGGGAATTGGAGACAAACAACCTATGTTGCCCAATCCCCACCTCAGGCCATGCATACACAGATGCACATATAAAGGAAGACATAACGAAGGTGTAAAGACTCAGAGCATGTAGGTTAAATTCACGATATGCACATAGACAAGTAGTTTGAAATAAAATCAAATTTTCCAAAGATTTTAACATTCAACCATGTCTTACTATGACAGCATACTGTATAGTTCAATAGTACAAAAATAATAAAATCATACAGCAATTAAGAATTCATTTTTAACAAATGCATTATTACTTTTGGAAAGGCTTATTCGGAAGAGATATATATATACATCCAGATTATATAATGTAAATTATAGGATGTTGCATTTTTTTTTTCAAAGTACAAATATATGTGAGATATAAAATGTTCACAAGCCATCATAATTCTCATATAAAGTAACATATGACCACGACCGGGTACTAGGATTTTTTAATTTTTCTAATTCAATAAAGGGATAACCAAAAATCACACGATCATCTAGCCAATTACCAGTGTTCTTTAATATGGAGATGACTGTCCATATCAACATGTGTTAGAACTTCCGAATTGTTTCAGTCTAATATGGAGATGACAGTCCGTTACTCAAAAGAGGAAATATTTTCAACAGTCTTATTTATGCAATACCTTGCATTGTGTTTGTGTGTTTATTAAACTTTTCTTTACTTTAGAGGCATGCAAATTGCTTCCCTTTATTAGAAGAAAGAGACCGTTGTCTTGAGAGTGAAAAGCAAGCACAAGCGATAGAAAGCATAGGAACGTGCGAACTACCAAAAAATGGTGAAATCATGTCATTCCTTTACGTTGTATTTGAATCATAGATTTGTGTAAGAGTTTGGAAAGGGAAATGGAGAAAAAAATTGACTTATATTTCATTTACATTTGCATCACATTTTTCCTTTCCTTTTCCAAATCTCTACTCAAATTCATGATCTAAACACAACCTTAAAGAGACACAGGAATGACCCATCTAACTGAATGTCATTTAAAATAAACAAACACACTAAGAACATTATGAAATCAAGAACCATGGACATTATCAAATCCTTACTCCCGACACTCTTCTATACTCTCTTTTCTAATTTCACCAAAATTTCCATCCATCCCTGCCACCCAATATACAATTAATGGAGTTAATTCACACAAAAATAAAAAGAGTGCAATATATCACCTTCTACATCAATCTATAAACAATCAAACAAATAATCAACCTGATTATGTATTAATAAATTGTAGTTTATATTTCGAAATTAACAAAGAAAAATTCACACATCCTACTATGTTTGGTAACTTAGACAGAAAAAAAAAGATTATGATTTCTCTTCTATCAAAGAAAAGAAATGATATAACGTTATATTACTAAATAAATTAACTTTTTATGGGTGTTAGTCTTTTTATTTGTTCTATATCTAAAGGTAGTTTTGATATTATAACAAAATAATATTTGGTTAGTTTCATTTCTCTCCTAAAGATTGAAAATAAGAGTGATGAGAGAATTGTATTTCTTTCCATTTCTCTCCTATTTGAGAAGAGAATCCAAACAAGTGATTGTAATCGATTTCTCTCCATTTCATTTATTTTCTCTCCAAATCACTCAAACCAAAAGAAGTGTGTATAATTGGTTGGTTTTTCGTTTTTTTACTTCAATTGTTATCTGGTTCATTGTCAACAGAAAAAGCCCTAATCCATGGCGATGTGTAGCGAACAATCGAAGTATGATGAGACCTTCAAGGAGGGTTGAAGAAACAATTAATTCTACTAAAATAAAAACTATATGGCAGAGAGTGAGAATGGAAACGAGAAAGGATTAATTACCAAAACGTAAGTCTCTGAAAGCCAAGGAAGGAAGAATCGATTGGAAACCAGAATTCAGTCCCCGGAATAGGAATAGGTATAGGAATAGTAATAGGAATGGGAATAACACCTTTATTTTTGGGGCAATTAGAAATCAACCAGAATTATAACAATAATCTAAAAGGGGATTTTTAACCCAAGTTATGTGGAAGTTTCAATCTCTCAATCTAAATTTTTTAATTTTTTGATTTTAAAAAAAAAACTTTAGTATTTATTAACTTCTTTCAACTCCCAAGTCTTATCCTCATAATAACACTTTAATGCATTAAGAATAAGTATAAAAAAAATTCTATGAAATTCAACACATATGAATTCCTTAAAAAATTCTAAAACATATGATTATTATCTCTCATAATAATATTTTAATGCATTAAGAACAAGTATAAAAAAAGTTTCTTGAAAAATCCAACACATATGATTATTATCAAAATATTAAACTTTAATATAATATAATAATAATAAAAAAGACGTTTAATTCTTTGAAAAATCTAACACATATGATTATTATCAAAATATTAAACTTTAATATAATATAATAATAATAATAAAAAAGACGTTTAATTCCTTGAAAAATCTAACACATATGATTATTATCAAAATATTAAACTTTAATATAATATAATAATAATAAAAAGACGTTTAATTCCTTAAAAAATCTAACACATACGATTATTATCAAAATATTAAACTTTAATATAATATAAAAAAAGAAGACGTTTAAAAAAAAAATTAGCATTTATTAATTTAGTCAAAATCTCCTGATCAGCATTTATTAACTTTTTTCAATCCACATGTCTTTCCACATGCCTTCATTTATTTATTTGACAAAAATTCCCTAATCAGCATTTAAAATCACTTCATACAAATAATTATATATATAACTCATGCATAGTTATTGCAGTACCCTTTTTAACTTCTCTCATACACTATAGTTAGTAATAAAATTGTTAAATTATTTTTATAAAAATCTTTAAAAGCATAATTTATATATTAAAAAAATTTAAAACAAAAATAAATATCTATAATTATTAGATTAATGAATTTGTGGGTGACTCTCCCCGTGAAGATATTTATTTAGATGAATTTGGATTAGAGATTGAGACCACTAAAAAAGCTCATCCCTAACCGCTCTAATGAGTTGAAAAATGTTTTAAAAAAAAAAAAAAAAAAAAAAAAATTCACAAGAGACAACCATCATATTAAGGGAGCCACCTCATTAGTGCTTTCCTTAATGTTCCTTTTTTAGTGGTTTCAAGCATTAATCTTTGGATTAAATAAATTCGGTAGATGTAGCGATGTTGTAATTGTTATAAAAATATACTTGTTAGTAGGAGAATGCGTGGTGCAATTTAAGCGGTTTAAAATTAATTTATAAATAAAAATGTTAAATTGACAAATAATCAAATATGATTTGAGCGATTTGGAGTAGATTGGTAGATTGAAGAATATTTTTAACTAATTATCAAGTATTTGCATAATATATAACACTATTTTACATAATATTTTTTAAATATATAATAAAAAGTAATTTTACATAATATTTTTTATATATATAACTACTAATTTGTAACAAATTTCACATTTTAAATCTCTTTCATATTCATTTTTATTTTGATATTTCATTAGAGGTTGAAAAATATATATGTATTAACTATAGTGGAGCAGAGCGGCGCGGTTTCGAATGTGAATTATAAATTTAAAGTTTAATAGAACAGGACAAATTTATGCGATTTTAACGGATTGAGTGAAATTTTACGCAACCCTACCTATGGTTATTCACCAAACATTGTGATCCTCTCTGTTGTATATTTATAATGGTAAAATTTCATTACAGTATTCAATAGTGGATGCAATAATCTTTTTTAAATTTAAAATAATTATAAATTTATATTTTTATTTCATATTTTTTAGATATATCATAAAAATTCTCCATTATATATATAGAATGGAGAAGATGAAAGTCAGTTTGGAAAACCCACAACTAATATAATTTTATGTGAAGACAACATAATTACTTCTTTGAGTAGAAATTATCGTATGGGTGCAAAATGAGAAATTTTTGTATGCCAATAGGGTACCACGTGACACTACTTTCTACTAATCATAAATGTATATGTCACTATTGTTCCCCAAACACTCAACATAAATGTAGTGGACCATACTGTCAAAGCCAAGCACAATAGTAAAATGTACCACATGACATGTACCCTATCTGCATACAAAAATTTCTCATGCGAAATAACCACGTGACCGATCGTGTGTGTCCAATTAATTTGTGATTTGTCTACCATGTAAGTATATAATCTTATGTTATTTGGGCAGATAATTAACAACAATGATAGAGCCTTCTTTTTTTGGAGACTCTCACAATCCCCGTTAGATCTCAACCATTGATGATATGGGCCTCACACATACACATATATCAATGGTTCAGATCTAAAGGGATTATGAGGGTTGTACGGGGAGGAAATATACCTTCTCGTATAATCCTGTTGATCAAGTCTGCGTTCCTCTGTACGACGTCGCTTTATCACCTGAAAACACAAACGTGAGCTAGCCGGCGGGTGGGTGCCAGAAACCTCTCCGATGCCTAAGTCAGAAAGATTATCAAATAGGCAAAAGCTCTGTGTATTCAGGAAACCAAAATTGCATTACCCCTCCAAAGGTGACATTGGTGAGCTTATATAGGTTTCGTGTAGCATAATCCTAGTAGGACTCTTACTCCTCCATGTAGAGTCCTCATAGGATTCAAACTCCTGGAAGATAATACTTATCCTCCAACACCCCCCTCACTGCTTAAACCAAGTGAGATGGTTCTTCTATGGCCGAACTCCAATAAGACCGAAGTATCTGTCAGTTCGGTCCTTACCTTCCTTACCCTTACCTCGGCTTTCCCATGCTAAGACCGAGCTACCCATAGGAGTGGAACCGAACTACTTCTTAAGAGTACCTAGCACACTTCGGGCTCCATATGTTACGACCGAGCTAATTGCCGAGGGCCGATTCACACTTCCCAACCGAAGTACAACAAGATCTTATTTCGGCTGGACTAATCACAAACGGCTGACCGGACTAATTCCTAAACCTCTTCTTCGAACCGGAGTAACGTACACGGCCCATAATCGCAGCTCGGCCCAATTTAAGTATAAATTCCCCTCTCAAGGGTCTTCAAAAAAAAAAGAGGTTCCAAACATTTTTCGATAATTTATATGGTGTTCCAAAAAAACTGGAGTAAGTTTTAGAGATTAAAATCTAAATAAGGGAGTTCACATCTTTAGGTATTTTGATTTGAATTTCTGCAGAAAGTCTGCTTCTAGCATATCCCGCTTTATCTTCAAATTTCTTGCCCAGCAATTCTTTATAAAACTTTATGATCATCTCTTCTTTTTTTTCATTGGCTGCTCAACTCAAGCTTCTTCTCCTAATCATTATTGTCATATAAGCTCAAGATTTTATTTCTCATTTTGTGGTTACTGACCTTTGTGTGGAAAAAATTTGTGTACTAATCTCCACCTTCATCAAGGTTAGACTAATTTTTTGGAGATGTATAGGCTCCTGTGATTCAAACTTATAAAACTTTTCTCTGATACTACTTATTGGTTTGAGTTCTACCATATTTCCTTTAATTTGGTATTAGGGAGATATAATTAGAGACAGTTTCACTTATCTCTTCTATGAAATTCAATATCACACCTACAAGTTGATTTCTTGAGCAATTGTAGATGGCAATATTGTGTAGCCAACAAGTTGTTTCAATGATGGTTTCAATCTTTTAAGCTTCAGACTCTATTTCAACGTAGAAGATCTTTCAACCCCTTGTTGCCATGAGTTTTGAAGAAATGTGTTTAATTTTTATTTTATTTTTTTGAATAAATGAAAATAGAGAGTTTCAACATGTTTTTTTTTTTTTTTTTTTGGGTTTTTGGATTCAAGGATTGTAGATTTGATTATGTTCTATTCTTTCTTATTTTTTACGTTTTGTGTTATAAATACTAATGTACTAGTCTATGGAAAATTTACACCATAATTTTAAAACCACAGTCTACTACATCCTTTAAAATCATATCCTTCAAATTTGTTATAGGGAATAATTGATATTTTAGTTGAAAAAATTGGTATTGATGTTATCATTGTCCATATATATTTTTTTTCCCCAAGTCCAAAGCAGAAAAAATTGGAACAAAAATGTGACATTCCCCAATGTTTAGCCCAATACGAATAAATCCGATAGTTGATGTCAAAATACTAATGTCAAAATCAAATTTTAATACATTATAGTGTCAAAAATATTATAAGTTGATAATCATATGCTCTAACCATGGAAATAGCAATTTTTTTTCTATTTCTTTCACAAAATTGAAAATAAAATATTATTTGTGAATCCATCATAGCAAAAAAAAAAAAAAAACTCATAAAATTTTGGCAAGAGAAATGACACATCATGGGAGTTGACTTTCGAAGTCTTGCTAATTTTCCCCCGTGTGTGTTTTAGAACATTATTGGAGAAGTTGTTATGGTGTGTCATAAGAGTATCACCAATGGTGTTATTCTTTGGGAAATTCTATTTCCACACATCATATTCTCTCAATCCATACACTTAATGAATTATTTTTATATTACATTTTTATCCTAAAATAAAAATACCAAAATACCCATATATTAAATCATGCGCGCGTCTCTCTCTCTCAAATCCCCTCTCTTTCTTCCTAGATCTTCACTGTCTCTCTCTCTCTCTCTCCATCAGAGGAGGCGAGGGCTTTGATCACCGCCGGCCATGGTAACGCCCGTGGAGACAACACCTAGCACTGAACAAAAACCAGCACACCACTGGTGGAGAACAATCACAGAAACTCTAGCTACACTCCACCAACAGCTCCATACGGCGCACCCCACCATTGACGGTGATCTCTCTACACTAGCGAACCAAAGGTTCAAAATACCCCCACCACTATGGAAGCGACGGAAACCTGGAAAGCTACCAGTAAAGCACAAAAACTCAACAACTCCCATGAATGATGAGAACATCGTCATGGAGCACAAACAGAGCACCACGGTGGAAGGATAAGCCCACCACCATGAACGGCAACCGGCGGACGGCGATGGACACTAGCCAAGGATTATGGTTAGGGTTTGTTGGAGAAAATGAGGGTAATATGGTATTATATGAAAATTGGGGGTGTGTATTGAGATAAAATCAACATATTTAATTTGTGTGTGGTATATACTGAGTAAATGATGTGTACTAAAAGGATTGTGATGTGTAAATAGAATTACCCTTATTCTTTCCGTCAAATTACAATATTATTAAATTTTGTATCAAATTTAATACAAGATTGAGTAATTGTCAAAATTTATCATAACTTTTTATTTCTACCTCTCTTGTAATGGGAATTACAAATAACATTTTTATTTGGTATTTTGTCAAAATAATAATACTAAAATGGGAATCTCTTTATACTACATTTTAGTTGAAACACTTACATTTGTTGAATATTAATAATATATGAGGAAATATCATTTTGTCCCCTAAACTTTCATGTATTTTTTAATTTGACTCCCAAACTTCAATTAATATTAATTTTACACCTAAACTTTTGATATTTTGATTAATTTGACACATGCCATCACATTCCGTCTACAATTAGACGAAATATGTTAACGTGACATCAAAATTCATTTGAAATTTAACTGAATTTGGAAATTTTATTTTATCTCTTAAACTATACCTTAAAAATCAATTTGCCCTCCACGTCAGCACATTCCGTCCAATTGTAGACGAAATGTGACAACAGGGGTCAAATTGATCAAAATTTCAAAAGCTTGGGTATAAAATTAATATTAATCGAAGTCTGGAGATTAAATTAAAAAATCCATGAAAGTTTTGGGGGCGAAGTGATATTTTCTCTATAATATTTACAACATCTCCCGTGCCTAATAGCTAAAAGCAACAGCTAAAATTATATTTCAGTAATGAACAGTGTAAAAATACCTTTGTTTTTTAGCAATGGGGCTCTAGGGGTAATGTCACGACCCAAACCCGGCCCTATGGGTTTAGCACCGTAACTGGCCAGTAATCCGAGATTACCGAAGGCCTACAGAACAATTAGACAGTCAAACATAGTACAGGGCCTGGCAGAAGCCAATACAGTAAATAACTAGTGTCCATTGAGCTGTGTAAATCTGTATGCCAAAAACATTTTTATGTATTCATATACAGTTCAAAACAGTACAATCCATATGCAGTCTATACAATCATTTACAGTAACAAGACAGGATCAAGTCCCTAGACAACAATCTGAAACAAAGAAAACGGTCTATACAACGGTACAAAACAGTAAGGAGACAGGTGGGGACAATAAAAACGCCCTAAGCCATAGCATGGCGACGCGGAACCTCGCAGTGAGGCACATAGGCTGGCTTGACAAAACTGGGGACCAATCCCACGCTCCTAGCTCTGGTCTGGTTGCTGAGAACCTACATATATATATAAACAGTGAGCTAAAGCCCAGTGAATAACATACAGTGTAAAGAGGTTATGAATGAATGTCCCTTACAGTAATGAAATCAATTCATTATACAGTATTTCAATCTTTTAGTATTTCAGTCAATCAGTATTTCAATCAATCAGTCATATGTGGTACATCCATTAGCCTATAAACAATAGGTCCAAAAGGGAAGCCAACTGCATCCAACATGATAATGATGGCCATCGGTTAGTAATGCAAGATGGTTCCACAAGGAAACCGAGCATACTTGATAACGATCAATGCTAAGGATGCCACAATGTCTGATTCGAATACAGGACATACATTCATTCAGTAAACATCATCAGTTCAATAAACAATTCAGTTCAGTATTCAAAAGATAACCATTTTGAACATATCTTTACACAATTGTTACTCACAGAGATTGGGTTAATAGCAGCTAGAGCGCGTCCCCGAGAGCCAACCCTAAACAGTTAACAAATAGAACACACACTAAGTTCACAGTCGGAAGGATGTAATTAAATCCCTAAATTTCCTCGGTGTGGTTCTATGTCTAAATCCTCATTAAGATGCCTTAAACTAGGCCTAAGAATGCCTAGGATGGGATGAGGATGCAAAGATGTGCACAGAAATTAGTTTCAGAAAAGCAGGCCTCCTCGGCCTTGAGTTTCGCCGAGCGGACAAGCAACAAAGGTCCTCGCCGAGCGATGCCTGATGCAAAGATCTTTGGATGCTCGGTTTCCCCGCTCGAGCGTGAAACTCTCCGCTCGAGCGGACTGTAAAACAATTCGAAGAAAATGCTGGGAGCATGAATTCCCCGCTCGAGCGGCACTTCCCCCGCTCGAGCGGACGGCCAAAATCTGGAAAATCCAAATTCAACCTCCAAGTTTCAAACCAAGTTTCAATGCTCCAAATTCGATCCTCTTGAGCCCATTTTCTGGAAAACTCTTTCAAACACATAGAATAATAAGTTTTAAAGCTCAATTTAAGAAATCAAGGCCCAAGGGTGTTTCAATTAAACCCAATTTCAAACTAGTTTTCAAGAACAACATGCAACATGGCATGCATGAGTTTTAAACCAAAATCAAACTTCAAATCTTGCTCTAATGAGCTCAATAGTTGGAAAACAAAATGAAAACATGGACTTTAGCTCAAACATGAACATGCATGTACAATCTACCATGAATTCAACTTCAAACTCACTAAAATCAACATGCATGCAACAATGGAACTTCAATTCAACATATATTAACAATTTCATAACTTAGCTCTATAATGATGTATGAAACATGCAAGATTTAGCTCAATGATACAATTATGGAGATGAATGATCTACCTTAGTCTTGTAGTTTAAGCCTAGAAGCTCAATTAGACAATCAACACTTCAATTCTTCAAGATTCAAGCAAAAATGCACAAGATGAACCACTCTCTCTCTTACTCTCTTCTTTGGTCGGTTGGAAGGAGAAGAAATGGCTGAGCAAATGTTTTAATCAAGTCTCTAAGGCTCAAGTGATGAAAGTAGACAAAGTCCACTCAAAATGGCATTTCGGTAATTATGACAAACTCTTTAATTGACTTAATTTAATCTGATTTAATCATTCCTAATCAATTTTCAGATAAATATACCATAAATTCAGAAATATTCTACTGATTCTAAAACATCAAACGGTTTCTAAATCGGCCGCCGATAAGGCCTTCAATTAGCAGTTTAAACACATAAGCTCAAACAGATAATTAATCAATTAAACAGATAGAAATGCAATATAACAGATAAACTTATTCAATTTCAATTTCGATTTCAATCAGTTCATTCAGTACTGAGGTTAATCCAATTATCAGTCATTATCAGTTCAGTTTAGCAATAATCAGTATATAATTAAATTGGTTATATTTGATGTCCAGACGAGGTTATTACGCCTCCTCCTTATAAGGAGTTTAGTCCTCTAAACTCGAGTTACCTTCTGTCTGGAAGAAAATAGGGTTCAGCGGGAACAAATCAGGATATCGCCTAGCCATGTCATCTTCTCTTTCCCAAGTGGCATACACACCACCATGGTTCTGCCAATCAACTTTCACTAGCGGGATCTCTTTGTTTCTCAGTTTCTTGATCCGTCGGTTTACAATCTGTATAGGTCGTTCCTCGTAAGTGTAGTCATCACTAAACACTATCCGAGTAGGCTCAATCACATGAAACGGATCTCGAAGATAGTCTCTCAACATCGAAATGTGGAAGACGTTGTACATATGCTCCATTTCTGGAGGAAGCGCAACTTGATACGCCACCGGATTGATTTTCTCAACAATCTGATACGGTCCGACATACCGTGGCGCTAACTTGCCTTTGACTCCAAAGCGAGTCTGGCCTTTCATTGGTGTCACTTTCACAAACACGTGATCACCCACTTCATATTCTCTATCCCGTCTTCTGACATCTGCATAACTTTTACATCTAACGGCGGTTTTCACTCTGTTGTATCAGTCTTATCTTTTCAGTTGTTTCATACACAATCTCGGGCCCAAGCAAAGGCCCATCTCCAACATCTGCCCAGCAGATTGGAGATCTACACTTTCTGCCATACAATGCCTCGAAAGGCGCCATACCGATACTCGAATGGTAGGCATTTGTTGTAGGCATTCGAATTAACCAGAAATGACTTTCCCAATTCCCCGAAAGTCCAAAGACACACATTCTCGAGGGTCCTCTAGAGTCCGGATGGTCCTTTCTCGACCGCCATCTGTCTCGAGGATGATAGGCACTACTTAGCCTCAATTCAAGACAATGCGGTTCAGAAGCTCTGCAGAACCTCGATGTAAACTTGAATCCTCGTCAAACAATAGACACAGGCACTCCGTGCAGTCTAACAATTTCGTCAATATAGATAACAGCCAATTTGTCTGCATTATAAATTGTCTTGACGGGTAGGAAGTGTGCAGATTTGGTCAGTCTATCAACAATAACCCAAATAGAGTCCATACCTTTCCTGGAGCGCGGTAATCCAACGATAAAATCCATCGTGATATGCTTCCATTTCCACTCTGGTATGGGTAAGGGTTGCAGTAATCCGGCAGGTCGTTGATGTTCAGCTTTGACTTGCTGGCAATGAAGACATTTGGACACAAAGTCGGCAATGTCCTTCTTCATTCCTGGCCACCAAAAATTCTGTTTCAGATCTTGGTACATTTTCGTATTCCCTGGGTGAATCAAAAACTTCGAACTGTGGCCTTCTTGCAGAACTCTTCTTTTCAATTCAGTGTCATTCGGTACACACAATCTGTCTTGAAATTTCAGTACATTGTTGTCAAATTTGAACCCCGGTCTCGGTTTTGAATCTCTTTCCTCAATAACCTTTTTCAAGAAATCATCCAGTTGTTGTTTTTCTTTAATTTCCTCAATCAATGCCGTTGAGCGAAATAGCGACTAAGGTTCCACCTTGTTCTTTCAAACAATTTCAATTTCAGACTTTTCAAGGTCACAAAGCAACTCCTTCGTCATCCAAGAACAAAGGCTAAGTTCCCAATCGATTTTCATTAAAGCATCGGAACGGTGTTGGCCTTTCCGGATGGTACAAAATCAGAGGTCATAATCTTTGATCGATTCTAGCCATCTCCATTGTCTCATATTGAGTTCTTCGAGTGAAAAAAGTACTTGAGCTCTTGTGGTCGATACACTTCACAAAGTTGCTCCATACAAATAGTGACGCTTGATTTTTAGTGCAAAAACCATCAAGACAAGTTCTAAGTCATGGGTCGGGTAGTTCTTTTCATGTGGTCTCAACTGTCTGGAAGCATAAGCAATAACTCTCCCATTCTGCATTAAAACACATCCCAAACCCTTATGAGAAGCATCACTAAATACAGTATAACCATCCGTACCTGAAAGTAGAGTCAAAATCGGTGCAGTTACAAGTCTAGTTTTCAACTCCTGAAACGCTGATTCCCTTTGGTCAGTCCAGTCAAATGATATCCCTTTCTGTGTCAACTGAGTCAGCGGTAGGGCAATTTTGGAGAAGTCTTTGACAAATCTCCTGTAATATCCAACCAATCCCAAAAAGTTTCGGACTTCGGTTACATTCGTCGGTCTAGGCCAGTTCACTACGGCTTCAATTTTCTGCGGATCAACAGAAATTCCATCTTTGCTAACAACATGCCCCAAAAACATCACATGATCGAGCCAAAATTCACATTTAGACAATTTAGCATACAGTTTCTGTTCTCTTAAGGTTTGCAAGGCAAATCTCAGATGATGTTTATGTTCTTCTACAGTCTTAGAATAAATCAGTATGTCATCTATGAATACCACAATAAAATCATCAAGGTATGGTTTAAAAATTCTGTTCATGAGGTCCATAAATGTAGCAGGGGCATTCGTAACTCCGAACGGCATAACTAAAAATTCATAATGGCCATACCTCGTTCTGAAAGCAGTTTTATCAATGTCTTCCGGTTTGACTTTCAGTTGATGATACCCCGATCTAAGATCAATCTTGGAAAATACTTGTGCACCTCAGAATCGGTCAAATAAATCATCAATACGGTAATGGATATTTGTTCTTCTGATTACCTTGTTCGGGCCTAATCAATACACGCCTCGATGATCCATCTTTCTTCTTCACAAACAAAACAGGTGCACCCCACGATGAGGTACTAGGTATGATAAACTTCTTGTCTAACAGTTCGCAATTGTACTTTCAATTCCTTGATTCTTGAGCCATTCTATAAGGAGCTTTAGATATCGGTGTGTGCGGAACCACATCCACAATAAATTCAATTTCCTGTCAATCAAATCCTTGGCAAATCACACGAAATACATCTGGAATTCTCGACTATAGGAATGCAATTCACATCGCTTTTAACATTATCATTAGCAGTCAATCAATACAGTAACACGATACCCTTTACACCCCTTTCTAATCAATTTGATGACCTTCTGAAGAAATCAGGTATGGAGGAGGTACTACTCCACTCCCATTAAACACAAATTCAGGCAAACCCGGTGGACGGAAAACAACTTGTTTGGTCACACAATCGATAGTAGCATGATATTTTTGTAACCAATCCATCCCCAATATTACATCGAAATGATCTATGTTCAATGGTAGTAAATCAATAAACAGATGCATCTCCCCAACAATAATTTCACAAGCAGGATACATATATGCACATGTCATGGATCCCCCAACAGGTGATGATACGGCTAACAGATAGTTCATAGGTTCTAAGGGTCTATTCAATTTACGCGAAAAAGCATGCGACACATAAGAATGTGTAGACCCCGAATCAATCAATACATAAGCATTTTGAGCACAGATAGAGAGGATACCTGACACAACGGTCTCAGTATTTTGCACGTCTCCCGGTACTAGGGCGAACACTCTACCGCCTCATAGGCTCTTTCAGAGCTTTGGGGTTCGGTTTTGGTGTTGCGGTGATCTTGTCAGACTTCTTGACTTTACTACTAACTGGTGGAAGCGAAGGCATCTTTAATTGTGTGGCACACCTTGCCACACCTGAAACAAGCTCCAGAAATCTGGTAGCAAATCCTTTGTGCTTATTGCCACATACGGAGTAGCGTGGAGTAAACCCACTCCCTTGGCTGGCGCTAGTCGTCGACCTCAGATTCTCGCTTCTTGGTTCTTTGGGTTATGCTTGCCTTTCTTAAATTTGAAACCCTGTCTTTTTCCTTGCCACTCAGTTGTTGGTGTTTCAGATTGTTTCACTGCTGCAATATTCGTCTCGGCCATCAATGCTCGGTCGAGAACACCCACAAAAGTTGGCATCTTCAAAACATTTATTCGGTCTTGTATAGCAACAATAAGGCCGCCTTCAAACCTCCTGGCCTTCTTATAATCGGTATCCACCATATGTGGTGCATACCTAGCAAGTTCGGTAAATTGCTTCTCATACTCGGCAACAGACGTTTTGCCCTGTCTTAGCTGTTCAAACTCAGTGACTTTTCTATCTTTGATGCACTGAGGAAAATACTTTTCAAAGAAGGACTCCTTGAATTGAGCCCAAGTCACGATAGTATTTGCATCGCGGGTCAACATCCACCACCTTCTTGCTTCTTCCTGAAGGGTGAAGGTTGCCAACAATACTTTGTTTGCCTCGGAGCACGGAAAAACCTCAAACAACTTTTCAGTCTCAAGAACCCAAGCTTCAGCCTTTAACGGTTCTAAGCCTCCCTGAAAGGACGGCGGTTTCATTTTGCTGAATTTCTGAGTCAATGCAATAATGTCCACCTCATTGGCATTCATATTCAGACATTACATTGGTTGCACGAGAGGAGGAGGTGAAATTTGTTGGTTGGTTGTTGATCTAGTCTTTCCATTATCATCCCATTATTTGTTCAAGTCCGCCATTCTCGCCTCGAGAGATGACTTCAGTTCATTTGCATTATCCATTTGCTATAGCGATTATAACGATTATCATTATAGCGGTTGTACAATTAAACAGTTTAACACTTTATCATGTAATCGATATCATAAGCACACACTTTTCAAATTCATGAGATGCCCTAATTGCTTTTCTAGGACACCCTATAGCTCATTTGGACACGTGTGTGCGGTATAACTCGTGGTTAAGTATCGCTCGATACCACTCATCACGACCCAAACCCGCCCTATGGGTTTAGCATCAGAATCGCCAAGAATCCGAGATTACCAAGGCCTCTGAGAACAATTAGACGATCAAACATAGTATGTATTCACTGGCGGAAGCCAATACAAGAATAACTAGTGTCCATTGAAACATGTAAATCAGATGCCAAAAACATTTTTATGTATTCATATACTGATTCAAAACAAGACAATCCATATGCATCTATACAATCATTTACAACAACAAGACAGGATCAAGTCCTAGACAACAAGTCTGATAAAAGCGAAAGAACGGTCTATACAACGGTACAAAACAAGAGAGAGGCATGGGGACAATAAAACGCCCCAAGCCATAGCATGGCGACGCGAACCTTGATGAGGCACATAGGTGGCTTGACAAAGCGGGGACCAATCCCACGCTCTAGCTCGATGCAGTTCTTTGAGAACCTACATATATATATAAAACAGTGAGCTAAAGCCCTGAATAACATACGGTGTAAAGAGGTTATGAATGAATGTCCTTACGAATGAAATCAATTCATTATCAAGATTTCAATCTTTTAGTATTTCACCAATCAAGATATTCAATCAATCACCATATGTGGTACATCCATTAGCCTATAAACAGTAGGTCCAAAGGACCGCCTTACTGAACCCAATAGTAATGATGGCCATCAACAAGAAATGATGGTTCCACAAGGAAACCGACAGCTCTATAACAAGAATACCAATGCTAAGGATGCCACAATGATTCGAGAATACAGACATACATTCATTCAAGAACGCGTCATCGCTCAATAAACAATTGATTCCAAGATTCAAAAGATAACCATTTTGAACATATCTTTACACAATTGTTACTCACAGAGATTGGGTTAATAGCGACTAAATGGCGTCCCCGAGAAACCAACCCTAAGCGGTTAACAAATAGAACACACACTAAGTTCACAGTCGGAAGGATGTAATTAAATCCCTAAATTTCCTCGGTGTGGTTCTATGTCTAAATCCTCATTAAGATGCCTTAAACTAGGCCTAAGAATGCCTAGGATGGGATGAGGATGCAAAGATGCCTGTAAATCGGTTTAATTTTGAAAACAGGGCCTCCGCCGAAGAGTTTCGCCGGCGGACAAGCAAACAAAGGTCCCCGCCGGCGTCAACTTCGCTGAGCGGCCGATGCAAAGATCTTTGGATGCTCGGTTTCGCCGGCGTGAAACTCTCGCCGGCGGATCAGAAACAATTCCAAGAAAATCTTTGGAGCATGAATTCCGCTTCGGCGGCACTTCGCCGAAATGACGGCCAAAATCTGAAAAATCCAAATTCAACCTCCAAGTTTCAAACCAAGTTTCAATGCTCCAAATTCGATCCTCTTGAGCCCATTTTCTGGAAAACTCTTTCAAACACATAGAATAATAAGTTTTAAAGCTCAATTTAAGAAATCAAGGCCCAAGGGTGTTTCAATTAAACCCAATTTCAAACTAGTTTTCAAGAACAACATGCAACATGGCATGCATGAGTTTTAAACCAAAATCAAACTTCAAATCTTGCTCTAATGAGCTCAATAGTTGGAAAACAAAATGAAAACATGGACTTTAGCTCAAACATGAACATGCATGTACAATCTACCATGAATTCAACTTCAAACTCACTAAAATCAACATGCATGCAACAATGGAACTTCAATTCAACATATATTAACAATTTCATAACTTAGCTCTACAATGATGTATGAAACATGCAAGATTTAGCTCAATGATACAATTATGGAGATGAATGATCTACCTTAGTCTTGTAGTTTAAGCCTAGAAGCTCAATTAGACAATCAACACTTCAATTCTTCAAGATTCAAGCAAAAATGCACAAGATGAACCACTCTCTCTCTTACTCTCTTCTTTGGTCGGTTGGAAGGAGAAGAAATGGCTGAGCAAATGTTTTAATCAAGTCTCTAAGGCTCAAGTGATGAAAGTAGACAAAGTCCACTCAAAATGGCATTTCGGTAATTATGACAAACTCTTTAATTGACTTAATTTAATCTGATTTAATCATTCCTAATCAATTTTCAGATAAATATACCATAAATTCAGAAATATTCTACTGATTCTAAAACATCAAACGGTTTCTAAATCGGCCGCCGATAAGGCCTTCAATTAGCAGTTTAAACACATAAGCTCAAACAGATAATTAATCAATTAAACAGATAGAAATGCAATATAACAGATAAACTTATTCAATTTCAATTTCGATTTCAATCACCATTCAAGATCGAGGTTAATCCAATTATCATCATTATCGATTCGGTTTAGCAATAATCGATATAATTCAAATTGGTTATACTGAATTCCAGACGAGGGTTATTCTGAGTAAATAGCTAAACCGATACTACTTTTTTTTTCTCAACCAACTTTTCCTCCATTTCATTTCTTAATTTCAACTACCAATCTCTCAATTACTATTATTTAATTCAACAATCATTTCTTTGGATCGGTAGTTCCACTTGAATGTAAATTTTTATTTGAGTTAGAAATACAAGAAATTTTTTACAACGCTGCAAGATCAAACCCCAACGAGATTGAGTAGAAACTTGAGTTCGGATATCAGCATCCATGTTGTCAACATAATTTTGAAAAATTTAATTCCTAAAATTTGTTTTTAATTATAAATTACTTATAACACAATCTAGGGTAAAAGATAACCAAGCTTTACAAATATCTTGCTCAGGTGTAAATGATTTCCCCCTTCTTCCTTTCTGATGAGATTCTGCCATAACTTGTTCTATAAATATAGAAGCAAGAACACTAGTGTTGGATGTTGCAGTTGGTATGTGAACTAATTTATAGAAATTGTAATATATAGCCATTGAATGTGATGTTGTGCACAGTGTCCATAAAAATTAAAAAAAAAAAAGGTTACCGTTTCGTCATAATATATGACTTTTGTCACCATAAAAGCTCTCTAATATTTTCCCTTTAACCAATACAACAAACGTCAATAGATAGATAGATAGATAGATAGATAAATTCATACATATGAAGATTTCACAAAATCATATAAAATTTATATATAATCAAATATTCATTTATGGGTAAATTACACTGACCTCCTCTGAGGTTTGCCTTAATTACAGGTATCTCCCCCTATGGTTTCAAAAATAACACAGACCTCCCTTACTTTTGAAATTAATATACAAAGACCTCATTCTGTTACTCATTTGTCCAAATTCAAATAGATTATGCTAATGTCATCCATAATTATTCTTCAAATTCCAATACTTCCTTTCAGAGGAGGTAAGTGTAATTTACCCATATATATATAAAGAAACACACACATACACATATATATATATATAAACACATGCATTCCATCTCTCTTCCCTCTCACTCTCTTTGTGCTCTGCCTCTCTTCCTCTTACTATCTCTCTTTCATCTCTCTATGCTATTTCCCCCCCTCTCTCTCTCTCTCCCTCCTCGGTAGTCCTCAGTAGTTTTCACTGCCGTGTTGGACCCAAGAGGAAACCTTAGTTCTGATCGACGTCTACCGCGAGCGGTGGTACACTCTCTGGCAGGGCTACCTGCAGACTGCAAACTAAGACGCGGTGGCTGCTGCCGTTGTCCTCCGTTGCCCGATGCCTCCCCTTCTAAAACCTCCGCCTAGTGCTGCCACAACATGGAGAAGCTCTGCTAGAAGTACCTGACCGAGAAGCAGCGATCTCTCTCTTACCTTGGCCAATTTTTCTCTTAGTGATTTTAAGGCTTAGGGCGAAGACTTGTAGCAAGATTGATCCGAATTCTAACCCTAATTACAGTTCTACAGTTTTGAATGGGCATTCATTGTATTTGGATGAAGGATCTGATGAAGATGTTGGAGATGATATTGATTTTCAAGGCCCAATTAGAAGTAATAAATTTGAGAAGATTCATGAAAATTTTGGACCTAATTTTGATTTAGATTGTGGGTTTTACATAAAAATCCTAATTGATCAAGATTTGGTACCTCCTGGGTTTAGGGTAAAGAAATCCAATTGACGGATATTCAATTCCTACTGGAATTAGATCAAAGAGTTCAGGCAAGACTGATGGGAATTCTTGCCCTCATCTTGATTCTAGGTTTGTGAATGGGAATGGGTTTTCTTCGGGTGAAATTGTAGAGATGGTTTTTGCTATTAAGGTGTTGGGAGAAGGGTTTGTGAAGATGGAGAAGATGAAGATAGAGAATGGTAAGTTGTATCTTTTCACAATGTGATTTAAGGGCATTATGGTCAATTCGGCTATTAAGTTAACGTTGTTCATGCTCTGTTAATGGGAAGGGGAAATCTGTATATTATTTTCAAAAGTAGGGGAGGTTAGTGTAATTTTTGAAACTACAAGGGAAGTATCTGTAATTAAGGTAAACCTCAGGGGAAGTCAATGTAATTTTCCTTTTATTTATCTATTTATTTATTTTGTGGAATTCCTTTTACTTTTTCCAATAACTTAAACTGAGACAGTATTGATACTAGTGTCAATTAGGAATGGCAACGGGACGGGGCGGGGCCGAGGATCGCACTCCCCGTCCCCGATCCCCGGTGGTAGAAATTTTCCCGTCCCCGGCCCCGATCCCCGACGGGGAGCTTATCACCGCCCCCGCCCCCGCCCCCAACGGGGATCGGGTTTCCTCTACCCCGAAAACTCCCCGGTTAAAATTAAAAAAAAAAAAAAAAACAACATAAATATATATTCAACAACACACATGATCATGATCCTGATCATATTCAACAACAACATATGTTCTTCATCATCCTCATGATCACGATCATCAACAACAACAACGACAGCAACACACCCAGATTTAAAATATATATTCAAGAGCTCAAATGTAAAAAATAAAAAATAAAAAATAAAAAATAAAAAATAAAAAATCTAAAACATTCAGAGAGAAAGAGATGTCAAGAACAAACATTCAGAGAGGAAGAGGTTCTCGATCGGCATGAACGACATGATCGAGAGGAAGAGGAACTCGATCATGGCCGAGGCGAAACAGAGTCAGTGTGGTTGCAGGGGTTCTGCGAGGAAGAGCCTCTGACGAGGGGGTTCTGCGAAGAAAGAGGAGCTTCCGAAGAGGAGGAGGGAGGTTGCCGTCGACGAGGAGGCTCTACGAAAAGAGAGAGAGGAGCCGCCGAGCCGTGAGTGAGGGTGGAGAGGAAGACATGTGAGGAATGGAGAAAGAGAGAGACTAGATCTGCTTTATGAGAGAGAGAGAGTAGATGAGAGAATCAAAAAAGTATATATATTTAATGAATAAAAGATAGGGATTAGGGATGACTCAATGGGATATATAATATATATAATATAGGGATGATTCAGTGGGATATATAATATATATAATATATATCAGTCGGAGGGATCAATGGGGCGGGGCTCGGGGCCGGGGCGGGCCGGGACTGAAATATGTATCCCCGTCCCCGGCCCGATTATTATTGGGGATTTTTTTTTATCACCATCCCCGGCTCGTCGGGGGTATTTTTCGAGGAATCACCGTTATATTCAGGATCGGGGGATCGGGTCCCCATCGGGCCGATTTTAGATTGCCATCCCTAGTGTCAATACCAACTGAGACAATGTCAACACCAGTAGTGTTAACACCAATTGAGAAACCAGTGTCGACACCAATAGTTAATAAATTATGTAATTTTTTTATTTTTAATAAATTTTTAAGCTTTAATTTTTTTTAAAATATGTTTACTTTTCTGGTGAAGCCTTCATTTTTTCTATTAACGTGATTTTTTTCCTTTTGTTATTAATCTAAAAATAACAGAGCATGATTATGCAACATTTTCAACTGTTCGATGATTTTGTTATTTTTTGAATTTTTGTTGAGGGTAGGAAAGGGGAAGATGAACAGTAAATTTGGACATCACTTTTGTGCTAGTAAGCTTAGCTATTGGTAAAATATTTCAGCTTTTTTAGCCAAATATTAAAGCATTTATTTTTTAACTTTATGTTATTTTTTAGCCATAGCACACATTTTATCTCACCATTGAATCTATCGTATTTTATTTAATAAGTGATATGTCACATCATATAAGAAAATGTTAGAAATTTTAAAAAATTTATTAAAATTTTTATCAAATATGTCATATAGGTAATATGAGATATTTGATAAAAATTTTAATAAATCTTTAGAGTCTCTAATATTATTCCATCCTATAACAAATAAAATATAATTATTCTAACATTATTGATTTGAGATTACACAACTATGGTCAGTTGGTTGGATCGCAAGCTAATAGAATGATAAGAATTCCATCCAAACAAAATGCTAAGGGCCAGTTTGGTAACTATTTTATTTTCAATTTATATTTATAAAAATTAAAAAATTGTCATAAAAACTTGTATAATAATTTTTTTAGTTTATAAATAGTTGTCCCAGTTTGTAAATTTGAAGAAAAAAACGCAAACTCAAAAAATGAGTTTACGTTGGTTTTTAAATAGAATTTAAAATTTTAACTAACAAATTTTTTTTTTTCAATTAATTTTTTTTAGTTAATTTTTTTTTTCAATTATAATGTGTATAATTCCATTGTCATAAATAATAAAAAATAAATATAAATATTTTAGGTCTGAACAAATATATTTTTTAATTAATATTTTTAAAATTTTTCAAACATTTTGTTCAAACCAAACGCATTTGTAATTTATATTTTTTTTAAGAATATATAAAAATCAATTTATAAAATTTTTGTAAACATAAATAAAAAACATAACGTTACTAAACGCAACCTAAGCCTCTCAAAACAAATTCAAAAGAAGTGATTGAAGAGTTTCTTTCTGGTTCATTGTGTTGTTTTTTTTTAAGGTTTAACAACAAAAGGAGTAGCCTATAGTTGTGTTTTTTGACCCCATGGGAACATGTAGAGATGGAATTGTCGAGAAATCTAGTGTGAAAATTCGAGAGATCCAAAGATTCCAAATCCAAAAGTGTTTTCGGTCGGATTCCAAGCATCAGGGACCGAATCTTCGTGGCCACCCATGCATCTACTACATATCCATTTTACACATCATCTCCAGGTCTCTGTTTTTTTATTTAGCTGGGCCGTGCTGTTGGACTTTGTTGGATTCATCAAAGAGCTCAAATTTCAATTAAACGTCCCAGATGACTATAAAAATTGTGCTGAGCATAAATATGTCCCCTATTCTGGTTTCTGAAGCCTCTAGAGCCTTCAATTTGCAGTATAAAGTTAACCACCCAAACGTCCAGTAACGAATCAGACAAATTAGATTTCAAATTAATTTTTCCAAATAATTCCAAAAATTCCCATTAACATATCCAAGTACTCAATTTTGATTTTTGAACCCATAAAGGTCGGTAATTTCCATTTTAAGTCCGTAACTCAACTGATAATGCTTCAATTCTAATAGACATAATTAAATTAAACCACATCATTTCATAGGAAAATTAAGATGATTTCTTATACGCATTTTGGGGTCATTACAATATATATAAACACATACATTCCATCTCTCTTCCCTCTCACTCTCTTTGTGCTCTGCCTCTCTTCCTCTTACTATCTCTCTGTGATATTTTTCCCTCTCTCTCTCTCTCTCTCTCTCTCTCTCTCTCTCTCTCTCCTCGGTAGTCTTCAGTAGTTTTCATTGCCGTGTTGGATCCAAGAGAAAACCTTAGTTCTGATCGACGTCTACCGCGAGCGGTGGTACACTCTCTGGCGGGGCTACTTGCAGACTGCAAACTAAGACGCGGTGGCTGCTGCCGTTGTCCTCCGTTGCTCGATGCCTCCCCTTCTAAAACCTTCGTCTAGTGCTGCCACAAGATGGAGAAACTCTGCTAGAAGTACCTGACCGAGAAGCAGCGATCTCTCTCTTTCCTTGGCCAATTCTTCACTTAGTGATTTTAAGGCTTAGGGCGAAGACTTGTAGCAAGATTGATCCGAATTCTAACCCTAATTACAGTTCTACAGTTTTGAATGGGCATTCATCGTATTTGGATGAAGGATCTGATGAAGATGTTGGAGATGATATTGATTTTCAAGGCCCAATTAGAAACAATAAATTTGAGAAGATTCATGAAAATTTTGGACCTAATTTTGATTTAGATTGTGGGTTTTACATAAAAATCCTAATTGATCAAGATTTGGTACCTCTTGGGTTTAGGGCAAAGAAATCTAATTGACGGATATTCAATTCCTACTGGAATTAAATCAAAGAGTTCAGGCAAGATTGATGAGAATTCTTGCCCTAATCTTGATTCTAGGTTTGTGAATGGGAATGGGTTTTCTTCGGGTGAAATTGTAGAGATGGTTTTTGCTATTAAGGTGTTGGGAGAAGGGTTTGTGAAGATGGAGAAGATGAAGATGGAGAATGGTCAGTTGTATCTTTTCACAATGTGATTTAAGGGCATTATGGTCAATTCGGCTATTAAGTTAATGTTGTTCATGCTCTGTTAACGAGAATGGGGAATCTGTGTATTATTTTCAAAAGTAGGGGAGGTTAGTGTAATTTTTGAAACTATAAGGGAAGTACCTGTAATTAAGGTAAACCTTAGGAGAGGTCAATGTAATTTTCCTTTTATTTATCTATTTATTTATTTTGTGGGATTCCTTTTACTTTTTCCAATAACTTAAACTAAGACAGTATTGATACCAGTGTCAATACCAACTGAGACAATGTCAACACCAGTAGTGTTAACACCAATTGAGAAACCAGTGTCGACACCAATAGTTAATAAATTATGTAATTTTTTTATTTTTAATAAATTTTTAAGCATTAATTTTTTTTAAAATATATTTACTTTTCTGGTGAAGCCTTCATTTTTTCTATTAACGTGATTTTTTTCCTTTTGTTATTAATCTAAAAATAACAGAGCATGATTATGCAACATTTTTAACTGTTCGATGATTTTGTTATTTTTTGAATTTTTGTTAAGTGTAGGAAAGGGGAAGATGAACAGTAAATTTGGACATCACTTTTGTGCTAGTAAGCTTAGCTATTGGTGAAATATTTCAACTTTTTTAGCCAAATATTAAAGCATTTATTTTTTGACTTTATGTTATTTTTTAGCCATAGCACACATTTTATCTCACCATTGAATCTATCGTATTTTATTTAATAAGTGATATGTCACATCATATAAGAAAATGTTAGAAATGTTAAAAAATTTATAAAATATGAGATATTTGATAAAAATTTTAATAAATCTTTTGAAGTCTCTAACATTATTCCATCCTATAAGAAATAAAATATATTTATTCTAACATTATTGATTTGAGATTACACAACTATAGTCAGTTGGTTGGATAGCAAGCTAATAGAATGATAAGAATTCCATCCAAACAAAACGCTAAGGGCATGTTTGGTAACTATTTTATTTTCAGTTTATATTTATAAAAATTAAAAATTTATCATAAAAACTTGTATAAGATGTACCTAAAAAAAATAAAAACTTGTATAATAATTTTTTTAGTTTATAGATAGTTGTCCCAGTTTGTAAATTTGAAGAAAAAACATAAACTCAAAAAATGAGTTTACGTTGGTTTTTAAATAGAATTTAAAAATTTGACTAACAAATTTTTTTTTTCAATTAATTATTTTTTTTCAAATATTTTTTTTCAATTAATTTTTTTCCAATTAATTTTTTTTTCAATTAATTTATTTTAATTAATTTTTTTTTTCAATTATAATGTGTATGATTCCATTGTCATAAATAATAAAAAATAAATATAAATATTTTAGGTCTAAACAAATATATTTTTTAATTAATATTTTTAAGTTTTTTTAAACATTTTGTTCAAACCAAACGCATTTGTAATTTATATTTTTTTAAGAATATACAAAAATCAATTTATAAAATTTTTGTAAACATAAATACAAAACATAAACGTTACTAAATGCAACCTAAGCCTCTCAAAACAAATTCAAAAGAAGTGATTGAAGAGTTTCTCTCTGGTTCATTGTGTTGTTTTTTTTTAAGGTTTAACAACAAAAGGAGTAGCCTATAGTTGTTTTTTTTTACCCCATGGGAACATGTAGAGATGGAATTGTCGAGAAATCTAGTGTGAAAATTCGAGAGATCCAAAGATTCCAAATCCAAAAGTGTTTTCGGTCGGATTCCAAGCATCAGGGACCGAATCTTCGTGGCCACCCATGCATCTACTACATATCCATTTTACACATCATCTCCAGGTCTCTGTTTTTTTATTTAGGTGGGCCGTGCTGTTGGACTTTGTTGGATCCATCAAAGAGCTCATCTCCATAATTCAAACTAAAATATTCATGAATAGAACTTTTTGAACATATCATCTTTGAAAAAAGCTAGTACAATCCAGTTAGAAGAATTAATTGTAGGGAATCCTGCATCATTAGGAAATTCATCCCTAGATGTTAAATGAATTTTGGGTTTGTACCCATGATGAAATTTATTTAAAAAAATAATAACAATAAAAAGTTTTTTCCTTTATCTTTTTCTTTTTTATTTTAATATTTCGAAACCACCTAAAAACGAAAAAAAGGTGACCAAGAAACAAAGGGTGCATTCGGTTAAATTTTTTAATCAATTTTTCAAAATCCGAAACCCAAAACCTGTTTGGTTTAGGGTTTTCGAAAACTCATTCCATAACCCAAAACTTGTTTAGTTTAGGGTTTTCACAAAATTGATTTTGTTTAGTATTGGTCAAATAATTTTTTATGTTTCAGATGTATATTATCTAGATGGATTTAAACAGTAAACAAAATGTAAGGAACTCAAAAATAAATTTAATAAATATATAAAATATTAAAATTGTATTAATTTTTAAACTGGCTTCATATTTATTTATTTTTGTATATTTCTCATTATTCAGTAATTTTATAAACAGTTACATTTAAAACATTTAAATGTGAAACGTTTTAAATGTATGTAGGTTAAGTGAATATAAAACTAGAAAAGAAGTATTAAATTTTTAAAAAAATTCATAAAAAATAAAAAATATTGAGTGAAACTTTACCCTATAGACTAGATTAAATACATTTAAAAAGTAAATTTAGATTTGGTATATGAAAGAAATAAACAAATTTGACTATAATATTGCACAAATAAATAAATAAATATAAATAAAAAAATCACTACAAGACAAAAAACACAAGACTCAAAAAAACTCAACAATTAGTTTTAAAAACTTATAACCAAACAAGTTTTGAATTTTTAAAATTTTAAATTTCTAAATACTATTTTTAAAACATACAACTCAAAACTAGTTTAAAAACTCGTAACCAAACAAATTTTGAATTTTCAAAACTCTTTTTACAAAATTGCCTTTCAAAATAGATTTCAAAACTAAACCAGACGCAGCTAAAAGTTGCTAAAAGTATTTAGTGTAGCTTTGTGTTGGGGAGGTTGCACTCATGTCTTTTAAGACAGAGAGCAACATTCCTTGATGTTCCGCCGACTCGAATCAATGATGGCTCTTATATAACTTGTTGGACTGAAATCTCTCTTAAAATCAATTGATATTGTTGGATAAATTCTTTTTGAGTTCTTTAGTTGGTAGTCTTCGAGTCTTCAAAAATTGGCAATCATGCTACCTATGTAACATAGAAAACGAGTGCTTCAAGTCACGTTACTAAGTCATTTTTTTAAAGACAATATTTGCACCCACCAATATGTGTGCGGGAGATTACAGCAAATTTGCCTTTATGATGCAATGAATTCTGATCTAAGGATCAATTCTATCGGCGTTTGCACTAACGACAATAAATAAGAATACTCTTGATGCATTGATAATCAAATCTATAGAAAATGATTATCAATAAAGAAAGCAGAAATTTTCTTAAGAAACTTTTGATCGAAAAATCTAAATCAAGAGTGAGAATTACAAGAATGCTTTAAGGAATTTTGGATCATTGAAATGGCTGAATTTACAACTTATTTATAGGCCTTGATGCATATGATCGAATAGACATGTCTCTTAATCGCATTTAATCAAATTTTACCATTAGATCGATGATGCATAGTATGGATCAACTACACACTGAATCGATGCATTGACTGATCACACCTGATCACGATGGGGTGCATCTGATCCGTCTGATCACGCGCTTTTCCAATCAACCACTATGATCAAACCGCTCTAGATCGAACATGCAACCGTTCAATCAGTTGGTTGACTCATCGCTAATGTACTTCATATCACTACTACGCAAAGCTAACTGTGTTTCACCTCACCCATGCCACATCAGATCCACTTCATCATTCCAACTTGTCTGAAGCAAATAGAAAAGCACCATCTTGGCATCTATAGACACCCCATTTTTGACCGCCCTTATGACTTGGGCGCCACCGATTGATCACTCAATGATGAATTTATATGCTTGTCTAAATACTCGATGTCCTCAGCAGGAAACCTCAGTTTTGAGCCTCAAAAAAACTACAAACCTTGTATCTTATTTTTGGATCAAAATAGTAGTTTTTCAAGCTTGACCATTCAGAGACCTGCAGACCCACTAGTGGCTTGCCGCCTACTATTAGTGGCCTGCTAACTGTGCCAGCTATCTCCACAGATGCATGCATTGCACCAGCTGTGTCTGTATAGATATTTTCGAGATAGTCTCATATATTTCTATATATAGATGACTCTCTCTCAAAAATTAGGGTTAGAAAAATTTGTGGAACAAAGTTTTGGAAAATATTTCTTTCTTTTCATTTCTCTCTCTCCCTTGCAACTTCTATACCCTTTGCCTAGACATTCTAAACCAAACGTTGAGAGTTCTTTGCTGAGGTGTTTAAGCTTGTATTTTAGCTCTTGAGGGTGTGAAATTAGTGGTTTGTAATTCAAAGGATCACTCCTCTTCAAGAGGTATATATTCTAGCTCTTTTGCACTACTTCTTTCTTATATTTTCTTACTATTTTTGAATTGTTTTTCACCTGTGTTTATGGGCTGAAACTTGTGGTGTAAGGCCATTAAAGGTAGAGGGGTTGACCACCATTCTTTGAACCTTGCTTCCTAGGCCTTGTACCCTTGTGTTTCCCACCTGTTCGTTACCTCTTTTTGAGATTTTTATCACTAAATTTTAGAGGTTTTTCAGAGGCTAAAATGTGGTTTTGAAGTCCTGAAAATGGAAGAGTTAGCCTCCTCTCCTTTGGCTTGTTTACTAGCTTAACTGCTCTATTATTTTAGCTTGCTTTTGTAGGTGTTTTTATCTTAATTTTAGTACTGTTTTAGCCTATTTTAGGACTGTTGTAAGTTGTTCATGTCATTTATGCTTTGTATTGCATCCACAAAGAGGTTGAAGTGTATGTGGATAACATGATTGTCAAATCCAAAGTGCGAGAAGGCCACTACACCACCTTGGAAAAGTTCTTTCAACTAACCAGGGAATACAAATTGAGGTTAAACCCGCATAAATGCACATTCAGCGTAACAGCAGGGAAAATGCTAGGCTTTTTGATCACTCAGAGGGGAATTGAAGTAGATCCTTCCAAAATCAAGGCCATCTTAGAAATGCCACCACCAATGACTGAAAATGAGGTGCGCGGTTTTCTGGGTAAAGTGTAATTCATAAGACGGTTTATTTCAAAATTAACCTTGACTTGTGAACCACTATTTGGTCTCCTGAAGAAAGGAAAGAAGTTCCAATGGGACGATCGATGTCAGTTTGCTTTCGAGTAGGTCAAGTAATACCTACAGAATTCACTTGTGTTGTCGCCACTAGAGCTGGGAAAGCCTTTGATTTTGTATTTGTCGGTAACCGAGTCAACCATGGGGTGCATGCTAGCTCAAGAATCTAAGGATAGAATGGAGAAGGCCATCTATTACTTGAGTAAGAAGATGCTGGACTACGAGACCTGCTACACTCCCTTAGAGAAAGCTTGCTTAGCTTTGGTATGGGCTACTAGGAAGTTGAGGCACAACTTGTTAGTTCACTCTATAATCCTGGTTTTGAGATTAGATCTCATCAAATATCTCTTTGAAAAACTGGCACTTACAGGTAGGCTAGCTCGTTGGTTGCTTCTTCTCTCTGAATTTGATCTCAAGTATGTTACATGCAAGTCAGTTAAAGGAAGAGCTGTAGCGGAATTCCTAGCTAACCATCTAGTAGAGGGCGATGAGGCAGTGGTATATTTGTTCCCAGATGAAAGCATTCTGCAAGTCAAAGAGGAAACTTGGATGATGTACTTTGACTGAGCGTTTAATGTGTTGCTGATAGCACTCGATGATTTCCATATACCTTTAGCCTTCAAACTTGGGTTCAAGGTGTCTAACAACGAAGCATAATATGAAGTGTGCATTGCTAGTTTGAAAGTTGCCCTAGAACTAGGGGCAATAAGGTTTGATGTCATTGGGGACTCAAACTTGGTTATTTCTCAAGCAAACGGAGATTGGAAAGTCAAAGAAGAGAAGATGAAGGTTTACCTTGATATGCTAATTCCAAGGTTTGAAATGTTGACATTCACGCATCTACTAAGAGAGAACAACAAGTTTGTTGATACTTTGGCAACTCTATCTTCTATAGTAGACATCCCGTTGGGAGTGAAGATGTGTCTAATCATTATCAAACAGAAATATACACCGGCTTATGAGACCATTGCCACAATAGATGAAGTTCAAGACAAAAACCCCTAGTATGACGATATTTAGAACTTTCTGGAAAAGGAGACATATCTACCAGAGGCAAATGCCAAGGACAAACGGGGAATACGGTGTCTGGTCATCCAATTTATCATCTGCGGGGGTAAGTTGTATAAAAGAGGTTATCTGGGAATGCACAAGCTGCGTGTGGAGGAAGAGGAATCGAAGCGTCTTATGGAGGCTATCCACGAAGGAAAGTGTGGGGCACACATGAATGGTGTGATGCTAGTTCAGAAGATCCTCATACAAGATTATTACTGATCAACCATAGAGGAGGATTGCATTGGTTTTGTACAACGATGCCATAAATTCCAAATTCATGTCAATCGTATGAACATACCGCTATCTAAGCTTTACAATATGACTTCACCATGGCCTTTCTCAGTTTGGAGAATCAACGTTATCAGTGCAGTCTCGTCAAGGGGTTCAAATGGACACGAGTTCATCCTGGTGGCAATTGACTATTTTACAAAGTGGGTAGAAGCTCAGTCCTATGCAATGCTGAAAGCATCGCATGTAGCCAAATTCATTAGAAATAACATCATCTGCGGGTACGGAGTTCCGAACGAGATCATATTAGATAACAACTCACACTTCAAGAAAGAGGTGGTCGATCTACTTGAGAAATATAACGTAGCTTTTCACAAGTCATCAACATATAGACCACAGACTAATGGAGCTATTGAGGCCGCTAATAAGAATATCAAGAATATCTTGCGGAATATGGTGGAAACATACAGGGACTGGTCGGATAAATTGCCATTCGCGCTCTGGGGCTACAGAACCTCAATCCAAACATCTACAGGGGCAACCCACTATTCTCTCGTCTATGGGATGGAGGCTGTTTTGCCAATTGAAGTTGAAGTGTCGTCGTTGCGAGTTATGGCTGAGTGTCAGATAGCGAAGGTGGACTGGCAATAGAGTAGATTTGAGGAGTTAATGTTGTTTGATGAGAAAAGACTGAGGGCATTGTATTATATATCCAGGGTTACCAATGCAAAATTGCTAGGGCTTTTAACAAGAAAGTTACGTCCAAAAAGCTCAAGGAGGGAGATTACATGGAAAATTTATTAATAAATCTTATTTTCATAGTTTATGAATCATTTAATCTCATAAATATTCTTATAAATCTATAAGTTCTATTTCACATTAAAATCTCTCAAATGAAGTGTACACACATTTGAAAACGTAATAAGGAAATTGCGCACACATTAGAATGATATCCCATTATTACATTTTAAAATGATGGCACATTTGGAAAAAACAAATTAATAAGACAATAGTGTACAAATATCTCATTGTCACATTTTGAAAAGAATGACACACATGCACAAATATCCCATTATCACATCTCACATTTGAAGAAAAATTATGCATTTGACAAAAGTTTAATAAGGCAACAGTACACATCAGAATAATGTCACATTATCACATTTTAATAAGAATGACATTTAACAAAAGTTGAATAAGACAATACCAAACATTAGAAGCCTATTTGCATTTGGAATCTCCAAAACATATAGTGAAAGGATTTCACAATGTGCATTTTCAAATTCAATCAGACTTAATAATTTACAAGAAAATGCATGAAACTTTGTAAAACTTATTTTTCTAGGATAGGACTTCTGAATAAATTTCACCAATTTTTTTTTATTAACTACACAAAAGGGTGTGCCACACTCTCATGTGGACCACACTATTATATGTTTGGTAGAAAAATTGGTATTTCAAAATATCTTAATTATTTTTGTAGCCAAATAAGTTTCCATGTGTCTAGCTTTTGTTCATGCAGCATCAACTTCATTAAGAATTACACCTACACCCCATGCAAGAATTCATAGAACACCTCACGAGACAAAGCTCTTAGGCTACGTGATCGTTCTCATTGTCATCCAATGATCTCCCCATTGTCTCATGCGTAAACAAGCGAGTCATGATCACTCCCACAATGCAGGCTCCTCCAAGTATCACCAATCCAGCTGTTATTCGTTTCGCATTAGAATGATCATTCTCTTCGTTTTGCTGAGAAGCCCAATAGAACCCAATAGACCCAACAATTGCTCCAATCTTTCCAAAAGCCCCCGAAATTCCATGGCATGTTGATCGAAATCTTGCTGGAAAAAGCTCCGCAGGAACTATAAAAGTAGTCGTGTTTGGTCCAAAATTTGAGAAAAAAAATGTAAAGCCATATAGAAATAGAAATCCTCTATCTGAGTGGTCATACCAGTAAGAAAAGTATGGTATCCCCATGGCAAACAAGGCAATAGCCATAAAGAAGAAGCCCATAATCTGGATTTTGACTCTGCCAATGTGATCGATGAATAAGACAGTGGCAAAATATCCTGGGATTGTTGAGCAAATTGCCAACAGTGCTTGGAATCTTGCAACATTATAGGCGTCTTGGTACGCATTCATGTTCTCCTTTTTAGGGAGATATTGGTCATTTAATTGAGACAGAACTAAGGTAGTACTGTAAAAGACAACATCAACCAGAAACCATGAAATGGCAGAGGAGAAGAGATCGCGGCCATGGCGGCGAAAGAATGCTCTGGAAAAAAATGGGTAATCAAGTGGAGAAGGATAAGGTGGTAACTCCTCATTCCTTAGGGGAAGGTCTAGCACATTTCGCACATCGTTGACTGCTTGCAGGACATTATGCTCTACCAAAGCCGTGTATCTATTAAGAGTAAATAGACAAAATTAAAATGAGACTGTAAAGGATTTTGTGTTTGGAAAAAGTTAGGTGTCATGAAAATTTTGTCATGAAAATGATCATAAAAAATTTACGATAATTGGATTACCTTGATTAATGTGTGGTGCTTTATTCTAAGTGTAATCCAAGGGTCACAAAGCTTTTATGATTATTTTCATGAAAAAATTTTCATGATACCTAGTATTGCTGTTTGTGTTTATATAAAGGGGAAAAGTTAGGGATGATGAAATTTTTTCATGAAAATAATCAGGAAAAATTTATGATTCTTGGATTACCTTGATTAATGTGTGGTGCTTTATTCTAAATGTAATCTAAGGGTAACAAAGCTTTCATGATTATTTTTATGAAAATTTTTTCATGATATTTAGTATTGCTGTAAAAAATCAAGAAAGGCATGTATATATATAGCTACTCTAGGAGCACAAAATTCTATCATAGAACAAGAGACAATTTTCTTATATGAGATGGAGCCTGTCCATTTTATAGGTCCTACCTCATGTGAAAATGTTATGTCTGCTTTTTTATTTTGTACATGTGTATTCAATGAAACAAAACCTTGATAACAGTTGAATCGTTTCCATTAAATAATTGAAAATTTTATTCATGTAATAAAGACGTAGTATAAAGGCTCTGAATTTTATTTGAAAAAAGGTGAAGCCCCTTTCCAATTCGTGATCGGAGAGATCAAATCTAGTCAACTATGTGCCCACCTCAGGCTAGCTTTGACAATTTAGATAGTTTATTTTAAGAGACTTAAGTTAATCAAATTCAATACTCATTTGATCATATCATTATTTTACGAATAAAAATAGACATCTATTTAATTTAATTTTTTATGTTCATAATGTGGTCGATAGGCCCTACAATAAAAACTATATTTGTTATTAAGACGAGTCTGATGTGGGCCTATAGTAGATCAGAGTAGACCTCTCTAATCCTATCACAATTAGAGAATGCCACTTGCATAATTATAGAACAAAAATTTATATAAAAATTCTGATTTATTTTATATTGTGTAGCAGTCATCTATGTATTTGTCGTGTGGTATAATTTGGGGAATAAAAATGATCTGTAACTTGTGGACAGCCCTAAATTAGCTCACGGCTCGAGGTAGGTCCAGCTCGGGTAGGCTTGGGTCCGAGCTTAGCCCGAGATCCTAAGCTTAGGCTTGGATTATCATTTTAAAACCCTGTACCAGTCCGTGACCTGCCTTGACTCGGGTATGCCATTTAAAAAATTAAATTTAAATATAGACATTAGGTGGAATTAAAGATATAATATGTTAAAAAGAGCTTATAAACAAAGAAAAAATAATAGATTTATTTTTGCAACAATATCAATAGGAGTAGTACTGACTCTCACATAGCTTAATTAGTGCTAAGTAACCTTATAGAAAGATTTTCTAAAAGTTTTTGATACTGCAACAAAATTATTTTCTTGTATATACATTCCTGCTTCACCATTTATTTTACATATGTTAGCAGAAATAATGAAAATTTTCGTAACATATATGGATAATTAATATTATCTAACCATTATTACTGCAATGAAAGAAAATTTTAATAAATATTTTAATCCATTTTCTCATCTTTTAGGTTTAACCATAATAATTGATCCCAGACATAAAAAATTTACAAGAATTTTTATAATTTATTTTCACTGATCAAAAACAATTTGACCTTGTCATGCAAACATGCAAAACAATATTTGAAAAATATATGGCGGTTGTATCTGTAAATACACCTATATACACTACACCAGTAGCCTCATTTCGAGGCGGAAGATTAAGTATTTTTTCAGCAATAAAAAGTAGAAGAAAGTCTCAATATATAGGTGTAAGTAATTCTGAACTATAACGTTATTTGGAAAGCCCAGTAGTGGATGATTTCGAAAATTTTGACATTTTGTATTGGTGGAAACAAAATGAAATTATGTGGCCTTTGCTTTCACAGATGATCCATGATATACTACCCGTTCTTATTTCTACAATTGCTTCGGAAACAACTTTTAGTGCAAGTAGACGAGTGCTGAGCAATTATCGCAGCAGGCTTTGGTCTCAAATGGTTGAAGTACTGATGATATCCAGAAATCATATGTATGCGCTTATAAAAAAAAAAAAATTATAGTAAAAATTAGATAATTTAAAGTGATTTGGATGACATATCATTGGGCAACGTGAATGAATTGTCTGTTTCCTCCGATAATTGATTAACAATTTATTTTTTACTATTTTATTTCTTTATTTCTTTTTTTTTTTTTTTTTTTTTTTTTGTATTAGATTATTTAGATGGAGTATAATGCAAATGATTGATAGGCTAGTAAGTGTCAACCTAGCTATGATATACTTAACTTATAGGGATACAATTGCTCTACTATCATCAAAATTTTAAGATTTAAATTAATAAATTAAAAAAACTTAAGATTTATTTTGTTATAAGACCTAAATTCTAAAGTTTTTAAAAATTTCTCAAAAAACCAAAAAAAAAAAATCCTAATAAATCAAAGTCAAAATGACCAAACACCCAATATAATGATGTCAATATTTCAAATATTTCTTATATTTTGAAATAGAAAAGTTAGGCATTATGAAAATTTTTTCATGAAAATGATTATGAAAGACTTATGATTTTTGGATTACCTTAATTAATGTGTGATGCTTTATTCTAAGTGTAATTCAAGAATTATAAAATTTTCATGATTATTTTCATGATACCTATCCTTGCTGATTTTGAAAACATAAAAAAATGAGAAAAGCTAAGGATCATGAAAAAACTTTCATGAAAATGATCATGAAAGAATTATGACTCTTAGATTATTTTAATTAGTGTGTGGTGCTTTATTTTAAGTGTAATCCAAGAATCATAAATTTTTCATGATTATTTTCATGAAAATTTTTTGATGATACCTAGTATTACTCTAAAAAAATTTACCTTGCAGTTTCAGGCATCTTCATACGCCAGTAAAAAGTCAAACCGGCCGGAATGGAACCGATCAGGAGAATGAGCCGCCACGCCCAGTCCGCGTCCTTGGGCGTCTTCTCATAAGAAGAATGCGACGCCGCGTCAAATATGGCGCAAATCGCCATGGTCACCGTGGAACTCGCCAAAATCCCGAATCCCTGCATCGAGAAAACGGCAGCTATGAAACCGCCACGCGTCCTCCTATTAGCAAACTCCGACATGATAGTCGCCGACAGAGGATAATCCCTCCAATTCCCACACCAAGCAAGAACCTAAAAAAACCCAGACTCGTCAACACACAGATGGGGGAAGTGCAGATAGAGAATCCGCAACCAATAGAGCTGAGCACCATGAGCATGAGTGTGATGCCGTATACTCGGCGTCGGCCCATACGATCGCCGAGGTGTCCGAAGACGAGCTGGCCAATCACCGCCCCTAAGAGAGCAATGGCGACCATGGCGGAGGTGATGGCGATGGGGACCTGGTAACGCTTTTTGGGATCGTCAACGTCGCCGTAGTAGACTCGACCAATGAGTCTCATGATGGGAGGGATGCAGAACAGATCGTAGGCGTCGGTGAACAATCCCATTCCTGCAATTATGATTGCTTTATAGTGGTAGCACTGGGTTCTCGCTGTGTCGAGGGCATTGAGAACTTGTTCTAACGACATTATTACGGCACAACACCGGTGAGGAGAGAGATATATGACTTTTCTGTCTTGTTGCTGCCTCGACATGGGATGGGAAACTTATAAGTATCAAGTATTTATACGAGTGTAACTGACACCGACTTCTTGTGTTTGTAAAAAATTTTATTCGTGGTTTGAGTGTTGTCCAGCACGTCGCCATCAAAAATGCTTAGACCCTGTTTTTATTCATGGAACACTCATGACTCCTGTTTTTATACTTTTGTTTTGTTTTTTTTTTTCCTTGGATCATTAACAGGTGAATGGAGTTGTGGAGATTATGGTTTTTTTTTTTGGAGGCCTGTAACATTGTTGTGTCTCTATTTTCCGAAGAAATATGAGGAGCTTATCATTCATCTTTTAAAACACCTTCTATTATTGTGATTGAATTTGATAATAGGATCTATTATTTATTAACGTTGTGTTTGTTTGGGAGATTTAGAGAAGAATTTGGAAAAGGAAAGGGAAAGGAAAAAGCTATGTGAAATATATGTATGTTTTATTCACATTTCACCTACCTTTTCTATTTTCCTTTCCAAATCACTCCCCAAATCCCTTAACGAAACACCGCGTAAGTGTATAAAAAATAATAAAAGACATATATTTATAATTGATAGAAGATAGTATCATATAGTGTCATATTCACAAACAAAAATTTCTCCTAAATATAAACAATATAAAACAGATAGAAGAAAAAGGGCATAGAATAAAATAGATATAAATGACAGGGTACTACAAAATTTTCTATAAATTTCCAGGGCAAATTACATTCTACCCCTAAATTATTATCTCATATCATCTTACGTATTGAACTAAAAATTATAACACTTAGGCCTATTTTGGAACTAAAATTATCTCAGTATCACTCTACCTCCTCAACTAAAATTATCTCAATATCACTCATATCATTTTAAAATACAATTTTTAAGTTTTTTTTAAACAAATTTTTTTATTTTTTAGTAATTTTTTTTCATATTTTAGTCAAAAAATTTAATTTTTAGATACACCTAAAATTTAAATATTTGTGAAGAATTTTTTTAGGAAATCATTAAAGACAGAAAAAAAAATTGATATTTTTTTATATTTCTTGTCTTTTGCAAACATTTTTTAGATTTTCCGATAAATATTTTCATTGTTCAAATTTTTCTAACAAAATAAAAATTAATTTAGTGATAAAATAAAATAAAAAAGAAAATCCAAATTGAAAGTGATATTAGGTGATACTTCAAGGGGGTAAAGTGATATGAAGTGATAGTTCAAGGGGGTAAAGTGTAATTTACCTAATTGATTAAAAGGTATTTTAGTCATAAAGATTCAAATTGAAAAAAGATAATAATAATTAGTAAATGAGGGGGATTAATTGTTAAAATTTTTAGTTGAAGGAGGTAAAGTGATACAGAACACTAGTTGAAGGGGTAAAATATAATTTACCCAATTTTCTACTAAATTGCTAAACTATTACATGGATATGGAACTCATACTCATGTGATTGTTTGATAAAAAATTTGAGATTTATAACATTTTTTAATGTCATAATTAAATATTTTTCAGTGATAAACAAAAATAATAAAGAGTCATAACCAAATACTATATAAGATATACTTAAACACTTTTTGAATTATAACAAAAATCATAAGCATAATATATCAATCAATATCACAAAAAGTTATAACTAATACCACAATGACTCATAACCGAGTCATAATACCATAATAGGTTATAATCAAATGTCACAAATCATGATATATGGTACACCCTAAAATAGGGTGTGTTTTACAAAATTTCCAAAAGCAAAATGTTATCTATCATGAAATTGTGTTTCAAATTTGATCTTAAAAATAAGTTGCATGGTATAGATTTAAAATTAGTAAGGTGTGAATCACATTTAGAACGCATTATTTGGTGGTCTTGTAATATTATTTTACACTATTCAACGTCTAACACCCGTCATAGTGTCTCCCATAAACTCAAAAATTAAAAAAAAAAATACTGAATCCCACTATATTGAATTATAAAAATTAATTTGGGGTGCCACGAGGATTTACTCCAGGGGATACACGTCTCGAATCCACATCATGTTTGTACGAGCAAGAAATATTCTTTCTCGTATAATCCTGTTGATCAAGTCTACGCTCCGCCATACGACGTCGCTTTACTCCCTGAAAATACAAACTTGAGCTAGCCGGCGGGTGTGTACCAGATACCTCTCCGATGCCTAAGTCAGCAAAATAGACAAATAGACAAAAACTCTGTGTATTCGGGAATCAAAGTTGTGTTACCTCTCCATAGGTGATATTGTGAGCTTTTATAAGTTCCATGTGGCACAATCCTAGTAGGATTCTTACTCCTCCATGTAGAGTCCTCCTAGGAATCACATTCCTGAAAGATAATGCTTATCCTTCAACACCTCCCTCACTGCTTAAACCAAGTGAGATGGTTTTACCATGGTCGGATTCCAATATAACCAAGGTAAGCATGGCTATGCTAAGCTGCAGAGTAGACCGAACTAAAGCCAGTTCGGTTTCTTCCATTCACTGCTCTTACCTCGGCTTCTCCTATACAAACCACGGTGTGTTTAGACCGAGCTAAGAAATAGTAAGGTTTTGACCGAGCTAACCGCAACATGCCATGACCAGGCTAACTCTGAGTATGATGACCGGGCTGTCTGTAACGCTCTCTTGGACCGGGATAACAACAAGGCCTTCTGGGGACCAGGCTTACGCCAAGGCCCTTTTACTCCACCCTTCTTACTGTGGCTCACAACGGCCCATTACCCAGCTCGGCCCAATTTATATACATAAATTACCCTCTCAATTGCCCCTTAATTCTATCTGCACAGCATGATAGGGATTACCTGTTACCAGCCAAGCTAAAAAGTTTTAGCTTTCCAACTGAGGTAAAAAACTTTAGTTTTCCAATCGAGCTACAAAACTGTCCAGTCAAAAATGTCTCTTCAATCGCAACATCTGAATCGCTTCTCATTCCAAGGACACGTGACACACTCTGATTGGCCCAATGCAGCTGTCATGCCGTCTTCGTATCTCGTGAATTTTGAACAGTCCCACTCTTTTTGTCATTCCTTCTACACAAAACCACCCATTGTTTTGAATCATTCACTTCACTATTCATCTCCCCCTCTGTCTTTTGCTTAAGAACTTTCACTGTTCTTGGATCTACAACTGAAAAAAGCTTCGTGCCTCCTTCTAGTGCCATTCCATTTTCCAGTTCCCTCCTCACGTCCTGGTAAGCTACACAGATCTGTTCTCTTTTTGTTGTTTTCGCCTTTGTTTAATCCATAGCATATTGACTATGTGTTTTTGCAAAACACATTATTTCCATTTTTTGCTTCGCCTTGTGTTTTCTGGGAAAAAACCTTATAAGAACCACTTGTATTTCACGAAACAATTTGTGGAACGTTGTATTTGATCCAAAATCACAATGTAACTAAACTAAAAAGTTGTTTGTAGTTAATGTCAATCTAGCCAGACTAACCAACTGAACTAACACTTCATGCTATACCGGTAGTTTCAACAAGTAAAACCCCATTTTGATTCAATTAGCCGAGCTATCGAACCGTACTAGGCCTGTGCAGTAGCACGCTTGAAAGCCTCAACCACGACCGAGCTACAGCTTGGGGCTAAACCAGCCCTCTTAGTTCAAACCGAACTTAGAACGCTGCCCCTAGAGGCTCAACCGGACTAACAAACCCGTTGCTCAAACCGAGCTAAGACCCGTAGTATCTCACATAGCCGAGCTAGGACTTCATTTATCTTGCCTTTATTTCTTTTAGCACGGTCCAACGATCTGTGCTTAACACTTTTGTTTTTTACTTTGTAGACTTAGGTTGCCCAGGCACTTCTTTGAGCGCTCAACCGAGCTACTCAGCACCATTCTTCGACCGAGCTAATACTCAGTTTAATTTATTCAAAACTTAAACCACAAATGGGAAAGTATAGATTTTTAGTAAACTCACCAGGGGCCATAACTGAATTTCGTAAGGACTACCAAATTCCGGATGATGTTCACCTCTCACTGGCCGAACTAGAAACCGTTCCCTAGGGAAAATAAGGTTTTGTCCCTTTTAACGTTATTTCCATCGTAGAGTGCAGTCTGCGATTCCCTGTACAGCCCTTTCTATGTGAATTTCTTAGGCAAACCAAGCTTTACCCCACCTAACTTTCCACCAATTCTTACCGTATAATAAACGGCATAGCCGAGCTAAACCGTCGAACTGGCCTTAACCTCAGTCTGGTCGAGCTTTTTCACCTATACTCCATAGGATCAGCTGAAGATGGCTGGGTTTACTACTTACGAATAAGGCGCCGGTGTGAAAAAATAATAAAGGATACTCCGGATAAAGACGTGAACGACGATGATTTCTTCTGGGTATTTGGGAATTTTGAGGACCAAGCCCCGATCCCTAGCCACAGAATAAATTGGAACAAGGGTGTAGCCGGTAGGATTACCTCGGCTTAATTCCATGCTTTTCTTTCACTTCGGTTTTCTGATCTTGAACCATACTGACTGTTGTCTTCCTTTTTGTAGATTTGAACTTTCTTAAGTCCCAATACAGCTACCCCGACTTGAATGTTCTTCGCGTCGTGCTACGATATCCAAACCGGAGTTGGACCGAGCTACTGAATTTGGAGCCGACCTACTGATATAGTGGTAAACGAAAGACCAAGGTAACTGACTTTTTGTTGGAAGCCTCTCCTGAACCAGACTCATCCTTGCCTCAAATCAATCTCATTCCATTAACCGTCGAACAAGAAATGGCCAAGAAACGAGCTGTAAGGGCCCTTCTGACCGAAACAAACCAACCCGAGGCACCACCAGCCGGTCAGACTCAGGAGACCATGGTGGCCCTTCCATCCCATCAACCCTCATCATCTCGTCCAAACAAGCGTGTTCGGATTTCCACGACTGAGCCACGCCTTGTTGATGAAGAAGATACCATCCTTCCGCCAAGCCCTCCACCGAGCCCACAACCGAAGCGCTCTGACCAAGCTAGCTCTTCCAAGTGGGCTCCAAAGATCACTTTTCAGAACCGTGCTATCACGGATTCTGACTTAGTGGTCGCAGAAAAAGACCACCTGATGGCATTCAACCTGGCTAAAGGTGTTTGCCTTCCAGCCGACATGAGGCACCATGACTACCTAATCGAGCTGAAGGCCCTTCGCTCGTCCACAAAATCAATGGTGCTGGTAAGTTGCTTCTTTGCTTATTTTTTCAACATTTTTACAACTTTCAGGTCGGTTTTGTTGAAAAGTGTCTTACCTTCCTCTTGCAGGCTATACAGAAAAATCACATCGCTCATAAGCGAGTGTTAGAACTACGAAAAACCACAAGGCAGGCCATGGCCGAGGCTAACGAAAAGGCGGCCGAGCTAAAAGAGTCCCAACAAAAGGTGGCCAAGCTAGAGACCGAGGTGGCTCAACTCACCAGGCTAGTTACCTCGGCTGATGCTAATAAACAGAAGGCCCTGGCCGTGATGAAAGACAAATACTTGTTCGAGCTGGCCAAGCTCGATGGCAAAAAGAATGCAAAGATCGCCGAGTTGAAGAAAAAGACAAAGGACGCAGAGGACCGGGGTTACAAGGAAGGGGAGGCCACTTACATTAAGCAGTGCGAGGCGGCCAAAGACCTTTTCTTCAAATGTGGATGGAGGGCGGCCGTGGCACAGCTCGGTCACGGCCTTGAGACCGAGGTCTTTAACCCTCCTTCATATTTCATACCGAGCTCAATGATGGAGTACGCTGCTACCATTCAGCAGTAATTTCTAGAAGTGGAGGATGAAGATGAAGCTCCAGAAGACAACACTCAGCTCGATTGCCAGTCTACCTCCCCAACTCCAGAGGTCTCTGTCCCGCCTTTGCCTGCTGATGCAGATCTTTCAACCGAGCTTAACTAAGAGGTGTCTACCACAACCGAGCTACCCCTGGGTGAAGACCATGTTGTTCTTGATGCTGATTTGGATAACCTTTTTGCTTAATCTCTGTAATTTCTTCTTTTTACTTTTGGAAAAATATTGTAACCGGGCTGAGGCCCCATCTTTTGTGCTTGATTTGAGTTTCTAATGAAATCTTCTTTTGTTCCATCTTTTATCCTGGTTTAATCTATGCTTGCTTTACCTTTCCAACTGTAATCTGAATGATGTGTAACATTCTTTAGTCGGGATACCTATCCCGGTTTTAACCTTGAAATCTCTGGTTTTACCTACCAACCTCTTTAGTCTAGGTTTTTTACCTCGGCTAAAGATCACAACAAGTGGTATTCCAGCCAACCACTCTTCAGCCTTGATCTTTATCTCGGTTGAAGAGTATTAAGTATTGGTTTTTCCAGCCAACCATTCTTCAGCCTGAGTTCTTATCTCGGTTGAAGAGTACTAAGTGTTGGTTTTTCTAGCCAACCACTCTTCAGCCTTGAGTTCTTATCTCGGTTGAAAAGTACTAAGTGTTGGTTTTTCCAGCCAACCACTCTTCAGCCTTGATCTTTATCTCGGTTGAAGAGTACTAAGTGTTGGTTTTTCCAGCCAACCTCTAAGTTGGTTTTTCCTGCCAACCTAGAGTAAAGTGTTTAGTTTATTCCGGCCAAACGTTCTGCAGCCTGGAGCCTTATCCTAGGCTTAGGAGGGGTGTTGGTTTTTCCAGCCAACCTCTAAGTTGGTTTTTCCTGCCAACCTAGAGTAAGGTATTTGGTTTTTCCTGCCAAACTTCCTGCAGCCTGGATCCTTATCCTGGGCTTAGGAGGGGTGTTGGTTTTTCCAACCAACCTCTAAGTTGGTTTTTTCTGCCAACCTAGAGTAAAGTGTTTGGTTTTTGCGACCAAACGTCCTGCAGCCTGGATCCTTATCCTGGGCTTTAGGAGAGGACAAAGTTGGTTATTCCGGCCAACTCTATTTTTATTGCCCCTAGCTCACTAAAACAACTTTTACAGAATAAAACAATTATGCTGAAAAGAAAATTACTTGTTTTATTGAGAAAAAGAAAAATTACAAGTACTGAAAAGCTAAAAATAAAGTAGTTTGAGATTGGCAATGTTCCATGGCCTGGGAATGGCTTTGCCGTCCTTGTCCTCCAATTGGTATGCCCCTTTTCTGGCTGACCCAACCACTTTGTAAGGTCCTTCCCAATTGGGCTCTCCGGGTACTAAGGTATTTCTCATCACTTTGCGCAGTACCCAAACTCCGATTTTGAATTGTCTTGGATGTACTGTTTTGTTATACTTTCTAGACAGCTCTTGCTAGTACGAGGCAATGTGAACCAGTGCTCTTTCTCTTCTTTCTTCTGCAAGATCGAGCTCCAATGCTATGGCTTCTCCATTTGAGTCTGAGTCAAAATTTTCACTTCTAATTGTGGGGAGGCCAACTTCCAGTGGGATTACTGCTTTCATGCCATAGGCTAAGGAAAATGGTATTTCGCCAGTAAACCGTCGAGGTGTGGTACAGTAAGCCCATAAAACGTAGGGAAGTTCCTCAGCCCACTTGCCTTTTGCTTTCTCTAATCTTTTCTTTAATCCGTCCAAGACCACTTTGTTTGATGCTTCTGCTTGGCCATTTGCTTGTGGGTATGCTGGTGTAGAGTTGTAAAAATCTATCTTATATTATGCACAAAAGCCTCTAAAGATTCTGCCATCGAATTGAGTGTCGTTGTCCGATATTAGAGCTTTTGGTATGCCGAACCGAGTGATGATATTCTGCCAGACGAACTTTTTCACATCCTTCTCCTTTATTGATGCCAATGCTTCTGCTTCCACCCACTTTGTGAAGTAGTCTGTTGCTGCAAGGAAGAACTTTCTATTGCCGGGTGCTATTGGAAGTGGTCCTACTATGTCCAAGCCCTACATTGCAAAGGGCCATGGGCTTGTCAATGGTATGAGTTCTCTGGCTGGCTGATGTATTTGGTGTGCGAACTTCTGACATTTCTCGCACTTTTTGACACACTTCTTTGAATTTGCTTGCATGTATGGCTACCAATATCCTTGCGAAATTGCCCTGTAGGACAATGATCTTCCTCCTTGATGGATTCCGCATACGCCTTCGTGTATTTCGAACAAGAATGCTTCCATTTTGCTAGGGTGGACACAATTTAGGTAAGGTCCTGTGAATGACTTCTTGTACAAGGCCATTGATGGGGAGAGCCAAAATCGCTGTGACTTGGCTCTTATTTTGTTGGCCTCTTTCTTTTCTTCCAGTAAGACGCCGTCTTTTAGGAATAGTATGATGAGATCCATCCACGAAGGGCCCAGTTCGACACAACATACCTCTTCTATTTCGGGTTCTTCAATGCTTGGTCTTGGTAGGTAGTAAATCAGCAATGGATGGGGGATGGAGGTATCTGCCATTAAAGCAAAGCCTGCTAGTTCGTCCGCTCTACTGTTTTCTTCCCTGCCGATCTGCTCTATCCGCACTACTTAAAATTTCTTGATCTCTCTTCTGACTAACTCTTGGTACTTAGCCATCCTGTCATCCTTTGCCTCGTAGTCACCTGAAATTTGGTTTACCACCAGCTGTGAGTCACTGTAAACCATTAGCTCAGTGGCCTTCATGTAGGATGCTGATTTTAAGCTTGCCAGAAGTGCTTCATATTTCGCTTCGTTGTTTGATGCTGGGAAGCCAAGGTTGACTACTTGCTCCACCACTAAGCCGTCTGATGAGATGAGGACTATGCCGAGTCCTGCACCGTGCCTGTTGGATGCTCCATCCACGAAGAGCTTCCACATCTCTCCAACGAACAATTTCCAGCAAATGGAGGGATCAGATGATGCCTTAGGATCAAAAGTGTTGCTGGTGTTTTCTTCAATGTTCATGCTTATTGTTTGCCCCTTACTATCTGATTATATTAAGTCTTTATTTGCTGGTGAGTCTTGACTTGGTGTAGCATGGTTTGCTTTTTCCTCCCTTACTTTACTCTGGTTTGCCTTAGGGTTTGACTGGGTATCCTGCATCGGGGGTTGCGCTATTCTGGCGTCAATTTCCAACCCTAGTTCGGTTGTATCAGTCAGGTCGACTGGGCAGATATGATGACTTCCTGGGGTGAATTCTGCGACAAAGTCTGCCAAGGCTTGGGCTTTTACCGTGGTTCTGGGTTGGAACTTGATGTCGAACTGTCCCAACTCTACTGCCCATTTTAGGATCCGCCCAGAAAAGTTTGCCCTCTCAAACAAACCTTTTAATGGAAAGGCTGTGAGAACAACTATGGTGTAGGCGTGAAAGTAATGCGATAACTTTCTTGAGGCCATCATCAAGGCTAGGGCCAGTTTTTCTAGTGGTAAGTACCTTGTTTCTGCGCCTAGTAATGTCTTACTGACATAAAAGATGGGCAGGTGTTGGATTCATTCCGCTCGGACCAACACTGCGCTAATTGCGTGCTGTGAAACTGCCAGGTACAGAAAGAGTTCTTCTCTAGGTATTGGGGTTACAAGCAGTGGTGGAGCAGACATATATTCTTTCAAGTTTTCTAGAGCGTGGTCGTATTCTTCGTCCCACTCGAACTTCGCTTTTAATGCTTGAAAAAATGGTCGACATCTGTCTGACGATCGACTTATGAATCAGTTGAGTGCAGCTGCCATGCTGGTGAGATGCTGCACTTCTTTAACTGAGTTGAGCCTCTCCAGATCCTGAATTGCTTTGATTTGAGAGGGGTCTGCCTCAATACCTCGGTTGGTCACCAAGAAGCCCAGGAACTTGCCAGATCCTACACCGAACGCACATTTGGACGCATTGAGGTGTAGCTTGTGCTTCTTCAGGATCTGAAACATCTCACCTAGGTCCTTGAGATGGTCATTCTCATCTTTGCTCTTGACCACAAGTCGTCGATGTAAGCCTCTATTGTTCTGCCTAACAATGGTTCAAACATCTTGGTGACCATCCGTTAGAATGTTGCCTCTGCATTCTTTAGGTCAAAAGGCATGACCTTGTAGCAGTACAGTCCTCTTGGCGTTATTAAAGATGTGACCTCCTAGTCTGGTTCATACATAGCGATCTGATGGTAGCCCCTGTACGCATCAAGAAAGCTAAGTTGGTTGTGCCCCCCCGTTAGGTCTACCAGTTGGTCTATCCAGGGTAGAGGAAAGCTGTCCTTTGGGCATGCTTTGTTGACTGTTTTATAGTCCACGTAGGCACGCCATTTTCCATTCTTTTTTGGCACCACTACTGTATTGGAGATCCATCTGGGGTAGTGCACCTCTCTGATAGCTCCTGTTTCTAGTAAGTTTTCTACTTCTTCCGCCACTATCTCGGCGTGGTGGAGTGTCGATTTACGAGTGCGCTGAATGATTGGTCTGGTGGTTGGGTGGACGTTCAATTGGTGACAGATGAAGCTTGGGTCAATGCCAGGCATGTCATACGGCGTCCAGGCAAACACTTCGATGTTAGAGGTCAAGAATTCCATGACCTCTATTCTCTCAGTGCTGGACATAGATGAGCCAAGCAAAAAGAACTTATCCGGGTTCTTTTCATCTATTCTTACCTATACCAAGTCTTGCACTGCCTTCTGTTCAGCGATTTTGCCGACATCCGCGAACAATTCATTGCTCTCTGGTTTTTCCACCATCTGAACAAACCCCTTGGCAGCTCGGCTGCCATTTACGGTGACGAAGCATTGCTTGGACATAATTTGGTCTCCAAAGACCTCTTCAATTACTCCGATTTCGTTAGGGAACCGCATTACTTGATGGTAGGATGATGTTACTGATCTCATGGTATGCAGCCATGTTCTTCCCAAGATTATGTTGTAAGTGGAAGGGACTTTCAATACCCAGAATTCCACTTATTTCGTCATGCTTCCCGCTCTAACTGGGAGGATTATCTTGCCAATTGGCCATTCTGGCATTGAGTTGAATCCGATCAGGGGAGATACCGTAGGTGCCAAGTCTTTGTCTTCTAGTTTCAATTGTTTGAATGTTTCGTAGAACATTATCTCACATGAGCTCCCTTGGTTAATCAAAATCCGCTTGACGTCAAAATCCTTGACTCGGAGAGTGACGACCAGTGCATCATTGTGAGGGTAGTATATTCTTGCCAAGTCTCTATCTGAAAAAGATACGACGTTCGTGGCTTCTGTTCTCCCATTTTTAATGGTAGGTTGGGCGCTTAGTACATCTCTTAAGTGCTCAGCTTTCTTGATCATGCCCCTGAGCTCGCATACGCGCTCAGGTTCGAATACCCCATGGATTACGTTGATCACGCCTTGAGGTGGGGCGTCAATTGGCATTCCATTTGGGTTGTTGTGGTCTTAGAGGGCTGGCTGCGTCCCTCCTTCTATGTACTTGTCCAGATGGCCGGCTGCCACCAACTCCTCCAGATGCTGCCTCAATGGTGTGCAATTTTTAGTACGGTGCCCCTTTTCCTTATGGAAGGTGCACCGGGATCTTTCGTCGTAATCCTTTTGCGTTTATCCCAGCTTAGCTGGCCATCTGACGAAAGGTTCATTGTGTATCTCGCTTAGAATCTGATAGATCGGTTTTTTGAATACCGTGGTAATGGCAGTGCAGACTCTCAGCCATCTTTTATCTTGGTCCTCTTCGTTGTCCCGCCTGCCTTGTCCGTTTTTGCTTGGACGTTTTACCGTATTGACTTTTGCCGAAGTCTTTTTATCTGGTATTACGGTTGTACCAGACTTTGTTTTAGCACGGGCGCCATCCTCCTCCACCTGAATGTACTGGTGTACCCTCTCCATTAAGGCCTCCATTGTGAGGGGTAGCGTCATGGTGATTGAGTCCCTCAACCTATTCCTGACTGGAAGACCTCTTTTGTATTGTGCGATGGAGAGATTGGTAGGGCAATCCCCAATCTGGTTAAAGGTCTCCCAGTTGCGACTATTGTAGGATCTTAATGTCTCTTTGTCGCCCATGTCAATGGAGAGAAGCTAGTCGATCTCCACTGGCGTTTTGGTGTTCATCCTAAACCTTGTCACGAACGCCTCTGCTAATTGCGCCCAGGAGGTGATGTTGCCTTCTGGTAGCCTTTCGAACCAGGTTAATCCTAGGTCGCCAAGGCTGGATGGGAATAGGATGCACATTAAAGCCTTGTTTCGTCGATATACAGCCATAACCTGGCGAAAGTGGCTCAAGTGCGAGTAGGGGTCCGTCTTCCCCTCATATGTGGTGAATTTGAATGGCGGGAAAGTAAGAAGCACGTTCTCAATTGCCGGAACGAGCGGCGGTCTGTGACCTCGCTAATGCTTTGTCTGTAGGTTAAATGGCGGTGATGGCATTCCTACCTCGACGCTTCCATGCGACCGAGGAGCCAACCGTTGAAGGGCAGAAACTCTGTGTGGGTCGCGCGCCCTGGCATCCTCCTTCCATCATGCCCTTTTTTCTAGCACAGTTCGTAAGTCGGACCATCTAGGTAACTCCGTCTGCTTGGATGTTGTCTGGTGCGTGTGCGAGGGCCGATAGGTGCTTCCCTCTGTGTATGACCTCTCAGATCTCGTTCTTTTAGATCTAGAGTGACGAGTTCTAGAAGTCCTGGATTGAGTGTCGCTTGTTCTGAGGCTCTTATTCTCTGCTTGTGATGGCGTGGTATGCCTACTGCGATCTTCTGAGTGGTGAGGGGGCGTGTTGCCTTTACGCCCCTCTCCTGTCGTCGCCCATTTTCCCTTGATCTGGCGCTTCATGGCCTCCATATCCGCCGCCATCTTCCTTATTAGTTCATCATGCTCTTTCACGCGATCCTCAAGAGCTTGAGGGTCGATTCTTCGCCTCTGCCTTTCAGGACTTTGTGAGCGAAAGCGACGGGGGCTGTTGTTTCGCCTCCCCCTTGCATCCCTTCGGGGGTTCTGTCGCTGTGGCTCCAAATCTGCCATAGGAGGGATAGAGGGAAAACCTTCGCACCTCCCACCTCCCTCTGGGGTTTGCCCGTCGATGGTGGACTGTGGCAAATCTTCGTTGTGCGCCATTGCTTCTAACCAGTGAGGTTAACTTGATCAAGAGGTTTTGTTCTTTCTGTTATTCCTACAGACGGCGCCAATTGTACGAGCAAGAAATATTCTTTCTTGTATAATCCTGTTGATCAAGTCTGCGCTCCTCCGTACGACCTCGCTTTACTCCCTGAAAACACAAACGTGAGCTAGCCGGCGGGTATGTGCCGGATACCTCTCCGATGCCTAAGTCAGCAAAATAGACAAATAGACAAAAGCTCTGTGTATTCGGGAATCAAAGTTGTGTTACCTCTTCATAGGTGATGTTGTGAGCTTTTATAGGTTCCGTGTGGCACAATCCTAGTAGGACTCTTACTCCATGTAGAGTCCTCATAGGAATCACATTCCTGAAAGATAATGCTTATTCTTCAACACCCCCCTCACTGCTTAAACCAAGTGAGATGGTTTTACTGTGGTCGGATTCCAATATAACCGAGGTAAACATGGCTATGCTAAGCCGCAGAGTAGACCGAACTAAAGCCAGTTCGGTTTCTTCCATTCACTGCTCTTACCTCGACTTCTCCTGTACAAACCATGGTGTGTTTAGACCGAGCTAAGAAATAGCAAGGTTTTGACCGAGCTAACCGCAACATGCCACGACCGGGCTAACTCTGAGTGTGGTGATCGGGCTGTCTGTAACGCTCTCTTGGACCGGGATAACAACAAGGCCTTCTGGGGACCGGGCTAACGCCAAGGCCCTTTTACTCCGTCCTTCTTATTGTGGCTCACAACAGCCCATTACCCAGCTCGGCCCAATTTATATATATAAATTACCCTCTCAATGTTTAACATTTTTTTTCTTTTTTTCTTTTTTTTTTTTGTCCAACTATCATCCAACTCTTGATCCAAAAGCCACAAATGTGTTAGATAATGGCCAGTTGAAAAAGTGCCAGAGATGATCATCCTCCTCCGCAATTTTTTAAGTCATTTTCTAAATATTTTCCCCAAGTTCCTTATATTGTTGCAAATAAAATCAATAGAAACATTTATAATTTGAAAATGAACAACTTAATGCATATAATTAGATAAAGTGAGGCTAGGAATTCCCCAAAAAAAAAAAAAAATCCAAATATTTTATACAAGACTCAAACCAGACCCACACTTATATGAATACTGTGTAAAATATTTAATAATTCTTCATTTATGCTCTCTAACATTTTGAAATTTAATAGACATATAATCTAGTGTTACCGAAGTACTTAATAATTTTAAAAAAATTTATGGTACACACTCCTCAAAAGGTCATATGCACCTATTATCTAAAATGCCTAATATTATCACAAAATGTGTAACTTTATTTGCAAATGAATTACATAACATTTATTATAAAAATACATAATATATATTACAATAATAAATAGTAATGGTAGATATAATAGAAACATGTTGAGAGGTGTGTACTATACTATTATCCAATATTTATGCTATTGTGCAGTAACATAAGAACAATATTGTCTATATAATATCTTTCTTACTTATCATTGATTTAGGTAAGAAAGTCATCACAATTATATTAATGTTTTAATTAATAATACGAAAAATAATAATTGATAGTTGGTGTAGAATACTAAATAAACATAGTACTATTATTTTTAAATTTGATATATGATATAGGGTTACCAATCTACTTAATAATTTTATGAAATTTAATGGTATACATCTTTCAAAAGGTGTGGATTACATGCATCTGCTACTTAAAATGTGTAGTATTATCTCATATTGTATAACTTTATTAACAAAAAAATGATGAAATATTAATTACAAAAATACTTAATATATATCATAAAAATAGATAATAATGACACATATGATGCATACTTTTTTAGGACTATGTACCATAGCATTATCCAATAATATATGCCATTGTGCACTAACATAAGAGCAATATTGTCTATATAATATCTTTCTTACCTGTCATTGATTTGATGATAAAGTCATTACAATTATATTAATGTTTTAATTAATAACACGAGGAATAACAAATATTACTTGTCATTGATTTGATGATAAAGTCATCACAATTATATTACTGTTTTTTACCTAATGATAAGAGGAATAACAAAGCTATTGCTTGTCATTGATTTGATGATAAAGTCATCACAATTATATTAATGTTTTAATTAATAATACAAGAAATAACAATTGGTAATACGTGTAAATACCACATAATATTATGGGTACTTAATATTTTTTTTTCTTAAACAGTAGTCTTATCATTTTTAATATAATAATAATGATTTATTAGATGTTAGGGTAAATTACACTCATCCCTTAATATTTAAAAAAATACAATTAACTTTATATTTTTGACATATTTACACTGATATCTCTCAAATTATGTAATATTACTCGTATAATGTGTATTTAAAATTAGGATAAGTTACAAATACACTATCTAAGATTTGTTTAAAATATAGATTGATCCCTATAGTTTGAAAAATTACAAATACCCCTTGTCATAATTTTTAATTTAATAAAATTAACTGAAAAAATAAAATTCTTAACTGTTCTCTTATATAATACTGAAATTACGTGAATTATCAATTAAAATAAATTTTTAATATCATTAAAAATTATTAATTAATTTAATAATTTATTAATAAAAGTTGTTATTTATTATGAAATTATAAATCTTATGAGGCGTGATGTAATTTACTAAATTTAAGAAACAATTTATATTTTAAACAAATTTTAGAAAATATATTTATAATTAATCTTTAAAATTATTATTATTATTATGAGATCATGATTCCAAAGAAAATTCGAATCAAACCGTTTGACTTTATGTTATTTTGCATTAACAAAAGTATTAAAGGGGCGATGATTGTCTAAAGTTTATTAAAATAGACTGGGTGTCCGCTTAATTTGGGCCCGTTGACAGCTTAAATGCAGTTCATTCGTGAATGAATTTAATTTGATAATTATTATTATATAATTTTATCATATTTATTTAAAAAAATTGAATGGTAAATACAATTTTAAGAATATATCATCGAATTCTTTCAAAATATATATATATGATGAAATTATTTGACTATAAAATCAATTTATTTTTGAGAAAATTGTTAAAAAGTCCAATTTAAGAAGAGTAAGTCATTGGGTCCAACAGATATTTTTTGTTGTTGAGAGGTCCACCTTTTGTGAAATAATTTGGTGAGAAATCCTTTATATTATTTTGGAGGACGTTTTATTTTCAATTTTATCCCTTAATTTATCTATTGACTTTTTTTATCTGTTAACTTTTTTGACTATTTGTTCAAATTTACATCTATCTATTCAAATTATTTTCTATCTGTTCAAATTTTGTAACTATTTGTACAATTTTTTTACTAACTGTTCAAATATTTTTTATTTGTTTAATTTTTTTGATTATCTGTTAAAATTTTTCCTTTTATTTGTTCAAATATCTGTCCAAATTTTATATCTATTCAAGTTTTTTCCCTAAATTCTATCTGTCAAAATTCTATATGTTCAATTTTATTTTATTTTTTTATAACTATTGAAATACTAAGCCAAATCAAATCCTATCTGTTGAAATAAAAAGCCAAACCAACCCCTATTTGTTGCAATAGCAAGCTAAACCAAACCCTATCTATTCTAAATTATTTGTTTCTATCTGTTCAAATCTATCTATCTCTCTCTTTCTCTCTCTCTCTCTCTCTCTCTCTCTCTCTCACACACACACACACACAAACACACACACATACACACACATGTTTATCTATTCAACACAAAAACAAAAACAAAAACAAAATTTTAATTGTTTTATCATCATCAACAACAACAACAACAACACACCAGATCAACAACTACAATTACAAAAAAAAAAAGAAAAAAAAAAGAAAAAAAAGATTGGTTCAACAAAATGAAGCAGAGCCATGGTCAAGAACATAAAGTTTGATCTCTTTATGTCTTCAATACAAATGGTGTTTTGGACCATTTTTTGATCTCTTTTATGAAGCTTCATGTTTTCTAATTCAATACAAAAATAAAGATCTCTTTATTTTTGGGTGAAGACTTCAATTCTTCAACGATTGCACTTAGAAACACAATAGCAAATAGATGATGGAGATAAAAGATTAAGTGAAGAAAAGGGCAAAATAGTTAAAGAGAGAATAATAGTAAGACTCTCCTATGGATTTCTCACTTTCACTCTCAAAGTAGATAATAGAGAAGGGAAATTAGTTCTCTCCCAAAAAATTGTCTCTCCAAAATCCACTTATTTATAAAGCTATGGATGAGTACTATTTATAGTCACCTCTTGATGTAGGATGGAGTCCATGTGCAAGGCATATGGGGAATATTCCCTCTAACCACTTTTTCCGAGGAGCTGACCTTTCCGAGGAGCTGACCTCTCCAAGGATGAGAAAAATCCCGAAAAAGAAATCAATCTCTCAGCGAACCCTTCTTCCTAGCCACGTCTAACCAATGATCCCCAATCATTCCAAAAGGTCAGGGTAGTCCAGAGGACGCCTTGCCTGTAACAATCCCAACCTGTAATTAGCTAATAAACTGTACTTAAGAATGCTTAATCAATAATAAAGACGAAAGCCTAAGTTAATTGCATGTGCCATGTGTTATTTGTGAATATATGTCTGTCATAGAAAGATCTGTCTATGTTTCGTTTCAGTATGCAAATTGAAGGCCCTATCAACATCTGAACATGAAATTGATTAAGTATATGTGTTATTAGAATTTTTGGAATGTTATGGTAGGTTTAATTGAAATTCGATTCGAACCCAATTAATTAGAATAAAATAATCCTAATTGACTACCCTTAACTCAAGTTAATTAATGCAACCTACTTAAGCCTATATAAGGCCACTTGTAACCCAACCTACAACATTCTACACATCTTCTTCATCATCTTTGAGAGCACGTAGAGAGAGAGAGAGAGAGAGAGAGAGAGAGAGAGAGTGTGTGTGTGTGTGAAGAAAAGAGTAAAATCTAAGGGGGAAAGGAAGAATTTGAAAGCATAGTTAGAGAATTAGCTTGCTAACTCAAAAACATAGCAATCTAGAGCCTAATTGAAGAGTTTAGGTAAGAATTCAAGCTTTTAGTAGAGTCATTGAGACACTTAACACATGAATTCCAAAAGAATTAAGTTGATCAATGCAAGAATTGAGTTAATGAAGTAGGAAAGAAGACCATATCATGCATGCATGCATTTTATCTCATTTTAAGTTTGAATTTCAACCAATTCTCACATGCATGTACTAATTCTAGCTAGGTTTTGAAAGTTCATCACATTTCATGACATTTTATCTTAATTAATCATGTTTTGGAAAAAATGAAGTCATGTTAATTCATGCATGTTGATTCATGTGAGCTTTAAGTTGGTTCTAAAAGAATTGGCATACTTTTGGGCTTGATGTTGCGAAATGATCTTTAATTCATAATGTTTTACAAGTTTACAAGTGTTTTCTTCAATTTTAGCCCAAAAGAATGTGTTTTGATGCTTTGGAATTGAAGTTTGGAGCTTAGAGAGCAATCTAGAAATTCCGGAATTCGCACTTTCGCTCCAGCGGTGGAATCTGTGCTCGAGCGAAGAATGCAAGCTCTCAGTTGTTTTACAGAGTTTGGGGGTTGGCTTAAGCAGAACAAGTTGCGCTCAAGTGACCACCTTTATTTTTGAATCTCAGCTCGAACGTAGGAAGTTGAGCTCGAGCGTAAAATTCGAGCTCCCAGAAGTTTTGCAAACAATTACAGGGTGGCTCGAGCTACAAAGTGTGCACTCGAGCGAACCCATGTTTATTCAATCTTTGGCTCGACCCACTATCGAGTGTAAAAATCAAGTAACCAATACTTTTGCAGAGTTTTGCAGATCGCTCGAGTGACCAAAGCTGCACTCGAGCGAAGACCTATTTTCAACAAATTTGACTAAGTGTTTCAAATTACATTTTGGCATCCTCATTGCATCTTAGGTATTCCTAAGCCTTAATTGAAACATAATAATGAGGATAAGGATTAGAAACACACCAATATAGAAAAGAAATGAGATAGTGTTTTCCGAGCGTGTGTTTCAATGGCTATTCGTTACGTATTTGTGTAGGTCATGTGTTGTTGCCCTTTGATTAATACATTACATTTTATGTGACTGTTGCGCTCTTCGAGTACATTTGTGAGTAATAACTCTATAAAGTTATGTTTGATTATAAGTATTTTCAGAATAATAAGATATGATATGTTTTATGAAATGTTATTTTATGAGTTATGAATGAATGTCTATTTTTCTGAAATGTATTTATGGCATCCTTAGTTCACGTGGCCCTCACTCGGGGAGAACAATACTGTAGCCAATATGCATGTGGCTCTCACTTGAGGGAAACAATACCGTGACTTATGATCATGTGGCCCTTGCTTGGGGAAAACAATATCGCGGCCTATGTTCACATGGCCCTCACCTGGGGGATACAATACCATGGCTACTTGTATACAAGTTATTGACCTTTATAGTTGTCAGTACCAACTATGCTTGTGGGGTTTTATGACCAATTTGATCTGATAGCTAATAGATGTACCACATATGACTACTTATGAATTCTGGATAAGTATGTGAATCTGAATCTGTTTCTGATATGAACTCTGATTTCTAAATCTGTTTTAGACTTCATTCGTAAACCCTTTACGCTGTTGTTATTCACTAGGCTCCAGCTCACTGTATTATTTATGTATGTATGTGATCAGGCGTGGGCAGGCTCAGTGAGGATTTTCTAGAGATCTGTTTGAGTCAGCCAAACAGTGTGTCTTCCAAGGAGGTTCCGAAATGTCATGTGGTCGAGTTTTGTGGACATGATGTAAGTTTAAGTTTAAATTATTTTCTTTTGTTTGTTTGGACAAGATTTTGGTTTATCCGTATCCATGATGACGTAAGGCTGACATTGTGATGACATCATATATATATAAAGACAATTTTTTAAATTTTCGGTCCCATGTATGTCTGCACAACTCTATGGACGTATTATCTTATATTTGTGTTTCTGCTAGCCCCTAATTATTTGATTTTTGTTAAGAGGCCTTCAATAATCTACGGATTACTGGCTGATTACAATGCTAAACCTATAGGGGCAGGTGTGGGCCGTGACACTACTGTAGAAGGATTAGGGGTAGTTCAAGAGAACACACTGTCGCAAATATTGCCAAATCTCAAGGATCTCCTAGATTGTGCTACCTCGACCCAAGTATGGGGTAGTTTAACCTAAGAGTTAATTTATCTCCACTCATCGTCCTCGGGATCAAGTCCTTTGTTCAGACTGCGTCATGCCCATGGTTCTGGTGCGTCGATCCCAGAAAGCTCCAAGCCTACAAGTGTTCTGAGACTCATTAACCGAGCGCCTTCTAGATTGCGTTCAAATCCATTCAAAGCCAAGTACTTCGGATTTCTAGGTCCATGGATTCGAACCCTTTTGAGTCTGAGCTCAAATAGGTCTCTATGTTCGTGGTTTCGAGCCCTTTCGAGACAAAGCAAATACCTCAAGGATTTCATATCTTTTAAAAGCAACAGTTAATGTTTCTCGGACGCTCATATGATCTAGGCCTCCTCGGATGGGCTTGTTGGAATTTTCTTACAAATATAATCTTGTTGAACCTCTCTAGCCCAGTTGGTTGGTTTTCTCATCAGTCCACTCAATAGAATTCATTTGAGGCCACTTGGCGATAATTTCTTTGGACCTATCAATTTTTTTGGGACTTTCCAATTGAGCTCTGATTGGAGTCAATTAATTTAATGGGTTCAAGCTAAATCCATCTTACATTTTGTCCCTTGCGTGTATAAGAAATTTTAATTTTCTAGGGCATACACATTATCCAATATTCTTGGACTTGCTCGCTAGCTTTATCTCCTCGAACATTTCTTATCCCACTTCCTTGGATGTATTTTATCTTCGTGTGACTTATGAATAAGATTGACAACTCATAATAATAAAAAGAATCTTTTTCATCCTTTTACTCATTTTTTTTCACCTATACCACGTTTGGGACCATATTTATGTACCTTTATTTTTTGATTTTGATTTTCAAAGCAAATCAAGCCTTTTAACAACTAGAATAATTCCAAAAATCATTTTTGATATTGGCCCTATTTGGTAGAGCTGTGGGAAAGTACTTATAGCTTATGCCTAAACAGCTTATAGCTTATAACTATGAATATAAGTTGATTTCTGACTTATAAATTAAGCATCTTCTGCCCTACTCAAAGAATAAACTGATTTCTGACTTCCAAAAAGCTATAAGCTATAAGCTATAAGCTAAACTAAACACATCAAAATAGCTTAAATTAAGCTGAAAGCTGAAATAAGCAGCTTTTAAGCTGCACCAAACAGGGCAATTGATTTTCAAAGCAAATCAAGGCTTAGCATTTAATTCTTCAACAACTAGAATAATTCCAAAAATCATTTCTTTCTTCCAGAATATTTGAAAAAAACATTTCTTTGTTCAGAACAATACACCAGAGCTCTACCTTACTTCTGTAACCACTGAGGGCCACCACTGTTTGTACGCCACCTACTGCCGCAGTCCTAGGCATCGCCGCCGCCGTGACCTATGCCACCAATTTTCTTAACCTTTGTTATGTCACAACCCAGCTCGTGCCTACATGCATCTCTTGGTCTGTGCTACGCCTATTTGCGTCGTTCTCGACCTACACCGCTTGTGATTACTAGCTCTGCTCCTCACTTCACCACCCCCAAATATGCGAGTAAATACTCGTTGAAACCCATCTTTGAACTCTTCATTTTGATGAGCTTTGGTCTTCAGTCAACAAACTTCATTATCTTCATTGCTTCGGATTTGTAAGTATATGCTTGAAACCCTCTTCCTCTTCCTCTTCTTGTGTTTTTCGGTTTCAAGTTCAGAAGTTTGATTTAGGCTCTGAGGTGAACACTTGTGGCTTTGATTTGAGATATATATATATATATATATAATGTTAGCAGGTATTTTAATATTATAATGTGTTTTTGTCTTCCTCTAAGTCTTCCTAGTCTCCATGACTTCCAAGCTAAGTCTCTTATCCATTCCTTCCAAAGTAAGCCTTCTTGGTCTTGGTCTTGGTCAAGTCCAGGTAACTTATCCACCAAGTCTATTGCCTAACTAGTTTTCATTTCCAGGTATATATATTGAACTTAGTCATATCTTAAAAGATATACAAGAGAAGAAGTGTTTATTCCTTAGAAGTTTTGGTTGTGTTGTTATGTCTAATGTGAGATTATCAGGCAAACAAAAAAGGGTGTGTGTGATAAAGCTTTGGGTTCAACCAATTGTGCAGTATTGGTGAACCATACGACTTAGTCGGGCTATTGTATCCTGGGGGGGACAAGTCAAGGTTTTTTCTGCTGCACCGGTGTCAGGCTTTGCCTAACCGCAGAGGGCTTGAATCTCCTTAAAGAGAGCAAATTTTTCGCACCTCAGCCCTTATATTAATTGTTATAACTTTTATTTTGTGTATTTTCTGGTATTTTATTTGTAAGTATCACCAACAATTTTAAGGAGATTCAAATAGCAAAAATCCATGGAGCCAGTACTAGAGAAGCCCAATGAGAATACCGGCGATCTCAACAAGCCCTTCCGGTTCAAGGGAGCTCATTTCAAGAGATGGAAAGGCAAGGTGCTTTTCTACCTCAGTCTCCTCAAAGTGGCTTATATCCTGACCGAGAAAAATCCGAACAAAGTCCCCACTGAAGAGATGACCGACGAGGAGTATGCTGCTCAGCTTGAAAAACTCGAGAAATACAACACAGATGAGTATAAATATCGATACTATCTTTTGAATTGTCTTTCAGATCAATTTTATGATTATTATGATACTACTTACACCACTGCCAAGAAAATTTGGAAAGCTTTGCAGAACAAATATGACACTGAAGAGGCAGGCGCTAAAAAATATGTTGCAAGCCGTTTTTTCCGCTATCAGATGATAGATAGAAAATCAGTGGCGGAGCAAATTTAAGATTTTTAGATGTTAGTAGCTGAAGTTAGATCCGAAGGCATCAAAATTGGAGACAATCTTGTTGTAGCAGGTATTGTTGACAAACTTCCATCATCTTCGAGGGAGTTCCAGAAGTCAATGCGCCACAAGCAAAAAGAGACGTCCTTAGAGACTCTAATCACACGGATTCGAGTGGAGGAGGAAGCACGAGAACAAGATGTGCTTATGACACAAGAGCATTCCACTGCAAAGGTGAATTTAACTTCTGGAAATACTTTATCTAAAGGTCAATTTCATAAAAATAGTCATTTGAAGCCAGTTAAGAAAATTTGGAAAAATACTGGAAGGCCACAAAATAAAAATTACCCGAGGCAAAAGAAATGAAACCAAGAACCCTCTTCACAAGATTTAACAAATGTGACATGTTTTGTGTGTGGCAAAAGTGGGCATATTGCTCGAACTTGCAAATTTCGGAAACAACAATCTCGACCATAGGCTAATGTTACCGAGGAACCATTTATGGCTATGATCACAGATATTTTTATGGTTCAATTTGTGGAAGGGTGGTGGGCAGACTCTAGTGCCAATAGGCATGTTTGCTATGATAAAGATTGGTTCAAAGATTTCACTCATTTTAATGAGGAGAGGACTGTTATGCTTGGTGACTCCAGTTGAACCAAGGTGCTCGGGTATGGGGATGTTGAGCTGAATTTTACCTCTGGACGTGTGCTTGTTTTAAAAGATGTGTTGTACACACCGTCCATGAGGAAAAATTTGATGTCGAGTTATTTGCTCAACAAAGCTGGTTTCAAGCAAACTATTGAATCTGACTAGTATGTAATCACTAAAAAAGGCATATTTGTGGGAAAGGGTATGCCTATGATGGAATGTTTAAATTAAATGTTGAGAATAAAAAAGCACATGTTTCTGTTTACATGCTGTCTTCTATGAATTTTTGGCATGCTCGTCTATGTCATATTAATAGCCGATATGTGGGAGTCATGAGTAGTTTATGATTAATTCCCAGACTGATAAATAAGTTTGAGAAATGTGAAGTTTGCAGTCAAGCAAAAATAACTAAAAGGCCTCATAAAAGTGTGGTGAGAAATACTGAATTGTTAGAATTAATTCACACTGATTTATGTAAATTTGAAGGAATTTTAACACGTGGTGGAAATAGATATTTTATCACTTTCAAAATACACTTATGTATACTTGTTAAAAAATAAAAGTGATGCTTTTGAAAAATTTAAAGAATTCCTTCTTGAAATTGAAAATCAATTCGGTAAAAAGATTAAAAGATATAGAAGTGATAGAAGCCGGGAGTATGAATCTTTTGGATTCAACTCGTTTGCTCAGTCTTTGGGAATAATCCATGAAACTACTCCACCATATTCACCTGCATCGAATGGTGTAGCAGAAAGGAAAAATAGAACTTTAACTGATTTAACAAATGCTATGCTAATTGAAGCAAATGCTCCTTCAAATTTGTGGGGAGAAGCAATTTTAACTGCATGTTATGTCATGAATAGAGTGCCACAAAAAAAAAAAAAAAAACAAAACAAAACAAAAGTTACACCTTTTGAGTTGTGGAAAGGGCATAAAACAAATTTGAGATATTTGAGGGTTTGGGGCTGTCTAGCTTTTGTTAGACTTGTGGACCGTAAAAGACCTAAATTAGGTGTGAAAGCTGCCACTTGTGGTTTTCTTGGATATGCAACAAATAGTACAGCCTATAGATTTTTTAATATTGAAAACAAAATAATTTTTGAAACAGGTGATGCAATTTTTCATGAAGAAAAATTTCCTTTTAAATCTAATAATGGTGGGGGTCAAAATTATCAAGAAAATATTTTATCTGAAACTGGTTCCTCTACTCCTCTTTTACAAAACCAAGATTCTATAGTTTTTGAACCTAGAATGAGTAAAAGAGCCAGATTAGAAAAAGATTTTGGCCATGATTATCATGTTTTTAATGTGGTGGAAACTCTATTAACTTTACAAGAAGCTTTGGCATCTCCTAACTCTGTTTTTTGGAACGAGGCTGTAAATGATGAGATGGAATCATTATTATCCAATAAAACTTGGGTATGAGTAGATTTACCACCAGGTTGTAAAACTATTGGCTGTAAATGGGTTTTGAGAAAACAACTTAAACCGGATGGAACTATTGATAAATATAAAGCAAGGCTTGTTGCAAAAGGTTTTAAACAACAAGCAGATCTTGACTTTTTTGATACATTTTCTCCGGTTACTAGAGTTACATCCATTAGATTATTAATTGCAGTGGCTACAATTTATGATCTAAAGATTCATCAAATGGATGTTAAGACAGCCTTTTTAAATGAAGACCTGGGTGAAGAAATCTATATGGATCAACTTAAGGGTTTTGTAGAACCCGGTCAAGAAAGCAAAGTGTGCAAGCTAGTTAAATCTCTCTATGGCTTAAAACAGGCCCATAAACAGTGGCATGAGAAATTTGATTCCTGCATAATTGAGAATGGCTATAAAACGAATGAATGTGATAAATGCATTTACTATAAATCTGAAGAAAATTCACATGTCATTATTAGCCTCTATGTGGATGATTTACTTATATTTGGCTCTAATTTGCATATCATCATGGAAACTAAAAATATGCTTAGTAGTCATTTTGATATGAAAGATCTTGGTGAGGCTAATTATATTTTGGGAATGAAAATTACCAAAACCTATAATGGCATATTTCTTGATCAGTCGCATTATGTTGAGAAAATTTTGAGAAAATATAATTTTTATAAGTGCAAGCATGTTCTTACTCCTTTTGATCCTCATGTGCATTTATTTCCTATTGAAAATGATGAGGATGTAATTAATCAAAAGGAATATGCTAGTATGATTGGTAGCTTGCGTTATGCGACTGACTGTACTAGACCTGACATTGCCTATGTAGTTGGAGTACTTAGCAGGTTTACTAGCAAGCCTGGCAGTGATCACTGGCTAGCCATTGAGCGTATTATGAAATATTTATTTGGTATCATAAAATATAGCTTGTTTTATAATAAGTTTCTTGCAGTACTTGAAGGTTACAGTAATGCCGAAGGGAATACCTTGTCAGGTGATTCATTATCAACCACTGGTTACTTATTTACATTGGGCGGTGATGCTATAAGTTGGAAATCAAAAAAAAAAACCATTATTGCTAATTCAACAATGGAGGCTGAGCTTATTGCTTTAGCTACAGCCAGTGAAGAAGCAAATTGGTTGAGAGATTTGTTAAATGAAATCTCTTGCTGGGAAAAACCGATTCCACCTATATTGATTCATTGTGATAGCACCGTAGCAATTGGTCGAGTTAATAACCGTTATTATAACGGTAAATCCAAACCTATCAGAAGAAAACACAGTACTGTGAGATCTTATATGAATAATGGCATTATAAATGTGGATTATATTAAATCTGGTGATAATCTTGCAGATCCATTAACTAAGGCCTTAGCAAGAGATAGAGTCTGGAATACATCGAGGGGGATGGGGTTGAAGCCCATTGAATATAGCAGGAGCCATGTATGAGGATACTCAACCCAAGGACCAGAGATCCTGTAACTAGACTCAATGAGAAAAACGATCATATAATGGCCGTAAGAAATGCACCAAATTACTTTTTACCCATCCCTATGATGTAAGTGCATTTATCCTGTAACGTTATAGAGGTTGAATTATTAAAAAAATCTTAATGAACTTCTATAGCTCTTATTGAATGGGGTGTCATAGTTATAGGAGCACCCTTGACAGAATTCACCTGTGTGAGTGTGGTAGTGGGGCCGCTACCTATGAGATTTGGGCTAATTCTCAAATACACTCATGAATCCTGGGATCGCACAAGGCCGTAATGTGCTAGCTTTTAAAGCTTTTGTGAACACCTGGAATATTATGTGTGTGCAATAATTATTTATTTCCTTTAAGCAGTCATAGTTCAATGCTGAGCATACTATTGGCTCTGGAGTAGATATTATTGTTTCACTAATAGAGGTTCAATGCAGAGCACACCTACCATGATGCATAATATCCTTATTTGCCTAATAATCTCAGTTTTGTTACCTATAATATTAAAATAGGTGGGGGAATGTTAGCAGGTATTTTAATATTATAATGTGTTTTTGTCTTCCTCTAAGTCTTCCTAGTCTCCATGACTTCCAAGCTAAGTCTCCTATCCATTCCTTCCAAAGTAAGCCTTCTTGGTCTTGGTCTTGGTCAAGTCCAGGTAACTTATCCACCAAGTCTATTGCCTAACTAGTTTTCATTTCCAGGTATATATATTGAACTTAGTCATATCTTAAAAGATATACGAGAGAAGAAGTGTTTATTCCTTAGAAGTTTTGGCTGTGTTGTTATGTCTAATGTGAGATTATCAGGCAAATAAAAAAGGGTGTGTGTGATAAAGCTTTGGGTTCAACCAATTGTGCAGTATTGGTGAACCATACAACTTAGTCGGTTTGTATCCTCGGGGACAAGTCAAGGTTTTTCTCTTGCCGTGTCGCTTTGCCTAACCGCAAAGGGCTTGAATCTCCTTAAAGAGAGCGAATTTCCCGCGCCTCAGCCCTTATATTAATTGTTGTAACTTTTATTTTGTGTATTTTCTGGTATTTTATTTGTAAGTATCACCAACAATATATATATATCCTAGTGGTAAATATACATGAGTTTCTGTTGCTGGGCTTCTCGTATAGAACATCTGAGCTCTTGGATTTTGAACTTGTATTGGTGATCCTAATATAAATAGAATAATTGATATTTGTACTGGTCTATCAATGTTGAAAGAAGAAATGAGACTCATGTAATCCCCTGTGGATTTTGTTGTTGGTACTCTTTTACTGCTCTATATTGTTTGTCTTGAGAATAATAAGCTAGAAATGTCTAAATTTTGCTTGATTATATAAGGTCTGGATTAAAGCTTGAAATTTGAACCTCTATTAATGAGTTTGACTTGAATAAAGCTTTCATGTTATAATACCCCATTGGTGCTGAGATTTGTCAAAATTTAGAATCATGGGATTTTGCTATTTTAACTTGATTGAGGAAATGACTCACTGATTCTAAATTTTGCTAGGCTTGTTGAAATTTGCTATGAATAATGGAATCACTCTCTTGAAGGGAATAGAACAAATTTTTGTTGATGTTGTAGAATAAGTGGGCAATAATATTGTGCACTTGTTGTTGCTTGAAACTTGAAACCCCTCTGATTTTTGTTTTGACTAAGACCAGCTAGAACAAAACGTTGTTATTGATCAAAAACTGTTAAGCTTAGCTCTTTAGTTTACACTTTTCCCAAGACCTCACATTAGTTGATCTACGACCACTGTCGCTACAAAAAATAAGAAAGTCTAGACTGGTTGTCGAATGATTGATTGTTGTGGCTCCGAGAATAGTGAAAACCCGACATTGAGCTTTATATACTTGATGAATGAATTCCTGATATCCAAATTTAGTGAATGCTTCGCTTGGAAGAATAAACTAATGTAATAGAAATAAGATCATATATTGTTGTTTTATTGATCTTAGGGATGCTAGAAAAATAAATAGTTGATGTCGAAATTCTGTTTGAACTCTTGTTACTATTATGTCAACTTGCGAGAGACAAACTCAGAAAGACCAATCCTTGCTTGTTGTCAATTATGAATTGGGTTGGAGAAATCAAATTGTGGTAGTATAAATTAATCGTTACCACTTGTTTGATGTCGAATCAACTCCGATAATCTAAATTTGATATTGTTCTCATTGTTTGTTGGTTTTATTATTTCAGCTAAATGGCTTCTGTAGACACCCAATTTTTGACCGCCCATAATACTTGGGCGCCTCAGGCTAATTGTTCGAAGACGAAGGTAGGATGAAGGCTATGTTGTGCAAAGGTTCAATTTCTTCGGCAAGAGCAGTTTCAAATCCCAATCTTACAACCCTTTTTTGGACTAAAGCCTTTTGACCAAAATGATTTTTAGACCTTAAAACCCTCTCTTTCAAAATATTTTTGAAAAATTTTCTACAATGTTCCGAGGCTCGCATTTCGTTAAATGTTGCGCTTTTCAGTAGACTGAGCAAGGACAAAGTGGAAATCAATGAAAGAGAGGTGAACTCTTTGAAAAAATCTTTAAAACATCTTTTTTAGAGGTTTGGAGTTGAAAAAAAGAGGAGGGGAGAGAATAAAACTAGTTTGGGAGAAGTTAGGCATGAATTCGGTTAAGCCAAAACTGAGCATTCTTCACTAAAAGAGGCATATCGTTTTTCACACTTGGAATTTTGATGTGAGGCTGCCACCAGTGGAAAGAAGACTTCCAGGGCTTCAATTTAGATACAAGAATGACCTGCAAAGGAGTCCGGATGAAAGAGATATGCCCATTTGAAGTTGGACCTGGAAAACAGATTTTTGTGGTTGGCCACGGACCTACCGGCCAGGAGTGAGGTTTTTTGGCCATCAATGGTGGCCGTCAGCCACCAGTGATGGCTAGTCGGCCACTGGTGCAAAAAAGTCAATTTTTGTGCAAATATTTTCTCCAAATTGCTTTCACGCCACTTCAAATTGCCTCTAATTCAGATATTTTTGACCTAACCTCTCTTTTTTCTATATATATATAGGACCTTCTCTATTGTTTTCAAGGTTGGAAATTTTGGGAGCCTTTCTCTCTACAATTCTCTCTTTCTAGGTTTCTCTCTCTCTTGCCCTTTTGTGCATACAAGTAGAGATACACTTCTAGTTTGCCTATTAACTCTTAACCAAAGTTGTTTATCTTTAGGCTGAGATTACTTGAGACCCATTTTGAGCTCTAAAAGGTGTTTGTGGCTTGGATTGTTGCCTAAATTGTGTCTTCCCTTCAAGAGGTAGAAACTTCCCTTTGCTAGCTTAATTTCCGTACTTGTTTTGCCATCTTTTTACACTGTTTTTGAGCTGGTTTTGAACTCCAAAAAACTCTTTTTTTATTGTTTAAAAATGGTGGTTTAAGGCCTTTTTGAGGGGTTGTTTGGGGTGTTCTAAATAAGTGCATTTTTTTGTCTTTTTAGACTAAAAAGTTGAAGAAAAAAATATGGATGTTTGGGTTAACTTTTTGACTTTTTATGGAAAAATGTGTATTAAAAAATTGTATAAATAAGTGTATAGGGGAATAAAGTAATGTGTAGGCTGTAGGAGATTGATTCTCTACTTTTCGGGCATAAGTTGGTCTGTTCTGTTTAGCCCATGGAGGCCCACCACAGGTCCCGTTTTACTAATCGGAACCGTTCAATGTGTAGAATTCGTCAAGTACTATATTTTTGTAAAAAATCACGTTGATTGGATATTGATAGCTATCTGATCGTATTAGTTCTTTTTGTCAATTGTTAATAATAACACCTTTCATTATTTATACAAAACTGATTTGATCATATTGTTAGCGATATCCAGTAGATGTGATTTTTTATAGGCATATAGTACTAGACAAGTTCTACATATTGAATGGTTCGGATTATCAAAACGGGACCCATGGTGGGCCCACACAGGCCCAACTTTTCCAATGTCATTTAGTGAATGCTTATAAAATAATATTTTTTTCCTTTCTTGGTAGTTGGTTTGACTGATGGGCCGAAAAGTTGAATTTTTTTTTAATATTTATATATTAATTTTTTTTATATATTTGTTTTGATGAATAGTGATAACTTTTTGACTTTTTGAGTAACTTTTTGACTTTTTGTCTTTTTTAGTGGATCCCAAACCAGCCCTAAGTTAGGGGTTGGTTCACCTTTTTGTTTCTTTGTTTATAAAGCTTTTACACTTTTGTTCAACACTTTCAAATCAATTTTTTTTGGCCTTTTAACCACTGAATTTCAGAGGTTTTTCAATGGTCAAAACCTTATTTTGAAGTCCAAAATTTGAGGGGTTAGCCTTCCCTCCTTGTATCTTGCTTGCATGCCTAGTTAGCTCTATGTGTTAGCATGTTTTTCTAGCTTAACTTAGCTTAATTCCAACATGTTTTTGCCTCTGATTTGGACTGCTTTAGCTTTATTTTGAAATTTGGTTAGATCATATGAGTTTTGTTTTGCATGGTTGTAGTGTAAAGGGCTTCACTAGTTTGGTGTTTTAGATCTATAAACATCATTTCCTTGAGTTGATTGCATGTTTTAGTATTATTTTGCATGAAATTTCAGCACTTTAATCTCTACAATCTCGCTCATTTCTTCACTTTTTCATTTGTTTTGAGGGTTGTTTCAACCTTAGGGTTGTTTAAGTTTGAGGTTGAGGCTCATGCTTAATGGTTTAATCCTCTTTTGAGGGTTCATTACCAACGGCATGAAGCTTCCCTCATGCCTTGAACTACCCCTTGGTTGATGCTTCTTTCACTTTAGAAGACACTCAACAATAGACTAATTGACTAAAGAATGGTTTGGTAACTAAAATGTGTAAACAAAATTTGACAAGTAAAAGTGTGCAAGATAAGCATTCTTTGTGTTGCATTACATGTGTTGGAATCTGACGTTAATTCGAACATAAGGAAAATGGAACATTTCATACTCAAAAGTGATAAAATGTACCACTTTCCTTGGTCACCATCACCCTTGATCATGCGTGATAGGGGAGTGGTCTTGTTGAGTCTTGTTTTGCACTCATTAAACTTGTATAAGCTTGGTTCCTTAACCATCATGCATGATAAATGCTTGGTTGATGGTTTAAGAGCCAAGAGTTACACTCTTTTGAACTTGTGTGATGATAAGGAGTGTAACAGTACAAACACTCCTTGAGAATACACTGATTTGCCTCTGTTTGCTCTCTGTTGCAGCAAAAAGAAGTTCAGGACAGGAGTAGCCGACTGGCCACCAGCAGTGGCCGATGGCCACCAACAGTAGCCAACTGGCCATCAATGAAAATTTTGCATAAGTGTGTTCCTAAGTTAAAGTAGAGGCATTCTGGGAGTTGGCAACACTGTTGGTGTTCAAATAAATGCAAATAGAGGAGTTTAATGGCAAGGCGGTGGCTTTTCGGGTGGAGAAACCGAGTATGCATGCATCCCTCGCTTCCCAAGGCCATTTAATTGCTTTGTTTAGTTAATTACTGACAGCTAATTTGCTTGCTTTGTAATTAGTTAGTGAAAGTGTTTAGTTAATTAATTCGTTTTGTAATATTTAATTAGCTTAGAATAAGTTAGTTAAGTAGTTTCGTTTTGTAATAGTTAGCTTAATTAGCGTGGCTAGTTAGCTTATTCATTCAGACGCTCCTTCGTGAGGGCATAATGTTGTAATAAGTTGCGTGCGTGTGTGCATGTCTTCTAACCCCACATCTTTCTTCCTTTTATTTAATCACTTTTGACGGTTAGATTAAGGACATTTTTAATTAACATACCTTATGCTTGCATGATTGCATCCATTCATTCGTATTGCATACACCAAGGCTCGGCATATCAGTCAAACAACATTGCCATTTCAATATCTTCTTTAAATATGTGTTTTATCGCATGTTGTTCAAATTAATTCATATGCCATATAGTAGTCGAGCCTATTAATTGCATATTGCATGTGTTGCATTAGACACTTAACATAGTTAGGATCATGCATCTTTCTAACTAGTTTTTGTTTTGGCTTGGAGTACTCGGTAAGTTTTATGCTTTAGCATACTTGTATAAGTGTGATTGCCATATTGCCATGATTTGCATACTTGCCATGAGGCTATATACTTAAATGCTAAACTGCATGAATGCCTGTGGATAAAGGCTTGTTGTTTGAATTGAAACGATTCAACAAATATAAGTTTTAAGCCCACTTTGTTGTGGCAAATTTATGTTTAAGCCCACAATGTTTGGTGGCAAATCTGTATCTTTTAAGCCCACTTAAAGGTGGCAAATTCAAACCATTTTCAAAAACAAACATGAGTTGAATTGTTCCAAGTCTTACGACTAGTCTATACTTTCTTGTGTGCGTCACATAGTAAAGCTAGTCTAAATAACTAGAATAAGAACATATGAGGGTTATAAAATGACATATTATTGTTAGTAGAGGCCTATCTTTGATCGGGCGAGCAGGGGTGCTCAATTCATGACCTTCCCCCCTCGTACCCAAGTTCTCGAGCCGAGGCAACTGTAATGATGACGAATACGTGGCCTTTGGCACGAGTCAGAGCTTCCTAAATTTTTCCAAAAATAAAATATTTAGGTTGAGACTCTGTAATCTGGAAAAGTAGTCCAATTTTGGCATTATTTGATTTAAAATCGATTTTCCAAAAAGATTTACCGGATTTGGACTCTTTGGTGTTTATCAGTTTCCCATTGCACTTGTGAGACTAGATTCAGAACCGTGAGAGTCCAAACTGTGAGGCCTTTTTTTCAAACCCTTTCCAAAAGACGGGGCGCGAGAAAAGGCGAGTCCACAGCTTCCCGTAAGAAGTCCACTACCTTAGGGCCCTCGAAACTCGCTTCCTATAAAAAATCCACCACCTTGGGGCCTTCGAAACTCGCACTAATGGAGGCAAGGGCTATCCCTCGGAAGTCCGAGTGGAAGCACACACTCTATTTCAGCAAAAAAGATCCTTGAAACTCGTACTAATAGAGGCAAGAGCTGTCCCTCAAAAGTCCGAATGGGAGCACACACTCTATTTTGGCAAAAAAGATCCTCGAAACTCGCATTAATGGAAGCAAGGACTGTCCTTTGGTAGTTCGAGTGGGAGCATACACTCTACTTTGGCAAGAAAGATCTTCGAAACTCGCATTAATGGAAGTAAGGGTTATCCCTTAGAAGTCTAAGTGGGAGCACACACTCTACTACGACAAGAAAGATCCCTTTGGCAAACAATTGAGTCTATTACTCCTCTTTCTTCTTCGGGAGGTGACAAAAATGAAAACTGTCTCAAGCAATAAAACACAATGGAGATACATAATATAAAGGAAATAAATTTCTTCATAACATAAGAAAGATAAAGCTTCTTGGACAATGTAGTGAAATGAAAACTGTAAATATCATAGATATGCTTCTTCTACAGGATGCCGACCCTTGCCCCTAGTGTTGTGAGGGCATTCAGAAAGCTTTCACCAGTCGCTCAGGTTGTAGTTTTAGTCCATCTTGCATACATTCTAGAGCCACTCCGGGCTTTATCACTATGCCCTCATCGAGAGGTTCTTTCTTTAACTTGGGACCAACAATGAGAGAAACTGACCCCCCACACCTTCATAAGTAGTACACCATCTTGCCTCCATCTCGATACCAGAGTGCTTTTGGGCAAGAAGGAAAACTGGGACAACAACCGTTTGATTGACTCGGGCTTTGGTTTGGCATCCGAGTAATAAGGTTCAGACGTATCAAAGGGTCTTTCGGAAGCCTCTGTAGTCATTGTCTCATTTTCCCACTTGGCTTTGACATATTGATGATAACTTGAAGGCACGACACCATACTTCTGCGTCCAAGTCCTCCCCAAGATAATGTGGTAGTTTGTCTTGCAGTTAATGATATGAAATCTGGTGGCTAAGCGAATCAACCCCATGGCCAAATCAACTATCACATACCCCAGAGTAACTCTTTCTTTTCCTCTAAAACCTGTGATGACTACTAGTTGTTTCACAATGTGGTCTTCGAAAATCCTAGCCTTCTCTAGAGTTTCCCTAGTCATAATCCTAATGAAAGCTCCACTATCTAGTATGGCCCTCTTGAACTCAATCTCATTGATGTAAGCGGTTACATAGAGTGGTCGGTTGTGTGAAAATGGGTACTTTCGGTCTGCCTTGGAAAATATCATGGCACTAGCTTGCTTTCTTACTTTCCTCAGAATAAATCCCTCAACTTTCATGGCCTCCTCATGATGTGCCTCAGTAATGTTGATAATGGACTTGGTAATTTCAATTCTTACTTCCCCAAAAAGCCCGAGCTGATCGAAGAACTGTTTGAACTTGATGTTATCCTGGAGCATCTTTGCATAATGATCCGAATCTTTCTCTACCCTCGACGGTTCATAGTTGACCAACTCATCAATTTCATTGAAGTAGGATGGCATACAAACATGATGTTTTCTTCTTGGATTGAAGGGTGCTTTGTACCTAACTCTTCCTTCCGGATCTAAGGGTTCACCATAAAAAACTTCCTTGCCTTCTGGATCGAGGGCATCTCCGAATAAGTGCTCCTCATCCTCTGGCTCCAAGGCATCTTCGAGGACATGCTCTCCACCCTCTAGCTTGAGGGCGTCTTCAAGGAAGTGCTCCTTACCTTTTAGCTCAAGAGCGTCTTTAAGGGAGTGTTTTTTATCCTCTAGCTCGAGGACGTCTTCAAGGAAGTGCTCCTCATCCTCCGAATTTTCAATTGTTTCAATCATTGGCTCATCTTATGCCATGTTTTCTAGGATATATCGGGGCCCTTGTTCTTTGAACCTTAGCTCATTTACTTCAACTTTATTTCTAAAGATCTTTTTAAGCATCTAAAACTTTTTTGTAGGATGCCTTAGTGATCGGTGGAAAACACAATAATTAGGACTTTTACGATCCTTCTTCGGCAAAAACTCTTCAATATAAGGCAACTTCAGTTCCTTGTTTGCCACCCATTCTTTGACTAAGGCCTTCACCTCCTCAATACCACATGAAAAAGGAGTGTCATCTTCGTAGCTTTTCCTCTTCTGAGCTCTGCGTCCCTTCCCTTGTGGCTTTCAGGTAGAGGACATAGAAGTCACAATGACAGAAGGTCCTTGGGTTGACTTAAAGCTGGTTTAATGACTAGTCTTGAACCCGATCTCTTGAGATTGAGGTATTTTAATGTTCCGAGTTGCTTCAACTAGTGCCAAGAAGTTTGGTAGCTTGTGATTAACAAGAAACATCTTGTACTCATTCAATGCTCCTTCAACACAGATTTGAACCAAGTAGCTTTCCTCTACGGCTTCGTAACAGTCCACAGCTTTGCCTTGGAACCTCTTCACATATTTGAGAATGTTTTCACCCTCCCGTTGTTTTTCCTTATAAAGAGTGAAAGTGGTGACATTCTCGGCTACTTGAAAGAATTTAGCATGAAATTTATTGACCATCCCCTCCCAACTCTTGATAGAATTCAGGGCCAAGTTGACGTACAGCTGTACGCCCGCTTGGTGAGAAACTTAGAGAATTCTCTCAGTTGGAGGACGTGATTCGAACCATGGATGACCAAAGTCTCGATGAACTGAACAACATGTTCCTAAGTATTTCCTTGTTTACCGTCAAACTTGGTGAACTTCGGAACAATGTACCCCTCTAGGTGTGGCAATTCCACACTTCGATAGGGTATGGAGGTTGGATGTTCGGATCAGGCAAAGAAGGTAGAGTTTTCTTGCTTTGTTCTAAATCGAACATGGCTTGCATATCTACAAGGGTGAGAAATTGTTGAGGGAGAGAACTTGAAGGTGGTACTCAGGGACTTGACCTATAGACCCATAGATCGAACCCGAAGCAACTTGGCCATTTGGGTGTAGAGAATTTATCACCGATGTAAGAACATGGTGATGCTAATCGTTAGCATCTATGGATACACCATTTGGTGAAGGGACATAAACTTAGGGTCTATAAATGCCGTTTTACGTAGTTAGTACTCTGTGTTGGGCTTAGAAAGCCATTGTCAAAGGCAAAAGAGATCCGCTTGGTACATGGGTAGAATTTACAATTGGTGAAACAAAATTAAGTATGGTTAGAGAACCATTTTGTAGAGAAATTCTCGTGGGCCTTGCTTGAACACCCACCACCGCCGGAACATTATTCATTATGCCGAAGACTCCTCCAACCACCGATGGGCTGTGGCTCGATCCCCCGAGTACGTCATTTTGTGCTTTGCGGGCCACATGTTGGCCATGGCTTGTTCCTCCTAGCACTTGATTTTGCACACCATTTCGAGTAACTTCAAGGCAAATTGTGGGTGGGTCTTGATGGTTTTGACCATTCCCAATATCACCATGAAGTTGTTGATGCTTGTCGGCGCTGATTTGACCTTTATTTGTTGATGGTGATACGAAATTCGAACACATCTCCAACATGGTATGGGTGAGATTTTGAAGGGTCAGAAGAATATCTTGTTGAGTATGTTAAAGTCCTTGAATGGCTTCAAAGATAAGAGGTCTTGAGCATGAGTCCTCTCATCACCACCATTGGAAGAGCCTCGTTGGTGGGTCTTGTTATCCGTCATTTTTTGTCAGTGTAGTATGTGTTTCGGATCCTATTGCCACCAATAACCATTTGCCTCCCCAGCAAAGTCACCAAAAATGTATGAGAGGGTCTAAGCATGTTGTCAGAAAGTTCGAAGGTTGCCGAAATCTTCAAATGTTTGCCGAAAAATGCGAATGTCATTAAAAACTTCAAATCTTCTAAAAATAATGAAAGGCTTAGATTCTTCAACGATTGCAACTAGAAACGCAATAGCAAAGAGATGAGGGGATAAGAAATTGGGTGAAGAAAAAGGCAAAATAGTTAGAGAGAGAATAATGGCAAGGCTCTCCCATTGATCTCTCACTTTTACTCTCAAGGTAGATAATGGAGAAAGGAAACTAGTTCTCCCCCAAAAAAAATCTCTACTAAAATCCACTCCTTTGTAAAGCTATGGATTGGTGTTATTTATAGACGCCTTTTGATGTAGGATGGAACCCATGTGCAAGGTACATGGGGAATATTCCCTCTAACCACTTTTTTCGAGGAGGCGACCTCTCCGAGGATGAGAAAAATCTAGAAGAGAAGATCAACCTCTCAGCGAACCATTCTTCCTAGCCACGCCTAACCAATGATCTCCAATCATCCCAAAGGATCAGAGATAGTTCCAAAGCACGCCCTACCGCAAAAGGGTCAAGGGTAGTTCAAGAGAACACCCTAACACAAATATTGCTCAGTCTGATAGTGCCACATCGACCTGGGTATTATTGTATAAATTGTGTACTTATATAAAATAAATAGATTCATATATTTAAAAATCTAAATTTCATACTGAAATTTCTAAATAGATAGAATAGAAATACATAACAAAATAAAATGGCAAAAGGAAAGCAAATCGAAGACTGCACTAGACAGTGTCCTTAAAACAGATTCTCCGCCTCACCGATTGGGTGTTGGAGGTTGTTCGACGTCTGTCTCCCAAGATACGACGATTGGACCAGCTACAGCAATGCACTGACTGACTAGCTTTGGCAAATAGAACTATGACATCAGTCTCTCACTAGGAAGAATATAAACTAGAGAAAACTATTAAAGACAAGAAAAACAAAATTCTAGTGCATGAAAAGGAAGAAAGGGCCTCCTTTTATACACATGGAGAGAGAAAGAAAAGTCATTTGCCATCAAGGCCCATCACAAATGCAGAATGAATTATGTATTAAACCTGTAAAACATCATTATAGAGGAGTTACACACATTTTATACACTTGTGTAATGTGTATAATTCTGTAGCCCACAACACTGGCTTGGCCCAAAAAGATTAAGATAGGTGGGCCAAGCCTAACCCCACACTCAATCTTAGCCTCAAGCCAAGTCCCTAGTCCTACGACCCACAGACCACGGACCAGGACCCGACCCGGTCGGGTTTGGTTGGGCAGGTGGCGCGTGCATATGGCAATTTTTGTATAACCAACTTGGACCATAGTCGTGTCCAAGTCCATCATTGAAACACCCATAACTCCATTCCTTCGAAAAATTTGGATGCCCCAAAGGGCTCACACCCTTAGGTAAAAAATGGGATTTCAATACCCATCAATGTTCTCCTCTATAATCAATGTAGGATACAAGGTTTTACACCTTTCCCAACACCTTTTTCATGAGGCCAACTTAATGAGTCAATTTCTCATTCAATTCTTAATGGTTTTTTATCATTCTTTTTATGGTGTAAAGATCTCGTTACAAAGAAACTAAACCCACTTTACTTCACCTCAATTGAGGATTAACACCCACTTTTATATTGGATTAAAGTTACCAAAAAATCATTATTTTTTCAACAATCCTCTACATGAATAAAAATTGACCGAATAACAACAAACGGACAATACTTAACAATAAAGACTCGGAGAAAGTGCAACAGAATAACCCTTGCATCGGAAAAGGTAGCTTTTGGCTTTGAACCCCTCCTAGTGAAATCTATCAAATTTACTGACTGCCCAGTGAACACGAAGTCTTGAACTGTTCTGCCATTTATGTAAACCAAGACAATAGACTTCACATAGGTATTAATCCAACCATCGTTCTGTTCTCACTGTTGTGTCCGATTTGGCCCTAGAACACTAGCCTGGTTCAGTGAGTGATTTAAAGAATTCGACCTTATCAATTCTTATAGAAGCGGCCCCACTTCACACTCACATAGGTGACTCTACTTAAGTATCCTACTATACTCAGCTCAATAGCTCAACACACTAGAGTCATTAAAAATTTAGCTTAACCTTTACACTCGAGTGACATACCACCGTTACACACAATTAGGTTGTCCCATTGAACGTAGATCTTGGGATCTCTAGTCAACTAGATTGGGTTTCCATTCTAGTAAGACCTTATACTAAAGGCCTTAACCACATTCCTTTTGATGACTTCTTTACTAACACTCGATTTAACCCTTTGGTTAGCGAATCCGCAATGTTGTCCTTAGACTTTCAATAGTCTAAAGTGACAACTACATTCGAGAGAGTAATTGTCGTATGGAATTATGTCTATGACAGATATGTCTAGACTTTCCATTATATATATTACTTTGTGCCCGTCCAATAGTCGATTGGCTGTCACAATGAATACAGATGGCTGGTACAGGTTTCGACCAACGTGAAATATCCTCAACGAACTGGCGAAGCCATTCAACTTCTTCAGTTGCTTTATCCAAAGAAATAAACTCAGATTCCATTGTTAATCTCGATATACACATTTGCTTGGAAGATTTTCAAGACACGGCTGCCACTCCGAGGGTAAAAACATAACCACTAGTGGATTTGGAGTCTTTTATATCAAATATCCAATAAGTGTCACTATACCCTTCTAGTACTGCTGGGTATCTGGTATAATGCAGCCCATAAACCCAAGTGTAGTATAAATAACCTAGCAGCCGTATAATGCCCCTTCAATGAGTAGCATTTGGATTACTCGTGTATCTACTAAGCTTGCTAATAGAGTAGGCTATATCCGGCCTTGTACAACTCATCAGATACTTCAAACTTTCAATGACCCAAGAATATTTCAATATTCTTGGTCAAACGAAGACTAAAGTCTACCAAAGTCTTTAACACACTTGTATCTAACTTATACTTCTCAAGACTCTTATCAAAATAATGAGACTGAAAAAGTTCACTACCAGAGGAAATCTTAATTCTCAGAGGCCCATGTCAAACTTAGAGTTCAACATCCACTTGGTAGTACGTACCAACAATGAGTATGTCACCTACACACAGACACAAAACAACATATTGTCAGTGTCTTTGACATAAACACATTTGTCAATATCCACTTGACAACATAGTGTAGTTAAATTTCTTATGCCATTGTTTCAGTGCTTATTTCAAATCATAAAATGATTCTCAAGCTTACAGTCTTTCCTCGTCCTAGAACCAACAAACCCTTCGGGTTGTTCCATAAAGATTTGTTCAACTAAATCTTTATATAGGAAAACTATCTGAGCATCCATCTTGATGTATCTCCAAACTTCGCACAATTGCGATCACACTCACCATAACAGATGATCATGTATCAAAGTAATCCATGCATTCTCTTTGCCGGTATCCTTTGATAACAAGCCTATCTCATTAACTTTCATTCACTTGCATCCCAAGGCTTATTACCTATGCAAGATAAAGCTAAATTTTCTAGAGAAATCACAGTTTCAAAGAAGTTTTTAGCCTCACTAGCCACCGCATAGGTTTAAGAAGATTTAAATAGAATAATTTTAAAGTCCTAGCCTTTTAACATCTTCTAGGCTCATCTTTTTTCTTATGAAAACCATTTCCTCAATTTCATATAATATTGTTGTGTAAATCTGAATATCAGATTTGTGCACAAAAAAAATCGATATGCACTACTATATTTTACATAACCGTTGAATACAAAGTCAACGAATTTTTAGGCTTATCCTAACCCTCTTGGGTTTAGGTATTGCTACATTCTGCTTGACACCCCCACATTTGCCTCTTTTTGCATGACACTCCCACATTTATAGAATTTATACGAAGGCTTTCGGCCTTTCCAAAATTCATACAGGGTCTTTAAACAATTCCTTATGTCACAATAATTATGAGACTCTCATAATCATATCGCAGAAAACACATTCCCAGACTATCATCAACCGAATTAGGTCTTTTCAGAATTCAAAGCACGAAACAAATTTGGTCCAACATGTCACTCTAAAACCAATAGCCTTACTATTAGGAAACACAGATCCAGTGTTCAAAAGTCTACTATTCGGAACTTCATAGCATGAGCAGTAGTCTTATCACTAGAAATCACTAATTTCTTATCATGTGGTCAATAGACTCTCCACTGCTAAGAACCACAATGTTTTAAATGTGATCAGTAGTCACTTTCATTACTAGAAATCATCATGTCTTGACATATAACCAGTAGACTCTCCACTACTAGGAACCATTATGTGTTAACATGTAATTAGTAATCTGTTTACTATTAGAAATCACAATCTCATAACTGTGTAGCCAGTGGTTTAACACCTCCTAGGAACCACCAGTTTTTTATCTCTATGATCAGTGATCTTATACTCACTAGGAGCCACCAATTTAAGAATATATTTGAAATTTAAAAAATTCAAAAATATATTCACCCACCCTAACGGGTTGTCTCATCTTTGCTTTCAAGCAAAGTCACATAGCAATCATATATGCTATAATTGACACAAGGATAACATACTAATTGCCTCTGATTAATTCAGAGATATTTTCATGCAATCTTGTGATTTCTTTTAATCACACTTGATCTCTCTAGATCTTCCTTTAAGAACCTCATAAGGCTTAAGGTTGTCAGGTAAAACAACATTTCTGTTGTCACCTCTTGAAGCCATTTCTGAAAAATCACAATAGAATTTCACTATTCTGTTTTTCCAGAAACTAAACTTAACACCAGAAAATCCAAAGTTTGAAATTTAATTCAAAACTGATCTCACCACTTACCCTAGAATTGAACATAATTAGAAAAGTTTTCAAAAAGACTGAAGGAGTCACACCGGTCTCACTTAAGACCCAATTAACCTTAGATAAAACTTTCAAGAGCATGTTGACTCCTAGTCCATGGGAAACAAATTTAAAATTAAGTTTTCCAAAGGATAAATTAGGTTAAAACAAACCAATTTCCAAGCAAATAAAATTTGTTACCAAACTTACACCACTCATAAAAATTAACCGATACTCCTGGAACTGAGCTTATTATTTCTGAATAAAAATCAAAAATATTTTAGCTAATGCTAAAATTTGGTTTCTTTTCTCAACACCAAAACACTTTGGAAATAATCAGATTATAACCAAAAACTTTCTCCAAACTTGATTTTCCAACACTTTAGAAATAAAATGATTAAACCTAAAGATTTCTTCAAACCCCAAAGGTTTGAAACCAAATCCATCTTAGTTGTCATTTCTGAACAAATACGAGCTACCTATAGCCAAGGCTAAACACTTTGATTTCTATTATAGAAAACCAAACCAAGTTCCAAACTTACAAACAATTTAAAATTTTCTAATCAAATTACAAGTAATGTAAAAAATTGCTACAACAATGATTAAGCAAATAAAATGCTTCTAATAATACAAGCAAATAAAACTTGCTTTTACACAATTGATAAAAACCAACTAAACCCAAGTAAAAAATTGCTTCACTAAACAAATGTAAACCAATCCAAATAGGATTATCCATCTTCTAAACTCCTTTCCTCACTTAGGTATTTTTGTTCAAAAAAGGTTTGTAGTCCATAATTTTGTTTTACAGTCCCAAATCCTATTAATTTGGATTTGTAGTTTTGTTTCCATTCCCTTTTGTATAGGTATTCATGTAAAAAAGGTTAGCAAAAAAACACAACATACAAAACAAATAATCTAAAGAAACTGTAAAATAATAAATTAATTTAATAGCAAAATTAAGTAAAATTAAAATGCTAAACAAGGTATACAATTAAACTTATAACTCCCAAATAAATTGCAAATCTTATAACTATAAAAATTAAATAAAATTAATCGACAAGAGTTATATGAAATTATAACACAATAATCATGTAAATAAATATACAATTAACACTTTTAATTGGCAAGAGTTACAAAATAAAACAATAACTCCAAGAATTAAATTAAAAAAAAATAATAGCCATGAGTTATATATATAATTATTACATAATAAACATGCAAATAAATTTAGACAAGTTACAAAACTCTATAACTCCAAAGACTTCAATTAACAATTTAATAGGCAAGAATTATATGTGAAATTATTACACAATAATAATTTTAGCAATTAACAAGCAAATAATTCTAGAGTAATTAACATGTAACTAATTCTATTAAACTAAAAATTTATAAAACAATTAGCATGCCAATTACACTAAAAATCTAGAAATAAAATCATGCAAACAATTTTAAAATTCTAGAAAATAATTAACATGTCAAAAATTGCAACATCTATGAGCATGCAAATTTTAGAAAATTATTAAATTAAAAGACATGCATGAATATGCTGACCACCATATATTATCCTATTTAATTAAATAAATATCAATGGATCCACAAACTAAATGAAACAGTGGCTTGTGCAAACATGGAAACAATTTCGGTTTTTTTTTTTTTCATTTATTTTATTTTTATAAAAAAAAAAAAAAAAACAAATCCTAATCATGAGTTCCATGCATGCGAAAAAGTAAATAACATTGCATATATTAATCTACAATCATGTATTATAAAAGGCAGTGGATCACTCCAATCCAGAAAAAGGTTTCAATTTGATTTGAACAGGTAGTGCTATAAAATTAACAACTGCGATTGGGACCTCGAATCCCCTTCCCCCGAATCCCCCTAATCGACGAAACGACGTCGTTTCGTGTTTTTTTTTTTTTTTCCTCCATTTCAGAAGAGAAACAGAAGGAGGAAGAAGAGAAGAGAAGAGAAGAGAAGGGGAAGGGGAGGGGGAGGGGGAGGGGGAGGGGGAGGGGAGGAAAAGAAGGGGAGGGCGAGGGCGAGGGGAGGGGGCCAACAAACTAGGGCTGGAGGCGGAGGCGGGGCGGAGGAGGAGCTGCCGGAGGCGGGGCGGAGGCGAGGCGACGCTACTGCGAGGCGACGCTGGCGAGCCGCCGGACGCCGATGACGAGCTTCTTCCCTCTTCTCTCTCCTCTCCTCCTCTCTCTCTCTCCCTCTGTTTCTCCCTCTCTCTCCCTCTATTTCAAAAAAAAAATAAAATAAAATAAAATTCAAAATCACTGAAACGACGTCGTTTCAGTGATTCGGGGGATTCGAGGGAAAATTTTTCGAGGTGCAAAACATTAATCTAAAACTAAATACACGGGTAAAACCATGAACTGTTCATAAAGAATGAGCAACAGTAGCCTACTGCTACGATGGTAACAAAATTATAAAATAACTAATATATAACACACAAACCCAATCAAGAATCTAATTCTTACAAATTTCATGTCAATCTAATTATCTAATTCCATAATAAATACAATTAATTTGTTTTAAGCGTGTTGTATAAATTGTGTACTTAAATAAAATAAATAGATTCATATATTTAACAATCTGAATTTCATACTGAAAATTATAAATAGATAGAACAGAAATACATAACAAAATAAAATGGCAAAAGGAAAGCAAACCGAAACCTGCACTAGACAGTGTCCTTAAAATAGATTTGTCATCTCACCAGTTGGGTGCTGGAGGTTGCTCGACGTCTGTCTCCCAAGATATGACGGTTTGACCAGCTACAACAATGCACCAACTGAGTAACTTTGGCGAACAAAACTATGACAACAGTCTCTCACTAGGAAGAATATAAAATTGGAGAAAACTATTGAAGACAAGAAGAACAAAATTCTAGTGAATGAAAATGAGGGAGATGGCTTCCTTTTATACACATAGAGGGAGAGAGAAAAAGTCACTTGCCATCAAGGCCCATCACAAATGCATAAATGAATTCTATATTAAACTTGTAAAACTACTAGAATAATTCATCATCATTATAGTGGAGTTACACACATTTTATACACGTGTAATGTGTATAATTGTGCAGTCCACAACACTAGCTTGGCCAAAAAAGATTAAGATGGGTGGGTCAAGCCCATCCCCCACACTCAATCCAAGCCTCAAGCCTCAACCCAGGTCTCAAGTCCCATGACCCACGGACCACAGACTACGACCCGGCCAGTCCGGTCTGGTTGGGCGGGTGGCGCACACGTGTGACAATTTTTCCATAACCAACTTGGACCGTAGTCTTAGTCCAAGTCCATTCTTGAAGCATCTATAACTCTCTTCCTTCAAAAAATTTTGATGCCCCAAAGGGCTCACACCCTTAGGCAAAAAATGATATTTCAATACCCCATCAATGCTCTCCTCTACAATCAATGTGGGATACAAAGTTTTACACATTTCTCAACATCTCTTTCATGACGCCAACTTAATAAGTCAATTTCTCATTTAATTCTTAATGATTTTTGGTCATTCTTTTTGTGGTGTAAAAATCTCATTACAAAGAATCTAAATCCACTTTTCTCCACCTCAATAGAAGATTGGCACCCAATTTAATATTGCATTAAAGTCACAAAAAAACTATTATTTTTTCAACAGGTATAAGCTAGTTTAATCAAAGAGTAAATTTATCTCCACTTACCATTCTCTAGATCAAGTCCTTTGTTCGGACTCCATCATACCCATGGTTTTGGTGCGTCGATCCCGGAAAGCTCCAATCTCGCAAATGTTCTCAGATTCATTAACAGAGCGACTTCTAGATTGCGTTCAAATATGTTTGAAGCCAATCACTTTGGATCTTTAGGTTTGTGGATCTAAACCCTTTCAAATCCAAGCTCAATAGGTATCAAGGTTCGTGGTTCCGAGCCCTTTCAAGACTAAGCAAATACCTCGGATAATGGATCTCCTTTGAGGATTTCATCTCTTCTAAAAGTACCAGTCAACCTTTCTCGAACACTCGTATGATCTGGATCTCCTCAGATAGGCTTGTTGGATTTTTCTTAGAGATATAATCTTGTTGAACCTCTCCAACTCAGTTGGTTGGCTTTCTTGCGGGTCCACTTAATAGAATTCATTTGAGGCTACTTAGTGATAATTTCTCTAGACCCATCAATTTTTTTTGGACTGTTCGATTGAGCTCCGATTGGACTCAATTAATTTAATGGGTTCACGCTAAACTCCTCTTACACAAACTATACAATAAAAGGAAAAAAACAAACAACAAAAATACAACATTATCGGAGAAGTTGTTATGGTGTATCATAAGAATAGTGTGTTATTCTTTCGGTCAAATTACAACATTATCAAATTCTGTATCAAATTTAATACATGATTGAGTAATTGTCAAAATTTATCAAAATTTTTTATTTCTCCCTCTCTTGTAATGGGAAATTTCTTTCAGCAACTAAACATCATAAGAAATGCTATCGAGACATTTCCTGTCAAATTAATGGAAGTTGAATCAGGAAATTTGTATACAATAATAACCTCCAAAATTCAGCATCCATGCATGTTACAATGTACAGATCACCTGCGTAAAATATGAACACCATTCATACCAGACCAAGCAGCATACACAATATGTACACATCTCAGATGTTTTCTGAAATGGGCTGTCAAGACAGCAACCCCATTTTAGTTCACCCAGAGAGAGAGAGAGAGAGAGAGACGTAAGCCATAGTGTTCAACTAGGTTATGCTCTAACAACATCGGGATGTATGCCATAGTATTCAACTAGGTTATGCTCTAACAACATCGAGCTATAGACTCAACCAACAGATACCTGAACATGATGTATTACTCATATTTCATGATGATAGCCTCAAGAATTCCATCAGATTTGAAGATGGGTGAAAAAAGCCTTGGATCAACAGGTCCTGGCAGACTGAAAGAAAGTGCGAATGGTCCGGGTGGGCATTGTTGCTGGAATTTCATTTCATAAACACGAGAATGTCTGAAAACAGTTCTTCCACCAGTCGTTGTCACACCTCGTAAGTGGACCTTTCCATCACGTTCAATCGCACAGCTGAACTGACCTGCAGCAACAAACGTTATCAGTCAGATGAAAAAGAATTAAACCATCCCAAATGTAAGATGCGTTCCGTTTTTAACTCAAAAAGAATACAAATAGAAAATCATATGTTCACAGGTTTCTTGAAGCAAAACAATAGTCACTGTTATTAACTACATGTATTGACTCCAAATACAAACGCCATAACTCGAGCACTTCTATTCAATATCTGAAAATTATTGATGGGATCTACCAATAACATTATTTGAACCAATTATGTTCTGAGCAAATTATTTCAAGCTATCTTATTTATAGTTTCCATTTAAAAATTTTAGGAAGTTAGCTGACCACAACAAGCTCTCTTGATTATCTTTTATAAAGGTTATCTAGATATTGCCCACCATCCAAAAATACCTATATAACTAATTGGTAATCACCATAATTTCCAACAATGCAGATCCATTAAAAGACCATCATTTTTTACTTAATATTTGCCCATGTGGTGCAGCATAGTGTTCTTACCACCCTCTTCAAAGAACAAAACAAACCAAAACAAAAGGATAAATTACACTTTGCACCAAATCTCACTTTGACCCCTACACATGAAATTATAACAGTCGATCCCCCCGCACTTCTAGTCAAATCCCACTTTAGTCCTTGCACATGCAATTGTTACCGTCAATCCCCTATAAATCTCAATTTGGTCCCTATACAAGTGTCAATGTCCCCTTTCTATTATTCAACTGTTTAAATCTTTAGCATAATCTAGTCATGTAATAAGAATGTGATTACGACATGAGAGTAAGAAAGGAAAATCATCTACATTTTCTACCAATACACACTTTATTCTGAAATTTACATCAAAATATGATTGTATTAGGCTAAAACAAAATGCAGGTTGTGAACAATTAAGAAGATGAACTAGGATTTTGTATAAATTAGAATCATGAAGCTCTATTTTTCACAGTAACACAATCTTCTGTCTATTCATCTTTCTTTCTCTTTGATTTCTTTGTTACATTTTTCTATTTATTTCAAAAGCTCTACTTTTTTACCTTTTTGTCCCATTTTTTACCATACGAACATATATATATATATATATTGTATTATATAACTCTTATGTGCTTATCACGTAAGACAAAGTATATTGGTGAGAAACATAAATGTTTTTCGTCTCTTACCTTCATTTCGTAGTCACATTTTTGTCACATTACTGGATTTTGTTAAAGATTTAAAAATGAAATTACAGAAGAGAGACATTTACACTTGTGTAGGGATCAAAATGAGATTTGAGTAAAAGTGCAGAGAGTTGACTGTCGTGATTTCATGTGTAAGGACTAAAGTGAGATTTGACTAAAAGTGCAGAGAGTTAACTGTCATGATTTCATGTGTAGGGACTACAGTGAGATTTGGTACAAAATGCAGGGGTGCAAAGTATAATTTACCAAAAACAAAAACAAAGCAATGTTCAATAGGGTCAACCAAGTCCCCTTCATAAGCATGCTCTAGACTTAAGAAGCATAGACACGGACATGGACCCAGGACACGGAAAAATTGAAAGGAAAAAAAAAAAAGTATATAGAGACGGCAAAGTACAGCAAAAAAAATAATTTTTTTTATATATTTTATTTCCTATGCATATGAATTTAAATTTAACAAAGAAATAAGAAGCATCAATGTATATGTGGGTGTGTTCTTATTTTTCCACTTTCATTCCTCTTAATTTTCATATATTTTACCTTAGTCAAATCATCTTTTTAAATTAAATAATAATAAATATTAAAAAAACCCTCCCAAAGGTGTCCTGAGACATGCTCAAACACTAGACACATTCGTGAAGTGTCCCCCAAAGTGTCATGCAAAAACAAAAAAAAATAGTAATTTAAAAAATTGACAAGCCACATGGCGTGTCCAACATGTGGACAAGCGTGTTCCATACATGTCCGACACTAACATGGCACCCATGTTGAAGTGTCAGTGCTTCATATCTCTCTAGACCCACCTTCTATTATATGATATGTTTGACAAACATGTAATTTTGTGAATTGTAAGATCCTTTACAAGATGTATAGGTGTTCTCTATAACATGCAGTTGCACACCACATAAAATAATGTGTCTATGGTCCTTTAAGTGCATAGGTATGCTCAGGCCCAGATTTGGTTTGCCTGGACAACTTGTTCAGCACGTGTAGGTTTATGTTGCATGAGAGGTCTTGCATGCCTCATAGGCAATCAATCTTAAGTTTTCAAAACTTATAGGACTGGGCAATTATTTAAAGAAAGGGAAACACATTATCTGAGATAAAAACTCTTGTAAGAATTATATTGCTACAGCCAACATGCATTGGTTGCAATAGCTTTACATTGAATTGGTCCAAGTGTAAGAGTACATGGTCTCTTGGTGTCAAACAAATGCCAAAATCCCCAGACATGCACCCATTTCCTCCAGGAATGGATCTAGGGGACCCCTAAAAATTTGAAAAATATCATAATATTATACTAGAAAATTTAAAATAATTTAAAATTATAAGGTTTTACACCCCCAAACATACTTTGCACCCCTATAGTGATAATCTTGGATCCGTCCCTAATTTCCTCCATCTATAATCTTGGTTAAAATGAAAAGCATCTGTAACATAATGCATACTGTAGTAAAACAGCGGTTTGAATTATTATTAAAAATAAAAAAAAAAAAAATAACTAATATAAATTAGATGAAATTCTATAGATAATTGTAATAATTGAACTATGAAGAATTACAAAAAAAAAAAAAAAAAAAAAAAACTTATTGGTAAAGGCATGTGTATTCATTGTCGTTCAGAGTAGATCACACCTCTTTGAAACCGTGACTTGGTGCAACAAGTTATGGTGGCTTACACCTAGGATTCAACTGCCCATTATTTGCAAAGCTTGCAGTCGCAAATGCAGAGGTCTTAGGAATAGCTCCTTGTTTGTCCTAAGATCAAATAAAAATCATTTACATATTTTATTTTAAGAATTTATGACATTGAGAATAAAACAAGTTCAATATGTGAGTGGACCATGTATAGAAGACAATTCTGTCTTTTCATTAAAAAAAAAAAATACATACTATTGTGTGAATGCATATGTAGTAAGGTATTCCCAAAATCTCATTGAGGAGAGATAAATATCATAAACTGATACATGAGCAGTATTCCAAAGAACTTCAGCAAAATTGTTGCTTATCAATATTTACATATAACAAGAGTGAGTAAAAGTCATATGATGGAAAAAACATATGGCCACACCATCTTGAATACACACATCAGTTTACAACATGAACACAAATTCCTAGCCTTCTGATGGCTATTTGAATGCATTTTAGTACCCCACTCATGTGTCATATAGGTAACTCTAGGCTAGTGATATATCTCTATAATATATTATTTAGTACTTCTTAAAACTCATGGAGTTACTCAAGGGTGTTAAAATATAACCAAAAACAATTATATAATATCAATGAAACATGTATACTTCAGTGACACAAATACTTCTGCAAGAAAATACAAAAACACAAAGTGCAACCCAATGTTTTGGAATCCTTAAATTGGATTCTCATCCTTAGCTTGAATTGAACGTCTCTAACATAGTTCTATTATAGTATGCAACGCAGAGAAATTTGGGTTTTTAATCCTATGTAACTTAAGGAGTTGCCTTTTGGTAAGAAATACTACAAACATTTATATAGCAAAATCATTAAACGGGGGGAGAGCAACAAACCTGGATCCTTCCTGACCCCAGGCAGAGCAACCCGAAAAAAATATGCAGATTTGCTGACTCCAATGTCCACAGCTCCAACAGCTGGCCCAGTTCCCCCTCTTGTAGCTGTTCCAGTCAAGACAACAGATGCCTTTGAATTAAACCGATCCACATTTGGAGCTGGTAAAAGGGGCATCATGAAAGGCCCATCCAAACCGTCTGTCCATGGGACCTGTGACATTTCAAAAGATTCACAGTGCTGCCTTCTTTCCAATTCACCTTCAAACTCCGCTGACAAGTTGCCATTTGCATGGGAATCTTTTCCTTCCATTTTCTGATGAAAATCATGGAAAGAAAAAAAAGAGCAAATCTGAAATTTCACATGAAGTACAATTTATGTCACACCCCAAACTCGCCCCTAAAAGTTTGGGCATGACCTATTCGAAAATGGACGCTAAACCTGTTATACATAACATACGGGGCCTGAACGGAAGCATTTAATAATATAAAATACATAGAATAACATCCATTGAGCTATTACTAACATGCCAGGATCACATACACGTACTCAGCTCCTTTACTGAGCGTATAACTAAACATTATTAAAGGAAAGGGGTTATATGCATACATTTTCACTTGGATAGGCAATTAACCAAAAATTTAACAAAACTTTACAGACATGCATGGGCTTGGTCTGGGTGCCTGGACATACTGAGGTTGACAAATGAAAGGCGAGCATCAAGGTTAAGACTGACCTCCAAGGTGGTCACCTACAGAACAGATATAACACAAAGTAAGTCAGGCTCAGTGAATAATAGTACATAAACAAAACGGTGCTTCATTTGAAACATAATACATCAATGCGTGCAAAATTGCAAAGTTAACATAATTAGTCTGTTTCTGTACTAATTTCATAACGGCCTTAGGCCCAGTCTTGAAACATAATAACTTGAAGCATAATAACTTGAAACATAACATCTTAAAGCATAATGGCTTTAAGCCCTTGAATATTATAGCATTAAACTTTCAAACGTGTTGGCATAAAGCCATTGAAACTTGTGGCATAAAAGCCCTTGAAACTTGTGGCACGAGGCCCTTGAAACATATGGCACGAGGCCCTTGGAACATATGGCACGAGGCCCTTGAAAGTGGCATGAAGCCCTTGAAAAGGTTGGCATAAAAGCCCTTGAAATGGCACGAGGCCCTTGTAAATGGCAATAAGCCCTTGTAATTAGCATATCTTGTCATATCATAATAGAAGTATATCATACATGTTCTTTATGAATATTCCTTATACTTGAACCATAACAGAAATTATAAGTCATACATGTAACATACTTGATCTTGTAACATTCTTGAACTGGGAACCCGCTTGAACTTATAATATGCGTAAACTTGTAGTAGACTTAAACTTGTAACATACGTAAATTTATAACATAAACTTGTAAACTTGTAACATACGTAACATACGTAAACTTGTCTTTACTTGCACTTGCAACATATATAAACTTGTACCATACTTGAACTGGTAACTTACGAAAACTTGTAAACTTGCAACATACTTTAACTTGTACATTTACTTAATCTTGTGCATACTTGAACTTGCCACATATATATAGACTTGCAACATTCTTAACATACTTGACTTATTACATATGTAAACTTATTTTAGAGTCTTACAGAATTCCAGAATCTTAGGAAGGTTGTTTCATTCTTTATCTTACTTATTTACCTTTCTTGAATCATCTACATAAGCATATAACATTTATCTTCCTTAAAATATTTACTTAAACATTTTATCTTCCTTGAAACATTTACTTAAACATATAACATTTATCTTCCTTGAATCATTTACATACATAAGTAACGGAATTAACAGAATACTAATGGCAATCGTTAGCAGTGTAAAGTGTACTACTACCCACAGTGCATTGGTGAAGCATTTATCCCTCCCGAAGCGTGTCCTACACACATATGAAGTCACACATTAATTCTTTAAATCATTTCCCCTAATTTTCCTTTCTCATTTTAACATGATTACAATGCCCATAACAAGGTTCATTCGTACATTTTTAACATTATTCCAAAACATCTTAGTAATTCAATTAAACTTGTTTACGTGTAATTCAACCCACCAATTTCATGATTCTATTTTCAATTTGAGCAAAATCATTATTTATCATCACAAATTAGCCTAGGGTTTTCAAGATTATAAAGTTTTCCATAAAAATTCATACTTCTCATACCATGACCTTACATCCCAATTTCCTCCTTGATTATACATCTAGGGATTATACTCCATCACTTTAACCCATCAATTGGACCCTCAATGCTTCAAACCCGAAATTCCCAAATCTCATAATTTACTCTATATGCTCAAAAATACAATTTGTATATCAATACAATGGAAATACCACAAATCTATCTCTTAATGCAAGTATTGAAGAGTATTAGAACCCCTACCTCCTTGAATCAACAAAAGAGCAAGCTTGAAGAGAAACCTTCGCAAATCCAAGTTCCAATCGGTTTAAAACATTGATCTTTTCTTAGTCTCCATCCTTGATACAAAACCCATGGTGGATTGTTGCTCAAATTAGAAGAACTCAAGGTTTTGAGGCTAGGGTTTCGAAGGGTTTCGAACTCAGGAGAAGAGGAAAGAAGAGAGGGGAAAGAAAATGTGGAAAAAGATCTCAAAATCCCGTTTTTTAAGCTGCTGTCCCGTAATTCCGCTCGGCGGAGAGGAATTCCCGCCGAGCGTACTGTTTTCAGCACAGATTTCGAAACTTTGAACAGGCATAACTCCCTCATCCGGACTCCGTTTTAGGTCATTCTTGTGTTCAAATTGAAGCCCCGAACTAAGCTTTCCAATGGTCCTAACCTCACATCCATATTCAAAGTGTGGAAAAAAAAGGGCAAATGAGTGACGGTTGGTCGAAGCAATTATCCAAATTAAGGTTTTGGTCCAATCTTGCTTTACCATCATCTTATCATCTCAATCAATATCCCAAAATAAGGTAAGAACATTTCAAATACACTAAGAAGAACATAAAAAATGAGCCCACATGCTTCAGAATCAAACTTAACCAGGCGACCCGCTCGGCGCTAACCTCGCCGAAAGGCAGACCAACAAAGTCATACGCTCGAGCGTCAACTCCCCCGCTCGAGCGGAAAATCACAACTGCCAGAATATCAGGTCGTCTGCAAAATTGCTGGGAACCCCAAAAGTCCGCTCGAGCGGCTACTCCTCCGCTCGAGCGGAGGAAAGAATTTCTGGGTCGTTACAATTTAGGGCATCAAGAATTGAAGATTTGGAATAATTTTGAGTCTCTATATCATTATGGTAGGTTTTAGTAGTTAAGGGTATTATGGTAATTTCAACATTGCCAGACATATGTTGTAGGGTTGCCCATGGATTTTATTTCAGGCCAAGTTATTAAATTGGGTCATTATATGTGTTTTATTATATCTAGAATAATCTTAGTGGTCAAAAAATCAAAATTCCTATTTTGATATTGAAGTAGAATTATAAGTCATTAAAGTTTCCTATTATGATTGAGGTAGAATTGGAAGTCATAGTTGGTCTACAATATTAGTAGTTGCCAAATATTTTTAGTTTCTAAATTTGAGTTTTAGTCCTTATAGAATTAGGAGAGTCTTTAGCCTATAAATATATGTATAATCTCAATGATTCAATAGAATAGTTGATGTTATGAGAATCTGAGATTGTGTGTGTGTGATTGGCCTAACCCTTGTGAGGGTGAAACACCTCTTTCTCTGTCTTCTTCTTCCAATACTTCTCTTTCTTCTCACATCATTGTTCACAATACTAAAAACAGCCACGAAACATTTTTGTTTTCATTCCCAAAACCCTACCTTTTTACAAACCCTTAACCTCCTATATTTTTAATACTTTTGCAGCCACAAAATCCCACTAAATCCAGCTCTATAAATCTATTGTTGTTGCTGCCAGTGTATTTATCCCGTGCTCACTACTTGAGGGAAAGTAATCCCTATTCGTCCCACATCATTGTCTCTCCTCCACTCAACCTTTTTATATAATCCGTTTCACCACCTCTAAATCTCTGGACTCGAGTTATGGAATGGATCGAATTTCAACTTCAAATTATTTTGGCCAGCTGACAACATAAGTTGATCATGAATAATAACAATTGCCATAAATCTTGGGCCAACATACAAACACTGAAATACAGATAAAGAAATAAAATAATAAATGAACTCAGGTCCCTACAACGTTGTATGTCAAGGCAATTTTTAATTTTGAACAAGTGAAACTCATCTTCAACAGAAAAATATTTAAACCACATATAGAAGAGCATGTGAGTTTAGTTAAGGGGAATTGGAGACAAACAACATATGTTGCCCAATCCCCACCTCGGGCCACTTGACCACAAGGGTGTATACATGCATACACAGATGCACACATAAAGGAAGACATAACGAAGGTGTAAAGACTCAGAGCATGTAGGTTAAATTCACGATATGCAAATAGATAAGTAGTTTGAAACAAAATCAAATTTTCCAAAGATTTTAACATTCAACCACGTCTTACTATGACAGCATACCATATAATAATAAAATCATACACCAATAAAGATTTCATTTTTAACAAATGCATTATTACTTTTGGCAAGGCTTATTCGAAAGATATATATATACATCCAGGTTATATGATGTAAATTATAGGATATTGCATCTTTTTTTCAAAGTACAAATATATGTGAGATATAAAATGTTCACAAGCCGTCATAGTTCTTTCTCATATAAAGTAACATATGACCACGACCAGGTACTAGGATTTTTTAATTTTTCTAGTTCAATAAAGGGATAACCAAAAATCACTTGATCATCTAGCCAATTACAAGTGTTCTTTAATATGGAGATGACTGTCCATATCAACATGGTTTAGAACTTCTGAATTTTTTCAGTCTAATATGGAGATGACAGTCCATTACTCAAAAGAGGATATATTTTCAACAGACTTATTTATGCAATACCTTGCATTGTGTTTGTGTTTATTAAACTTTTCTTTACTTTAGAGCCATGCAAATTGCTTCCCTTTATTAGAGGAGAGAGACCGTTGTCTTGAGAGTGAAAAGCAAGCGCAAGCGCAAGCGATAGAAAGCATAGGAACGTGCGAACTACCAGAAAATGGTGAAATCATGTCATTCCTTTACGTTGTGTTTGGATCATAGATTTGTATAAGAGTTTGGAAAGGGAAATGGAGAAAAAAATTGACTTACATTTCATTTACATTTGCCTCACATTTTTCCTTTCCCTTTTCAAATCTCTACTCAAATTCATGATCCAAACACAACCTTAAAGAGACACATGAATGACCCATCTAACTCAATGTCATTTAAAATAAACAAACTCACTAAGGACATTATGAAATCAAGAACCATGGACATTATCAAATCCTTACTCATAACACTCTTCTATACTCTCTTTTCTAATGTCACCAAAATTCCCACCCATCCCAGCCACCCAATATACAATTAATGGAGTTAATTCACAAAAAAATAAAAAGTGTGCAATATGTCACCTTCTACATCAATCTATAAACAATCAAATGAATAATCGAGCTGATTATGTATTAATAAATTTTAGTTTAAATTTCGAAATTAAGGTAGTTCTGATATTATAACAAAATAATATTTGGTTTTCATTTCTCTCCTAGAGATTGAAAATAAAGAGTGATGAGAGAATTGTATTTCTTTCCATTTCTCTCCTATTTGATAAGAGAATCCAAACGAGTGATTGAAATCTATTTCTCTCCATTTCATTTCTTTTCTCTCCAAGTCACTCAAACCAAAAGAAGTGTGTATAATTGGTTGGTCTTTTTTTTTTTTTACTTCAACTGTTATCTGGTTCATTGTCAACAGAAAAAGCCCTAATCCATGGCGATGTGTAGCGAACAATCGAAGTATGATGAGACCATCAACGAGGGTTGAAGAAACAATTAATTCTACTAAAATGAAAACTATATGGCAGGCAGAGAGTGAGAATGGAAACGAGAAAAGATTAATTACCAAAACGTAAGTCTCTGAAAGCGAAGGAAGAATCGATTTGTTTGTGTCTGTGCTGCACTGTCTTTGGTTTGTGGAGGAAGGCTTTAAATTTTATTTTTGGGGCAATTAGAAATCAACGAGAATCATAACAATAATTTTTAGACTAATGATTCATTCCCTTAATCTCAACTAGCCTATCGCCTGTGCTATGCACGGATAGCTATAGATATTTAGATTTATTTTAATTTTTTTAATATATAAATTATATTTTTTTAAGATTTTTTATAAAAATAATTTAACAATTTCATCACTAATCATAATGTATAAGAGAAATTAAAAAGGCTACTGCAGTAACTATGCACAAGCTGTATCTATAATTATTTATATGAGGGGATTTTAAATGCTAATCAGAGATTTTGACCAAATCAATAAATGCAGGTATGTGAATTAGAAAAAATTAATAAATGCTGATCTGAGAATTTTTACCAAATCAATAAATACTGAGTTTTTTTTTTTTAAATCAAAAATTTTAAAAATTAAGATTGAGAGATTGGATCTCCCACAAAGCTTGGGGTTTAGAAACCCCATTTTTCTTAATATATTTACAATTATCTATATATGTGAATTGTGATTTTTAAATATTTTTTTCTTATTTATTTTAAATGTCTTCTTTTTTTCTTTTTTTAATATTATATTAAAGTTTAATATTTTGATAATAATCATATGTGTTGGACTTTTCAAGAAAATTTTTTATGTTTGTTCTTAATGTATTAAAGTGTTATTATGAGGGATAATAATCATATGTGTTGGAACTTTTCAAAGAATTCATATGTGTTGGATTTTAAAGAATTTTTTTTATGCTTGTTCTTAATGCATTAAAGTGTTATTATGAGGGTAAGACTTGGGAATTGAGAGAAGTTAATAAATGCTAAGGTTTTTTTTTTTTTTAAATCAAAAAATCAAGAAATTTAGATTGGGAGATTAGAGCTCCTACAAGGCTTAGGTTAAAAACCCCCTTTTACTTAATATATAGTATAGATTTGTGAGTGACTCTTCCCAAGAAAATATTTATTTAGATGAATTTGGATTAAATAAATTTGGTAAATGTAGCGGTGTTGTAATTGTTATAAAAATATACTTATCATTAGGAACATGCATGGTGCAATTCAAGTGATTTTAGAGTAAAATTATAAATTAAAATTGTAGATGGACAAATTGACAAATAATTAAATCATGGTTTAGGCGACTTGGGGTAGATTGAAGAATATTTTTAAGTAATTAATCAAGTATTTGTATAATATATAATACTATTTTACATAATATTTTTTTTATATATATAACAAAAACTAATTTTACATAATATTATATATATATATATATAACTATTAATTTGTAACAAATTTTATTTTTTAAATTTCTCTCACACTCATTTTACTTTAATATTTCATTAAAGGTCGAAAAATATATATATATTAACTATAATAGAATGGAATAGTTATGAAGATGGATTATAAATTTTAAAGTTTAATTCGCGGTTAGTGGATAGAATAGCACAAATTGGTGCGATTTTAACGGATTGGGTGAATTTTCGCAGCCCTACCTACAGTTATTCGGTAAGCATTGTGACTCTCTCCGTTGTATATTTATAATCATTACATTATTCAATAGTGGGTGCAATAATTTTTTCAATTTAAAATAATTATAAATTTACATTTTTATTTCATATTTATTAGATATGTAATAAAAATCTTCCATTACATATATAGAATGGAAATGATCAAAATCAATTGAGAAGACCCACAACTAATATAATATGTAACGGAATGGAGATGATCAAATTCGATTGAGAAGACCCACAACTAATATAATTTTATGCGAAGACAGCATAATTACTTCTTTGAGTATAAATTATCATATGGGTGCAAAATAACCACGTGACCGACCACGTGTGTCCAATCAATTTGTGATTTGTCTACCATGTAAGTATATAATCTTACGTTATTTGGACAGATGCATAATTAATATGGTGTTCCAAAAGGACTGGAGTAAGTTTTAGAGATTAAAATCTAAGGGAGTTCACATCGTCAGGTATTTTGGTTTGAATCACTGCAGAGAGTGTACTTGTAGCATATCACTCTTTTATCTTCAAATTTCTTGCCCAGCAATTCTTTATAAAACTTTTTGATCATCTCTTCTTCTTCTTTTTTTTTTTTTTTTCACTTGGCTGCTCGATTCAAGCTTCTTCCCCTAATCATTATTGTCATATAAGCTAAAGATTTTGGCCTTGTTTGGTTTGTGTTTCTGAAAAAATTTTGGAAAAAATTCTCTGCAAATAAGTTTTCAAAAGTAATCAAACCAAACAAATTTTTCCAAATTTTTTTTCCAAAACTTGTTTGGTTTACAAATTTCCCAAACAAATCTCTCTCTCATACACATCAAATCAATCACTTTTTCCAAAACTCTCTCTCTAAATAATTTTTCAAAACATCTTTTGAAAAAAAACCAAACCAAACAAATTTTCGTACTTTTTATCTCAAAACATGTTTCTCAAATACAAACCAAACAAGGCCTTTATTTCTCATTTTGTGGTTACTGACCTTTGTGTGGAAAAAAAATTTGTGTACTAATCTCCACCTTCTTCATGGTTAGATTAGTTTTTTTAGAGATGTATAGGCTCCTGTGATTCGAACTTATAAAAATTTTGTTCTGATACCACTTATTGGTTTAGGTTCTACCATATTTCCTAAAATTTGGTATTAGGGAGATACAGTTAGGGACAATTTCACTTATCTCTTCTATGAAATTCGATATCATACCTACAAGTCAATTTCTTAAGCAATCGTGGAGAGCAATATTGTGTAGCCAACAAGTTGTTTCAATGATGGTTTCAATCTTTTAAGCTTCAAACTCTGTTTCAACGTAAGAGATCCTTCAATCCCTTGTTGCCATGAGTTTTGAAGGAATTGGTATAATTTTTTTTTATTTTTTTTTCCTGTGAATTAATAAAGATAGAGTTTCAATTTTTTTTTTTTTTTTTTTTTTTTGGGTTGAATTCAAGGATTTTAGATTTGATATATTCTATTCTTTCTTATTTTTTACCTTTTGTGTTATAAATACTAATGTGCTAATCTATGGAAAATTTACACCATATTTTTAAAACCACAGTCTACTACATCCTTTAAAATCATATACTTCAAATTTGTTATAGGGAATAATTGATATTTTAGTTGAAGAAATTGGTATTGATGTTATCATTGTTCATATGTTTTTTTTTTCCCAAGTTCAAAGCAGAAAAAATTGGAACAAAAATGTGACATTCCCAATGTTTAGCCCAATACGAATATCACCAATAGTTGATGTTAAAACACTAACATCAAAATCAAATTTTAACACATTATAGTGTCAAAAATATTATAAGTTGATAATCATATGCAACTATGGAAATAGCATTTTTGTTTTTGTTTTTGTTTTTGTTTTTTTTTTTCTATTTCTTTAACAAAATTTGAAATAAAATATTATTTGTGAATCCATCATAAAAAAATTTAAAAAAAGAAAGAAAAATAACTCGTAAAATTTTGGCAAGAGAAATGACACATCATGGGAGATGATTTTTGGAGTCTTGCTAATTTTCCCTTGAATAAAAGGTGGTAGCTCGAATTTCCAAGGGTCGAATGGCCCGAAATTTCAAAAGGGAGAGAAGAGAGGGAGAGCAGAGAAGAGAGGGAGAGAGGCTCGTCTGGTTCTGCCGACGACAGCGGAGGACGAGGACGACCGCGAGGAGCTCGTCGCCTCTGCAGGAGCTCGTCGCCTGTGACTCCGCCGTCGCCTCGCCGCCGATCGTCGCCTCGCCGTCCTCGTCGCAGCTCCGCCTTGCCTCGCCGCAGCTCCGCCTGTCTCGCCGCCCCGCCTCCGCCCCTGCCTCACCCCGAGTTTGTTGGCCCCCTCCCCTCCCCTCCCCCTCCTCCCCTCCCCTTCCCCTCCCCCTCCTTCTTCCTCCCCTCGTCTTCTTCTTCCCTCTGCAGAAAAAAAAAAAAAAACAAAACACAAAGGGCAAAACGACGTCGTTTTGCCCTTTCGACCCATTCGACCCACGCTCTTTCGAGCTACCAACCGGGATTGTTTTCCCTTATGTGTGTTTGAGAACACTATTGGAGAAGTTGTTATGGTGTGTCATAAGAGTATCACCAACGGTACTATTCTTTCAGTCAAATTACAACATTATCAAATTTTGTGATATTTGGCTAAAATAGTCAATTTTGTCCTATATAGCTATTTTAGCCCAAATGGGCATGCCAAACATTAGTTAAAACACTCACATTTATTGAATAATAATAATATAAGGAAATATCATTTTACCCTCTAAACTTTCACTCGTTTTTCAATTTGACTCCCAGATTTCGATTAATATCAATTTTACACCCAAACTTTTGAAATTTTGATCAATTTGGCCCATGCCGTCACCTTTTGTCTACAATTAGACGGAATGCGCTGACGTGGCATCAAAATTCATTTGAAACTTCATTTTACCCCCCAAACTATACATTAAAAATCAATTTGCCACCCACGACAACACATTCTATCCAATTATAGACGGAATGTGACGACAGGGGCCAAATTGATCAAAATTTCAAAAGTTTTGGTGTAAAATTGATATTAATCGAAATCTGGGGGTCAAATTGAAAAATGCATGAAAGTTTGAAAGGCAAAAACATCTCCAGTTGTTAATAGCTAAAAGTGTGATGTCCCGGATTTAAGGCTTGAATAGTATTGTGTAGTAAAGTAGTATACTTTTTTTTTCGGTGTTTGGTTTACGGTATCAGGTCGTTGAGATTCCCTTTCAACTCCTACTTAACCTCTCTTAACTTTTCCGGGTTGAAAATTTTTGAATTTTGAGCACTGGAACTTGTTTTGGATTGTAAAAAAACTAAACTCTAATTTCTGGGCAAAACCGCTCGAGTGGATCTTGTAACGCCCCCAAATTTATTAAAACCCTAGTTGTCAAATTTGGAGAAAAGATGAAATTGATTTCAAATCTTTAAATTGATGGATGGATTATGATATTTTGAATATGTATTGCTTGAGATTTATGAATTTAAAAGTCTTCGAGATTTTTTCCTTGGAAGTAACTTTCTATTCTTTAAATTTATGATTGAATTGTGAGATTAAGATATATTTTGATATGAGACTCTTGAAATTGAAAGCTTTTGAGAATTTCCTTTGAAATATGATGATTATGTATCTATAATAGTGCAATTATTTGCATGGTGATATTTACCTTTGTTCTCATGGATGTATAAATGCTTGGGATTTGTGAAAACATTGGAAAGGTTGTTTTAAGAGAGTGGTAAATAGCATGCGAATTTGGGTAGAGAGTCGGTTTTGAAAAGAGTTGTGTTGTGTTGGTACCCGCGCGGAGAGTTAAGGGGCCCAATTGCCCTGTCTAGGCTTATCGCTGGACGAATATGGGAAAATATTTTGGGTGTCCACTGGTCCTGAGGTATTGTAGTCGGAAAAAGTGAAAAAACGGATGATTTTGGGTGCCCACGTCTTGACGTATAACAATCGGTAAATGTGAGAGTATTTTGGATATAAAACTATATATATATATGTATGTTATATATATGTATGTATTGGGTCTCTCTTTAGGGACTTCATGGCTCATTTACCTCCGGTTTTGAAATATGATTTCTCATGAAAATGATAATATTTGATTTTTGATACTTAAACATTTATCATGTGTTTAAAAAGAAAAATGTTTTGGTTATGATAATGCCACATGGATTTTCAAATAATTAGATACTTTGTTAAAAGTATTTCTACTGGGCATCTAACTTATTCGTATCTAACATTTCAGGAATTGTTGGTGTGATTCCATCCAAGTTACAAGGCGGTGAAGATTTTTGAACAGAGTATGTGGGCTCATTGATTGTTAATTATTGAAGCTTCGGGGCTAATATGTATTGGGACCATGTGTCCATTTTGTTGTACCAAGGCTATGCCTTGCTGTTTGTACGCCATTAAGGCATTATTATTTTTATTTTCTAGTTTCTTAGATTATGTAAATGTTATTATTACAAGGACAAGAACATGAAAATTGTAATATTGGATATGTAGATCAATGGAAAGGACTTTTGAGATTATTATTATTATTGGTTTGGAAAGATATCAGATTAATTAGATTAGGAGTGATGTTTTAGTTTAATAAATTTGGGGGCATTATAAGTTGGTATCAGAGCTAACCAGGTTTGAATACCTTGGGCTTATGGGAAGTGACGTTTGTCACAATAGGTTTACTAGGCTAGGATGAGGCGCTTATGTGTTTTGTATGCTTTGTGTGTTTATGTAGTTATGTGAGTATGGAGTTAAGCTTCTAGGATATGACTAGTGTCCATTGCATTCATCGAAATCCTTTTGGAAAGGCACCTGATCAATGTTTTTTCCACTTGGAGGTCCTTGGGTGCCGTAGGACTAGTTGGTATCTTAAGAGAGTAACTTGTATGTGCTCTATGTGATTATGTGCTTATGTGGTTTGCCTTATGTGGAAGTAGATACATGTATAGGCACATGTGTAACTCACAGATGACTTATGAGATCTCTTGTGGAGTATTTAAGCGTGGGATAAACCTTATCTCTTTTTTTTTTTTCTTTTTTTTATATAGGATAGACGGATGTGAGTGACCTTAAATGGGGAAAAACTTTTGGGACTTAAGTCTTTGGCATCACTTTTATTGCTAGGATACATCGTTTTGGGATCACGTAAGAACGCGATTATGAGATTGGTGTAGAACCTTAGTTTATCGGTTTTGTAATTTCATTAAAAGCAATTGTGATCTTATGATGGTAATGTTTTTTTTTTTTTTTTTTTTTTTTGTAGGGTGAATGGTTTGTGGTTATGAAAAGTTGAAATTATCTCATAAACTCATATTGAAATTTTGGAAAATAGGCTAGAAAGGAGGTCATGTAAGTGGAGTGAGATAAGGATTAAACCTTATGGTAATGTACATTGATTGAGACTTTAAGGACGATTAGAGTGACCTAAGGGTAAGCGTTTTGGATTGTTAACATCGGAATATATGAACTAGTTTTAAAACTTTCTCTACTAGGTGAAGTTAGTTATATCTAACTAGGTTGGCCGAATAGCATAAGGAAGAGGCTATGTGATTGGTGTCTTAAGGGTTAGCCTCATAAACATCGATATCGTGAGTTAAGCGTGGAGTTGTTATGAATAAACAGAAACTTATGATAAGCATTTTGAAATAACTGCTGTGATTAGGATAGGAAGATCTTCATAAGAGGTGGTATTTGACTTGTGGAGGCAAATAGGTGTGCCCATCATGTTCCATCCTAGTCATGATGTAAGAGTTATGGATATGAGTAATGTAAACAATTGTCTAGAGTCGTTTTTGATACATACCATGACGGAACGAGTATACCTATGTTCTTGACATACCGAATTATAGTACCCTTGAGTTTAGCCCAGACCTTCAATTTAGAATGATTGATAGTTGTTAAATTATGACTGTTTCGGATTATGAATTCAAGTTATGTAAGAGTTATATATATGAAAGAGTTATGAAAAGAAATGGTGTAAATTGTGGCGATACAGGTTATATGGTTAGAGTTGAGGTTGACTTTTTCACTATGTTTGATAGACTACGATATTATTTAAATTAAATTGAGTTGTTGTCAATAGTAATGTCAATTATCTAGTAGTCTCACCCTAAATTTCTCTTATCCTTAAAGGTGAAGAAATTTTGTGTAGTAAGGGATATGTTTCTTAGAGAATTTGTTTTATTCAGAATTTTTGTTATAAATCATAAGTGAACGAATTAGGTAAAGAATTTGGGAATAGATCAGGATGATATTAAATTTAATTGGGATTGCACCATTTGGTGAAATTACCAATAGTGAATATTGTTAGGGAAAATATATGATTCCCCACAAGTAAATCAATTAATGAGAATAAAAATTAATGCGGAAAAATTAAATTAAAAGCAACACAAAAATTTTACATGGTTTCCTCAATGTGAGGTACGTCCACGGGATCGAAATCTGATTCCACTATCAACCAAATAAGTTTCCAAACGATTACAAACGAGACACGAATAGTCTCACAAACCACCCTTAGGTGAATTTCAAATAATCACAAATAAACAAGAGGAAAGACCTCACTAAATAGATGAACCAAAATCTTCAAAACCAGAGTTGAAGAAAAACCCAAAAATAACGAACCAAATCAACTTCTTTAATGCAGAAGTTGTCAACAAAAACTTCAAACAATGCTTTAGGAACAAAAGCCCACCGAACATTGAAATCAATCTTGTAACATAGTAGCCGCACGCACACCCACGGGAAAAGTAAACCAATCCTTTTTTTTCCTTGGGAAAACAATACCAAAAATATGTATTGTGAATCTAGGATTTTTTTTATCAAATCCCTAGTTGTTACCAAACTGAATTAGGTCTCTTAAAATTAGATATAATATATATAAAATATATTATATCCAAACCAAACCAAATTAGAATTCTTTTAACAAACCAATTGGGTTCCACACTCCAATAAGGAGGTATACCCAACAATTCTCCCCCTACCGACTTAGGTGGAGATATCAACCATACCCGTCAAAGTTCGACACTTTAAATGTTTATCCCTTGACAAAGTCTTAGTCAACATATCCGAAATATTATCATCCGTGTGAACCTTTTCGAGTTATAACAGTTTCGAATCTAACACATCACGAATCCAATGGTATCTCACATCAATGTGTTTCGATCTTGAATGAAAAGTAAAATTTTTATTCAAGTGAATAGCACTTTAACTATCACAATAAAGCACATACTTTTCTTGCTTCAAACCTAACTCTTGCAAAAATTTCTTCAACCATAACTCTTCTTTGCAAGCTTCCGTAATGGCAATAAATTCAGTTTCGGTAGTTGAGAGAGCAACACATTTTTGTAATTTAGATTGCCATGCCACAGCTCCCCCTGCAAAAGTCATCAAATACCCCGAAGCAGATTTCCTAGAATCAACATCACCGGTCATATCAGAATCTGTGAACCTATCAAGCATCGGCTTACCATCCCCAAAACACAAACACACTTTCGAAGTCCCTCAAAAATATCTTAAAATCCATTTTACCGTTGCCCAATGTTCTTTACCCGGATTAGAAAGAAAACGACTTACCACAACAACGGCGTGAGTAATATCCGGCCTTGTACAAACCATGGCGTATATTAAAGAACCAACTGCTGAAGCATAATGAATTTTTTGCATCTCTTCCTTGTCTTTCTCACCTGTAGGACATTGATTCGAACTAAGCTTGAAGTGACCCGCAAGTGGACAACCAACTAGCTTTGCTTTATCCATGTTGAATCTCTTAAGAACCTTCTCAATGTAGCTTTCTTGAGATAACTAAATCAGCCCCTCTTTGCGATCACGAACAATTTTCATACCAAGTATTTGCTTTGCCGATCCCAAATCTTTTATAGCAAAAGATTTACTCAACTCTAACTTCAACTTGTTAATCATGGTAGAATCTTGACCCACAATTAACATGTCATCAACATAAAGCAAAAGAATAATACATTTACCATCCGGGAAATTTTTCACAAACACACAATGGTCCAAAGTGGTTTTAGAAAAACCATTATTCATCATGAAAGAGTCAAATTTTTTGTACCATTGTCGCGGGGCTTGCTTGAGGCCATACAAACTTTTCTTCAATTTGTTAACAAATTTCTCTTTCCCTTTCTCCACAAAACCTTCTGGTTGCTCCATGTAAATTTCTTCTTCAAGATCACCATGAAGAAATGTGGTCTTCACATCAAGTTGTTCAACTTCAAGGTTCATACTTGCAGCTATGCCAAGTACAACCCGAATAGAAGACATCTTCACAACCGGCGAGAAAATCTTATCAAAGTCAATACATTTCTTTTGCCCAAAGCCTTTCACAACAAGACATGCTTTGTACCTTAGATTCTTGACATCATTCTTCAATTTGAAAACCCACTTATTTTTCAGAATTTTCCTCCCTTTAGGCAACTTCATTAAATCATAAGTCTGGTTTTCCAGCAAGGAATTCATCTCCTCGTCCATGGCATTTTTCTAATCACTTTTCTTTGCATGCTCAACTGTTTCTTAGTAGCTTTCAGGCTCCCCTTGATCGGAAATCAACACAAATTCATTAGGAGGATACTTTCTTGAAGGTTGTCGGTCCCTTGTAGATTTCCTCAACTCAAGTTGTGGTGGCGGTTCTTGAGTTACATGCTCTTCCTCAATTTCTGGCTCAACTTCATTAGGAGTAGCATCATCCTTCACATCTTCAATAGGTGGCTGCACATCTCCCCCATTTTCATCATCAACTGAAGATGAAGGAGACAGATCTATGTCAATGAGATCACTAGTTTTTGGCTCCGGTTAATCACCTTTACCAAAGTCTTCAATTGTTTGGTCTTCAAGAAACACAACATCACGGCTTCGAATGACTTTCTTGTCGATCGGATCCCACAATCTATAACCAAATTCATCACGCCCATAGCCAAGAAAAATACATTGTCTTAACTTACTATCAAGCTTGGACCTCTCATCCTTTGGAATGTGAACAAAAGCTCAACAACCAAACACTCTCAAGTGCTCATAAGACACATCTTTGCCGGTCCAAACTCTTTCTGGAACATCACCATTCAAAGGATAGGAATAAGACAAATTGATCACATCAATCGTTGTCTTCATTGCCTCACCCCAAAAGGATCTTGGCAATTTAGCTTGTGAAAGCAAACACCTTGTTCTTTCCACAATGGTGCGGTTCATCCTCTCAGCAACACCATTTTGTTGAGGAGTCTTCTTAACTATCTTTTGGTGCCGAATACCTTGGCTACGACAATACTCATCAAATGGCCCAATGTATTCACCACCATTGTCTGATCGGATGCACTTTAATTTCTGCTCTGTTTCTCTTTCAACCATGGCTTGAAAATGCTTAAATACTTCCAGAACTTGATCTTTAGATTTTAGAAGAAAAGCCCACACTTTCCTTGAATAATCATCAATGAAAGTAACAAAATAAAGTGCACCACCATGTGTTCTAACTTTCAAAGGACCATAAACATCCGAATGAATCAACTCCAAAACATTTGTTTTTCTAGAAGCAACATTTTTATGAAAAGAAACTCTATGTTGTTTACCTGCCAAACAATGAACACAAGTTTTGAGATGTGTACCTTTCAAACTGGATAGAAGCTCTTTCTTGAACAAAACTTGTAGCCCCTTTTCACTCATGTGCCCAAGCCGTTTGTGCCACAATTCAGTAGAAGTATCATCTTCAAGTGCATTGACAACACCTTTACAAATTTTTCCTTTCATTGAATAAAGTGTATGAGTCTTCTTGCACTTAGCCACCACCAAAGAACCCTTTGTGTACTTCCATATTCCATCACCAAATTTGTTGTTGTAGCCTTCATCATCTAGCTTTCCAGTAAAGATCAAATTGAGGCGAATGTCGGGAACATGCCTCACATCTTTAAGCAACAACTTGCAGCCCAAATTTATTTCCAAGCAAACATCACACATGCCAATAATCTTGGACAAACCTTCATTACCCATTCGAACAGAACCATAATCTCTTTTGGTATAGGTAGTAAAGAAATCAACTCGAGAAGTCACATGAAAAGAAGCACCGGAATCAATCACCCAATTGCTCTCTTGGCCTACAAAATTGATACAATCATCTTCACAAATGACCATGAGATCATCGGTAGTAACTGTCGTTGTGTCTTCTTACTTTTTGTCCACACTTTTGTCACGCCTTTTCTCCTTATTCTTAAGCTTTCGGCATTTCCGCTTCATATGCCCTTTCTCAAGGCAATAATAGCACTCAATGTCTTTCTTTGAAAAAGAACCATCTTTTGATTTGTCACGGCTTTGATCACGACCATGAGGAGTCTTACTCCTCCCCCTTGTTTTGCCTCAGCCTCTCACAGCGAATGCTTCCGAATGAAAGGAACCCGCTAATTTTCTTCTAGTTTCTTCATTCAACAAGTTATTAGTGATTTGGCCCATTGTAACAACTCCATCGAGTGCCGAATTACTAACTGTCACAACCAAAGTCTCCCAACTTTCGGGCAAGGAACTAAGTAGCATCAAAGCCTGCAACTCATCATCAAAAATAATTTTTATAGAAGCAAGTTGGTTAACAATACTCTTTATTTCATTCAGATGTTCTGGTATAGGGTTTCCCTCTTTATATTTTAAATTAACCAACTTCCGAAACAGAAAGGCTTTATTTGTGGCTGATTTTCTATCACAAAGACTCTCTAATTTTTTTCATAAATCATGTGCCGAAGTTTCAGTAGCAACATGATGAAACACATTGTCATCAATCCATTGACAGATAACACCAACGGCTTTTCAATTAAGCCTCTTCTATTCATCATCTTTCATACCTTCGGGTTTGCCACTATCTGTAATAACCCCGACCTCTGATTAATGCTAATCCATGATTATTTATGCCAACAGTAATTTAGAAGGAATCCGGATTTAATTTGCATATGTATTGCATTATCTTTGCGTTTCTATCTGTTTGCCATAAAATAATATGTTCATGTTTAGACTTTGAATTGCGAATTGAAAGCCTTATCGACGCCCGATTTCGAAATTGACTTGATATATGTGTTACTTAGGATTTATAGAATTTTATGGTAGGTTTAATTAAAATTCGGTTCGGAACGATTAAATTAGATTAAATAATGTTAATTTACACTTGTTTGAGTTATTACAAGTTTGCCACTTAGTGGCTTGATTCTAGACGACCTTTAATTGCCTTATTACATATTGGATGCATCTTTGCTCATCATCTTGTGACCAAAACATGAGAGAGGGAGAAAATTGAGAGATTTGGGTCTTGGTTCAAGAATTTCGTTCACAATGAGGAAGCTTGAAGATTTGTTCATCTAGTTCATAATTCTAGCACCTAAATTCCAATTTAGCGTCTAAGGTATGAAACTAAGCCTTTAACATTGGGTTGAGCTAATTTATGCATAAATTCTAGTAGTTTGAGCTAGAAGATGTGAAAATCAAGCTTAAGGAATAGAAAAGTAGATCAATCCATGCATGCATGCATGTTTCATGGCATTTTGGAGTTTGATTTTCAGGAATTCCTTCATGCATGTGTTGAATCCATTCTAATTTTGGAAACACAATGAGTTTCATGTGATTTAGTAGCATTTGATCATGTTTTGGAGGGCTTTAGCTAAAAAATGTATATGCATGTGAGGTTCATATATTGATTTTGAATTTAAGTTGAGTTTGTGCATAATTAAGATCCTTTTGGGCCATGATTTCTTGAATTGAAGCTTTAAATATGTTGTTTTATGAGTCTTCATGTGTTTCCTTAATTTTGGGCCCAGAAAAACAAGTTTTGGATGGTTGAATGTTGAATTTCATGCTTGGAGGTCAATCTGGATGTTCCAGAAATTTGACCTACGCTCGAGCATGAAGCCTGAGTACATGCATTTCCGCTCGAGCGGCGAGAGTCACGTTCGAGCGTGAAATGCGTATACCCAGAAGTTTGTGTGTTTTGCAGTCCGCTCAAGGGGGGGAAGCCACGCTCGAGTGAGGGTTTGTGTCACATGCTCGAGCTAGGGTCGAACGCCCGTCGAGCATGAATTTCATGCATCCAGCACTTTTTCATAAGTTTGCAGTCCGCTCGAGCGGGGAAGTCCACGCTTGAGCGGAGCTTCATTGTCTGCATGGACGCTCGAGCGTGGACCTTATTTTCAACAAATTTTGAGAAATGTTTTTCAGTGCATTCTTGCATCCTCATTCCATCCTGGGCATTCCTAGGCCATGTTTGAGACCCCATAATAAGGATAAGAGATTAGAAACACACTAAGAGCCAATGAAATAAGTTTTGTACAATTAGAACGTGTGTTTCAAGTGTATATCTGTTATGTGTTGTGTAGGTCACATGCTACGTACCGTTTGACCAAGTTTACTCCGTATGTCTGTCTCAAGCCCCACTGTGAGTAATAACTCTGTAAAGTTATGTTAACTTAAGTATTTTCTGACTGGTATGGTATGATCTGTTTTCTGAAATGCTATCTTACGAATTATAAATGAATGTCCAATTTTCTGAAAAGTATTTGTGGCACCCTTAGTTCACGTAGCCCTCACCCGGGGGTAACAATACCGCGGCCAATCTGCACATGGCCCTCACCCGGGGGTAACAATACCGTGGCTAATCTATACGTGGCCCTTGTCTGGGGGTAACAATACCATGGCTACTTGCGCGCAAGATATGGACCTTTATGGTCGTTGGTACCAACTATGCATATGGGTTTCTGGACCAAATTGATCTGATAGCTAATGAGTGTACCACGTATGATCTTATGCAAAATCTGAATATGAACATGAGTGCGTATCTAAATCTATTTCTGTTTTGAAGTCTGAACATGTTCTGATTTAAATACTGGATTCTAACTTGTGCTGGACATCATTCATACAACCCCTTTACTCCGTTATTATTCACTGGGCTTTCGTTTACAGTTTATATTATGTATGTAGGTGAGCCGGTACATGACATGACGAGTTGACGGCCTGCTCGCTTTTGTCACCAACTGCGCCTCAGGAGGTTCCGGTCAAAGTCTAATGCTATGGCTGTTTTTGTATTCATGCTAGTCTCTGTATGTGTTATGTAAAGACAGGCCTTAGGATGTAAATACTTTGTAAATATTGGTGTCCTTTGACTGGCATGCTTATGTATATATATAAGTTTTGAAATGTTCTGTCTCATGTACGTTATCACAGGTCATTGGACCTTATCTATTTTGTATTATTGCTTTCGCAGCCCCTTATTATTTGCTAATCTGTTCATAGGCCTTTGGTGATCCACGGATCACTGGTCGGTTACGGTACTAAACCTACAATGGCGGGTTTGGGTCGTGACATTATCACCCTCAATAGACCCATACAAATCTTTACAAAATAATAGGTCCTCTATTTTAGTTTTTCAAGTTACCCAATTGCTTCCATTGAAGCTAGACATACTACCCACATTCCCCTCCATTAATTTACACAAATAAATATACCCAAATAAACCGTAAGCTCTGATACCAGTTGTTAGAGAAAATATATGATTCCCCACAAGTAAATCAATCAATGGGAATAAAAATTAATGCGGAAAAATTAAATCAAAAGCAATACAAGAATTTTTACGTGGTTCCCTCAATGTGAGGTACGTTCACGGGATCGAAATCCGATTCCACTATCAACCAAATAAGTTTCCAAACGATTACAAACGAGACACGAATAGTCTCACAAACCACCCTTAGGTGAATTTCAAATAATCACAAATAAACAAGAGGAAAGACCTCACCAAATAGATGAACCAAAATCTTCAAAACCAGAGTTGAAGGAAAACCCAAAAATAACGAACCAAATCAACTTCTTCAATGCGGAAGTTGTCGTCAAAAACTTCAAACAGTGCTTCAGGAACAAAAGCCCACCAAACATTGAAATCAATCTTGTAGCATAGCAGCCGCACGCACACCCACGAGAAAAGTAAACCAATCCTTTTTTTTCCTTAGGAAAACAATACCAAAAATATGTATTGTGAATCTAGCATTTTTTTTTATCAAACCCCTAATTGTTACCAAACTGAATTAGGTCTCTTAAAATTAGATATAATATATATATATATAATATATTATACCCAAATCAAACCAAATTAGAATTTTTTTAACAAACCAATTGGGTCCTACACTCCAATAAAGAGGTATACCCAACAAATATGGTGGCTTGTGAGTAGACATTTTGGATTGTGTAGTCATGTTTTGAACGTTTTCGGGTTTGGCTGAGTCAATTCTCTCAGAGTTGGTTGTTCATGTACTCAAGTGTAATATACGAATGTTTAGAGATATGATGTGATTGGTATCTCAGGGAATTGTATTAGCAAACAAATGACATTAGAGAAAATTTTTGAAAATGATCTTATGGAAATGCTGTGATTTTATGGAGACTACAATTAGGTGCTTAGAGATGGTTGATATGACTGTGATTTGAGTATTTTCATGGAAATTTGTGCTTGGTCCACTGCTAGTGCTTGGTGTTAATTCTTAGAGTTACTCTTACTTAAGGGTTAGAAATTGTGAATATGAGAAGTATACGTGAGCATTTTCAGTTAAGTTTGGCATATGTGGTGACAGTGTTCTTCACGCAATTGAAGTGGAGGTTATTTTGTTTCCATTGTCCTTTAGTTATAAAATTGTTTTGTGTTCTTGTAGTAAGAGTTGTGAACCCCTTATATTGATATTTCGTTTTGTTATAAGGATGGTGAGAATTTATGTTGTTGGTAGGTTGATCTAATATTATTATTCGGTTTAATTTGGGTGCATTTGATCTTGAGTGGTAAGCGGTTTTCCTAATTAAAGGATATTTAGTTTTGCCTAATAGATGGTGACTCCTTATTTCAATTTTATTCCATGATGTTTTGTGATGGTATCATCTTATATGAAGTTATTCGGTGGACACTTCGTCAAGAAAATCAATTTGGTGTGAAGTACCTTTGTTTTGTGGTCGAAGATTGTTTTGAAATGATCATTGTTGATAGAGAGAATCTCTTCGAGTGAATAAGTGACATTATAACCTGTGGTAGTATCTTTAGAATTTAAGTACTGGTGAACTGATCAGAGACTTCGGATGAGATTTCAAAGTAAGTATAACTATGGACATTTGTTGGTGTAACTGGATGTCTTGAGTTGTGTAGGCTTTTATGGTGGGTTTAAGATGGTAGTTGGTGTCGTGTCTTGTGATTTGAGTAGCTTAAGTAGTGATTGGATTGAAGAATTGAAAATGTGATTTTGTTAGAATTTTGTAATAGAAACATAGCACTATTTTGATGAGAGAGGTATCTTGAAGTTCATTAGGAGAGATTTTATTGTAATCGGAGATTAATTTACTAACGGTGTGACAATTTGTCATTGAGTAAGTTTGCATTATAGAAGGTATTGAATTCAAATTTGATCTCGTGGGGCATAATAATATGGGTGTGGTGTAAATGTGTTTGACTTTGGAGTTAATATTGTGGCATTGACTTTAGGGAGTGTGGTGTGTTGTACAAGTATAGGCTGATGATTTTTCCTTACGTGGTGTTAGTGATTGTTGTGGCATCAGGAGAGGTCGACTAAGAGTCACCTCAGAACTTGTCTTAGGTCTAGAAATGAGGTGGGTGAATGGGAATTAATTGTTTGATGAATGTGTGTGTCGCTCAGGAGAGTGACAAGTCGTGTAAATTACTTGGTAATTGTTTTTAGTGGATTGTGTGTGATCCCCCAAAATGGAGTTAATTGTGAAAATTGTGATGCAAACATAAGATAAATAATGAGTAGTTAGTGGATTATCGTAGTAGTTGTGAATAGGATGTGACTTACCGAACTTGTGATATTTAGTCTATTCGTGTTGTTATTGTTTGAATAACTATAAAAGGATTGTGGCATCACTATAGTGATAGGATCATTGGTGGGGTGACGTTTGAGAGTCGCCGGTTGGAAAATGTTTGAGAAAATAGATGAGAACGGAGTTCTTCCGTTGAGCGTGACCTTGTTTTTACTGAAATTGGGAATGTAACGTTATGGATAAACCAGTTAGTAAATGAGAAATAATTATGAACCAGGCATATTGAGTCTTATGATGTGTATAATTCTTAACAAGTTCAAAATAAATAAATAAATATATCTTTCTTAAAACCTGCTACTTTTACAAATCATGTGTATATATCCAAAACATTTTCATATAAAGTCTTCTACCAAGAATGATCTCTTTTACAATTCAAAAGTTAGAAAATATATTTTCGGATATTCTTTTTTTGGTTCTTAAGTAATTTAAAATCACAGGTGAGTAATGTGAAGGCATGGAATACTAGTTGTGTTGCAAACACGAAGTTTGTGGTGCTTAGTTTTGTTGAGTTGCATTTTGTTGAAGGCCATGCTTGGCGGATGAAACTTTTATTAGAATCTTTTCTTCTCATGAAAAGGGATTGAGGACTTGTGTAGTAATGTGAGAAAATTGTTTGGGAATTTGGTTACTGAGAGACCGGTAGTTGTTTCTTAGGGTGTGAATGTGAAGTGGAAGCTTATTTTTCTAAGGTTCTAGGTTGTTAGACAACCGAAGGTTATTTCCTTGAGGTGGAGTCTGGTTGAGACGCGAGCATGGTTGGATACGTTAGTGAAATCTTTTGTTTGACTTTTTTTTCGTTGGATCGATGAGTTCTTGTGGCTCATAGAGGTAATTCTTGTGAATGGGTTGAAAAGGAGGTTCACCACTTTGGAATTATTGTCATAACATTTGGGTGCTATCAAAATATCAGTGTGGAATTATTGTCATAACATTTGGGTGCTATCAGAATATCAATGTGGACTGAAAGCATAATGGTATGTGGAACCCTTACATCTCTTGAATAAATGTCATGAATATACATGTATGAGAATATTGATTGGAAATTATATGGTTCTTTAATTGTAAAGGATTCATAATTAATGAGGATTGAGGATTATTGATGAGTTAGTTAGCATTATCATATGTCAACAATTTGGAGGCGTTACAAAAAGGAACAGCTAAAATTATATTTTAGTAATGAATAGTGTAAAAATACAATTTTTTAGCAATGGCTCCAGTGGTGAATAGCTAAACCAATACTACTTTTTTTTCTCAACCAACTCTCCCTCCATTTCATTTCTTAATTTCAACTACCAATCTCTCAATCACTATTATTTAATTCAACAATTTGTTTACTCGATCAGTCGTTCCACTTGAATGTAAATTTTTTGTTTGAGTAAGAAATACAAGAAATTTGTCACAACGTTACAAGATCAAACCCCAACGAGGTTGAATAGAAACTTGAGTTCGGATATCAGCATCCATGTTGTCAACATAATTTTGAAAAATTCAATTCCTAAAATTTGATTGTAATTATGAATTACCTATAACACGATCTAGGGTAAAAGACAACCAAGCTTTACAAATATCTTGCTCAGGTGTAAATGATTTCCCCCTAATTCCTTTCTGATGAGACTCTGCCATAACTTGTTCTGTAAATATATAGAAACAAGAACACTAGTGTTGGATGTTGCAGTTGGTATTTGAACTAATTTATAGAAATTGTAATATATAGCCATTGAATGTGCTGTTGTGCACAGTGCCCATAAAAAATAAAAAATAAAGGTTACCGTTTCCTCATAGAGCAATGCTAAGGAATCTAAATATTTTATCAAATGCCTCACATGGGATCACATAGTGTGCATCCCATACCCATATAAAACATTTGGTAGAACATTTGAAATCCCTAACATTTTTCTTCCTCATAATATGACTTATGTCGCCAGAAAAGCTCTCTAATAGTTTCCCTTTAACCAATACAACAAACTTCAATAGATGCATATATATATATAGATATATTCATACATATGAAGATTTCACAAAATCATATAAATCAAATATTTGTTTATTTATTTATTTATTTATTTTTGTGAGATTCTTTCTACTTTTTTCAACAACTCAAACTGAAACAGTATCAATACTAGTGTCATATCGAGACAATGTCGACACTCATGTCGACATCAGTAATTTTATTTTTTTTTATTAATGTGATTTTTTCTTTTTGTTATTAATCTAAAAATAACAGAGCATGATTGTGCAACATTTTTCAACTGTTTGATGATTTCGTGATTTTTTGAATTTTTGTTGAGGAATAGGAAAGGCCCTTTTGTGCGAGTAAATTTAGCTATTGGTAAAATATTTCAACTTTTTAGGAATCCCTAGCATTTCCCTATAGCAACAGAGCCCCCAAAAGCAGCGTCGTTTGGGGCTTTTTTTTCTTTTCTTTTTCTTCTTTCTCTCGTTGGTGGAACCAGAGAATCGAGGGAGGAGGAGGAGGAGGAGGGAGGTTCAGGGGAGGGAGGAGGTCATGCTTGGCGAGGAGGAGAAGGGTCATGGTCATGAGGAGGGAGAAGAGAAGGAGCCGCTGAGGAGGAAAGAGCTTCTGAGAGAGGAGGGGAGGAGGAGAGGGTCACGGGCATGCGAGGAGGGTCACTACGATGTGAAGAGGAGCTCCTCTCTCTTCTTCCCTCGAGCTTCCATTTCGTCACTCTCTCTCTCCTTTCCTCTCTCTCTCTTCTCCTTTCTCTCTGTTCTTCCCTCCCCTCCCCCTCTGGTTTTCTACCTCTGGTTTCTACTGGTTTCTACCTGAGACGGAAGAAAAAAAAAAAAAGCCCCAAAAACGACGCGTTTTGGGGCTCTGGTTGCTATAGGGAAATGCTACCGAGGATCCGGATTCCTTTTTTAGCCAAATATTGGAGCATTTATTTTTTAACTTTATGTTATTTTTTAGTCATAGCACACATTTTATCTCACCACTAAATCTATTGTATTTAATTTGTGAATGTGTGACATATAACAAATAAAATATAATTATTCTAACATTATTGATTTAAGATTACAAAACTATAGTCAGTTGGTTGGATCACAAGCTAATAGAATGATGAGAAGTCCATCCAAACCTCTCAAAAAAAATTCAAAAGAAGTGAATGAATAGTTTCTTTCTGGTTTTTTGTGTTGTTTTTTTTAAGGTTCTAACAACAAAAGGAGTAGCGAGTAGTTGTTTTTTTGACCCCATGTGAAGATGTAGAGATGGGATTCTCGAGAAATGTAGTGTGAAAATTCGAGAGATCCAAATGTTCCAAATCCATAAGTGTTTTGGGATTCCAAGCATCAGGGACCGAATCTTCGTGGCCCCCTATGCATCTAATACATATCCATTTACACATCATCTCTATTTTTTTTTTATTTTTTATTTTTTATTTTTTTTTTAATAATGTTAGAAATTTTAAATATTTTATTAATTTTTTTATTAAATACCTCACATGAGTATGAAATTTACATAACATGTATACAATATGAATTTCACACTCATAAAAGACACTAAATAAAAATGTTGATTAAATAGTTAGGTGGGCCGTGCTGTTGGACTTTGTTGGATCCATCAAAGAGTTCATCTCCATAATTCAAACTATACCTATTCAGGAATATAACTTTTAAAAATGATCTCTACCCCCAGCTGGGGGTGACACCCAGTGAGGTGTCACCCGGGGGTTGGAGGAGAAAACAGTTTTTTTTTTTTTTTTTTTTTCGGCCAATCCCACGCCGCCACGTCACTGGGGTGGGGGTGGGGGTCTTCCGTACTGGATGTATGTAGCATTGTTGTATAACTTTTTGTACATATCATCATCTTTGAAAAAAGCCAGTGCAATCCAGTTAGAGAATCCTGTATCATTAGGAAATTCTTCCCTAGCTAATGTTAAATGAATTTTGGGTTTGTACCCACGACCAAATTTATTTTAAAAAATAATAACAATAAAAAGTTTTTCTTTTCTTTTTTTTTGCATAATATTTTGGGTGCATTTGGTTAAATTTTTGAATCAATTTTTCAAGAAAAATGATATACAAATCCATTTTCTAAACCTAATGTTGTGTAAGTAATTGTGCTGTTTGGTAATAATTACGTTTTCAGTTTTCTGTTTATATTTACAAAAATTTTAAAAACTCAAATAAAAACTTGTTTGGTAAATTTTTGATTTATAAATCAGTGGTCTCAGTTTATAAATTTGGCTAAAAAATGTAAACTCAAAAAATGTGTTTCTATTTTGAGTTTTGAGTTTTTTTTTTTTTTACCACCCAACACTAGCCACTACCCGCCACCATTTTTCACCACCGTCTTCCGCCACCACTACCCACCACCCACCACCCACTCCCCACCACCACCTACCACCACCACTCACCACCCATCTGCCACCACCACCCACCACTCACCACCACCCACCATCCGCCACTACCATCCACCGCCCGCCACCACCACCCACCCACCACCACTATCTACCACCACCACCCACCCGCCACCACCACCCATCACCACCACCACCACCACTACCACCACCATCACCATCACCACCCACCACCACCACCACCACCCACTCATTACCACCCACCACCCGCCACTGTCACCTATCCACCTACCACCACCACCACCACCACCACCTGCCACTTACCCATCACCACCCGCCATCTGCCACCCACTTGCCACCACCACCCGCCACCACCACTACCACCACCCACCACCTACCACCGTCACTCACCCACCCACCCACCCACCACCACCACACCACCACCCCACCACCACTTCCACTCACCCTTCCGTCACCACTTGCCACCACTTGCCATTTCTCACTCTTTTTTATATTTTTAAATTTTTAGAAATATTTTGTCAATTACCAAACGCGTTTGTAATTTATGTTTTTTTAAAATAAACAAAAATCAGTTTATAAAATTTTTGTAAATATAAACTGAAAACACAAACGTTACCAAACAGACCCATTGATTGGTTAATAATTGAAAAGATATGAAAGAGATGTTACCTTAGAAATTCTAATTGATTGCCATATCATTAGGTTTGAGAATTGAGTCTAATTTTTGGTTTGGGATTTTTGAAAATTCATTCCAAAACCCAAAACTCAAAAACTATTTTGCTTAGGGTTTTTGAAGACTCATTCCAAAACCCAAAACCAGATTGGTTTAGGGTTTTCACAAAATTGATTTTGTTTGGTTTTCAAGTATTAGCCAAATAAATTTTTATGTTTTAGATGTGTTAGAATAGTAGAGAGAAGATAGAGAAAAGTATATGAACTGTATTATTGAATGAATACAATACAACATGAGAAGCCTGTATATACAGGCCAAGAAACCTAAGTGTACAAGAAACCTAGGTTTACAAGAATCCTAAGTGTATAAAAAACCTAGGTGTACAAGAATTCTAAGCATAGATAAGTATATAGCTAACACTTCCCCCCCCTCCACTCTCTCTCTCTCCAAAGCTCAAGGTGGTAAGGCATCAACTTGAGCTTGGAGAGGAGATCAGAGAAGCATCTTGGAGGATGAGCTTTGGTAAAGAGGTCGGCAGTCTGATTAGCAGAGGTAATAAAGAGAAGACGAACAATGCCTCTAGTAACATGTTGTGTCATTCTCAGTGATAACCATATCATCTACATAGAGGAAAAGGAGAATAGTACCACACTCCGTCTTACATATAAGCAAGGCAGAATCATGGGCACTGGAGGAAAAGCCAAAGTCATGAATGGTAGAGCTGAACTTGGCAAACCAAACACGTAGAGCTTGTTTCAAACCATACAAAGCACGACGGAGTTTGTAGACTTTTTTTGATGGAACAGAAGAACCAAGAGGAGGTTGCATATAAACTTCCTTAGTGAGATCACCATTGAGGAATGCATTTTTGACATCCATCTGATAGAGACTCATGGCAAGCAAAGAATCATCAAGTAAGTCGAAAAAGTAAGCGAGCAGCAACAAGACAAGAGTAAATATTTCTTCATAGTCAATGCCATACTCTTGAGTAAACCCTCGGGGCTACAAGGCGAGCTTTGTAACACCCAATCAAACTGTCAACATGAGTTTTGGTCTTGTAAACCCATTTGTAACTAATAGTACTCTTGCCAAGAGGAAGATCAACCACATCCCAGGTATAAGTTTTATTGAAAGCCTGTAGTTCATCAGTCATAGCTTGTTGCTAAAGAGGGTTAGAACAAGCTTCTTGATTGGAAGTAGGTTCATGAGAAAAAAAGGCAGTGAAATCAACAATATAATCATGGAGAATAACAGAAGGTTGCCTTACCCGTGTGAAATGATGCTTTGGTGAAAGAGGAACCTCAATGGGAGGTAGAAATGGAGAAACCTCCACAAGAGTTGGAAAAGGCGTAGGGCCATCAGAAGACACAGGATCCTCAGGATGGACGATAAGCATAGGCGGCTGTGGAAGCATGAGGTCAGGATCTGCATCAAATGCATCGGAGAATAAGTCTATAGAAATATCAGTAAAGATCGGTAAGTAGGTGGACTAAGGTAGGTGAAACTTGGAAAGATGTAAGAACATTTTATGTTCCCAGAAAACCAGATGACGAGAAATATGAAGGCGCTTGGAGATAGGATCCCAATAACGATACTCTTTATGTTCTATACCATACCCCAAAAAATAGCAAAGACGAGAATGAGGTTCGAGTTTAGTGAGTAGAACAAAACAAGCAGAACCAAAAACTTTAAGAGTGGTGTAGTCAGGAAGAGAACCATACAAGCGCAGGCGAAGTATTAGCTATGACAAGGGTAAGGACACGATTTATGGTGTGGATGGCAATGAGGGCAGTTTCTCCTAAAAACTATTCGGGACAAAAAAAATGAGATGAGAAGAGCCTGGGTAGTGTCTAAAATATGACGGTGCTTCCTTTCGACTCATCCATTTTGTTGGGACATTCCTGCACAAGATCGATGAGATAGTGTACCATTAGCCCGAAGAAAAGAAAAAAATTCAAAATCCAAGTACTCTTTAGTATTATTAGAATGAAAGATTTTAATAGTACGAGAAAACTGAGTGCGAATCATGGCAGAAAAATCATAATAAATCTATTTAAGTTCATATCGATTTTTGAGAAGAAAAAGTCAAGTATAACGAGAAAAATCATCAACAAAAAGCACAAAATATCTTGACCCTCCCCCCTACATGGTCGGTGTGGGGGAAGGTCCCCAAATATCGAAATGTACAAGATCAAAAGGAGCAATAGACATAGAATTACTTTTATCAAAAGATAAGGCAGCTTGTTTAGCAATTTGACACTATAAACAATCGACATCTTCAAGATGGACACGACCTAACTAACCACTAGAAACCAAAGTTTTCAAACGACTAAAACAGACATGTCCTAAACGACAATTTCAAAGGTGAAAAGTAGACATGGCAGAAGTAGATGCAGTAACGGAAGTAGTGGAAGCAGCAATAGATGATTTGTGTGGAGCAGTAGTAAATGATTTGTAGGGAATGTGAAGATGGGTAAGCTAGAACAGACGTTCCACACTTACGGCCTATCCCAAGGATCTGTCTCGTCTGAGGGTCCTGCACTAAACAACCATTAGCAGAAAAGGTAGCGATTAGACCAAGTTCACATAACTGACCAACAGAGATAAGGTTCAATTAAAGAGCAGGAATGTGATAAGTATCAGAAAGAGACATAGTGGAAGTAGAAATTTGACCAATGTGATGAACAGTCAGATGAGAACCATCAGTAGTGTGTATGGTGGGGGCAGAAGAGGATAATGATATAGAAGAAAACATAGTGGAGTCAGAAGTCATATGATTACAGCATGCAAAATCAAAATACCATGGAGAGTTACCTGAGGTCACTGAAAGAGCAGTAGAGAGAGAAGTACTAGATTTGGCAAGCACTTGTTGGATAATGGACTCAACATCATCCATAGAGAAGGAAGGAGTAGTGGAATCAGTGGAGTTGTGAGTAGAAGAACCCTTAGAGGCAACAGCAGCAGAGTGAGAACCTTGACCAGATTTGGACTGATACCTAGAATGAGAAAACCATTTCCTGGATGAAGTATTTAAGTGGGCTCGAGGACAATGGCGTTGGAGATGACCTAGAGCAGTCTTGTGGCAAGTAAAGCATTTGCGAACCTGACACTGAACAAAAGAATGAGTGGCAGGCAGGCCACGGTTGTGACAATAATTGCATAAACTAGCGAGCTGTGAAGATGAGGAACTCTGTGATGATGGTGTAACAAGAATAGAATCCACATTTTGAGATTTGAGATTTCCAAAACGAGTCTCCTCTGATAATAGTTCAGTAATGGCTTGCTCTAAAGTGGGCAAGGGCAAACGATGAAGCAAAGAAGCACGCACGGGCTCAAAGTGCTATGAAGAGCCATAAGGAACTGTAATAGTCGCTGATGATTTCGATAAATAATAAACAGCTGTACATCCTTAGAATATGCCCATGTAGGTTCAAAAAGAGCTAGCTAGTCCCAAATAGAGAACATCTGGGATAAGAATTCATTGATAGACTAACTGGGTGCTTGGTGCATGTGATGAAGAGTCTGCAACAGTTGATATTGATGAGCATGGCTAGTGGTTTAATAACGTTCCTTCAAGAAATCCCAAATTGCTTTGGCAAGGGAAGCAATGTGATCATCATCCTGGAACTGGCCAAACTGGAGATTAATGGAGAGAACTGAGGTAGCCTGGAACCATGTCATAATTTGATAATTCTTACTTTCCCATTCGTCAATACGGTCATCGAATGCGAAGTCAGGCTCATCCTCCTTCAAGGTGGGTTTGGAAAAAGCACCAGTAAGGATCCGCCAAAGTCCTTTTCCTTTGATGAAGCTAGAGAGAACTTGGGCCCAGCTAACATAATTTGACCTATCAAGTATAACAAAAACTGCATGGATGTTGTCAGAATGATCCATGATGCTCAAAAAAGGCAAAAAAAAGGAAGAAGGTGCTTTGTAGAGGCTAAGTTTGGCCAAAACAAAACATACCAGCAAATTCATGAGACTAAAAACAGGTGAGATATAGTCTGAATGGGCCAAAAACACGACCAAAAAGGTGGCAAATTGGCTGGTCAAAGTTGTTTGACCAACTAGGTCAACCAAAAACTAGGGCTGACGTCACAGCAAAAGGGGGTTGATGTTAAAAACGCGTGGTGCATGTTAGCAGAGGTGCGCACAGCGCACAATAGCAAGAAGGCAACAGCGGTGCACAGTGAACCAAGGCTGACGTCATCAATGACGTCAAAACACACAGCTCACGTTAGCAGATGAGGCCGTAGCGTAAGATAGCGCGAGACAAGAGCAGAGGTGTGTGAAGGCGCATAGGAAACGGCATAGTGTGTGTTTGACCTTCTGGCAGCGCGTGACGGTGCATGTTGCGGCGGATGGAGATGATTCTGATGGCATTGGCTTCGTCTTGAAGAGACAGAAGCTAATATAGTCCAATTGTCGAAACAGGAAAGGACAAGATCCACAGAAACCAACGTGAGAAGGAATCAATCTGCCAGACATGAGAGGAAAAAAAAAAAAAAAAGACGTGATGAAGAAAAAAAGGAGGCTAGGAGAAAACCCTAAGCTCTGATACCATGTTAGAATATTAGATAGAGAAACGTATGAACTGTATTATTGAATTAATACAATATAATATGAGAAGCCTATATGTATAGGCCAAGAAACCTAAGTGTACAAGAAACCTAAGTGTACAAGAAACTTAGGTGTACAAGAATCCTAAGCATAGATAAGTATACAACTAACAAGATGTATATATTTTAGATAGACTAAAACAGTAAACAAAATGTGAAGAATTCAAAAATAAATTTAATAAATAAATAAAACATTAAAATTGTATTAATTTTTAAACTGGGTCAAATTTTTTTTTTTTATATTTCTCATTATTCAGTAATTTTATAAAAAAAAAATTACATTTAAATGTTGAGGGTCTGTTTGGTAATGTTTACGTTTTCAGTTTATATTTACAAAAATTTTATAAACTGGTTTTTGTTTATTTTTAGAAAAACATAAACTACAAACGCATTTAGTAATTGAAAAAATGTTTAAAAAATTTTAAAAATATAAAAAAGAGTGAGAAATGGCAAGTGGTGGCAAGTGATGGCGGAAGACGGTGGTGGAAAGTGGTGACGATGGGTGGTGGCGGGCCGGTGGTGATGGGTGGTGGCGGGTGGGTGGTAGCGGTGGGTGACGGTGGCGGATGGTAGCGAGTAAGTGGGGTGGTCGTGGTCGTGGTGGCAAGTGGTGGGTGGTGGTGGCCAGTGGTGGCAAGTGGTGGTGGTGGTGAGTGGTGGTGGTGTGGTGGTGGTGGTGGCAGTAGTGGTGGGTGGTGGTGGTGGTGGTGGCAGTAGGTGGTGGGTATGTGGCGGTGGTGGTGGTGGTGGCAATGGTGGGTGGTGGTGGGTGTGGTGGTGATGGCAGTGGTGGTGGTGGTAGTGGTGGTGGCAGGTGGTGGTGGGGTAGTGGTGGTGGGTGGTGGTGATGGTGGTGGTGGTGGTGGTGGTGGTGGTGGGTGGTGGTGGCAGGTGGTGGTGGTGTATGGTGGTGGGTGGTGGTGGTGGCGGTGGATGGCATGTGGTTGGTGGGTGGTGGTGGGTGAGGTGGTAGTGGTGGTGAGTGAATGGCAGGTGGGGGGTGGCTGGGGGGGGGCAAGTGGGTGGTGGTGGTAGGTGGGTGGTGAGTGGTGGTGGCAAGTAGTAGGGGGGTGGGTGGTGGTGACGGAAGACGGTGGTAGAAAATGGTGGTGGGTGGTGGCTAGTGTTGAGTGGTGTAAAAAAAAAAAAAACTTAAAACTCAAAACGGAAACACATTTTTGAGTTTACATTTTTTAGCCAAATTTATAAACTGATACCACTGATTTATAAATCAAAAATTTACCAAACAAGTTTTTATTTGAGTTTTTAAAATTTTTGTAAATATAAACAGAAAACTAAAAACGTAAGTGTTACTAAATGGCACCTGAATGTTTTAAATGTTTGTAGATTGAATGGATATAAAAAAAAAAAAAAAGTGTTAAAATTTTTAAAACGTTCATAAAAAATAAAAAATATTGAGTGAAACTTTACCATATAGATTAGATTAGATTAGATGCATCTAAAAAGTAAATTTAGATTAGGTATATGAAAAAAGAAAACAAATTTGACTATAATATTGTACAAAAAAAATGACTACAAGACAAAAATACACAAGACCCAAAAAAACTCAAAAATTAGTTCTAAAAACTCATAACCAAACAAGTTTTGAATTTTCAAATTTCTAAATATTATTTTCAAATTATACAACTCAAAACTAGTTTGAAAATTCAAAACCAAACAAGTTTTGAATTTTCAAAACTCTTTTTCACAAAATTATCTTTCAAAACTAAATCAAACGTAGCCAAAGGTTGCTAAAAGTATTTAGTGTAGCTTCATGTTAGGGAGGTTTCACTTATGTCTTTTAAGACAGAGAGCAATATTGCGTACTAACAACATTCCTTCTCTCACAATGATGCTTCCCCAACTCGAATTAATGATGGTTCTTATACCACTTGTTGAACTGAAATCTCTCTTAAAATTAATTGATATTGTTGGATAAATTCTTCTTTAATTCTTCAGTTGGTGGTCTTCGAGTCTTCGAAAATTAGCGATCACTCTATCTATGTAACACATAAAATGGGTGCTTCAAGTTGCGTTACTAAGTCACTTTCCTAAAAATAATATTTGCATCTACCAATAGGTGTGCAAGGGGTTATAACAAATTTGTATCTAAGATACAATGAAGCCTGATCTAAGAATCAAGTCTACTAGCTTCTGCACCAACGACAGTAGATCACAACACTCTTGATATAATCAAGAGAATTAAGACACTAATAATCAAATCTGCAAAAATGATTATCAGCAAGGAAAACAAAAATTTGCTTAAAAAACTCTTGATCGAAAAATCTAATCAAAAGGGAAAATTGCATGAATACTTTCAGGAATTTTGGATCATTGAAATGGCTAAATCCGCAGCCTATTTACAGGGGCCTTGATGCATCTGATCATATGGATATGTCCCTTGATTGCATCCAATCAGATTTGACCGTTATATCGATGATCTGTGGTGCGGATCAATTACACACCGAACCGATGCATTGACTGATTACACCTAATCACGATCGGGTCCCATTTGATCCGATCAATCGCGCGCTTCTCCAATCAACGGCTATGATCAAATCGCTCCATATCGAACACGCAACCGTTCGATTGGTTGGTTGACTCATCGCCAATGCCATATCCCTGCCATGCAGAGCTGATTGTGTTCCACATCATCTATGCCATGTTGGATCCACATTATTGCTTCAACCTGTCCGAAGCAAATAGAAAAGCGCCCTCATGGCACCTTGCACTGATGCGTTTGTTTAAAGTGCAAATGCACCATCAAAGCACCACACGGTCCACGCCACGCATGCGTGTATGGATGGTGCCATTCTTGTGGTATGAGTGCATGCACACTAACATCCATTTCACAATTCCATATTCAAAGGAATCTTTTATGTAGCATTTTATTAAGTGTTTCATATTTTTCTCTCTTTCCAATGTAGGACAAAGTGCTCAATGCGTAAGCGCCACACAGCCCATGCCACACATGCATGTGCGGATGGTGCCATCCTTGTGGTGTGAGTGCATGCAAACTAACATCCATTCCACAATTTCATATTCAAAGGAATATTTCATGTTACACTTTATTTAGTGCTCCATGTTTTCTTCTATTTACAATGTGGGATAAAGTCTACAAGCTTGTTTCTAACTTTCTAAAGAAAAACAAAAAAGGTTTTAAAAACACTCAAAAACTAAATTATTATTTTTTTAAACTCTTTTGAAAATTCCCCATCAAATATTAGAGAGGATTTCACTTATGTTTTTTATAGCATTCGATATCGTGTCCCACAACCCTGTGTTTAGAGCAATAACTGAGAGCGGCATTGTGTACATAACATATAACTTATCTATTGAGGATTTGGCTAAGAGGATGAGATCATTGTGTAGTGTCAAAGCAATCCCCTTCGGCATACAAAAATGCAATGGACATGAAAATGTACTCCAAATTTTATAGTGAAGAGTGAGTATATGGTAAGTTAGTAGAATTAGGGCTACACACACCCACAATGAATGTAGTTTATTGATTCACTTCTTTAGATAATTTTCTGAATAAATTTTTTGATTTGTAGTATTGTTGTTCGGCAAATGTGCTCCAAGCAGATTTGGCACTCCTCTTCATCCACACAGTCACTCCCTCCTCAAAAGCAGTACATAATTGCCACATCATATCAGTTATATATATATATAAGATCATGTATATACGTGTGTTGGAGCTAAGAAGCAAACTATGATACGACCCAAAAATACCAAACTTGCTGCCTAGTTTATTTCATGTTGATTTGATTATTGTCGAAGTAGTTTTTATTCTCATTCTCTCTTTCTTTTGTACTTTCTAGATCTGTTTTTTTTTTTTTTTTTCTTTTTGATTGGCAATGCCACCCAACGAAATTAACAATTACAAGGGTCAATGACTCAATACAACCATATAATAAAGCATCGAATGATCGCTCTTTATCAAAGCAAAAAACACATTACATCTGCCAGATGTCCAATCTCCTCTAGTTTGATAAACAAGTACTAGATTCTAGATTCTAGAGAGAGAGAGAGAGAGAGAGAGAGAGAGAGAGAGAGATATGAAAGAGACTTCCAAAGAAAAGTTAAGTTGGACCCGTCAAAGCCAATCATTTGAATTGCTTCAGACTCACATTGCTTTGGGCAGAAGAGAGCCTGCCTTGAAGTTTGAGCTCAAATCACAACAATTCATTTAAATAAAATTTAACCCAATATATATATATATATATATGACTCCATATAACCGTTTTTCTTGTTTTCTGGTTTTCATATTCCTTGTTTGTTTGTTGTTTTTCCTCCTTTGGAAAAAGCAAAGCAAATCAAAGCAAAAACAAAGCAGATGTTTTCGATCTAGCAAGTTTTAGCAGCAGACCCAATACACAACCCTAGTCACTTTATTGTTTATTCCATCTTTCATTTTCTGTCCCCTCAAATTCGATCTGCTATATATACTACTAATATGTATCCTTACATTCATTCCCAATCTGTTCACTCTCATTCACTCTTCCTTGATATCTCCCATTCCCATCCTTTTTTTTTTAATCATTATTATCCTTGTTTCTCTTTATCACTCCATCTCTGTTCCTTCTATTTAATTAGTCATCAAGTTCATCAGTCCTTCATGGAGGTACAATTTTTTCTTTTCTTTTTTTTCTATGATTTGTTATTTACATATATAGCAGATGAAGTTAGTAATTCTCTGTTATCATTTTAGATCAGACTTATTTTCCATTAGTTGAGAAAACAGCAATAGAATTTCTAAAGCATGATTCGAATTTCATCAATTGGCAATTCTCTTCTTCTTCTTGTTTTTGGGAACCATTTGTAGCTACCAACTTTATTCTTCTTAATGAGTTCCCTCCAAATGATGAATATGCCTTGAAACTCTAATGGAAATCAATTAAAGCACGATGGTTCCATTTTAATTAATTAGTCCTTACCAATTCCTGTTTCTGACAATTAACTCGGCTTTGCTCAGTTGGTCACTTCTGCAGACTCTCAACTGAGAGGTCAAGGGTCAAGATTAATTGTTTCTTTTCTTCCCTATTATGGGATCTTTTTTGGTTGTTTAATTCTTACCCATTATAAGGCTCTTTCTTGTATTGATGTAGTGGTCGTGAGTATGTGTTTTGGACTTCCTTACGGAGTTGATTGTCCAGATTGATATAATTCTCTTGATATTTGTAAATTATCTCCTACCAATTGTCAAAATAAAAAACAACAATTCATTCTTTCTGACAAATTTTTGGATCCATCTTATTTGAGGTTAACTATCATTTTGTTGTCAAAAGGAGGATATATACAAGTCTTTGTTAGAACAGAAACAGATACGTACTATGTCATAATGCAAACTCTCAATCCTGTTTGGCAATGCTTTTTTGCAGACTGTGGAATTGAAGGTAGAGATGGTTGGCATACATGAGAAAAGACTAAGGAAATGCCTCTCCAAATTGAAGGGTATTTCCTCTCTCTCTCTCTCTCTCTCTCACACACACACACACACACGCAGAGAGACTGGAAATTTGGAATTCAAATTGCAAAATCACATCTTTGACAGGAAGATCAAACTATGATTGTTTGCAGGGATAGAGAAAGTGGAAGTGGATGCAAATAGCCAGAAGGTAATGGTGACTGGTTATGCCCATCGGAACAAGATACTGAAAGCAGTGAGAAGAGGCGGTTTGAAAGCTGACTTCTGGTCTCCACAAAATGAGCTCCTTCAAGCATATGCTACTGCTTCTACCGCCACTTATGGAAGCTTGAGATTCAACAACTTCAACTTCCTCTAAATTTTATTTTATTTATTTCCTCTTTTTTTCTTTCTTTTTCCTTCCTAATTTTCCTGTTTGGGAGGATATACGTACCTCAATCAAAGGTTGTTTGTGTTTTCATATTTGATTTGATTTTGTTTTTGTTTTGATTCTCTTCTCTCTCTTTACTTTTTCTTTTTACAAAGGAACTGTCACATGTTCATTGAGATTGAGATATACATAGAAGAGTGAAATGGAAGTCTCTTCCAAGTTTTGCAGCTTTGCCAAGATTTTTGTTGACTCCAGACTGTGTATTATCATTGCATAAGTTTTTATGACTAGATTGTGTATTGGGTAATCTTTTTAGTTTTGTTTCTCAAGTTTCAAATAGATTCATAACAAAGTGGTAGACTAGATGGCCGTTCATGCAATCAAAGATGCAACTGCAAGCAGATGAACTACTCTATGAAGAATATCTAATGAGTAAATACACCTACCAAATAATATGATGGCCAAATTACACTCACAATTCTTATAATTTACTTCTCGTATCGATTTGGTCCTCATAATTCTTAGTGGGTGTTTGGGAAGTAGCTATTTTAGAGGTTTTTTGGCTATTTTAATAGGCTATTTTAGTTTTTGTGTTTGGGAAGATGGGATGAATTTTTATTTGAGTTGTTGTATTAAAAAATGTGTTGAAATGATGTTTGAAGTTAAAATGATAAATTTGTCCCTAAAATCACATTTTCTCAAAATTGATGTAAAGGGGCAAAATTGTAATTTACCAAGTGATGGAACAACTTGTCAATGTGACAGTGTAGGCTGTGCCTACACTGTCCCACGGCTGCAGCTTTTTTTTTCTTTTTTTTTTTTTTTAATAAAAAGGGTTGGTTTAGGGGCTTTTTGGCTTTTTTTAGTTTGAGGCTATTTTAGCCTTAAACCCATCTTCCCAAACACCCCCTTAATTGCATCAATTTTATCCTTGGATCTTTCATATGCTGTCAATTTCGTTCAATCTCTTTAGAAATTGAATTGAAATCAAGAAACAAAGTAGTCTATTCACTCTCTCTAAAGTAATTGATTAGTTGACCTCTAATTCGAAACGTTTCATTCGTGTTTGAATGGACGATTTTGTCCTTGATTTTTGTCTAATTTCTTAATATATGTTGACAATGAGACTAAATTGATCGGATTTTTAAAACAAAAAATTAAGGGCAAAAATGATACAGTTGAAACTACATTAATTAAATTGATGCAAGATACAAAATAATGGGATCAACTTGCATCATTTATCAATAATTCATCTTATCTAGGAAAGTATAGCCACTTACCATTTTGAACACCATAAGGCTCTGATGTTGATGGAAGCCTGGGGGATTCCTCTACTTGCTCATCAATCATCATTTGTTCTCTCTTTCCTCCTCCAAAAAAAAAAAACAAAGGAGGGCTGCTAGCACCTTTTGCACCGCCACCTGGGGTGAGCGTTGGTGGAGCAGATATGGGTTCCATTTGGATTACTGGTTTTGATTCCTTGCTACCATCTGCGATGAAACTCCCCACAATTACCTACAATGAAGGAAGAAGCCCACCATTAATGGTGCCATTAGATAGAAAGAAAAGCCTATTATAACCCCACAATGCTAGCTTTGAAAGTGACTCTGAATTGAAATTTCTCATTATTCCAACTGTGCTACACTTCTGATTTGGAAAACACAGCTTTGGGTTGATGGATATTAGACTGCCCAAGGCAACCTATTGCTACTGTGGAGATTTTTTTTCTACATATTACCATTATCTCTGATGACACATCCTAAAAACACAAATCACTTAAAAATTAGTAACAAATTTCTTCGTCAACTCAATTTGACATAAATGGTGAAGCTTTTTATAGGATCACAAGCACAATAAATACTCATTATGAAGACTAGAATTCTAATATAAATGAATATGATATCACAGATTAGAGCATGCATACTCTGGTGAGAACACTAGAATATATATATCACACTGGAGACGGGCAGTACTTCCAAATCATCATCCCTCGTATTAATTGATTTTTTTTTCTTTTTTTTGTCAATTGGTAAGTATGTGTATGCAATTAAGTTTTCACAAGCATTAACATAGATGACATGTGACATAATTAACCAATTATTCTCAGATACAATTAAGTTGAACCCAAATAATGCTGGTATAAAGGTTTAGATATACTAGTATTCCTTGCAGTTGAAATAGGTGAAAACACTAGGAGCTCATATACTTGGGAAAGTTCCTAACATAGCAAACTTAATATTGACAAAAAGATGTAAGATGGACTCATGTTCTGGGGAGACATTATAAGTAGAACCAGAGAATAAATGAACCTAATATTTTTTTTCATTACATAAGAAATTATCTTTAGTTAATAATGTACCAAAACTAAATATTTGTTACGCACACACCTCGGCTCCCCCTTAGCATAATTTCTGGTTATGCCCCTGCCTCCATGGCATGCTCAAGATGCCTTGGGGGTTACTGCTGTTGCAAGCTCCTGTGCTCTGGTTGAGTGGACTCCCAGGCCCATCAGACGATTCACCGAGTGTCCCGTGTGATGGATGGCTGCTAGCACCTGTTGCACCACCACCCGGGGTGAGCTTTGGCGGAGCAGATAGGGGTTTTGTTTGGAGTACTGGCTTTGATTCCTTGCTACCATCTGTGATGAAACTACCCACAATTACCTACAACTACAACAAATAAATGGCCTTGAAATTCAGTTATGTCCATCAATGATATTATACAATAATAATTTAATAATTCTGATCAATAAACATGAATTCATAACAAAAATCTAGGAATTCTGCAAAAATAAAACACTCCAGAGACGTGTTTACATTACCACAGTATTAACACAATTGAACATATTTAACTACCACTTCACTACAGACTTAAAACAAACAAAAAAGAAGAAAAACAACAATTGCAGCAGAAATTCACAGGAAATAATTTTCTTGCATAAAACCAAGCGAATAAGCAAATAACTTTTAATAGTTCATACACATGCACAGCTGCTAGTTACATGGCATGAATACAATAAGTAAATAGCTATAGAACTCCTGCCATAGATACAGGCCTGGTTGACCCTTCTAATACATATTATACAACTCATAGGTTACAAGAAGAAATAACACTGGTCAGCAAAATCTAGCTCAGAGGCACAAGAAAATCATCGTAGACAACAAAAATTCAAATTGATGTCTAATTGCATTAATCAAGAAGAACAGAAAAGAGAGAGACAAACCTCTCCAGCTTTCACGGAGATAATATGTGGTGTAAACCAACCCCCGCTGATCCTGCAAGCAGAAATTGTAAGTTTAGAGAAGTGAAAGAGTTAGGGAATAGGTTAGACCCCATCCCCTTTTATATTGATAATAATGAGTAATTACAGAAGTGCCATAAGGCATAAATTATGGGTCAGCCCATTACATCAATCAAGGAAAATAAAATAAAATAAGAATAAAATATAACAATTATTTTTTCCTATTCTAACACTCCTCCTCAAGCTGGTGCGAAAATATCTCCCATGCTCAGGTTGTTAAGAATGCCATGAAATGATTTGCTTCCTATACCCTTGGTGAGAACATCTGCTAGTTGGTCCCCAATCTTCACAAATGGAAAACATATGGTGCCACTAGTGAGTTTTTCCTTGATGAAGTGTCTATCAATCTCCATATGCTTAGTTCTGTCATGTTGAACTGGATTATAAGCTATGTTGATTGCAGCTTTATTGTCACAGTACAATCTCATGGAATCAATTTGATGGATCCCCAAGTCTCCCAATAATAGTCTAATCCATAGCAACTCACATACACCCTAAGCCATAGCCCTGAATTCTGCCTTAGCACTAGATCTAGCAACCACATTTTGTTTCTTACTTCGTCACGTGAATAGGTTGTCTCTAACAAATGTGCAATATCCAGAAGTTGATCGTGTGTCAGTAATTGATCCAACCCAATCCGCATCAATGAATGCCTTCATACTGAGATATCCATGTTTTCAGAAATAGAGACCTTTTCCAGGTGAAGCCTTCAAGATTTTTAGAATTCTCATAATTGCCTCTAAGTGGGAATTTCTCAGAGCATACATAAATTAACCATGCTCACTGCAATTACAATGTTTGGATGTGAGTGGGATAAGTATATGAGCTTACGCACTAGGCTCTGATATCTCCCCCAGTCCACAGGATCTCCTCCTTGATCCTTACTTAGTTTTTGTCCTGGTTCTAGAGGTGTGTCATATGGTCTACCTCCAAGCATTCCAATTTCTTTTAGCAAATCAAGTACATACTTCCTCTGGCATATGAAGATGCAATTCTTGGACCGAGCTGCCTCAATGCTCAAAAAATACTTCAAATTGCCCAAGTCTCTGATTTCAAACTCCTTGGCTAAGTATTTCTTTAACCAAGGAATCTCCTCAAACATCATCTCCTATTAGAACAATATCATCTATATAGACAATAAGAGTTGTGGTCTTACCAAATGAGGAGTGTTTCACAACTAAGATGTGATCAGCTTGACTTTGCTTGAACCCATATCTCAGCATAGCTTGAGCAAACCTTTCAAACCAAGCCCGAGGGGATTGCTTTAGCCCATAAAGTGACTTCCGGAGCCTGCACACTTTACCTTTGAACCTAGCATCCTCAAAACCAGGGGGAATATCCATATAGGCCTCTTCTTCTAGGTCTCCATGAAAGAAAGCATTCTTCACATCAAATTGAAGAAGTAGCCAATCCAGATTTGCGGCAAGAGAGAGTAGTATTCTCACAGAGTTCATCTTAACAACCGGTGCAAATGTCTCCTGGTAATCTACCTCATAAGTCTGAGTAAAACCCTTAACAACCAATCTTGCTTTGTACCGTTCTATGGAACCATTTGCTTTGTGCTTTACAGTGTACACCCACTTACACCGAACTGGATTTTTGCTTCTAGGTAACTCCACTAACTCCCGAGTGCCATTCTTACTGAGAGCTCTCATCTTCTCCATCATGGCATGTTTCCATTCAAGAATAATGAGAGCTTCCTGAAAATTATTAGGCAAACTCACAGAAGAAATCTTAGACAGAAAGACTTTATATTAGGGAGACAAATTAGAATAAGAGACATGATTCGTAATAGGATGCTGAACCTAACCTCCTTTTTAGTAGCAATGGAAACATCAAGATCTGAAAACTCAGGAATGGGAGCACTAGGATCATAATTACCTGACTCTCAAGCGAGGGGGTGACTCTGGACACTTATCTGAGGAAGCAGTTGGCAGTAGAGGAAGGAAAGTAGTCTCCTGCATCAAGGTGACTTTCTCTCTGTCCTTGTCTCTAACATACACTTTGCCTATTTCAACAACTGCTGGCTCATCATCCTCTATATGTTTAACCACTAGCGGAAGTGAAACAGAAATCTCATCACACCAAGGCTCTCCCTAAAAGGATGACCGGGACACTGGAGAGAGTAGAAAGTAGACTGAGACTCGAAAAAAGTGACATCCATGGAGACAAACCATTTACAAGTGAGAGGATGATAACACTTCTAACCCTTTTGGATGGCAGAGTAACCCAAAAAAACACACTTAAGTGACCTAGGATCTAATTTACCACGAGTGGGTGAATAATTATGGACAAAACAAACACAGCCAAAGGTCTTAGGGGAAAGAGAAAACCCATAAGAGGTGGACTCAAACGAAACTTGAAGAGATGTTTGCTTATGAAGGACTTGGGTAGGAAGATAATTAATCAAACAAGCAGCAATGAGAACCGCTTCACCCCAATAGGATCTAGGAACACACATTTCAAAGGATAGACAACGGGCCACATCAAGGATATGACGATTTTTCCTTTTGGCAACACTATTTTGTTAAGGGGTATTAGTGCAGGAAGTTTGATGAATAATGCCATGAGTGACGAAATAACTGGCAAGACCAGAGTCAAGATATTCCCCCCATTATCAGAACGCAAAATTTCGACAACCGCTTCAAACTGAGTGCAAATCATTTTATTAAAGGTTTGAAACGCAGAAAACACTTCACTTTTATCTTTCATCAGATAGACCCAAGTGGCCCTAGAACAATCATCTATAAAAGTAACAAACCATTTTTGACCTTTTAGAGACACAAAACATGAGGGACCCCAAACATCAGAATGAATCAAAGTAAATAGAACTAAACTTTTATTAATAGAAGGAGCAAAAGAAGCTCGATGTTGTTTCCCAAGTTGACAAGACTCACATTGAAAATTAGACACACCATTATTCTTAAAAACAAAAGGAAATAAATGCTTAAGTAGTAAAAAAAGAGGAATGTCCTAAACGACAGTGCCACAACCAAAGGTCTTCCTTGGTAGATGGTAATTGAATAGATGAGTGAGCCAGCCTATCTGCTTGATCAAGAATGCAGAGACCGTGTTTCTCTCTACCACTGTCAATCTCCTTCCTCGTGATAAGGTCTCAGAAAAGACAACGATCAGGAAAAAACGTCACGCTACAATTCAAATCACAAGTAATATGACTCAAAGATAAAAGATTAACACTAAAATTAGGAACATGGAGGATAGAGGATAAAGGAAGGGAAGAGGTGACATGAATTAAACTTTTTCCGGATACAAACGACATAGTACCATCAGCAATACGCATTTTTTCTTGACCTAAAGAGGGAGATATACTCTAACAATAAATGAGAGGAACCAGACATATTGTCGGAAGCACCAGAATTAATAATCCACGACACAGTGGTATGAGACAACGATGCATATGGGGAGGAAGCCAAGTTACTTGAATTGGCAAAGGAAGAAAAGGGTGCACTTGTGGCAGAAGTGGAGGTGCAATGGTCTAGCAAGTGGCGAAGAGCAATCTCAAAATCCGATGTAGATAACCTCGAAACATTAGCAGCCAGGGAGACAACGGGAGATGAAGGTGGTGGCTCAACCATGTCTGAAAGGTGAGCCCGAGCATTGGCCCCTCGGCCTCGAAACAGGCCAGATCTACCCCTGCGAGTACCAGGACGGTCTCCACAACCACCGGAAGGAGTCCCATGTAGCTTCTAACAAGTCTTTCGTGTGTGTTGAGGTCTACGGCAGTAGTCACAAAAAAGATTATCCTTCTCAGATGAAGGACAAAAACCATGAGACACGCTCGCTAGCTCGAGAAAGTGCAGAAACCAAAGCAGAACGATCAGTGGTGGTAGAAGAAAGCATCGCAGAGCGGCGACTCTCCTCATTTTGCACAAAAGCAAAGGCTTCCTAGAGAGAAGGAAGCACATCCATGCCAAGTACTCTGCTCCGAACTGGATCATACTCCATATTTAGGCCTTCCAAGAACTTGAAGACCCACTCTTGCGCCACAAACTTCCGATAACTAGCAGAATCAGTGGGACAGACAGGCTTACAATCCTGAAGGTGATCAAGCCGCGTCCACCCATTGCTAAGGAAAGTAAAATACTGGAGGATAGTCTACTCACCTTGTACCAACCTTTCAATGGAGCGACATAACTCGAAAGCTTGTGAGAAGTTTCCCTTCCTGGAGTAAGTAGTTGCTACGGCCTCCCAAATATCATGGGCAGTGTCCATAGACAAGTAGCCCTCTCCAATCTCTAGAACCATAAAATGGATCAACCAACCCATAATCAAAGAATTGGTGATCTCCTACTAGTCATAACAAGGGTCGGTGCTACTGGGTTCCTGGACTCGCCAATCAACATATCCCATCTTCTCCGTGCTCTTCAAGAAAATAGTCAAACTCTGTGACCACACTAGGTAATTCTGGCCATTGAATAGAGAGGTGGTGATTCTAAGGCCAATGTTGAGGTTATCAGTCATAGTGGAAGGGATAACAGAACTCTCGCCCTGAGATGGCTGAGAGGTAGTAGATTCACTGGTTAAATCCGCCATGGAGACTTTACTAACTATCCTCAAACGTGATGCCAATCACAAACCCGGAAGATGAGAGTGGAGTAACAAACACAACAGTAATTATAAAAGCATAAATAATTAAGTAACTTTTTTTTTTTTTTTTTGCTTCGGGTATGTGTTTACCTTACCAGAAGACTGTGTATAACATCACTAGACCACTACGTAAGACACGTGACTTCGTTTCACATCACTAGAATACTTCGAAGAGCGGCGACCACCCCAGGCAACCCTAGAGGGACTAGCGACTTCGACCAGACTAGCAAGAAGGCTGGTCGGCCCGTTGGGAACCCTCGGTAGTGACTAGAGAGGCCTGGCGAAAGAGAGGGAAGACTGGGTGATGGCTGTCGAAAGGAGAAAAGAGACTGGGAGAGGCTATCGGGATTAGATGAGGCTGGGAAAGGCTATCGTCTGGCTATTTGGGGCTGTCGGGTGGCTATTTGGAGCAGTCGTCTAGTCTACAAGAGAGATGAGGTCACCTGTAGTAATGAGTAACAGAGAAGGAGAGTTTGCTAGAACCTGGCTTTGATACCATGTAAGTTTAGAAAAGTGAAAGAGTTAGGGAATAGGTTAGACCTCATCTCCTTTTATATTGATAATAATGAGTAATTACAGGAGTACCATAAAGCATAAATTATGGGCCAGCCCATTACATCAATTAAGGGAAAATAAAATAAAATAAGAATAAAATATAACAATTATTCTTTCCTATTCTAACAGAAATCTCTGTCAGAAATTCATAGTTAAATATGTATCCGTATGTGTGTTGCAAAAGTACAGTACAAAATTGTAAATGTCAAACCGTCAAAATAGGAAGGAAAGGAATAAAAGTCATGTGTATGCTAAAGTAGATGCATAAATGCACAAGAGCTTTGTAATAAACCAAATTAAATCCAAATACCTTGTCCTCATAATAAAATATTAAAAATTGGAGAAAATTTGCATATTTTGTATTTCAACATGTTATGAAAGTAGAGAGAGAAAATAAAAGAGAAACTCTATATTGAATTGAATAATAAAATTCAAAAAGCCTGTATATATAGGCTGAGAAAACACCTGGATATGTATAGAAAAGGAGATAGAGATATATTAGAGATAAGTATAGAAAAGGAAATGAGATACATCTACAATACAAATAGATAAGTATAAAATAATAATATGCATCTAACACCCCCTCTTAAGCTCAAGATGGTAAGTCAAAGATCAACTTGAGCTTGGAGAGGAGATCAAAGAAGCGTCCTGGAAGATGAGCTTTGGTGAAGAGGTCGGCAGTCTAATCAGCAGAGGTAACAAAGAGAAAACGAACATGGCCACTAGTAACATGCTGTCGTATGAAGTGAAAATCAATCTCAATATGCTTGGCGCGGTCATGGAAGACATCGTTATGTGCAATCTGAATAACACTCTGATTGTCACAATAAAGATTGGTGGCAGCAGAATGACAAACTCAGAAAGAAGCCAACGAAGCCACACAAGCTCCTGAGTAGTGTCAGCAAGAGCACGATACTCAGCCTCGGTACTAAAACGAGTAACAAGGGTTTGCTTCTTGCTACGCCTAGAAATGAGAGAGTTGCCCAAGAAGAAGCAGAACCCAGCAGTGGAACGACGGTCAGTAAGATTCTTTGTCCAATCAGCATTAGAAAATGCATGTAGCTGTAGAGAAAAGTGAGGAGAGTAATGAAGACCATGAAACAAAACACCTTTGAGATAGCGCAAAATTCGAACCAGAGCATCATAGTGTAGAGAGCGAGGAGCAGCCATAAACTGACTGACAATGTGAACAACATAAGCAATAAATGGACGAGTAACCGTGAGATAGACAAAACTGCTAACTAGCTGACGATATAAAGTGGCATCAGACAATAGGGGACCGTCAAGGGGTGTAAGACGAGTCTAAGGATCAACTGGAGTAGTGGCAGTCTTGCAATCGGTAAGGCTAGTACGAGCCAAAAGATCAGAAGTATACTTGTCCTGGGTAAGAAAATAACCAGAGGAATCTTAGGAAATTTCAAAGCCAAGGAAATAGCTAAGAGAACCCAAATCTTTCATCTCAAATTGGCGATTGAGAAACTATTTGAGACTAGAAATACCCACAGGGTCATCTCCAGTGATAATCATATCTTCCACATAGAGGAGAAGGAGAATAGTACCATGCTCTGTCTTACGTATAAACAAGGCAGAATCGTAGGCACTAGAAGAAAAACCAAAGGCACGAATGGTAGAGCTAAACTTGGCAAACTAGGCACGCAGAGCTTGTTTCAAACCATACAAAGCACGGCGAAGTTTGCAAACTTTGTTTGATGGAAAAGAAGAACTAGGAGGTGGTTGCATATAAATTTTCTCAGTGAGATCACCATTGAGAAATGCATTTTTGACATCCATCTGATAAAGACTCTAGTGGCGAGCAGGGCAATAGGAGCAAATGTTTCCTCATAGTCAATCTCATATTCTTGAGTAAATCCCCGGGCAACAAGGCGAGCTTTGTAACGCTCAATGGAACCATCAGAATGAGTTTTGATCTTGTAAACCCATTTGCAACTAACAGTACTCTTTCTAGGAGGAAGATCAACCACATCCTAGGCATGAGTTTTATCGAAAACTTGTAGTTCATCAATCATAGCTTGTTGCCAAAGAGGGTTAGAATAAGCTTCTCAATAAGAAGTAGGTTCATGAGAGAAAAAGGCAGTGGAACCAACAATATAATCACATAGAACAACAGAAGGTTGCCTTACCCGTGTAGAATGACACTCAGGTGAAGGAGGAACCTCAATGGGAGATGGAGATGGAGGAACCTCCACATGAGCTGGAGAAAGCGTAAGACCGTCAGCAGACACAGGATCCTCAAGATGGACAATAGGTGTAGACAGCTGTGGAAGCATGGGGCCAGAATGTACATCAAATTCATCAGAAAATAGGTCTATAGAAATATCAGTAAAAACCGGTGAGTGGGTGGACTGTGGTAGGTGAAACTTGGAAAGAGTGAACATTTTGTGTTCCTAGAAGACCACATCATGGGAAATACAAAGGCGCTTGGAGATAGGATCCCAACAACGATACCCTTTATGTTCTATACATACCCCAGAAAGTAGCAAAGACGAGAACGAGGTTCTAGTTTAGTGTGTTCATGAGGCCGAAGTAGAATAAAACAAGCAGAACCAAAAACTAAGTGGTATAGTCAGTATAGGGGCTAATTGAGCCAAAAAATGACTAGAAAGGCAATGAATCAGCTGGGCAAAGTGGTTGGACTGAGTTGGTCAACTAGAATTAGGGTTGATGTCACAGCAAAGGAGATGACGTCACAAAACGTGCAATGCACGTTAGCAGAGGTGTGTGCGGCTTACGTTAGCAAGCAGGGGCAGTGGCATACTAAAGGCCGGGGCTGACATCAGCGATGACGGCAGAACACACGGCCCACGTTAGCAGGTGAGGCGGCGGCGCAAGATAGCATGAGGCAAGAGCAAAAATGCGTGTGGGGCACGTAATAAGTGTCACAGCGCATGAACAATGTGACGCCCCGATTCTACACTATTGGTTGCAGTCAAGGGAGAGTCACTAATGAGTCCTATGGTCAATAACCAAGTAAGATCCCAAATCGCCGGAGGAGTCAAATTAGCCTCTCTTCTAAGTCCAGCTTTCTTAGGCAGCGCACTGCCCTTTTGACAGATCTTAAAAGGTATTGACACAAGGTCTCATAAGCAACGATAAGGTTCATACATAGAATATAAATACATAACAACCATAATATACATAATTCAAAAGATTGTTCCATTACATTACATCCCAAAAGAAAGCTTAAGTTTTCAAATGAGTTTTTACAAAACATCCAAAAAGAAACTTCTAATTTTTCTAGAATAGCCAAAAGTCTTCGAAGGTTTCAGGCTCGACGTCTCTAGCTATGAGTTCCTCTTCGTCACCTGGCATGATACGCCATGAGCTTTGAATGCCCAGTAAACACACGCACACACCCCATCCCTTTTTCCCAGTCCAATACACAATCACAATTGTAACATAAAGCATGATACTCAAATAAATAATTAAAGGGGTTAAGTTAGATATTAGTAAACTAGAAATCCCCCAAAGAGATTTCATCCTCCCAACCACAAGAATCGGATGCGGAATATTCGGTATGCCCTCTCTTTTGTTGCTTTGTTGCAGACCTAACCTCGGATGCCTACCAATGGTTATATACCACGTAGCGCCAACTGCAGGGCCTCAAAAGAGACGGTAAAATAGGGCCTTGCCCGAATCCCTCCTCACACCAAACCACCTAAGGTCCGAATACAACCACTCCATTCAAGGGTCCCAAAAACCACTTGCGCAAGACTTTAACTTTCAAATAGGGAACGCATCTCAACAATCCATATATCACATAATCTCATCTTTTCATTACTCAAGTGCTCGAAAACCCAATATCCTCCCAATTAGGTTTCCCGTTGAGCAAGGTTTTAAAAAGCGGCCGCAACCATTACGTAACGCCGTTACGTAACGGTTGTGGTAGTTACCGCCACCCGTTACGGCCGCTTTTGCAGTGTGATTGAGATTCACAGGTGTATCGGCCGTAGCGGCTGCTATAGTAGTCGTAGCGGTGCCGTAACGGCCTGTTACGCACCGTTACGTAACGGTTCCGAATTGCTTCTTTAAAAAAAAAAAGTTAAAAATGGGGGAAGAGAGATAGAGAGAGGAGAGAAGATGGAGGAACAAGAGATAGAGAGAGAGAATAGGAAAGATGAATAACATGTTATTCATTTGTTGAAGTTGTAAGACCTATGCTATTCTATTCAGCTGTTATCATTCAACCATTTTGTTTGTGTGTGTCTATCTATATATTGTTTGAAAATAATAATAATAATAATAATAATAGTATGATCATTATCTATTTGGCATGATTATAATATATATATATATATATATTTAGGCTTTTATTTATTCTCTTACTTTTGTCATTGTTTATCTTATATATAATAGTTAGTGATTGATTTTTTATATAATATAAAGTCATTAATTATTAAAATATAAAAAACTCAGTTTATAGTGATTTAAAAATATGAAATATATTGGATCAAACTTAAAAATTTATAAAAATTGATCAATATTTATTTTAAAACCTAATAAATATGATCATAGAAAAAAAATGTGCGTATCGGTAAGTTTTTTTTAAATTGTGCAAAAAATAAAAAAAATTCACGATTCCGGTTACCGCAACCGTTACGCTACGGCCTTTACACCCCGCAAGAATCAAATCGTTACGGTGACCGCAGCTGTGAGAACCTTGCCGTTGAGTTAAATATTTTACATCAAGGTTAGACAACTTAACAAGATAAAAATATCCACACAAGCATGTATCAATAAGGTGAAGAAGATGAAGAACATAACATAACACATACAATATCATGCCAAGATATGATCATAAGCTAATAAACATTTTCATGAATACAAGGGCGTAAAACATCCATGCATAACAAAATTTCCAGATTTAATATCACATAAAGATTAAAATGAAAAGACTATTTTAGATCCTTCATCGGACTTGGCCTTCCTATGGTTCGTAGAGAATTCGATCTAGTTTATAGAACATTTTTCGGAAATGGGATTGCTTTTCCAAATTCTAAGTTATTTAGAAAATATTCCAGTGCTGTCCAGATTCTGTCCAGATCCGTCGACTGTTACGAAACTTTGATTCTTGCAAAACGCTTAATGTTTTTCGATGATACCAATTTTATTTGAAAGATAACACCTTAAGGAAGGTTTTGACATAAAATAGAGGTCCAGAATAATTTTATACATTTTTCTAGAATTTCTGGAAGTGGGCTGCAAAAACAGATTCTAAGGTACTATGCCCAAAACAAGAAGATTTATGAGAAAAGAGTTCCACCAAGGGAAAGTTTTCATTTTTTTTTTTGTGAAGAAAACATGCTAACTAACATATATTTAACTCAGAAAATTTGCTTGAAAGTGTGCCCTTGGAAAGTTGAGAGATTGGTATAAAAAAAGATGGTTTTGTGCCAAACTAGGAAAAATACAAGAGAGATGGAATCAATACTTAACCCTTAGCATTTTTAACATAAGAACTCATTAATAACAGATCTAAAAACATTATTTAGAACCCTTAGAAACATGTATTGAAAAAAGGAAAATAAAAGAGAATGCTGTGTTTGTGGCTTACCTACTAAGCTTTGCACAAGAAAGCTCTTTTCTTCCTTCCTCTTCTTCTTCTAGACTTCTCTCTCTTGCTCTCCTCCCTCTCTCTAGCCGAAAGTGTGTGAGTGTGTGGTGTTTGTGCTTGCCAAGCTAGGAGAGGTTAGTATTTATAGACAATTTGGTGTAAGAAGTCCTAAAAGCCCATTGGTTGGAAATGGATAGAAAGGTTAGGATTTGTTTGAAGTCTAATGGGATAGGAGCGATTTGGGAGTTAAATCATAGGATTAGGCAACATTTAGTTGATTCCTAGTTGAAAGGAAACTAGTATTGGAAACATCATCCTAGGTCTAGGGTACTAGGTCTTGGGTTTCCTAGAATATCATGATTATAATCTTGAAAATTGGCTCCTCACTTCTCCCTATGGTGGCCGGCCCTAGGGAAGGGTGATGGGGTTATTATTTTAATCATTTTAGGTATTAGGGGCACACTTCTCAATGTATACATATATATAGATTTCAATTGATTGATGGTACTAATAGTATTAGGGTACATGTACTAGTTTTTGGGATAAATTTCGAATTTAAATAAAGAGTGAGGGTTTGGAATTAAACACATGTATGGAACCCTACTTATGTAGTATTAAACTAAATTAGGCTAAGGATCCTAATCCGATTGGATATTCCTATTTCGATAAAAAAAATAAAATAAAATAAAATGCTAATTGACAAGATTCGAATTAATTCAAGTAGGGTTTTTAAAGTGAATACATATTTCAGGGGCTTCACAAACAAAATCCATGTTTGAGATTTGCGAATCCCAAAACGAGTCTCCTCTGATAGGAGTTCAGTAATAGCTTCATCTAAAGTGGGCAAGGACAAACAATGGAGCAAAGAAGCACGCACAAGCTCAAACATGCTATGAAGAGCCATAAGAAACTATTATAGTCGCTGATGATTCCGATAAATAATAAACAGTTGTGCGTCCTCATAATGGGCCCAAGAGGTTCAGAAAGGGCGAACTGGTCCCAAACAGACGACATCTAGGATAAGAAATCATTGAGAGAGACTGACTGGGTGCCTGGCGCATATGATGAAGAGTTTGCAACAGTTGCTATTGATGAGCATGTCCAGTGGTCTGATAACGTTCCTTCAAGAAATTCCAAATTACTTTGGCAGGAGATGCAAGGGAATCATCATCTTGAAAGCATCCAAACTGAAGGCTGATGGAAGGAACAGAAGTGGCTCGGAAGCATGTGATAATTTGGTAGTTCTTCCCTTCCTATTCATCAAGACAGTCATCGAAAGCAGAGACAGTCTTGGTTTCTTCCTAGATAGGTTTAAAAAGAGCACCACTGATAAGACGCCAAAGCCTTTTCCCTTTGATGAATCCAGAGAGAGCTTGGGCCCAAAGAACATAGTTGGACCCATCAAGTGTAATGGAGATTGAATGAATGTTGTCAGAACGATCCATGATGCTCAAAAAAGGCAAAAAAAGAGAAGAAGGGGCTGTGTAGAGTCTGAATTTGCCAACACAGAACACACCAGCAGATTCAGGAGGCTGAAAATAGTTAGAAAGGCACATGGGGCGCATAGGAATCGTCACAAATCGTGACTGACAGTTTGGGCAAAGACGCGTCTTGAGTTGTATGGAGGTGATTCTGGTGGCGTTGGCTTCGTCTTGAAGAGACGAAGAGGCTGGAATAGTCCAAACGTTGAATCAGGGATGGACTGGATATGCAGAAACCAAAGAGAAACAACGTGGAGATGTATGAAGTCACGACGTAACAAAAATGTGATGAAGAAAAGAGGGCTAGGAGAGAACCTAGCTCTGATACCATGTCATGAAAGTAGAGAGAGAGAAGAGAAAAGAGAAACTCTATATTGAATTGAATAATGAAATACAAGAAGCCTGTGCATATAGGCTAAGAAGACACCTGATGATAAGTATAGAAAAGAAGATAGAGATACATCGTAGATAAGTATAAAAAATGAAATGAGATATATCTACAACAGATAAGTATAAAAAAAATAATATACATCTAACACAACAGATATTTAATACTTGTCATAGTGAACCACTTGCAAGAATGAAAATAATCTTATACTGCTCCAAATTACGAGAACATCATAACAATATTTACAATAGTCAAGAAAAAATCTTAATTTTGAAACTATTTAAAGCAATTTCTCTCAAAATATAATCCTTCAAATAATAAAAGCGAAGAATGTAGAGTAAAGCATCTGTTTAATCTTGTAACATTTCAATGAATAGTAGTACCTCATCAACCAACTCTCTGAAACCCTGACGAATAAATGACTTGTTCATCAACAGTCAACTGAGAGGTATACATTTTTTACGACTACACAACTTCACTCGCTCGGGAACTTCACTAGAACCAGAAAAACAGAGTCACCGAAATAACTGGAGATTAAAACCCAAAACTAAGCCCTCTCTGTTCTCTCCGAAATAACTGGAGATTAAAACCCAAAACTAAGCCCTCTCTGTTCTCTCAAAATTAAGCTTCAATGCCAAATTTTGCCTCAAATCTTGTGGTAACATGTAAACAAAAACCTTAACTAGCTCTCAGACCACCTTCATTTAGAACCCATCCAAAAAATATATATATATATATCCATTTGTCAGTGATTTTTTTTTATTAAAAAAAAAAATTTATCTCATTGGGATGTAGTTTTCTTTTTTTTCAAAAAGGAAATTACACTGAAACTATGGAAAATATTTATAAACAAATGAAAAATATTATAAATATTAATAATTACAACTATAAAATTTTTAATTTTTTTATAAATAAATTTTGCTGTCACCACTAATGATTTATTCTATTTTTTTCAAAAGTTTAATTTTATACATTAATGTTTATAAAGAATTTGAAATTTTTTTTACCCATACTGACAAGTAATTTTCTCCCAAAAAAACAAATTTGCAGATAGTCATAAAAATTGCATCAGACAATGACGATCAGGTTCGAGTTTAAAAAAAAAAAAAAAAAAAAGAAGGAATATTAGGTTTACAAAAAAAATATTTTCATGAGTATATAAGAAGGGTTCGACTATGGTACCCAAAAGTGGTTTTTGGGTATCACACATAAAAATGAATTTTAACCTTTAAATGGGAATCTTTAATCTGAACCATTGAAAAAAAAATAAAAATAAACTAGTTGAACCAGTCACCACACAGCTAGCACTCTCTCTCTCTCTCTATTGTGTTCTGTCTCTTTCTCTCTCTACAGTAGACCTACCCATGTGTTCTGTTCTGCTCATTGAACTCAAATTCATCGGCCACAAGGTTAGGACAAATCTAGGAACAAAATCATCGATTTCTATCTCAAAAACCCTTGTGCTCGCCCACCCTTCTTTACTCTCACAGCAATGCTGTTGATCTAGGCCAGCTTTGCGATCTCTTTGTTCAGCTCAAAGCCAATCTCAGAGTCAATCTCATTAGGTTAGCTTTTTTCCCCTTTGATTTTCTCATATATATATATATATAGATTCAAAGTTCTACGCCTTTTTTTTTTAAAAAAAAAAAAATCTTTTTGGGTTTCTCTTCATTTCTAATAAAAACACATACACACATGTATGATTTTTTTTTTAATTTTCTTTATAGTTATCTTAGAAAATCATATATATAATGTACGAGCACGAAATAATATTCTCGTATAATCCTATTGATTAAGTCTGCGCTCCTCCAAATGTCATCGCTTTATTCCCTGAAAACACAAACGTAAGCTAGTCGGCGGGTGTATGTCGGATAACTATCTGATGCCTAAGTCAGCAAAATAGACAAATAGACAAAAGTTCTGTGTATTCGAGAATCAAAGTTGTGATACCTGTACGTAGGTCTTGTCATGAGCTTTTATAGATTCTGTGTGGCACAAATCCTAGTAGGATTCCAACTCTCCCTATGAGAGTCCTCCTAGGAATCATACACCCTACTCACTACCAACCAAGTGAGATGGTTTGCACAATCCTAGTAGGACTCTATTTCTCTTAATAGAGTCCTCTTAGGAGTCTCATCACTGCAAGCCAAGTGAAATGATTACCACGGTTGAATAATAGTATAACCGAGCTAACACTAGCCCTTTGACATACTCAATCCGGTGTTTTCAAATGCAACGCCTAGCTTGGTCCTTGTATCTCGGTTTTGGTTGTTTAAACCGAGCTAACTACAACAGTCTCTGACCGAGCTAACAAGGGTGAGGTCCAACATTGCGAAGCCCAAACACCTCGGCCCATAGCTCGGCCCGAACTTCACCTGGTCCTAGCTCGTTTAGCTTTAAGATCGAGCTACACCAGCTCTTACCCCGGCCCAACATGCGGCCCATCTTTTAAAGAAGGCCCTTCCTTAGCTCGGCTCAATTTATTTATAAATTACCCTCTCATATAATTATATATATTGATTTTTTTTTTCTTCTGATTTTTAGAAAATCTTTGATATGATAAATTTCACGAATTTTGTGGCTTTTGGGTTTTGGGTTTCTCTGCATTTCTAATAAACCTCACATTTCCCCCTTTCCCTCTCAAATATGTTTCTACAATAAGAACAAAATAATGCATCACCCAAAACCAATCCAAACCCATATACTATAAATTCATATTACACATTCTGAAGAACTCTAGCATCCATTAAAATGTTTTTTTTCCCTCCCTCCTTTTGTTAAGTTGTTGCAAATTTATTTGATTTTGGTGACGTGTGAATGAGGGTTTGAGCTAGGAAGAGATCAACCTCAACTGAGAACAAGAAGTCTACATAAAGGGTTTGAAAGGTAATTATTTTTGTATGGAGACTTTCAGTCGTTCTTATGATGTAATAATATATTGATATTGATTGGATTTATATTAATATATTTTTATTCCTCAATGTGTTTTTGTATGATATTTTTTTAGGTTTTTGGTATCTGATTGGAGGTGGAATTTTTTTTTCCTCAATCACTTTAGCTGCCTTGCAATTTGCATTAAAGCAAAAGGATAGTATCCCAGATGCGAAATGCATATGCGACTAAATCACCGAGTTTTCAATTAGACACTTGAATGGCTTCCACAACAAAGTAATGGCTATGGGGTACTTGGCACTTGAAGAACGGCACTTGGCACTTGGCACTTGGATTTGAAGAATGACACTCGTTATCTGTTTGCTATCTGCTGTTGTGATTTGCTACTGTGAATTGGGATGGATGTGCTCAACTAAGGTGCCTTGGGATTAATTGTTGAAGGATTCAGTAGGAGATGAATTTTGCAAACTGTTTTTTTCGCTCTCCTTTGTGGTTTTGCTCTGCTTTTTGGTTTGTCTTTTGCAAATTGTCTTTTGCTCTATTCTGAATTATAGTGCCTTAATGTTTGCAGTTGAGATAGACTGGAATTATAAATCTTACATCATTGAGTTTTAGAATTGATGATATCATCTTCATTACCAATGTTATATTCACCATCATTAGTATTATCATCATCTAATTTATATATAATATTATTAATTATGATAATATTTAACTCGATTTAAAATTAATTGTTGTCATTTAACCAATTAAACAGAGAAGAGTGGTGATGAAATGGAGGGGTTTAAGCAAATTTCAAACTAGTAAATTTGGATAAGTTCACAATTTCAAATTAAATTTACAATTTAATATTTTTACTCAATCTATTTGCCAAATAGCTTTTGTGTTCATGACAAACTATTATATTGTCACCAATACGGTGAGTATAATCACAATAAGTAGTACATATTGTCTCAAATAGTAGTAAGTGTTGACATTATAAATGGTTAAGTAGAGTCAAGACAAGTGATAAGTAAAATTTGAACGAATGGTAGGTATTGTCTAAAGTAGTAGTGAGTATTGACATTATAAATGATAAATAGAGTTACAATAAATAGTAAGTGGAATCTGAACGAATGGTAAATATTGTCTAAATCAAACATGACTTACTACTAAACAAGACTCTACTTACTATTTCATTAGACTTAATTTACTACTCACATAAACCCCACTTACTATTTTATTAAACTCGACTTACTACTCAATTAAACTCTACTTACTACTCAATAATACTCTACTTGCAATAAAATCTGACTTTACTTACTACTCTATTGGAATTGACTTACCACCTGTCAAGACATGTTATTACGCCAAAAGACATTACTTTATTGGACTTGACTTACTAAACCTCTCTTATTAGTAAATGAGGCTCCATTTACTATTTTATTAAATCTCACTTATTACTCATTAAGACTTCACTTACTATTTTATTATATTTGACTTACTATTAAATTAAATCTCACTTAATAATCGATAAGACTCCACAGCTACTCAATTAAATTTAACTTACTACTCAACACTACCATGCTATTAAAGCTACCACCACCACCACCACCACCACTACCACTACTACCATCACCTTCATTAACATTGTCATTATTTTCACAAACATCACTAAAATTTTACTACCACTATCATCGCTACCTCTACAACCATCACCGCCAACACCACCACCATCAACGCTACTATGCCACTACTGCCACCATCATGCCACTGCTACCACTACCACTATCACCACCACCATACCACTACCACAGCTACCACTGCCGCTACCACCACCATGCTACTACTACTACTACCACCACCACCACCACCACTACCACATTTATCAACATTATCGTTGTTTTGTTTAAATTGGGATAATTCGATTAAAATGTACATACGAGCTCACTTTTTCAAGTGACACATATTCAAAACTCTTTTCAAAATGAACATGAAATCAAAGCGTTTCAAATTTTGTAAAATAGTCTATACTTGTTTGACCTCACATAGTAAATAAAACCTAATAATCGAAACAAGAGCATATAATGTATATAAGAATCACATCATGATTAGTAGATGTCGATCTTTGATCGGGTAAGTGGGGTGCTCAATTCATGACATTCCTCTCTCATACCTAAGTTCCCAAGCCGAGATACTTTGGTGATGACGGATAAGTGGCCTTTGCACGAGTCACGGGTTTTTTAAATTTTTTAAAAATATTTAGGTGGTGACTCTAAAATCTGGCAATGTAGTCCATTTTTGGCATTTTTATTCAAAATCGATTTTCCAAAAGATTTGTTAGACTCATTTGTGTTTATCTATTTCATATTGCACTCGTAAAATTAGATTCAGAACCACGGGAGTCCGAACTATAGGACTATCATATCCGAGGAGACTAAACCCTTCCAAGGAGCATGAAAAAGCAAGCTACAACTGTACTTACTACTTTATTAGACTTGGTAAGTTGAGTCACAAAGAGTTGCAAGTAAAATGAGAAGGAATGGTAAGTGTTGTGTTTTTGAATGGTAATTAAACTCATTTAAGCCACACTTACTACTCAATAAGACTGTACTTACTACTTTATCAGACTTGACTTACCATTTATTTGAATCATACTTACTACTCAATGAGACTCTACTTACTGCTTTATTAAACTTGACTTATCAGTCATTTAAACAACACTTACTACTCAATAAGACTCTACTTATTATTTTATCAGACTTGACTTAACAGTCATTTAAACCACACTTACTACTCAATGAAACCGTACTTACTACTCTATCAGAATTACATTTACTACTCAATGAGACTCTATTTACTACTTTTTCAAACTTGACTTATCATCCATTTAAACCACACTTACTAGTCAATGAGACTGTACTTATTATTTCATTAAACTTCACTTACCAGTCATTTAAACCACACTTACTACTCAATAAAACTATACTTGCTACTTTATCAGACTTGACTTACTACTCATTTGAATCACACTTACTACTCAATGAGACTGTACTTACTACTTTATCAAACTTGACATATTAGTCATTTAAACAACACTTGCTACTTAATAAGACTCTATTTACTATTTTATCAGACGTAACATTTATTTAAACCACACTTACTACTTAATGAGACTGTACTTACTACTTTATCAGAATCACACTTACTACTCAATGAGACTCTACTTACTACTTTATCAAACTTGATTTATCAGCCATTTAAACCACACTTACTAGTCAATGAGATTGTACTTACTATTTCAACAGACTTGACTTACTACTCATTTGAATCATACTTACTACTCAATAAGACTGTACTTATTACTTTAATAGACTTGATTTACCACTCATTTAAGCCACCCTTACTTCTCAAATAAATTTAAAATTTTCCTATATTTTGTTAATTATAATTCTTCATTAATTGCATTTATTATTTTCAAGTGTGGTAAATGAAAAGGAAACTAGGTTTCATTTATTTCCATTAAGTAGATAAACAAATAGATAAAAAAAAATCATAATTCATAAAATGTAATAAATTATAATAAAATATATAAAATTCACATTTATTTTGTATATTTTTTTCTTAAATTCTATTTTACAAATTTTATATTTATTTTAGAGGTTTTGAAAATTTATTATAACTTAATTTTTTAAGTTTATCTGTTACCCGAATAGCAGGTTAAGTGTATTTTATTAATAATTGAATGGTAAGTATAGTTATTAAAAATAGTAAGTATAATCATATCAAATAGTAAATGTACTTAGCTATTGGAGTCTGGATCCTCTCCAGCCAAAGAGTCCGTCCTGTCCTCCGGTCAAGGGCCACGATTTGGCCACGTGGCTCTTTAAAGATCAACGGCTCAGATAAAAAATAAAAAAAAATTTTTTTTTTGAAGTTCTTCATTTCGAGCTTCCCTCAACACAGCCACACACCACAAAAAATCCAAAGTTGCGCAAATGAAATCACTCTGTTATTCCAATGCCTCTATTCCCATCTACAAAAACAGTGCCTCCAACAGCTCCACCACTCTGTGAGTTCAAAGAAATGAAGCTGAAAGTGAAGAACCAAAACCAGATACAAAAACCCATTGCCAAAACCAGAGAACCCATCTTGAAAATTCAGGAAAATTTTGAAGATCTCTGTCACTAATCCATCTCCTAAATGGGTTGTGAAAGGGAGGCCATTGGAGGGAAGAAGAAGTTGGGCGGCTACAGAATTTGCAATGGAGGTGGAGAAGAACGAATATATATATATACATATATAATCAGTATTTTTTTTTTCTTTTTTTAAGAAAGAGAACGAAAATAAATTCTATTTTGCATTGGAAAATTATACCAAGATTTTTGAATAGTGAAAAGTTTGTTGAGAGGCAACTCGGTAGGAGAGGTGGTAGGGTGGGCCATTAATTTATGATGCTTTGCTTCAGGAAATAGAAACAAGGGTTGCTCAACTCAAGGAGTCCGGATCCTCTCGAGCTTGGTTCACGATCGATGTTCGCCCGATCGTCCTCGATGTTTGCCGTCGATCGCCATGAGCGCTTGAAGGAGCTCGAAGATCGACGGCAAACTTCAAAAATCTTCCTGCAATTGTGAAAATGTAACAAGCTTTGTGCTGGGTCGAACCGAAGAACTTCAAAAAAAATTTTTTTTTATTTTTTTTATCTGAGCCGTTGATCTTTAAAGGGCCACGTGGCCAAATCGTGGCTCTTGACCGGAGGACAGGACGGACTCTTTGGCTGGAGAGGATCCGGACTCTAGCTATTGTGGTAAGTTGAAAACCACTTTTTGGTTTTAAAACCATTGAAAACTATCTTGTTTTTTACAAAACTACCTAGATTTCTTAACTTGGTTTTAATTATTACCAATCAATGGTTAGATTTATTTTACTTTTAGATTTAATGGTCTAAATTTATTTATGTATGGTACATAAAAACCACCTTCATGTATCATAGAAAAATCCATATAAGAAAATACACCCCCAGAAACAAAGGACAATTACTTGACTGACAGTTGAATTTGTGGAAAAAAAAATTACAAAGCAATAAAAAAAAATTATAAAATTAATTTTTTATAATATTTTTTACTTTTTGATAAATAAATTTCATTGACACAATGTCAATGTAATTCTTCTAAAAAAAACAAAAAAATAGAAAAATTACATAAAAAACCAGAAATGTCATTACATAAATATCCTTTTCAAGTTCAAAACATAATGAATTGTACCATACCAATCTAATATTATTTTATTGTCAAGTACTATATATATATATATATATATTTTTTTTTTTGGTACATCGGAATAGAGTCAAGTACTATTTGCATAAGCTAAAAAAAGCAAACGATTTTGATAGGTAAAAAGTACAAAGAGAAATTATCCGTTGCCCCAAAGACAAATTAATTTAAAGTTATTGGAGAAATAACATTGGAAATCACAAATGTAACCCTATTTTATTGTTGAGATTCCTAATCTCATACTTACTAAAACAAAATCAACCGCAATAAATAATGATAATCATGAGATCCACTCCTGAAGAGGCCAAAACACTCATATTGCTTAGAAATTATTCAAAAGAGAAACAAAATATAGTAGACTCTCATTTTATAATAAGTTTTGGTTATATCTAATATATACTTGAATCAGCACCAATACAGCAACAATGAGTCTCACCAAGTGAATTAGGGACGCACAGAGATGCAACTAGAGACGAGATTTGATTGCTGCATGGTTTAACGCAATCTACATTCCTCTTGCAACTACTTTCGGTCAAAACACAATCACTACTTTGTCTATCAATGATTTCCAGCACTGGAAAAAAAAAAAAAATTATGACATCTCATTAGAAAACCTAAAATGCTAGTAACTAAAAATTATAAAGAACTTTATAGTTGGTTCTGTAACTTATTATTAACTTTTAATAATAAAACTAGAGAGAGAGAGGTGTTACAAATGGATTGAGCAATGAGGACAAGAGAGAGAATGAGAATAGAAGCCAATTGAAGCAATTATTGTCTTAGCTATGAGACTATGAAATTATGAACAAAATGATCCACATTTGCTTATTTATAGTGAGAACAAGGCAGAATTTTTGTTGCTTTAAATCCCATAAAATCTTCCACCTTTTGATATAGGTATGAAATCATGAAAATTCAAAAATTAGTATAATGGATTCGCATTTTTTTTTTTTTTTTGGTGCCTTTGATTGCTATCATAATTTTGAGATATATTGAATCTTGTCAAATCAAAATTCTAAAATTCTAATTGATTTGCAATTTTTGCTCCTTTGAATGTTTCTATACGTTGTTGGGGATGTGAAATTGATCATCTTCCAAAAGTAATTTTTGTTTATTAATATGAGTAGAACACACATGTTATACAAGGTTAAAATATATATATATATACACTAGCATAAAACTCGTGTCATGCACGAGAGATTTAAAATTTTATTTAAAAATTAAATACTAACAAAAAATTTTAAATTTTTATTAAAAATTTTGAATTGGGAGGATAGCTGGATTTCTAAAAATTCTTATCTCTATTTCTTTTTATTTTTTATATTTTTAAAATATTTGAATTTGTTAAAGATTTAAAATTTTAGTTGGATATTCAATTAGTTAATAAAAATATTAAATAACTAATACAATTATTTTAAATTTTACCTAATATTTTTAATTTTCATTTGAATTCTATTTAATTTAAGTACAATCAATTGATATCAATCTATCTAAAAAAATAAAATCAATCAATTGTGAAGGTTTTTTATTTTTTATTTTTTTTTTAAGTGAAAAAGCTATAAGTAACTCAAAGAAGCTACACCAAACAACTCCATAATTTTTTTTATTTTGTTTTATGCTGAGAGTCTATGAAAGATTGTTTAATACAACTTTTGTTTATAGCTCATTAAAAACAAACAAACAAATTTTTAAAAACTGGGTAAATGTGCATTTGACTTCTACTTTTGAATTATCAACTTTTTATTTACAACAAACTGCACCAAATAACACTATTCTGCACCAAACAACACTATCAGTTGGTTAGAACTAAATCAATGAAATTACATAAAAGCTTTTGTTATATAAAAAGTGACTTTGTTATTTTTGTAAATTGGGACACAATAGTTCTATTGACAGGCTATATTCTTTGAGCAGGCTATTGATGGAGCAAGAAATAGTTCCATGAACAAAAGTGAAGACTTTAACTTTAAAGTTTACAGTCAGAAACAATCACATTAGCTTGCTGAGTGATGCCGGTTGTTTTTCATTAAAGAAGGCGGGCAGCCTTTGAAGACCAGAAATCGACCAGTAATATACATCCTTTTTCACTGGCTGGGATAATCCTCGGGAGAAAGAAAATTGATGGCAAAAATAACATTTACTTTTTGAATGAAATCAATTAAACAAAAATGAGAGTAAGAATCACGAAACAGAATCATTCTGTTTTAACGTTCTGCTGTATGCTCTCTGCAATTTTCAGTGCAGCACGTTGATGAAAATGAAGAGTGAGCTGATCAACAAACAGCAGGTTCTTCATTTGCTGCAGTTGCTGCCACTCCCTATCCATTTGTAATTCAAACTCCTCGAAATATGAAATTTTGTCTTGGATCTCCTTCATCTGCAAAACACATTTGACAATCAGAGGGGTTCATTCTTATTCTTTCCAAGACAGATCATTAAATCTACAGCATCTTGCGCACCTGCACATCAGCAATGCGAGAGATTGCTTTCTCCAAGTCCTGCTCCTCTTTCTCAACATGGGATTGCGCATCTACATGAGCTCCTTCTGATGTTTTTAAAGTGGTGTCACCATTAGATGTAGCATCAGGTTCTGCATGCGAAAGAAAAAATAATATTATTATCATAGAAAGAACGTGTATAATTAATTAAACAGGAGTCCACATCAACTCCTTTTTTTGTTAATTTATCCATAGTCTGCACACAAAAAAGTCGGCCCCTTCTCCTGAGTGAAGAGACCTGCTTGTTCCAACACACTTATACCCAAAACGAGCCCATGAACTATCAGGCTTCCAGTACTCGCAAAACTTAAAAGAGCAATTTCAGAATTTGGAAAGAGAATACTCTTCCTACCCCATCCTCCCTTCTTTCCCTTTTGATAGCAGCCACAAATCACAGTAATGAGATTTTTGAAAATTTTGTTTTATTATGGGAAGATAGCCATTGAGGTTTCGACCTATCAAGAAAGTCATTTCCCTGTATTGTATTGTTATGCTGATGAAGGGTTTCCATTGTTTCACCGAAAAAGCAACCAGTTTTGGGCTGTCATCATTCCATTTAAATGTAGTTTGTGCCTAATTGGTTACATGATAATAGTGTCCCAAAAAAGTAAACATAATTTGCAACACTCTAGTTGATGACCAGGTATGCAGTTGAAATAATTCTAGAAGAGCATGCCTTGGCTTTCAACGGTAAGAAGTGGTTGTGTGCAAGTCCCATAGTTCAAATCAACTGGCTGCAGATGATCTTAGGACTACAAGAGTTCCTATTATATTTTTGAGGCGTCAACTGAGAACAATATCAAGGTGAAGTAAACAAGACCCACAACCCAAATGTGTACCTCTGAAAAGGCACAAATTGAAAAATACAAACTAACATTGAATTACAATCACTCGCAAGCAACAGCATCCTAACTTCTGTTTGTATCAGGTAGTGTTCATTTTTAACAAAATCCAGATGAGGTAGACAAAATCTTTAAAACTCAACATCATGCCATTTTCTGTTGGTGAATTATAACCAATAATGACCAAACATCATCTAACTGCCAATGGTATCTTACTAGGATTCTGTTAATGAACAAAAAAAATTTAACAACCAGGACTGCTATGTGCAGTAAGAAAATACTAAATGCTTGAGAACTCTTAACAAGAACTCATTCATACCTTGCTGTCTTCCATGACCAGAGAGAGATTCTGGACTATCTTTAAATGTTCTATATCTGAACTCAGAGAGAGCTCTCACAGCAGCACGTGCAGCTGTTTCTGCAACCTCTACGCCCCCCAGAGCTGACAAAAAAGCAGCCTGTGAAAAAATTCAAACACAAAAGTTAAAGATAAATTATCCTTGAATGGGACATAACAACAATACAAAAATTGCCAAAAATAAACTAGTTGCCAAGTCAAAAGAATACAATCATCATTTGCCATGTCAATCTAGGTTGACTAGCCAAGGATAAACTAGTTATTCACCATGACAATATGCAAGGATTAGCCAATGTCTCAATTTACTCTCATCTAAGGACTTGAATTATACGTAGTCTACAGCATCCAATAAGAAACATGGTGGAGTTGTAAATAACGAGAGCAGCAATAAGAAAAATATATGTAGTCACAGCATCCAATAAGAAAACAAGAGGAGTCATACTTAACCATAGCCTGGTGTTATCATAGAATTGGGGGATCACATACTCCTATGAACTAGAAATGTATGAGAAATTTCAGCTATTGGTTAAAATCTATCAGAAATTCTTCCTATTTCACCCAAATTGTTGCAAAAACCGAAAAAATATTATTTTTATCTTTCTTTCAATAATTAAAATATGTGCAGCTGCTTGATGCATTTCACATGATTGGTATTCAGATAACCAAATGCCCATTGTGGTGGCCTTCAGTACCCAACATACCTACCCCATATCTGTAATGCAATGCTGATATCAGTTGCTGATATCAGACCATCTTTTTTTTCTATTCTATTCCTTCTCCTTCATTTAAATTATTTCAAAAGCAACCAAAAGACAGTAATTGTTGGGACCGAATACCCAGAACCCAGTGATATCACAAACAAATTAGACCCAAAAAAAAAAAACCAATGATCAACAAAACCCTACAAGGCAGAATTAGGGTTTATACCTTTGAGATCTATCTAGTTTGATCTCGTTTAAATCACGAACAGAAGATTGTAGTTGATGAACTCCGAATTCGGTTGCACCTTATGATCTTCTATCATATTCCTTCCTTATGCCTGATCACAAACTAAGTGTGGACTCAAAAATGTGAACTACCTTGCTCTCTCTCTAAACACAAAAAATAGTTTATATTTTTAGAGAGCTACAAGGACGTATATATAGGCTACGACAGGAAACATTAGGAGTAGATTAGAATAGGACTCTATGGAATTAGGAAAATTTAATTCAACCTGAATTATGATTTCTAATTTCATAAATTATAATTCATACCACAAAAGAATTATAATTGCACTTCCATCTTAATCTCTAAATTATATTTTGAGCTCCACATTATTAAATGCTTATTTATCTCCCCATATTAAGATTACTAATACCCATCAATTAAATAAATTACTGACAATTAATTGACTTCCTAATATTTCCTTAAGACCTTCCACTTAACTTATTTGATATGTCAGATACAAAATTCACCTGCAGGGTTTGACATAATCAAAACTTATAAGCTTCAAGGGAGTATTATCAATCCTTACCCAAGACATGGATTCTATCAATAATCAATATCCACCATACACATAAAGTGATCACCTAACTCACCGAGCTTATTGACCCATAAAGGATCTCACTCTTCTAAGAATCAAAATGACCAACACTAAATGCACGTGATTATTAATTATTTTCACATAAAATGATCACCTAACTCACCGAGCTTATTAACCCATAAAGGAGCTCACTCTTCTAAGAATCAAAATGACCAACACTAAATGCACGTGATTATTAATTATTTTCAAATTAAGAGCATAAGCACTCATAATAACTATGGGATGTAAATCATCTCATCTAATCAGTAAATGAACAATTATCCCAACGGTCTTGTTCAATACACACAAAGTGTACTAGCACAATGAGTTTAAACTTTGCCTTTCCTGTAGTCAAGACAGACCTACTCAAACACCATGCTACAGTCATACCGATGGTGTGTCCAAATCCATCTTAGACTGTGAATCACTTATATTCTACAGGAACTAATGATCTGATCTTCCGTATGTAAGCCGAACTCTACACACCAGATCACATACTCCGTAGAATAAACGACACACATGTAGAACATTAGACAAATAATATAATGCAAATATTACTCATAATGATTCTCATTAAAACTGGAATAACTGATACTATTAAAAACAAATACTAAATCCCATTACACAAAAAAAAAATGGCTTTTAGTATATTTTTCTGACAAGTAAGTCTTTACCTGAGCCATAATTGGGTTGCTTGCATCAGCAAGTGGGCTGAGACGCATTTTTTTGTTTGGGAATGCTGTTCCAAAACTTTGCGATCCAATTTCAGTATTATTCTGGCCATTCGTTTGACAAAACTTGTTGTCAGCCTTAGTAAACTCCGGATCTTCTACAAATTGCTCTGCAAAAGGAAGCTTGATAAAGCAAGTTACACATTCTCTCTCACTTCTACCACCAACATACTCTGCAACCTTCTTCCAGTCATCACCAAAATGCATAACAGCTTCTAAAAGTTGCAAAGTTTCTTTGTCAGTCCAATCTGTCTTTATCTCTTCATTGATCTCAACTCGTCTGAAATCAGAAGAACTGACACCAACCCTATAATTTCCGCGAACATAGCACCTTGCGCAAAGAGTCAAATCATACTGCACAAAAATGGAAATTATATAAGAATCAATTGTAACAACTGTGTTACTGTACTATCTTGTACCAATGCAAGGTTCCTGCTGCAGTAAGAAACGCATTCAGAAGAAATTAGATAGACATTAATCAGTACTTTACACCGGAACACTTGAGGAAAAAAAAAAAAACGTTCTTACAGGCTAACAACTTCCTCATGTTAGTTTTGGAACTTATGGTTTTGGATTTACCATAAGAATGAGTCATGCTAAGGAAAATGTAGGAAGTAGGAAAAGGAAAATAGATCATTGCAATTCCAGAGATGCAAACTTCTAACAAGACTAATGGAACATAAAAATTAGAAGAGGCATGCAATCTTGATACTGCTAGAAATAAAAATAACAGGTCCAAAAGAAAACAAACAAAATTAACTAAAAAGGACCAATTTTAATACATATGAATGCCTCTACAAAATCAGTAGAAGCAAAGGCTAGCACAATATCATCTCTCCAACATAATGCAAAGAAAAATCAATGTTACGAGTTGGATAAATTTAGACATGTCCATCAGGAATGACCAATGTAATATAGCTAATATAGATCAAAGAACCAACCATTATTGTCTATACACATGCTTATATGTTTATGAAGATACTTTTGTCTTCAATTTTTTAGATGTTTTCGAGTTTAATAAAATTGCACCCCCCCCCCCAAAACACACACACAAAAAAAAATAAAAAATTAAATCCAATAAAGAATAAGAACCAGAAAAATCTATTATCTTACTAGTTAGGACATTTTTTTATTAGCATCTACACCTATGAAGCACATATACTTCTAAAAGGGAGACGTATTCATCGGATACAGATACTCCTTTCGCGGATACATATTGGATACTTAGATACTAGTTAATTATTATTTTTTATTTATTTATTTTATTTTATTGATAAATTACTTGTTAATTAATTTTGCATTAATAGTGAAGTATCATATACTTAATTTAGAAGTATCGGATACTCCAATTCACGAATTACTTCTTTTATGAAATTATAATTATAATATTTCTTGCATAGTATTATAGTAATATAATTGTGAAGATAAATACAATAATACTTTTCCAATACTTTGTTTAGTTCTTTGATCAAAAGAACATAATGAATTAAAGTAATAAAATTTGTCAAATTAGTGTATCCTTATTGTATCATGCATGTGCTCTATAACTACATAAAAAGTAAAGATTTAGAAGAGAATATAACAATAGTAAAATTAAATATCAATAAAGTAAACTTGCATACAATATTTTTGACTAGTGCAAAAAGGAAAAACACCGACAGCTTTGTGAATTGTTTTATTGTTGTAATTTGTTATATAAACAAATTAGACTTGATATGGAAATGAAATATTTGCAAGACCTAATTAAACTAGCCACTAGCTTAAATGAATATCTACCCTACCAAACCAAACCACGCCTTAAGTCCCATCAAATGAGACGGCTACATGAATCTTTCCCCTCCACTCGACTCTATCAAAGGCTATTTGATTAGTCAAATTAAGGAGATTCATATCTCTATTTACTACACTAGCCCAGGTCAATCTAGGTCTGCCCCTTCTCCTAACACTTCTTTCTACCGTCACTATATTGCATCTTTTCACTATTGTCTCTGTTGGTGTCCGTTATATATGATCAAACCATCTCAATCTATTCTCTCAACTTATCTTCTATCAGTACTACTCCTACCCATTCACAAATATACTCATTCTTATTCTGTCTTTTCTGGTCTTGCCACACATCCATCTTCGCATCCTCATCTCAGCAACCTTCATCTTATTTATATGCTACGCTACACGAACTCTTTGAAATTTAGGAGGTACCTGACACGACATGACACGGGTACGGGTGCGAGATACAAAAGGGATACGGCCCTTTTCAAATGGATATGGCCCTTTTCAAATGGATACGGCCCTTTTCAAATGGATACGGCTCTATTTTTCCCTAAATGCAAAAGAAACAAAAGAGAGGGCAAGGAGAGAACCTAGTCGCTGGCTTCGATCCTCTGTTCGAGGACTTTGATCTTGCGCCCTTCGACTTCCCCTTTGAATTCAACGAGCGTGGCGTGGCCCCTTCGACTTTGACTTCGACTTTGTCTTCGACGAGCACTACTGTAGACGAGCTTCGATCTATCTTCACTGGCTTCGTCTTCGATGATCTTCGATCTTTCTTCTCTCTCTATCGCACTCTCTCTCTTCTCTCTGTTTTCTTTTCTCTCCTTTTCTCTCTGATTTATAATTTGTTCTCTCTCTCAAAAGATATTTAATTAATATATATGTCAATTATAATATATATATATGTCACATAGCAATAAATAAAAAAATTTATAAATCATATTTATTTATAATATATATGTCAATTAAAAATAAAAAATATATATAAATAAATTAAAAATATTTTCAATAAAAATAATATATAAGATAAAAAATAATAAATATATTTTAAAAATAACTATTTAACTCATCTTCATATAATAAATATATTTAAAAAATAATTATTTAATGTATCCGCATATCCGTATTCAAATTTGGATCCATATCCATATATCTTCAATTTTTAATTTTGAAGTGTCCAACCCCCAAATACACACCCGCATTCGATACCCGCACCAAGTCCATGTAACGTAGTTTATATGTTATTTCTTAGTTACCCAACATTCCGTCCCATACAATATCGCTATAGAACTTTTCTTTTAATCTAGTGGGTTCTCGTTTATTGCACAGTACCCTAAACGCACTCTTTCACTTAAGCCACCCCACCTTAATCCTATGGACCACATCTGCTCCAATCTCCTCATCCGTTGTGATAATCGATCATAAATAACGAAAAAGTTCACTCTTAGGTAGTTCTTAGTCTTCAATCTTCACTTCTCTATTTCCATTGTTACTATTACTAAAATTACACTCCATGTATTCTATCTTAGTTCTGCTTATCCTAAATCCTTTAGATTCAAATGCTTCTCTCTAAATCTCCAACTTAGTGTTAACTCATTCTCTAGTCTCATCTACTAACACGATATCATCCACAAAAAGCATACACCATAACACATCATCCTAAATATTTCTCGTTAACTCATCCATAACTAAAGCAAAAGGATAAAGACTTAAAGTTGATCCTTGGTGTAACTCCATAGTAATTGAAAATTCACTCGTCTCTCCAGCCAACGATCTAATAGTGGTCACCACACCTTCATACATGTCCCTAATCACATCAATGTAGCTTTTTGTCACTCCTTTTTTTCTTAATACCCACCAGATTATATCCCGAAGCACTCTATCCTATGCCTTCTCACAATTTATAAAAACCATATAAATGTCTCTTTTCTTCTCTCTATACTTTTCTATTACTCTCCTCAAAAGATAAATTGCTTCCATTATTAACCTATCGCGCATAAAATCCAAATTGATTCTCTAACACCTTTATTATATCTCACAATCAACGTTTCATCACTCTCTCCCATACTTTCATTATATAACACATTAGCTTGATTCCTCTATAGTTGTTGTAATTTTAGACATCTCCTTCATTCTTATAGATTGGCATTTTTCTAGTCAATAAAATCTTGCTAAATAACCTAGTCAACCAAGCAACCATCTCTTACCCAAACATTTTCAAGCTTCAATAGGGATATCATCGGATCCTGAAACCTTATTCGATTTCATCTTCTCAAGTGCAATCTCCACTTCAAAATTCTAAATACTAAGATAGAACCTGTAGTCTTAGTTTTCCTTATTACTAACTACTTCCTCCCCTTTTGACCTTCCTCTATGCTCCTCATTTAACAACTTCTCAAAATAATTCTTCCACATCTCCTTAATCTCTTCATCCTTCACCAACACCTTAGAGACTTCACTCTTGATGCACTTAACCTGATAAAATCTCTTGTTTTCCTCTCTCTTATCTTATCAAGTTTATATATTATCTTCTCTCCCTCCTTACTATATAGTCTAGTGTATAGGTTATCATAGGCTTTCAACTTAGCCTCACTACTTTTTTGACCTCCTTATTAGCCAATATGTAGCTTTTAAAGTTTTCCTTAGTTCTATTATTCTGTCACTTTTTAATATACTCTTTTTTCATTTTAACTACTATTTGAACCTCATCCCTCCACCACCAAATTTCCTTAGTGTTAGGTCCCTTTCCTTTCGACTCTCTAAGGACTTTCCTTGAAATTCTCCTCATACAATTGGCTATTGAGTTCCACATAATGTTAACATCATCTTCCAAGTACCTTCTTCATCTATTATATTCTTAAATATTTTTAATTTATCCCCTTTTAAGTCCCACCATCTCGTCCTACGGCGCCCACTACTTCCAAATTTGGTGTTGCCCTTAAAATATAAGGGCTTGTTTGGTTTGTTTTTGAGAAAAAATTTTGGGAAAAATTTTCTACAAACAAATTTTCAAGAGTAATCAAACCAAACAAATTTTTTCAAAAAAAATCTCAAAATTTTGTTTGGTTTGCTTCTTTCCAAAATCTCTCTCTCTCACACACACATCAAATCAATCACTTTTTTTAAAACTTTCTCCCCAAAACAATTTTCCAAAACTATTTTTGAAAAAAGGCAAACCAAACAAGTTTTCGTACTTTTTATCTCAAAAACTACTCTACAAATACAAACCAAACAAGCCCTAAATCTAGTACCAAAATCCTATGTTGAGATGTCAGATTCTCTCCGGAAATCACCTTACAGTCGTTGCATTTTAGACGGTTCACTATTCTTACTAGAAAGTAATCTATTTGGCTCCTAAATAATCCACTCTTAAAGGTTATCAAATGTTCATCTCTCTTCTTAAATATTAGTATTTTGCATTATAAAATTACAATATGTGATTTCTCAATATTTTTGAGCTCGAGTAATTCACTACAAATAATTTTAAAAATTATGCCTTTTTACAAATGTATCGTAACCTTACCCGTATCCTATTTTTTAAAGTCTTGTCATATCGTCATATCCGTATCATATTGTATCATATCCATATCTCATATCCGTATCCATGCTTCCTAGATCTATACTAATATATAATGGCAACATCCATTTTGGTATGAGCTTTTTTAATTCCAAAAATGCCCAGCAGAAACAAACATTTTTACAACATATTTGACTCTGTCTCCATTAACCATATGGGGGGAAAATGAGGGGGGAGGGGGGGGGGGGGGACCACTATACACACCCACTCCACATCCAAAAGTGGCAGTTCCCTATTATATCACAACGCACGAGGCAGTTACTCAATAGAAACTTAAAGAAGTTATCTCTAATATCATCACCTAACTCCAATTTTAGGCTCATTCCAGAAACTTGCTCACAAAATCAAAATGGTTTCCTAAGTTGATGATGAAAAACAAGGAGGCTACAAAGAGGACATTATATTCTCACAAAATCAAAATGGTTTCCTAAGTTGAGAGGGTAATTTGTGAACAAATTAGACCAAACTAGGACGAGCCTTCTTTGGAGGATGGGCCGCACTATAAGGCCAAGAAGACATTTTGTGTTTCAAATTTGGGCCGAACTACGGGCCGAAGTAAATTACTTATGTAGCACGGTCCTAGATCATCTGCGTCAAGCTGGTCAGAGATGGGCTACCAGCAGCATGACCTGGCTATCCTGGACCGAGGTATCAGTGGAAAGAGGGTCGAGCTAAAGGATAGCTCCGCAGGGCGTCATCTCAAAGTCAAGACTGACAGTGTTGTCTAAAGTAGCACCGAGCTGTGTGAGCACGGTTAAGTCTTGTGTCAACCGAGGTAAGAGTTGCAACTATCTTGCTTGGTTAGCAGTGAGTAAGGAGTTATCGGGATGGGCATTATCCTTGGGAGTGTGATTCCTAAGAAGACTCTTATAAGGAGAGTTGGAGTCCTACTAGGATGGTGCCAGGCGAAATCTACAAAAACTCATGACAGGACCTATGTACAGGTATCACAATTCTTTACTCTCAAATATACAGAGTTTTTGTGTCTATTGTCTAAGTTGCTGACTTAGGCATCAGAGAAGTTTTCGGTACACACCCACCGACCAGCTCACGTTTGTGTTTTCAGGTAGTAAAGCAACGAAGTTTGGAGGAGTGCAAACTTGATCAGCAGGATTATACGAGAAGATTATTCCATGCTCGTACAATTGGCGCCATCTATGAGAAACCACAAAGAGAACAAACCTTTTGATTGACTTTCCTCTATTAGTTAGAATCCATGGCACACAATGAAGACTTACCACATTCTACTATTGATGGACAAACCCCGGAAGGAGGTAAGAGGCGTAAAGATTTACCTTTTATCCCACCTATGGCAGAATTAGATTCCCAGCGACGGAACCCACGGAGAGACACATGAGAAAGACAGAGATCAAGCCCTCGTCGCTCTTAGAGCCCTGACAGACAAAGGCAGAGGATAGATCCTCAGGTTCTGGAGGATCGCGTAAGGGAGCAAGATGAATTGATACGAAAGATGGCGGCAAACATGGAGACGATGCAGCACCAGATAAAAGGCAAAGGAATGGCAACAGAAGAAGGGCACAAAGGCAACACACACTCTGGCCACTCAGAAGAACGTAACAGGCAAGTCACCGTCCTGAAGTGAAAGTAGAAGCTTTCGGACAGCGACCACGATCAAGGACTTCGGGACTTCGTTACTCTGTGCGAGAGAACGAGGACTGAAAGGTCTTATACGGAAGGAAGCAGTTATCGTCCCTCGCATTCACACCAAACATCTAGGCACACGGAGCTGCCTAGGTTAGCAGACTTGCATACAATGCTACAGGAAAGGGCTTGAAGGAGAGAAGACACTCAGGCTCGCAACCCCCGTAGAGTCTTAGCGCTGCAACGGTTGGCTCCTAGAACACATGGGAGTGTCGAGGTTGGGATGCCACAACCACGCCTTGCCGACGAACCAGTAGACAAAGCATTAGCGAGGTTGCAGAGCTCGCCGTTCGTTCCAGCGATAGAGAACGCACCATTACCCTCAGGCTTCCACTAGCCCAAATTCACTACTTATGAGGGGAAGTCAAACCCCTACATGCACTTGAGCCACTTCCGCCAGGTTATGGTCGTGTATCGACGAAACAAGGCTCTAATGTGTATCCTATTTCCTTCCAGCCTTGGCGACCTGGGTTTAACATAGTTTGAGAGGTTGCCAGAAGGTAGTATAGCTTCATCGGTGCAACTCGCAAAGGCATTTGTGACCAGATTCAGAATGAACACCAAGACGCTAGTAGAGATTGACTAGCTTCTCTCCATAGACATGGGCGAGAAGAAAACATTGAGGTCTTACAATAACCGATATTGGGAGACTTTTAATCAAATTGGAGATTGCCCCACAAACCTAACTATCGCACAGTACAAATGTGGTTTGCCGGCTAGCAATAAATTGAGGGATTCAATGACGATGACACCGCCCCTCACAATGGAAATCCTAATGGAAAGAGTGCATCAACACATCCGGGTAAAGGAAGATGTCGCACACACCAAAGCAAAAGTTGGCACAACAACGATGTCAAATAAAAAACCTGCGACAAAAGTTAACACGGTCGGGCGGGAAGAACAACCGAGCAAAAATGGGTGAGGCAGACAAGCCATCAGAGAGAACCCCCAAGCAAGGAAGTTGAGAGTCTGCATTGCCATCACCACGGTATTCAATAAACCTATCTACCGGATTCTTAGTGAGACACGCAATGAACCCTTTGTTCGGCGGCCAGCCAAGTTGGGAGAAGCGCAAAAGGGCTACGATGATAGGTACCATTGCACTTTCCATGATGAAAAGGGGCACTGAACTAAAAACTGTACGCCATTAAGGCAACATCTTGAGGAGTTAGTGGCCGCGGGCCACCTGGACCAATATATTGAAGAGAGAACGCAGCCAGCCCCCCAGGACCGCAACAGGCCAGATAGGATGCCGGTCGATGGTCCGGCCCAAGGCATAATCAATGTAATACATGGGATCATCAAACCTGAACGAGTATGTGAACTCAAGGGATGATCAAAAAGGCTAAGCACGAGAGAGGTACTAAGTGCACAACCTACCGTGAAAAAGGGAAAAACGGAAGCAACAAACGTCATCACCTTTTCTAACAAAGACTTAGCAAGGTTACAAAGCCCTCACAACGACGCACTAGTGGTTACTCTGCGCGTTAAGAATTTTGACATCAAGCGGATTCTAATTGACCAAGGGAGCTCATGCGAGATAATGTACTACGAGACCTTCAAGCAACTAAAATTGGAGGACAAAGACTTGGCACCCGCGACATCTCTCCTAGTTGGCTTCAACTCAATGCCAGAATAGCCGGTTGGCAAGATAATTCTGTCAGTCAAGGCAGGAACGATGACAAAACAAGTGAAATTTTGGGTATTGAAAGTCCCTTCCACTTACAATATAATCTTGGGAAGATCATGGTTACACGCCATACGAGCGGTGGCATCGACCTACCATCAGATGTTACGATTCCCCAACGAAATCGGAATCATTGAAGAAGTCTTAGGAGACCAAATCATGTCCAAACAAAGGTTTCATTACAAAGAATGGCGGTCGACCGCAAAAGGGTTTGCAAATGGTAGAAGAGCGTAAAAACGAGATGTTATAAGCGTCGAAAGCAAACGAGCGATGGAAAACTTGGTAGAAGTAAAGATAGATGAGAAAAACCCAGAGAAGTTCTTTTTGCTCATCTCGTCTCTATCCAACACCGAGAGAATAGAGATCATGGAATTTTTGACTTCTAACATCGAAGTGTTCACCTCGACGCCGTATGACATGCCCAGCATTGACCCCAATTTCATCTGCCATCAACTCAATGCCCACCCAACCGCCAGACCAATTATACAGCGAACTCGCCGATCGGCACTCCACCATGTAGAGATAGTGGCAGAAGAAATGGGAAACCTGCTGGAAGCAGGGGCAATTAGAGAAGTACACTATCGCAGGTGGATTTCCAACACGGTAGTGGTACAAAAAAAGAATGACAAATGGTGCGTTTGCGTGGACTACAAAACAATCAACAAAGCATGCCCAAAAGATAGCTTTCATCTACCATGAATAGATCAATTGGAGGACCTAACTACAGGGCATAACCGACTTAGCTTTCTTTATGAGTATCACGGTTATCATCAGATCGCTATGTATAAACTGGACCAGGAGGTCACATCATTTACAACTCCCAGGGGATTATACTATCACAAAGTCATGCCCTTTGGCCTAAAAAACGCGAAGGCAACATTCCAATGGATGATCACCAAAATGTTTGAGCCATTGTTAGGCAGAACAATAAAAGCTTACATAGATGATATGGTGATCAAAAATAAGAATGAGGGGGACCATCTCAAGGACCTAGATGAGATGTTTCAAATTTTGAAATCCTGACTCATTTGAGCGCATCCAAGTGCGCATTCAGCGTGGGGTCTGGAAAATTCTTGGGGTTTCTAGTTACCAACCGGGGTATAGAAGCTGATCCATCTCAGATCAAAGCCATCTAGGATCTTGAGAGGCCCAACACAGTTAAGGAGGTGTAGCATTTCACTGGCCTTGCAACTGCGCTAAACCGATTCATAAGCCGGTCGTCAGATAGGTGTCGACCGTTCTTCCAAGCACTGAAAGCCAAGTTTGAGTGGGATGACGAGTACGACCGCGCTCTGGAAAGCCTGAAAGAATACATGGCCTCCCCACCGTTGTTGGTAACCCCAGTACTAGGGGAGGAACTATTTTTTATCCTTAGCAATTTCCCAACATGCAGTTAGCACAGTATTGGTACGGGCTAAGGGAATACAAGACCTGCCTATCTTCTATGTTAACAAGACATTGCTGGGCGCCGAAACAAGGTACCTGCCATTGGAAAAGTTGGCCTTAGCTTAAATGATGGCTTCCAGAAAATTGTCGCACTACTTCCATGCCCACACTGTGATTATTTTGACATCTTTCCCATTAAAAGCCTTGTTTGAAAGGGCGGACTTTTTCTAGACGAATTTTGAAATGGGTAATGGAGTTAGGGCAGTTCGACATTAAGTTTCAGCCAAGAACCGCCATAAAAGCACAGGCGTTAGCAGACTTCGTGGCCGAATTTGCCCCAGGAAGCCATCAGGTTTGCCCGATCGACTTAACTGCGGAGATAGGGGAAAGTGCCGTAGGAATAGTGCAGCCCCCACAGCAGGGCACTAAACAGCATAACAAACTGTTTAGCCTTTCAAAATGGGAAGGAGCAACCCGCAGTACAACAAGCAAACACCCGACTGAAGGTCCAGTCCTAAACAGTGAGGACCAGGTCATAACGACGACCATCAACTTTAAAGACAATAGTGTCAGCGGCGAAGCCCCTAATCCTAAGGCGTCATCAGATCCTTCCATTTACTGGAAGTTATTTGTAGGAGAGATGTGGAAGCTCTTCGTTGATGGAGCCTCCAACAGATAGGTTTTAAAAAGCGGCCGCAACCGTTACGTAACGGTTGTGGTAGTTACCGCCACCCGCTACGGCCGCTTTTGCAGTGTGATTGAGATTAACAGGTGTATCGGCCGTAGCAGCTGCTATAGTAGTCGTAGCGGTGCTGTAACGGCCTGTTACGCACTGTTACGTAACAGTTCCGAATTGCTTCTTTAAAAAAAAAAAAAAAAAAAGTTGAAAATGAGGGAAGAGAGATAGAGAGAGGAGAGAAGATGGAGGAACAAGAGATAGAGAGAGAGAATAGGAAAGATGAATAACATGTTATTCATTTGTTGAAGTTGCAAGACCTATGCTATTCTATTCAGCTGTTATCACTCAACCATTTTGTTTGTGCGTGTCTATCTATATATTGTTTGAAAATAATAATAATAATAATAATAGTATGATCATTATCTATTTGGCTTGATTATAATATATATATATATATATTTAGGCTTTTATTTATTCTCTTACTTTTGTCATTGTTTATCTTATATATAATAGTTAGTGATTGATTTTTTGTATAATATAAAGTCATTAATTATTAAAATAAAATATAAAAAACTCAGTTTATAGTTATTTAAAAATATAAAATATATTGAATCAAACTTAAAAATTTATAAAAATTGATCAATATTTATTTTAAAACCTAATAAATATGATCATGGAAAAAAAATGTGTGTATCGGTAAGTTTTTTTTAAATTGTGCAAAAAATAAAAAAATTCACGATTAGGTTACATAATCGTTACGCTCTACCTTTACACCTCAAGCAACCCGCAACCGCCCGTTCGGCTGACATAGCGCTTTTCAGAACCTTGGGTGCAGGACTCGGCATAGTTCTCATCTCACCGGAAGGCCTGACCATTGAACAGGCAATCAACCTTGGCTTTCTAGCATCCAACAACGAAGCTGAGTATGAAGCATTATTAGTGGGTTTGAAGTCGGCATTTCGCATGAAGGTAACCGAGCTGATGGTATATAGTGACTCCCAATTGATAGTCAACCAAATTTCGGGCGACTATGAAGCAAAGGATGATAGAATGGCCAAGTACCAAGAGTTGGTCAGAAGGGAGATCATGAACTTTGAAGTGGTTCAGATAGAGCAAATCGGTCGAGAGGAAAATGGTAAAACAGATGAGCTGGCCGGTTTCGCATCAATGGCAGATATGTCTATCCCACACCCATTGTTAATTGACTTCTTACCCAAACCAAGTATCGAAGAGCCAGGAGCAGCCGAAGCATGTTGCGCCGATCTAGGCCCTTCCTGGATGGATCCCATCATAGTGTTTTTAAAAGATAACATCTTATCTGAAGAAAATAAAGAAGCCAACAAAATTAGAACAAAGTCACAGCGATTTTGGCTCTCCACATCACTAGTATTATATAAAAAATCCTTCACAAGACCTTACTTGGAGTGTGTCCATCCTAACAAGGTCGAGACATTTTTGTTCGAAATATACGAAGGCGTTTGCAGAAGCCACCAAGGGGGAAGATCGCTGGCCTACCGGGCAATTTCACAAGGGTACTGGTGGCCGTACATGCAAGCAGACGCAAAAAAATATGTCAAGATGTGTGAGAAATGTCAGAAGTTCGCACATCAAATACATCAACCAGCCAGAGAACTCCTACCTTTGACCAGTTCGTGGCCCTTTACAATGTGGGGCCTGGATATAGTGAGACCACTCCTAACCGCACCAAGCAATAGGAAGTTCTTTCTCGCAGCAACGGACTACTTCACAAAGTGGGTGGAGGCAGAAGCACTCGCATCCCTAAAAGAAAAAAACATCAAGAAGTTCGTCTGACAGAACATCATAACTCGGTTCGGCATACCCAAGGCATTAATATCCAACAACAGCACTCAGTTTGATGGCAAAATCTTTAAGGGCTTTTGCAAAGAATACAAGATAAAATTCTACAACTCTACACCGGCATACCCCCAAGCTAATGGCCAGGCTAAGGCTTCCAACAAAGTAGTCTCAGACGGTCTGAAAAAGAGGCTGGAAAGAGCAAAAGACAAGTGGGCTGAGGAGCTTCCCCATGTTTTATGGGCCTACAATACCACACCTCGGCGGTCAACTGACAAAACACCTTTTTCATTAGCCTATGGCATGGAGACAGTAATCCCACTGAAAGTGAGCCTCCCCACTATTAGAAGTGAAAATTTTGATCCAAACTTGAATGGTGAGGCTATAGCCCTAGAACTCGACTTTGCAGAAGGAAGAAGAGAAAGGGCATTGGTGCACATTGCCTCATATATCAACAAGAGCTGTCCAAGAAATATAACAAAACAGTGCACCCAAGGCAATTCAAGATTGGAGAATGGGTACTGCGCAAAGTAATGGGCAACACTTTAGTACCTGGATATGGCAAATTAGGACCTAACTGGGAAAGCCCATACAAAGTGATTGGTTTAGCAAGAAAAGAAGCATATCACTTAGAAGATATGGATAGCAAAGCTATTCCCAGGCCATGGAACACGGCCAATCTCAAAGTATTTTATTCTTAACTTTTTCTTAAAACACTTGTAATTTTTTCTTTTTCAATAAAACAAGTAGGCTTTTTTTTTCAATAAAATTATTTCCTCTATTTGAAAAAGTTGTTCATATTTATTGCCAACTGGGGGCAATCAAGAAAGTTGGCAGGTTTGACCAATACTATTCTTCTTCAGCCAAGATAAAGATCTAGGCTCAAGTACGTTGGCAGATTTGACCAACACTATTCTTCTTCAGTCGAGATAAGGATCTAGGCTCAAAAAAGTTGGCAGGTTTGACCAACACTATTCTTTTTCAACCGAGATAAAGATCTAGACTCAAGAAAATTGGCAAGTTTGACCAACACTATTCTTCTTCAGCCGAAATAAGGATCTAGGCTCAAGTAAGTTGGCAGGTTTGACCAACACTATTCTTCTTCAGCCGAGATAAGGATCTAGACTCAAAAAAGTTGGCAAGTTTGACCAACACTATTATTCTTCATCCAAGATAAGGATCTAGGCTCAAGTAAGTTGGCAGGTTTGACCAACACTATTCTTCTTCAGCCGAGATAAGGATCTAGGCTCAAGAAAGTTAACAGGTTTGACTAACACTTTTTTCTTCTTCAGCCGAGATAAGGATTTAGGCTCAAGAAGGTTAGCAGGATTTGACCAACACTTAGTTCGTTCTTCAACCAAGATAAGGATCTAGGCTCAAGAAAGTCGGTAGGATTTAACCAACACTTAGTTCGTTCTTCAGCCGAGATAAGGATTTAGGCTCACGTAGGTCGGCAGGTTTGATCAACACCTTTTAGCCGAGATAAGGATCGAGACAAAAATCTCGGCTGCAAATGTTTTGCAGTATCCCAAAGTCGTTTTCAGCCGAGATAAGTATTTCGGCCGAAAAAAGTGGGCAGGATAAGGGAAGGCCGAGCTAACTAGGCCGGCTAGGCTTGTAAGAAAGATGATACACTAAAGCAGAGAAGTACTGTGACCGAACAAAAAGATGGCAAAAAAGAAAACTAAAGATACTTTCATTCATTAGAAATTAAGTACAAGAGGATGGCTAGTAGCCCGGTTACATTTTCATTGAGGAAAAAAAACCAAAAAGAAAAAGAAATCAAGCAAAGAGGTCATCCAACTTGGCATCCAAATCAAACCAGACTTCTCCAATTTCGCCTTCTCGCGTTTGGTCGATCTTGGTCGCTTCATCAAGATTCAGCACGGCTTAGTTGGGTACTTCCGACCGCGTTGGCAATGAAGGTTGGCGATCGAAGTCAATGTTGGCGGGGGAAACGTCGACTGGATTTGGGACCTCTTCCTCCTCCTCAGCTTCCACCTGAAGGAATTTTTTCTGGACAGCATGTGCGTAGTCCGTCATATAGACCGGAATGAAGTGTGCAGAAGGATTCAGGAACACCTCGGAATCGTGCGACTAACTGAGTTTTTCGGCCGCAACCTTCCAGCCGAACTTAAAGAATGTCTTTTGCAACTTCGCATTGCTGGACATAGGTTTCTTCAACCCTTTTGAAACCACGGTCCTTCGCATCCTCCATTTTCTTCTGTAGCTCCTTTATTTCGGGGTCCTTTTTCTCTATCTTGCCAAGTTCGCGCAAATACCAATTTTTTTCTTGGCTAAGGCTTTTTGCTTATCAGCCTCAGTCGCGCTAACCTGCTCAGTGAGTTTTTCATTCGCGGCGTTCAGCTCGGCCAAAGAAGCCTTCAGGACTTTTAACTCGGCTTCTTTTGTCTTGACCTCGACGACGGCCGCCCTGTCCGTTTTTCGCAATTCGATCACACGCTGGTGGGCAGTGTGATTTTTCTGGATGGCCTGCACAGTGTCCGAAAAGATAAGTTTAAATCGCACTGAGAGATTACGAAAAGTAGCAGTTTTGTTGAGAAGTCCAAAGCTTACCAGAACCATCGACTTGGCAGCAGAACGAATCGCCTTCAGCTCAGTCAGGTTCTCGTGCCTTTCCATATCAGCTGGAAAGCACAAACTTTCGGATAAACCAAATACCAGCAGGTGATCCTTTTCGGCGGTAACAGAGTTGGCCATGGTCACTGCATGGCCTTTGAAAGTTACAGCCGACGCCCACGCCGAAGAAGAACTAGCACGGCCAGGGGCACCTCCCCCTTGCCGCGGTTGGCTTTCGGGTGGCTCGGTCTTTGGTGGCTCAACGTCTTCTTCGTCCAACAGCCGCTACGGTTAAGAGGCCGAGGTGCGCGGCCTCTTGCTGGGCCGAGATGAAGTAGCCCGGGAGGAGGGCAAGGCAACAATGGTTTCCATGGTTTAACCCGTTGTAGTTTGTTCGGTCTAGACCTCGGCATTCGAGTTAGATGCCTGTTCGGTGATCAAAGCCAGAACGGCTCTCCTCTTAGCCATCTCTTGCTCTTCGGTAAGTGGGATAAGGTTGATCTGGGACAAGTTAGGGTCCAGTTCGGGTGATGATTCAAGAAGGAAGTCAGTAACCTTTGTTTTTCTCTTTCCACTATACCAGTAGGTCGGCTTGAAGTTTAGGAGCTCGGTCCAATCTCTGTGGTGGTATCGAAGCGCGGCTCGAAGTGCTGCCTAATTGGCGTAGGCGTAGTTGGATTTAAGCTGGATCAAATCTGCACAGAGGAAAATCACAAGAGTTAGCACGGTGGTTGTTGAAATAACAAAGGAAATTAAACCGGTTGGTTCTTACCAGCTGTTCCTTTATTCTAGTTTATGTTATAACCCGGTATTTGGGCTTCTTGGTCTTCAAAATTGCCCAACACCCAAAGAAAGTCATCGTCATTCAAGTCTTTGTCGTAATAAACTCAGCCATCGTCATTTTGACCGAGCGAGTATTGATGGAACAGCTCGGCCAAACCGAGGTTGAGACCTAGGCAGCGATTTAGCTTGGTAAAGCCGTTTATAATCCTATAGGTGTTGGTTGATAATTGAGTGGGGCGTAACCTAGTCTGCCTAAGGAATTCACAGATCACGGGTTGGACGGGGAACCGAAGTTCATCCTCTACAATGGACACCACGGTGAAGGGAACAAAGCTTGATTTGCCCCATGGTGTGGTGTCTAGCTCGGCTAAGGAAAGGTAGACGTCGTCTAGAATGTGGTAGTCTCCTCGAAATTCGGCCATGGCTCCAAGGGAGTCCACCAGAAATCGGTATTTACCTATTAAACTTAAAAAATTGCTAAGTTAAAATTGTACACAGCGGCCTAGCTAGGTGTTGATGTGACCTTGGTTGGCTTGGTTGAGCAAAAACCGCCTAGAGGCGAAGTGCAAGGGTGTGCCTGGCCAACCTAGTCAAAGTCTACAAAGTGAAAATAAAAAGTGTTATGCCTAGCTAATGGACCGGGCTAAGTAAATAGTCAATGCAAAATAAGCGTAGCTAGGCTACAGGTGGGTCACAAGCTATTCCTAGTCCGGCACAAGAATAGGACCGGCTCAAGGATTATAGCTCAGTTGTTGGTCAAAGCATTTTTAGTTTGGTCAGGTGCAAGCCTAAAGGTCGCAAACAGGTTCCTATTTCGGTCACAGAACGATTTTTGGATCTAAAATCATGTTCTAGACTAGTTTAAAATCTAGCCAATATGTTTTTGGGTTTGAGCATGTGGTTTTGGGTTTATGATATTTGTTCAAACTCTAGTAAATCTAACAAGCATATATGGTGTTGAAGTGCTGGTCTTTAGAGGTAAATAAACAAAGAACATCAGCAAACAGGAGAAAGAGGCGCGAGGGATTTACGAATTTAGAGCGTGAAGACGAAATCCAATCAAACAAGAGCACCAGCAATAAGGCGAGCGGAGCAGGTGATATAGTTACTTAAGTAGGGACTGTAGCACAGAAGTTACAGGTGTGGAACTCAGAAAGCAAAGGAGTGAAGATGAACAGTAGTGGCCTTTCGAAAAAGTGAGGCTTTATAATCTAAAGCAAAATAGGCAGGACTGTTCAAATTTCAGATAGTACAAGATGGCTGTAACAGGTACTTGATCAATGAGGGCATGTCACGTGTCCAAAGGAATAAATGATGTTTCAGACGTGCTAGAGTAGTGGAGTGACGTGCAGAGCAACTGACAAGACGTTTCTGGACCGAACAAATCGTAAAGCCGGGCAATATTGAGTGCGGTTGAATTTTAGACATTTAGCTCGGCTTTGAAACAGTAATCCCAATCATGTTACGCAGATGGAATTAAGGGACAATTGAGAGGGTAATTTGTGAACAAATTGAGTCGAGCTAGGACGAGTCTTCTTTGGAGGATAGCACTATAAGGCCAAGAAGACATTTCGTATTTCAGATTTGAGCCGAACTACAGGCCGAAGTAAATTACTTATGTAGCACGGTCCTAGATCACCTGCGTCAAGCCGGTCAGCGATGGGCTACCAGCGGCATGACCTGGCTATCCTAGACCGAGGTATCAATGGAAAGAGAGCCGAGCTAAAGGATAGCTCTGCAGGGCTTCATCTCAAAGTCAAGACTGACAATGTTGCCTAAAGTAGCACCGAGCTATGTGAGCACGGTTAAGTCTTGTGCCAGCCGAGGTAAGAGTTGCAACTATCTCACGTAGTTAGCAGTGAGTGAGGAGTTATCAGGATGGGCATTATCCTTGAGAGAGTGATTCCTCAGAGGACTCTTATAAGGAGAGTTGGAGTCCTATTAGGATGGTGCCAGGCGAAATTTACAAAAGCTCATGACAGGACCCATGTACAAGTATCACAATTCTTTACTCTCAAATACACAGAACTTTTGTGTCTATTGTCTAAGTTGCTGACTTAGGCATCAGTGAGGTTTCCGGCACACGCCTGCCGGCCAGCTCACGTTTGTGTTTTCAGGTAGTAAAGCGATGACGTTTAGAGGAGTGCAAACTTGATCAACAGAATTATACGAGAAGATTATTCCGTACTCGTACAGAAGTTATCTCCAATATCATCACGTAACTCCAATTTTAGGCTCAATCCAGAAACTTGCTCACAAAATCAAAATGGTTTCCTAAGTTGATGATGAAAAACAAGGAGGCTACAAAGAGGACATTATATTCTCATGGGAACTGACCTTAAGGCCCTTGACTCTTGTCCTCTGCCGCCACCTCCACATTCGTCGCTAATACAACCATTTATAGAGTTGTTCCTAATGGGTTATTTTGAATTGTTGATAAATCCTTATTGTTAATTTGAATTTAGTGATTTGGTATATATTTGTTTGATTGAATTTGAAACTGTTCTTTGAGTTTGTTGTTAAATTGATGATGCAATGATATATATGCTGATGTTAATGTTCAATTGATTGACTTTTCCCAGGTTAAAATTAAAATTCCAAAGTTTGTTCAATTGATTGACTTTTCCCAGGTTAAAATTAAAATTCCAAAGTTTGCATTGCCTAGAAAATTGAGGAGATAAAAGCTAGACAAGCCTCAAACTTTCAACTGATTTTCTTTGCCGAAATTGTGTCAAGAGCAGTTACATAGGTACTAAATTATGGAGAAATTCAGCTGTCTTTCCTCCAAAATCAAGCACAAGCTTCAAATTTTTCAATGAAAAATTCAAATTGTTTCTTACAATATAAAATTAGAATTTAGAAAATTAAAGTTAATTTCATACATCTTATCATTCTACACTTATTTAATAAATGATGCACATGCATTGTGTCTCGCATGAGTTCTAGTTTTGTCATGTCTTCTTTTGGAAGCAAAAAATTGTGTTGGTTTCAAATCTTCCAAGTGACAAAACTTAAGTTACATTACTAATTTACTGATATTAGGGATAGAACAGCCCATACACATCACACATAAAATTGCATATAAGAGACAATCTTTTCATCCATACAACTTCCTAATGCAAGAATGACTAATGAGAGATTGATTACCTTATCAGAAGCAAAGCAAGCAATGCTGCAAACTGATTTGCAACCACTGCACAATCTCTTCTTCGGAACCATATAATCAGCCGCATTACCTGCAGGCTCAGCAGTGCTCTGCAACGAAGCTGTGATAGACTTGCTCTCCTTATCTTCCCACTTCAAGGGCAGTTTGGATGTGGCAGGTGGAGAGTAATTAATCAAACCCCAAGCCTCCAAGAAATCAAAGACCCTCCGAACAGATCCAACGTCTCCGATGATAGTCTTCCGGGCCTCCGTGAATGTGATTTTCCTCGTTGGGTTTTCTCTGAACCTCCTAACAACGGAGTTCCTGTAGTACTTGTAAACCCTAGGGTTCTTCGAAGGCGACCTCCCATCGAAGAACTCCGGAAGGAACCGAGCCTCACATTCATGAATGTTGTTCCACGAAAACCACCCTGAAAAGAAAAGTTTCAAGAGCGAGAAAATGCATAAATTGTTTCTTTGCTTCTCTTCTCTCTCTGTCTTTCCCAAAGAAAAACGAGGCCTTAGGGCTATTTTTAACTAAAGGGGAAAAAGATGAATTAAAGAAAGAAATGAACTTACTGGAATAGCCCGGGATGTATATGAAGTCAGCATCGGAGGAAGGTGGTTCCTGCGGCTTGGAAGTGATGGTGACTGGGGTTTCTTTTGAATCGTTGGAAGCTATGGTGGGGATGATGGTGGGGGTGGGGATGATGGTGGGGGTGGGGATGGGAGTGGTTGGATTTGTTGGAGAGGAGTCCGGCTTTAGAGTGGTGGGTTCCGAAGAGGGTCTTGGGACCTCTTGGACCTGGACAGGTGGTTGTGGTGGTGGTGGCGGTGGCGGTGAGTTTGTGCCCATTTATTTGGTAGTTACAGGGAGAACAAAAATCAGCAGCACTAGGGAGGAAGAGAGGGATGAGGGGGATATCATCAAAATTCATACAGAAGCAGCAATTCACAAATTTAAACAACAGCAGTAGCGGTCAAAGAAATTTGCAGCATCGTTTCCCTTAAAATCAAAATTCAACAGATTGATTAACAAACTCCCAAATTTGATACTCTAAGAATCAAGTTTTGTGAATGAAATCATCTAAATTACAAACACATGGACAAACATCAAAAAGCCACTCAACGAATCCAAAATTTTAGAATATATATATATATATATATATAAAGTAGATAAAAAGGGGGCACACACAGAATCTACCTATCTCAAGATGAAAAGACAAATCATCAATTTAGGGATGGAGGGTTTTGCTTAGGATGAGCGCTTTGAGTGTTAAGAGGTGAGGTTAGGGTTTCGCAGAGAGAGGGAGATGTTGAGAGGAGTGTGTGCGCGCGCTGAGTTGCAGAGAGAGAGGTAGAGAAAGAGAGAAAGAAAGAGAGTAAGTTTCCGTACGTACATACCTGTCTGTTGTTGTGAGCGTGTCTGTTGTTGTGAGCGACTTACGGGCCGGTATAGATGTAATCGGTTTGATACAGGTGATATTTATGTAAAATTTTAGATATGCCGGTTTTATCACACTAAAAATAGATGTAGATTGAATTTTTTATCAAATTTTATTGATGTTTGGTTCAATGTAATTTAATTAATTTAAATATTTTTAAAATTAAATTATTTTTTAATTTATAGTAGTTTATTAAATTAGTCATTTATATACAATTTTAATGATATCCAATCCAACCATTCATAAATAAATATTAATACTTAAAGCTTTTCCTGAATTAGAATTAGAAACAAAATATAATTTAAGAACCAAACTTTTAATATCAAAACAAAACCAAAACTTAAAACAATAATTTTATTATATGTAAACATTTTTGGTCAGTTTCGATAGAAATCGGTGTACAATATTTTAAAATCGGTACCAAATCGAAAATTGAAAAAAAAATAATTTTCAAAATCGAACAGATTGAATCTTATTAAAAAACTAACCAAATATGACTGGTTCAATCCAGTTTGATCAAGTTCAATCAATTTAGTCAATCTTTTTTATTTTTCTTACATCCCCCTACTCATGTCGTAGTTACTGGCCAATTCTATTTCAATTTTAAATTTTAAATTTTTATTATATTTTAATGTAAATTTACCAATAAAGATAATATATTAAATTTTAAAATAAAATCTTATTTTTTTCTTATAGTACACCCTAATCAGTTATATGTATTCTTCTGATTCAAATCTTTTCATCTTCTTTTTTGAATTTGAATTTTTTTTTTCTTCTTTCTTTTTTCTCACTCCAAAACTCTAATTTACTCGACCAAAACTCACAATTATAATCAATATCATTGCTTTTTATTATATTGTCACTCACAAATAGAAGAAAATTTGAATAAAATCAAACAATAGATAAGAGTAATAATCGAAATAATTTTTTGAAGCAACCCATCAAAGAGTGATTAACTATTCACGTAAATATCAAAATATAATTATTAATTTCTGTGCTTTTTTACATAAAAATGAGTATTCAACCAATTTTTCGTCATTATTGTTCAGATTTTCATAATCTAACAAATTTACTTAGTTTGGCAGTATAATTGAACAAAGTAAATTTGTTGGTTCGAAAGTCTCAACATAAAATTCACCCTCTCGCCCGATGCGCCTTTGCCGTCTTAGAATTTCTTAGTCGTGTTTCCTATATATACGTAAACAAAAGAAAGATTTTTTAAAGAGTTTTGCAAATGTAATTTGAATTTTTTAATTTGTTTTGTTTGGGTGTACTTCAAAAAGGTAATTTGAAAAAGAAAAAAAAATTGTATTGAAAATAAATTATAACTATAAATAATTTAATAGGACATATTGAAAAATTGCACTCACTTAAATAATTTTTGGGTGTAAATAAAATTTCCCGTAATTACTGCTTTAAGCCAACTTGTTGGATTAGAGCCCAAAATTTGAATTATTAATGCTGTGTTTGATTGGGAGATTTAAGGAGGAATTTGGAAAGGAAAAAGGAAAAGGTGTGTGAAATTAGATGAAATATGGGTATGTTTTATTCACATTTCACCTACCTTTTCCATTTTCCTTTTCAAATCTCTCCACAAATCTCCTAACCAAACACAACATAAGTGTTGTTTTGGGAAGTGATTGTTTTTATTTTAATTAATTTTTTAATTTTGTACCGAAATAATCATAGAAAAATAGAATGATGAATTGATTGTTTAGTAATAATTTTTAAATTTTTTTTATTATTTTAAGTGATTGTCAAAACACCCAAATTGTTAAAATCGTTAATGGTCTCAAATTTTTTATTTTATTTTTTCATATAGGGTATTATAATGAAATTTAATAAATTATAATTATAATAATGAAAATCAATTTTTTATTTTTTCATATAGGGTATTATAATGAAATTTAATAAATTATAATTATAATAATGAAAATCAAATATAACATATAATTTAGTATAAAAAAATTCTAAAATAACAAAGAAAGTCTCAATAAATACATAAAAAATACGACCATTCAAACTCGTCTCGTCTATTACTACCATTGTGTTTAGTTTGGAGATTTGAGAAGGGATTTAGAAAGGGAAATAAAAAGATAGGTAAAATCTATATAATAAGAGAAAAAGGTTTTTGAATTTATCTTAGAGACAATTGTCCTACTAGGACATTTTAATGGTTATGATTCAATTGTATATTTGGATAGACGGATGAGATGAGCCCCTTTAAATATATATCAATTTACTTCCCGCCCAAACACTAAACTTCCTACTCACCCACGTCTCATCTCAATTCTATCTTTAAGATCACTTTGTTAAATCTTTATCTTTTCCCTTTTTTGTTCTCACCCAAACACTAAACTTCCTGTTTGCCCACGTCTCTTCTTTATTTTATCTTTATCTCTCTCCCTTCTCTGTTCTCATCATAAAATGACATGTTGAGTTTCCTCTCTCTCTCTACTATGCTTCACAAGTTTTGAATCAAAATTTTGCAGTAGCTTCATTCGCTAAAATTTTGCAGCTTGAAATTTCAGATTTCGGCTTAAAAGGCTTGCGAAGAAAACGGAAAACAGAGTTTCTGCAAAGCAATACGGTTAATTTCCAAGTAAGATTCTAATTGCTCTCTCTCTCTCTCTCTCTCTCTCTACTGTGCTTCACAAGTTTTGAATCAAAATTTTGCAGTAGCTTGATTCGATAAAATTTTGCAGATTCAGTTTCCACTTGAAATTTTAGATTTCGGCTTGAAAGGCTTGCGAAGAAAACGTATGATAAAGGATTCAAAACTATCTTCTTCTTCTATTTTTTAATTAGTTTTTCTTCTTTTCCTCAGTTTAGTTAGTGTCTCTAATGTTATGATGCGTTAATTTTTATTTTTTTTTGTTTTTCTTTGTTTTGTAGTTTCTGTGTTTCATGATATCAATGCACTTAGCTGTATGAAGGGTTGTTTGTAATCTAGGCTACGATTTAGTCAAAGCTTTGTATTGATCGCTCATTTTCTCTATTTAATCATTAATCACCAACAATATGTAAATTATTATTATTATTATTATTATAAATTTGATCTCATGTGAATTTGGTCAAAGGCTGAGATTTTACGCAATTACATGTGAGATTTTTGGAATCTGTCTATTAAGAATGGACTAAATTGAACAGTGAGACTGTGTTGTGCATGTTTGAATTAATGCTCCATAGGATTTAGATCAAGTCTTTGACCTGTTCGACTAGAGGGAGCTAACTCTTCCATTAGTGTAAATCTCTGTCCTATCTACATGAATGTATATGTATTTTGCCATATTGATTATGCCAGTTAGAAGAGAGTTTAATAATACACGCATATATGGTTAGCTTTTTTTAAACTTTTTTTCTTAACAGACGAAACGTATGCATATGGTTTGCTATGTGAAATCTGAAGTTGAGGATGAGCAGAATCTATGCCTCTTTCATTCTCCATTGTACACCTACTTAGGTTCATTTTGGGCATTAAGCATTGCCAAACAATCTGAAGTTCTGGACCCACCAAAATTTTGTTATCTTCTCAAATAATTTTTACTCATATTTTTCTCAAATAATTTCTCCATTCAAGTAAAGATTAATTTTAATTTTAGGTGTAATAAATGTGTGACGCCCCAAATTTTTTTGGAACATCAAGGGAAATTAAATAAACAAAATGACTTAATAAACTAAAAAGTTGACATCCTAATAGGGCATTCCAACTCTCGTACGTAACCAAATGTTCAAATAAATAAATAAAAAAAAAACTTAAAATTATCCAATTACAACATCAATGAAATTATAAGGTCCTTAATAGCTAATATATAAGATGATAAAGTTACTCAACTTTAGTCATGATTTCAAGTCAGCCAAGGCTCTACGTTAGTGTCAACTCCATTTCAGCTTCAATTATTTCCTCGCCAAAACCTGGCATAAAACGCCAGGGCAACCAAAATATATGCTATGAGTTTTGCAACACAGTAAGAAAACATAACCAACCTATCACTATTTTTAAGAGAAAAATAATGAGGTTCTAAACATGAGATAACAATATAATTGTGAACATAAATTACAACCATTAGAATAATTTCAATAATTTTAATAAATTAGGTGACACTTGAAATCTCACCAAAGAGATTTAACTTACCAACCACTAAGCATGGCAATGGTTAATTTAAAACCCTCCCTTGGTCAAATATTCAAGTGTTACCAATCGTAACTACCAGGGATGCCCACGTCCGGAATTATATACCCAAGTAGTGGCATCCGTAGTGCCGCCTATGAAGCGTCTGCCAGGGGTACGTAACCTCCCTGTGTGCCACCTGCACATCCATCCTTATTCCAAAACCGAATACCGAAAAGGGTTCAAATAAGTCCCGTGCTATCTTAGGATTTCGCGACACAATTTACACGAGAATTCTCAAAACCAGGGCTCACCCTGAACAACCGCGAATTCTCAAAACCAGGGCTCACCCTGAACAACCGGTATTGACCGTCAATTGTTAACTTTGTGTATGCCGTTAATCATTTCAGTTAATTTTTGATATTAATCACCAATAATTCCAATTTTTAATCACAATTAATGGTTTACCAACTCATTAAAATTCCCAACGTAAAATATTACACATGTCACTCAATAGTAAACAATGTACAAAAATCAAATAAACAATTTATTTAAACCATGGCATAAAATAATGACGTAGATACCAAAAAGAAGAAATAAATCATAATCACACACGTGCATGGATTTTTTTTCTACAAGATTAGATTAGCACCATATTAAATTTTAGTCCAATGAAACAGTTGAAGAGATTATTTTTGATTCCTCCTTAATCTGCCAAAATTTTCAGAATGTATATCTTGCAAATGAAATTATAAATAAATTACTTATACAACTCTAAAATTCATATAACTCTACAGAATACTCAATAAACACGTTATGGTCATTTTTCATAAAGAAGTTTTCAAAAATAAATTACAAATAATTCTTAAAATTTCCAAGAGTGTTTATGACACAGATTTATCACATTTTTTAAAATTAATTCCATACTTAAATTTATAAATCAATTCCATGATATAAAATTTTATTATGAAACTAGACTTTTCAAATTTCATTTTTTTTCTTAGAAATTATCAGGTTTGGTTTAATATAAAGTTTTTAATGAGTTTTCAAACACATAATAAAATCTGTCTATAGCTCCAGATTTGGTTTAAAATCTGTATAAATTCGTACAAAACTCAATAATTGTTGAAAAATTTTGTGGATGAACTAGACATCATTATCAACAACTTTGTAGAAGAAATCATCTTCAAATTTTGAGTATAAAATTGTCTAAAAATTCGTACAACTTTCTGACAGATTTAAAGGGCCAAATAACATCTATGATGCATGTATAAAACACTTATCAAATCCAACCAATTTTACATTATCAAGCTCAATTTATAATTTGTCTTGTTAATTTATATCACAATTTAATCTCAAGCTCATAAAATCTTGAAAATTTACCATGCATGCAATGATAAACTTCAAATATGTGAAGATTGAAGAAAATCAAACCCAAATATTAAATCACAATATCAATTTCTTAATTATTAAACTTAACTCAAATCTTCAACATTCTTTTCCTTGATTCCCTCATATTACATGTATTTAAACTCAATTACCTCATAAATTTTGGGTCTTGAAGAGATTGTCTAAAAAAAATGGGTTAGGATTTCTTACCTATTAGTCTTCAAGATCTTCCTTCATCTTTAATCCCTAGCTTTCCATCAATTCCTTCCAACCAAAACATGGAATGAGCTTCAAAACTCTCTCTCTCTCTTTCTCTCTCTCTCTCTCTCTCGGATTCTTTGTTCCAGCCGAACAGATTGACCAAAAGCCTTAAGTAGCCTTAAGTTACCAACTCTTCTTGATTTCACTTATTAATATTTTATTCTTTTCATTTAGTGGGACACTTGCTACCCACACCTTACATGTACACACACACACTAGTTTCATGACACCACAACACACACATGCACAACTCCAAGAGCTCCAGCACAACCTTCACATGCACACACACACCAACGCTCAGTACACCCACACCCACACCCACACCCACTTATGCCTTCAATTCTAATTTAGTCCATAATTAAATTTTGTCTAGAATTAATTTAATTAGACACCACTTAATCTTAATAAATTTTGATTAGCATAAAATTAGTTAATTGTAACTAAACTCAAATCCCATATAATTTAATTAGTCCAATTGACTTCTATTAGGGTCCAATTAATTATATTTAAATTTATCGGTACAAATCAGATTTTTAATCAGACTCCCAAAAAGCTTCAAATAATAAATCGAACTTATTGCCATCATCAATTTTGATTTCCCAAATCATTCAGGTCTTCAATTCCTGATCGGACTCCAAATTTCCGTCAATTAATTTACATATTCAAATTGGGCACATCATATTTAAATTTAATTTATAATAACCACAATCATCAATCCTCATGACTTAATCAACTCCAATTAGGACCTAATTAATCAAACCTTAGTTTTATTAAACTGAATCAAATATTTAATTACACTTTCATAGGGTCTAATACTTAAAATTAAACTGATTTAACTTATCAATTCCACCTCCTTAGGCTATCTGAACGTTAACTTTCTAATTCTAAAATAAATCCTTAATAAAATAATTTATAAATAACAAATATTAAACACCCACAAAATTATTATTGTTATTATTTATTTATTTATTTTCTTCTAAGAATAATAAAATGTGGGTTTTCACAAAATGAGAGATTGTTTGACTTGTTTATTATTGTCAAATGATTTCTTAATCTTTCATTCTCTATCAAAAAATTGTAATTTATTGTAAGGCCATTAGATTTATTATTTTGATTTTTTTACTTCTATATTTATTTATTTTTTAATTTTTTTAATTATGTAAGCTATATTAACCTGTATTTTTTAAATATGCATCAATTAGAAGTTTAATAACTCGAAAATAAAAATTGAAAATTGAAAATAATATATGATTGAGAAAAGATGAAATAATAATTTTTTTTTTTACATATGAATAAATAAGTAATGTAAATTGTGGGAAAAAAATAAATCCATTTATTTCAACTTAAAAAAAATCAAATAATAAATACATTACTTAAAAAAATAAATTTTGCGTTGTTTATATAGCATGGAATAAGTCTTATATAAAATTATTAGAATGTTATACAGTAATATTAATTTTAGAGAAATTGTTTATTTTTTATTATTGTATCAATAAAAATTAATTTTACGTTGTTCACAATTTATTGCTGCTTCTCTGTTAGATTTGTGATTTTAATTTGTTTAGTTAAGCAATATTGGTAATTGGTAAGTTGTGGTGAGTTCCATTTATTTAGGATTTATTTATTTACACCGTGCCTTTAGGCACGAGCATACGCTAATATATCTATATTTCACATAGTTTCACACATCTTTTTCTTTTCTTTTTTCAAATCTCTTCTCAAATTTTCCAACTAAACACAGTGTAAGAGTCTCAATTTAAAAAACATTTTGGAGTTACTTTTTAATAATTGAAAGAAAAGAAGTGTGTTAAAATTATACTAATATACTTTATTTAAATTTCGAAGTAAACATATTTCATTTCACAAATTTAATATAATTATATTAATATTTTTTTAAAAAACAATTCATATAACTCTTATATGTGTTTAGAAATGACTTTTTTTAGTAATTTTTTAATTTAATTTTTTTCTCATTAGTAAATTTTTTGAAAAATAAAAAATATAAATTTATACTTTTAAGATCTACCCAATTAGACGGACTGGAAAATATTATATTAAAGATGATATTAAACTCTCTCTTTTTTTCTCATTTCACAAAAAAGAAAAAGGACTCTATCCAAAGTTGAATTTTGTTTGGCCAAAGATCCAAGTCCTGAAATATATTGGCCTTAAAGACAAGCTCTTACAAAATGATCAAAACATCCCGATATATATATATATTGAATACACTCCTTAAACCCTCATTTTCACATCTATCTTTCTGATTCCTCTCACATCTCCGACTCTCTCTCTCCTCCTCTTTCTCTTCAAACCCTAACACACTCTCTCTCTCTCTCTCTTTCTTTTTCCTCTGTTGTCGCTACTCCCTAGCCGACAATCCACTATCGTTTCTAGATCCGAGACCAATTAGACCACTACTTTCTCACCACCGCCATCCAACCACCACCACCAACGCCATCTGTTGTAGATCTGTTATCGAGGACTTCTGGAGGTTCTTACTCGGCACTACTTTTCATGGTGGAGGTGCTCTGAGGGACTGCACGTGTGGGACTCGCATGAAGGTCTTGTACTTCCAGTAGATATCCATCAACAAGAAAAGGCTCTGATATGTATATATATATATATATATTTGTTGAATTACTTTATTTATTTATTTATTATTTGTTGGTTCGAGAGCATATATATTCGTTAGCAAGAAGATCTTGTATTTATTTATTATTTCTTATTATATACATGTTTATATTCAAAACATGATCGCTTTACAAAACTCATATTTATATTAGAAGGTTTTTTTTTTTTTAAAAAAAAATTATTATAAATAAATAGTTTTGATTTGATAAATATTTGATTTTGAAATTTGTTTATGTTTGATTCTAAAATCAGTGAAGCTGATCTGTTCGTATTTGTACTCGTGTTTGTGTTTGATTTAAACAAATAAAAAAAAATGAGTTGATCTATTGAGTGAGGTGAGATTTGTATTTTCATCTATAGATCTGTATTTTCATCTATAAATTAGAAATTTTGAAAGATTCCTTTTCTTTTCCTTTTTTTTTTCCTTTTTTTTTTTTTTTTCTCTTCTTCTTCTTGGCTCAGGTCTGTTTTTTTTTTCTTGGCTCAAATCTATTGTTGTTGTTGTTGTTGTTGATGATATTGTTAATTATAGCGATTCCAGTTTTGACCTGACTCTTGTTGCATTCCGAAATCGAGTTTCATGGTTTAATGTTGTTGTTTATCTTCTTTTTTTTTTCCTTTTTTGTTCCTTGGATTGGCTATCTGAAGTGTAGTTGTGTGTTTGAAACAGGTTCATTGCTTGTTTTTTCAAACCTTTGTTGCCCAGATTTTTGCACCTCTAGTCGAGCGGCTATTCTTGCGTTCAAGCGGGCTTTTCAATTTTGCTCCTCCACTCGAGAGGTCATTCTTGTGCTCGAGCGGGATTTGCAAACTCTCAGTATTTTTGTAGACTTGCAAATACTGGAAGAGTGTAATCTACGCTTGAGCAGTGTTTCCTACACTCGAGTGAGCGAGCAGATGCTCGAGCGCCAATATTGCGCTCGAGCGATGTCCTTCGTCTACAAAACTTCTAGATGTGTGTATTCTACGCTCGAGCGTCACTTTTCACGCTCAAGCGGATTGGGTGTATAACAGTCCGTGAAGACAACATTTTATATCGCTTTTTCATTCCTCTCTCTCTCTCTAAAATTTCCAAAAACCTTGATCTTGAGTTTCTCTTTCTAAAATTCACATTCTCTCTACTTTTTCACCTAGATCCATTGGAATCTTCACCCTAGTGCCTTTAAGAAAAAGGTAGTGCATCTCAAGATCTTCATTTTGATCCGAACAACGTTGGGTTTGAGCATCTTTGGAGTTTCATCCTTGCCTTACTCATCTTATCTCTTTGAGGTATGGATTTTCATATGGCCTTTAACTTAGCTATTTGACGATTATGTAACAATGGTGGGTTGCAGGTGTATTATGGACAAACCTAGGGTTTGGGTTGTAAAATCAAAAGAGGGGTTTCTATGTGTAGGTTATGGAAATGGTTATAGGGTTAAATATAAGATGATATGGTTACAAAATAGTTGATTTTGGCCTTGGGTTGATGCTTAAAAAAAGGTGAGTTTGTCCTAAAATGATTTAATTATTTATTTTGTATAAATAAATAACATTGGTGTTGTAAATGTGAAATTGGGCGAATATTGAACTAGATGGTAGAGTTGGATATGTAATACCTCTCACTTTTTGAAAAATTTGAATAAATTATCTGTCTTGAGATTGAATATCTATTTAGAAATATTTGTATTGGGCTATCGGTGGAGGATAGCTATGATTATTATAGAAATCACATGAGGACTAGGTGAATTGAAACTAATCTCTTGTTGATTGTCATTGAATATGACTATGCTCTTAAATACATTGTATATGTATGATGTTTGTGAGGAGAAAAGGGATATACTCCATGTTTGGAAGAAGATAGGGGATGGACTCCATTGAAATTAAGTTGGCCAGAGTGTCCTGGATGAAAGCCCCAAAACCACACGTATACATGGGTGCTAATCTCGCGGACGAAATTTTCGTAAAATGGTAGATTGAAGTGTTTGTGTGGTTAATGTGTTGATTAGATAACCACTGAGTTGTAGGCCAAGTTTGGGAACTTGTAAAAAAGTCAAAAAGCCAAAAAGTTACTCAAAAAGTTAAAAAGTTAACACTATTCACCAAAAGTTAACAATTACGGCTGCACAACTACCAATTCGAATTTTTTCCTACAAATCAATTTTTACAATTTTTTATTACACATTTTTCCATAAAAAGTCAAAAAGTTAACCCAAACATCCATATTTTCAACCTCAATTTTTTAGTCCAAAAAGACAAAAAGTACACTTATTTAGGACACCCTAAACAACCCCGTAGTCTCAGTTGGGTTGTTGAAAGATAATGAAATTAGTTCATGAATTGAAAGAAAATGAAATAAGATGTGAACTTGGTATTTTATTATTATATAAAATGTGAATGTTTTGTCATGGGCATTGTATAAGCACATTGTATTTATATCTTTGTCAAATCTCATATATTGTGTAAGATTATTTCTACTGGGCTTTGGCTCATCCTATTTAGAGAAAACATTTTCAGGTGTTAATAATATGTCTCCGCCAAGGCAGTAGATTGGAGGGACATTTGAGAGCAAGGGCTTTTTTCTTTTGTGTATTTATTTTGTATAGCCAAGGGCTTTAACTGTACTGAGCTAGGCTCATTTTGTTGTAACTAAGCGATGACTTGGAAAGATGTAAGCCTATAGGGCATATGATTACTTGTTTAGATTTTAATTCTCTTATTGTTGTAACACATGCTGTAGATTCAGGATAAACATTTGTGAATCAATATCGCATGTGTTATCTTTTGTATAAAAACTTGATGAATGAAAGCATATTATTCTTATTATTTTTTCGCTTACGGGTTATGTTTATTGTATAATTTCAGGGCATTACAACTTGGTATCAAAGCGTACCAGGTTTGAATACTTTGGGAAGGTTCTTACTGATTTCGCATTTCATTTCATATCAGACGTGTGTATACTTCCATTTCAACTCAGATACGGTCACATGACCCCTTTACTTCCACACGTTCATTTTCTTTCACATTGATCTTCCACGGTCAGTATTAACATTAACATTACATATTATTTCATTTAACTTCTTTAAGTATGCATATAAAGTTCGTTTCAGTTCACATAGGCAGTACAGTAATCATGAACATAAACAGTTGCGTACTTAAACAGTTTATCGTATAAGCAGTCACTCGTTTAAGTAGATTAACACAGTAGCATATATTCAGTCATATCATAACCACACACTTTTCATGTTCATGCAATGCCCTAATTTCTTTTCTAGGACATCCTATAGCTCATTTGGACATGTGTGTGCGGTATAACTCGTGGTAAGTATCGCTCTGATACCACTCTGTCACGACCCAAACCCGGCCCTATGGGTTTAGTATCAGAATCGCCAAGAATCCGTGATTACCAAGGCACTATATGATATCTGATAAAAGCAGTCTGAGGGCTGGCGAAAGCCAATGCAATAAATAAACAATGTCCAATGAGTCATGATAGTCTCAGATGCAAAAGATTTTTCCATACATATGCATATTAACAGTCGGTACAGAACAGTATATACAATATTTACAACCACTCAATATAGGGACTTAATCCCTACTCAACAGTGCAGTAAACATTCAGTCTATACATTCGATTCAGTTATTACAAAACAGTAAGACAGTACAGTAGGGGAAATACTAAAACACCCCTAAGCCTTGGCAAGGTAGGCTCGGAATCTCACAAAGGAGGCACATAGGTGGCTTGACAAAAGCAAGTAACCCCGACGCTTCTAGCGCGGTGCGTGCTGTACACCTACATATGTATATGAGCGTGAGCTAAAGCCCATGAATAATATAATGCGTAAGGGGTTAAGAATAAATGTCCTTTCAAGATGAAACCGGTCATTTCCCATTTATCACTCATTCAGGTTTGTGGCTCATATTTGAGCCATATGATCATTGATTAAAATAGTGATATGTTGTACATCCCTTGGCGTATCAGTACAGTAAACGGTAGGTCTTAAAAGACCGGGTCTTAACAAATCATACAGTAAATGATGGCCATCAAGATGTCTGATAAAGATGGCGATACTTGATAAAGCTGGTACCAATTCAGAGAACAGTACAGTACTTGTGGATTCAAGAGGTGGCTCCCACTGTAGCACTTAGTTTCGTAGATTCTAGAGGTCGCTCCCAGTGTAGCACTTTGCTCCTTATCAGTAATACCGGGATTCAAGAGGTGGCTCCCTTTGTAGCACTTAGCTCAAGTAGATTCTAGAGGTGGCTCGATGTAGCACTTTGCTCCATATCGGTATCTGAAAGTGGCCATCACAACGATGTGATAGTGGTTCCAAACTTGGGAACCGACAGAGATCTCTCACACAAGATGTGGATTCAAGAGGTGGCTCCCCTTTGTAGCACTTAGCTCGTAGATTCTAGAGGTGGCTCGGTGTAGCACTTTGCTCCAAATCAAGAAAAAGAGGGTGCCAAGGATGCCCTAATGCGATTAATATAACTCATACGTTCATTTAGTATACTGATGTCAATTCGATTCGATGATGTCAATTCAATTGAAATGCTCACCAAAGGAATGATCAATTCAAGAAGCAGTGTCAATTCAATAACGATTCGATTGATTCAAGAAATATTCGATAAAATAAACAAACTCAATAAGGTAAGGCTCAATCAAGTAAGCGATTCGAAGATAATCATTTTTGGACATATCTTTACACGCTTGTTACTCACAGAGTTACGGCTCTGTATGCTAGAGCGTCTCCTCTGTAAGCCAACCCTACACAAGATATCTGAGATGAACACACACTAAGCTATACAATTGGGGAAGATCAATAACTTACCCTAATTTGCCTCAGTGTGTTCTACATCTATATCCTCATTAAGATACCTTAAACTAGGCCTAAGAATGCCTAGAATGGGATGAGGATGCAAAGATGCACTTAGAAAGTACTTTACAAAATTTCTTGAAAAATAAGGGCCTCGCCGGCGAGCCTTCCTTCGCCGGCGAGCTTCCAAAATCAAAGGCTTCGCCGGCGAGAAATCCTTCGCCGGCGGTCTCGATGAAACAAGAAAATATCTTGGATCTTGAAATTTTACGCTCGAGCCACCATTTCTTTGCTCGGCGGAGCTCAACAAACGATGGTCGCTCGGCGAGGAATCCTTCGCTCGGCGAGGAGGCCAAATCTGAATTTCAGTTGTCTTCCAAGTCCGAACCAAGCATTCTACCACTCAATACTCGACCTCTTGGGCCCAAATTCTGGGAAACACATCTCAAATCAATATACAATAAGTTTCAAAGCTCAATTTATGAATTCAAGCCCCAAAGGTGAGTCAATTAAAGCCATTTTCAAACCCATTTTCAAGAATAACCTTCAAACATGCCATGCATGAGTTGTAAATCAAATTGGAGTTTCAAAGCTTGCTCAAATGAGCTCATTTCCTCAAAACAGGATGAAAACATGGACTTATGCATAGATATGAGCATGCATGTGACAATTAGCCATGAAATCAACTCAAAATGTACCAATACAAACATGCATGCATGATGTATGCTATAATCCAACATATTTGAACTAAATCATGACTTAGTTCTACATTGAAGCATGAATCATGCAAGAACTTGTTCAATATCAACAATAAGAAGGTGAATTCCTTACCTAGGTCTTCAATTACAAGTCTAGGAGTTCAATGTTGCTATCACTCTTCAATTCTTCCAAGATTCAAGCCAACTCACAATGAAATCAAGGTGAAATCACTCTCTAGGTCTCTCTCTCTCTCTAGAGTCGGTTTTGAGCTCCCAAAATGTCTTGATGGAATGTTTACTCGGTGTAATGAAGCTCAAAAATGTTATAATAAAGGGCCCACTAACAATGGCAATTAAGTAAATAAGGCAACTCTGTGATTTAACTTATTCTAGTCTAATTCGATCGATTAAATCATCCCAAATCGGTTTTCAAATAAATATACCATGAAATTACATAAATTATGGTGACCACAAAGACACTAAACGATTTTCGGTCGCCGATAAGGCCTTCAATTCGCAATTTAAACGTAAACACACGAGCAGATAATTAAACAATGAGCAGAGATAGAAATGCAATACAATAGGCACACTCGGTCAATTCGGTTCGATTTTCAATCGATCTGTTCGAGATTTGATTGATTCAATTATCGATCATAGCGATCCTCAATTTCACGATGTCGGTAATAAATCAGTGGTCAGTGATTAATCAGTAATCGGTAATGAGGGTTGTTACAAGCAGCCCATCTTGAAACTATTATACAGACAGAGAAAGAGAGGATGAGGGGCTCCAGAAGGAGTCAAGATAATCAGGGAGACAGTAAGAGGTAGAGGAGTTCTAACCTCCAAGCGTCCCAGGGAGCTCATTCGAGGTCCACTTTTCTAGTACCGAGTTTAGATTCTGGGAGGGGTGGTCAATGAGACATTACTTGTTTTAAGTGTGGTTAGTTGGGCCACAAGTCTCCAGCTTGCCCGCAAAGGGGAGGAGAGCAATGGTCTACATCGTCTTCGGCTCATTCTCAAGGCCAAGGTTAGGAGAGAGGGCAGCTGCTCACTTGTTATCATTGTGAGCAAGCATGGCACATGAAAAGATTTTGCCCTTAGTTTGGTGGCACATTTGGTGCGTTTGGTTCGAGGCAAACACAGAGTCACCAGCCTACACAATCGGTACAGGCCTCCAGGGCCAATCAGGGAGCCTCTTCGGCCTATTCAATGCATCATGCTTATGCTCCGAGGGGTGAGTAGGTTGAGTAGAGACCTACGGGGTGTGTGTATACTATTACAGTGCCAGATCTTGTACCTGGTCCTTCTGTAGTGAAAGGTACCTTTTTGTTTTACAATTTAGTTGCTAATGTATTGATGATACAAGTGTATCCTATTCTTTTATCTCGTCTGCATTTGCATCGGTTTTGGGTTTAGAGTTGGCTCAGTTAGCATCTCCTATCTATGTAGAGTCACTTATCGGGGGTGAGGTTATTTTGAAATAGGGATGTCGGGGTTGTGACGTCGAGGTTGCAGGTTGCTAATTACCTTTTGCATTCGTATTGCTTGATATGTCTAGTTTTAATGTTGTTTGGGGTATGGACTGGCTATCGTCATACTGGGCTATTATAGATTGTTACTGTCAAAGGGTTACTGTATGTACCCCAAGTGGTTATCATTTTTATTTCTTGAGGGACCGGGTGGATAGAGTTTTATCACCGGTATATGATCCGCGTAGATGGAGTGAACTTAGTTCCCTTCTTGCAACTTTCTTAGGTAGTGAGTGTGATAGAGTCCAGGTTGAGTTGCCAAGGGTGGTTTGTGAATACCTCGATGTCTTTCCCAAGGATCTTACTAGTTTACCACCTCACCAAGAGATCGACTTCTCTATTAATTTAGTGCCTAGCACAGCACCGGTTTCTATGGCACCGTATAGATTTGCACCTGCTAAATTGAGTGAGTTGAAAATTCAACTCCAGAAATTGTTAGATAAGCGCTTCATCCGCTCTAGTACTTCATTTTGGGGAGCACCGGCTCTTTTTGCTAAAAAGAAAGATAGAGCGTTACGACTTTGTAGAGATTATCAGAAGTTAAGTCGGATAACGGTAAAGAACAAGTACCCAATGCCTCATATAGATGATTTGTTTGATCGGTTGAAGGGGTCTTGTTGTTTCTCTAAAATAGACCTGAGATCGAGTTATCATCAGTTAAGGATAACGGAGGAGGATATCCCGAAAACGGCATTTTGTACGCGGTATGGCCATTACGAGTTTCTAGTGATGCCTTTTGGACTGACCAATGCCCTAACTATGTTTATGGATTTGATGAATTAGATCTTCCATGAGTTCCTAGACCGTTTTGTGGTCGTCTTTGTAGACGACATCTTGATTTACTCACCCTCTGAGGAGAAGTACGAGGAACATTTACAAGTGGTGCTTAAGTTGCTTAGAACCCATAAGCTATATGCTAAGTTTGGGAAGTGTGAATTCTGGCTGAGAGAATTTAAGTTCTTAGGCCATGTGGTATCCGAGGAGAGGGTGACTGTAGATTCATCTAAGATAGAGGCAGTGCAAGATTAGGCATAACCTAAGAATGCTTTCGAGATCCGTAGTTTCTTGGGGTTGGCCGGGTATTATCGTCAGTTTGTAAAAGATTTCCCTAGATTAGCTTTACCGTTAACTAAGCTGACGAGGAATGGGGTTAAGTTTGTATGAAGTGAGTCTTGTGAGAAGTTGTTCCAAGAGCTTAAGGTTAGACTTACCACTACTCCAGTACTGATTATTCCAGAGAGGGGTTTGGGCTATTCGGTATATTGTAATGCCTCACGGGAAGGTTTGGGTTGTGTATTGATGCAAGAGGGGAAGATAGTAGCCTTTAACTTACGGCAGTTGAAGACACACGAGAGGAATTATCCTACCCATGACCTAGAGTTAGCAACAGTGATTTTTGCCTTGAAGATTTGGAGACACTATCTGTACGAGGAGAAATTTGGGTGCATGCTGATCATAAAAGTCTGAAATATCTGTTTACACAGAAAGACTTCAATTTGAGGCAGAGAAGGTGGATGGAATTCATAGAGGATTATGACTTCGAGTTGTATTATCATCTAGGGAAAGCCAATGTCGTGGCCGATGCATTGAGTAGGAAATCAATTAGCAGTGTGGCTTGTATAGTTATTTGGAAATGGGAGATGTTGAGTACTCTTAGTGAGTTTGACTTACACCTGGGCGAGAATGTTGAGTCTGCAGCCCTATTTTTAGTAGTTACACAACCTACACTTGTGAATCGAGTGTTAGAAACATAGAGGGGTGACCTTAAGGTAGAATCCCTCCGAGAGAAGATCTCCAGTGGGAAGGTAGAAAGAGGCTTGACTATGTATCTCGATCAGAGTGTAAGATATCGTGACCGTTTATTTGTGCTGAAGTCTTGCTGAGAGGAAGTACTCTAAGAGTTTCAGTATTCACGCCTTGCGGTGCATCCGAAAAGCACAAAGATGTATCACGACTTTAGTCGCCAGTTTTGGTGGGAGGTATGAGAGGTTGCTTATTGTTTGGCGTTACCGCCACAACTTTTCGAGGTCCATGATGTGTTTTATATTAGCATACTTCAAAAGTACGAGTCGGATCCATAGCACGTTGTAGACGCGCCCCGAGAACTCCCTGGGCTTCGCGCTTGGGATGGCGTAAAATCCCATCTTGTTCTCTAGCTACTACAGTTCGGACTCAATGTCATGGTTCTTAATCTGATCTCACAAAGTGCAATGTAAGACTGATAAATCACCAAAGAGTCTAAATCCGGCAAATCGTTTTTGGAAAACTAATTTTTATAAAGAAGTGCCAAACATGGACTGATTTACCAGATACAGAGTCGCCACCTAAATATTTTATTTTGGGGGAATTTAGGAAACCCTGACTCGTACCTAAGGCCACGTGTCCGTCATCACCAAAGTTGCCTCGGCTCGGGAACTTGGGTACGAGAGGGGAATGTCATGCAATGAGCACCCCCGCTTGTCCGATCAAAGATCGACTTGTACTAAGCATGATATTTTGTTTTTGAAAACACGTGTGTTCTTATTCCGGTCATTAACCTAGAATTACTATGTGATGCGCACAGCATACAAGTATAGACTAGATCGTCTAAGTTGGAACAAAGCATTGCGTGTTCGTTTGTTTGAAAATGGTTTGAAGTTTGCTACTCGCAAGTCGGCTAAATCAGGGATTTGAATGAATTGTTCCAATTCAAGCAATCTAACCTTCACCCACAGGCATTCAGGCAGTTATATCAAATAAGCAGTTAGCCTCATAGTAAGCATGCTTTCATGGCAACATTAACACACATGTAGTATGCTAAAGCGTAAACACTCACAGTGTACTCCAAGCCAAAATAGAGAACTAGTTAGAAATCATGCGTGATCCTAGTTCATGTTAAGATGGCTAATGCAACACATGCGAGAATGCAATTAAAATAGGCTCGGCTATTCTAAGATGGCATATGAAATGCAACTTGGTACATGTATTCAAATAGGAATTGAATACAATGCAGTTAGTATGATGTGCCGAGCCCGGTGCATGGAAGACAGATGAATGAATGCACACATGCAAGCATAATGTATGCTAATCGAAATATGCCATAAAACTAACCATCATAAGCAGTTAAGTAAAAGGGAGAAAGAAATGGGGGTTGGAAGACATGCATCATACACATGCACGCTTATTACAACAGTTGGCCCTCTCGACGGAGGGACCGAATAAGAAGCTCACTAGCTAATCTAAGCTAATTAAACTAATTATTACATCACAACGAAGCTAATTAACTAATCCTAGTTAACTAACTATTACAAAACAGTTAAGGAGCTAAACGTATTAACTACTTAAATAAAAGCCAAAGTATAAACTAGCTAATCACATTAGCTAAGTAAAGTAATAAAACAAGGCCCTTAGAGGGAGAAGAGTGCATGCATGCCCGGTCGCCTCGTTCGGAAATCCGTCACGATGCCCCAATTTGCCTCTGTTTGCAACTGCTTTCAGAAACTTACACCAAGCTCTAGATAGCTTCTAACTCACCTTGGGGACCTGTGGGAGGGTGGTCGACCAGTTGTTGGTGTGGGAGACCACTTGCCAACCACTTTTTGTTGTTGCAGGGTAGAAAAAGTGGTCGGCCAGCTAGTTTTTCTGGCTGGCCGACCAGTTGTTGCTGCATTCTTCCAATTTGCTGCAACAGAGGGCAAGAAAGGGCATGGCAATGTATTTGCAAGATATGTGTACACAACCACCGTCCCTATCATTTCATAAGCTCAAGGGAGTGTGGTTCTCGACCCTCGGGCCACTAATCACGCATTCCAATGCGTGATGGCCGAGAGGCGAAGTTGCACAATTCAATGTAAAATGAATGCACAAGTAAACACATAAGGCCTAAAACTCTATCATGTATGATCAAGAGCATCGGTGACCGAGAATTAAAGCACGTTTCATCACTTCAAGTATGAAACGTCCCTCGTTTCCTGTGTTTGGACTAACACCTATTCCAAACATAATGCAACACATAACATGGCATACATAATGCGACTCAAGCATGCAAACATGCAATGCAACAAAACAAGCATGCGAACAACATGGGAGGGACAAGCATGCAAACATGCAATGCAACATGAACAACCTAACAAGGCTAATGGCATGCACAATGCATAATGCTAATGCATGCATATTTGATGCAAGACAACATAAGCATGCAACAATATAAACAACAACTAGCATGCACAGTGCAAATGAACATAGCATACACAAATGCAATGAACAATATGGCATACTCAATGCAATGACTATCATGGCATACTCAATGCAATATGATCATGGCATACACAATGCGAATCAAGAGCATGGCATACACAATGCAAGCAATAACATAACATGCATGACGTGATGTAACATGGCATACACAATGCTCGATGGACTTAAACCAAAATGGACAGACCTTAGCCATGCCCAAATCAGTGGCCATAACACCAAAATAAAGGCACAAAAGGCAAGGCATGCATGCACAATGCATTGGCCAACCAAGTAGGCGTAAGAGCACAACCCTCGAGAAGGCTCAATGAGTGACACATGCAGAAGTGTAACAACACCAAATGCATTGAAATTAAGTAAGAAATGATGCCAAATCATTCAAACAAAGCAAGCATAGCATGCAAAGGTCCTAAAGCATGAAAGCTAATAAGGAGGACTACAAAGGAGGCATGCAATACATGGCACAAATGCATGAACCAAACATGGAAAGAGCTGAAATAGGTCAAGACAATGACCAAAACATGCTAAGTTAGGGGCTTAAAGGTCGGGGCATGCAAGCATACAAGTTAGGCCGCAAGCAAGACAATAATGCACAACCCTTTTAAGCACTTAAATCATGAAAGAAGTGGGAACATATTCATGCTACATGCTCTGAAATGAAGTATTAAGTGATGCCAAATCATCTAAATGGCTCAAATAAGCATGCTATGGTATCCAGAGCTTGAAGCTAGCATAGGCACTTACACTATAGCTATACAAAACATGAAGCATATGGCAAGGGCAACCCAAAACAGTCCTACAAAATCTCAAGATGAGTCTAAAACATGCACGGAAGGAAGCCAAAATATGTTAGCATGAAGGGCATAAGACATGATGCATATAAGGCAAATAAGGTGGATTACATTACACCTATTAAGACCAAGCATGAGATGACTTAACCAACAAAAATCAGAGTTATATCATGGCAAAATAACCCCAAATAAGCAATGAAATGATAGCTCGCAAGCTTAGGCATGAAGGCATATGCAATGGCTCATGTTAAGGCATAAAGGGGCAAATCCTCTAACACATTGAATGAGTGAAAAATGCAAGTGCATTACCATGAAACATGGACTGAAATCACTTAATAAATGATGTCAAATCATTCAAATAGTCCAAGTAATGCATGTTAGTGGACTTGACACACAAAGCTAACAAGCTAGAATGCACTATAGCTATACAAAGCATGGCATGCATGACCAAAATAATGCAAATCAGAGCTAAAGCATGTTAAAACATGGACAAAAGCTTCTTGAAGTTAAGCCAAAAACATGCTAGAATGATATGTTAAAGCATGATGCATGCTAGGCTAATTTAAGGAATTGCACTACAAGTGCATAGATCATGCAAGAGGTGACCAAACCAAACCTTAATAGAGGTATGACATGGTAAAACAACACCAAGAACATGCTAAAATGGACTCAAATCAAGCTAGAATGACATGCTACTTCATGAAGCATACAAGACTAGTTTGTATGATTTACACTACAAGTGTATTAGGCATGCATGGAGTGACAAAACAAGTAAAAACAATGGCATGCCACAGCAAAATAAGCCTAAATACATGCTAAGATATGGCCAACATAAGCTTAACAAACATGCTCACACGTGAGGCTAATGAAGCAAGTAAACAAGACATAAGGAGAGGGGATGACCCTTACCTATTTGGGACCTTAAAACACCATCCCCACCACTGAAATTCCTTTGGATTTTAGTGGTGAGAAGGCCAAAACAAGGTGGTCCCAAAGCTTAAAAAGAAGGCACAAAAGCAAGGCCAAACAAGGCCTAAGAGGGGGTAGACAACCCCCAACACAAAAGTGACATTAAAAAAACATTTTAAGAACCAAAAATCAAAACTTTTTGCAGTAGGAAGTTAGTCTTAAAACAGCATGCAAAAGGGTCCAAAAGCTTAAGCAAGAATAGGAGTTTAAAAGGTTAAAAGCTTACCCTTGTAGAACCTCTTCAAGACTGCAACTCCAGTACATTTTTTGAACCAAAACCAGCCCAAAAACTCCAAAACAAACCTCAAGAAGCCTCAGCAACCAAGGGGTGGTGTTGAGTGTGTGTTTGTGTGTTAAAGTATGAAGAAATAACACTTTAAGGCACAAAATAAGAGAGAAATGAAGATGCATAGATATAGATTATATATATAGCTCAAAGGGGATTTTCTGAACCTGGAGGAGGGAGGGGGAGCCTCTCTCTTGTAGAGAAGCAAGGCTCAAGCTTCTTGAAGAAGCTAAGGGTTCAACCATCCCTCCATACACGTGTATGGAGGATGGTTCTAGTGCTCTCCAGCTGTACCAGCTGGCTAAAAAATCTCCAAAAAGGTGACAAAAAGCAGCTGACCACTTGAAGTGGTCAGCTAGCTACTTAAAGTGGTCGGCCGACCACTTCGAGTGGTCTCCTAAGACAAAAACTGGTCGGCCATGGTGGGAGGAGATCAGTAGCATGAAAACAATGTAGTAGTGTGGTGGCCGACCAGAAAAAGTGGCCCAAAGACCAAGGAGACCAGTTGTCAGACCAGAAAACTGGCTGGCAGGAAGGAAAGTGGTTTGTGGGGAGAGAAACTGGTCTCCCACCCTTGTACCATCTTCCAAACAAGGAAAACAAGGTTTGTACAAAAAACAAACCAAAACGGATGCAAGACGAAAGTTCGGGAGGCAAAGCGCGCAGCCGGGAGCCTCGAAAACTAGCTGACAAGCACCAAAAGTGGTTCGCGACCACAAAAGTGGTCTCCCAAACCACAGTGGCCCTCCAGGCCAAGGAAACAAGGTGTGGTTCAAAAACCATGCCAAACGGAGAACGCAAGGCCCCGAGACAAGGCGCGTCAAGACTCAAAAAAAACTAGTCTCCAAATGAGAAAAGTGGCCTACGACCACAAGAAGGGGTTTACAAGACCTCTCCTTCCCTCAGGCAAGGAAAACAAGGCTTGGTCTGCAAACCGAGCCGAAGCACAAAGAGTTCAGAGGCCCGGAGGCAAGGCACTCGGCCAAAACTTCGAAACCTCAAAACGAGCACAACATGCACAATCACCGAGTACTCAATCGATGACGTCTAAGTCTTAAGGTCGGTCAAAAATAGGGTGTCTACACACGTGTTGGATTAGACCGGCTTAGAGGTAGATGATGATATCTCATATGAAGAGAGACCGGTAAGAGTCTTGGATACCCAAGATCAAGTTTTGCGAGTGTAACGCCCCAACTTCCAGGCCGTTAAATACGCACAATAATACAACACAAGTAGGATAGATAACCAGAACATCTTAATATACATATATAACTAGAGTTAATATCACAGATAATTCGTTTATGTTCCATTACAGGATTACCAAAACATTGCCAAACCAAAAGTCAAAAGGAAAAGAAACAACTAGTCTAAGTCTTCAAATGAACCACAGTTCCAACACTTCATCTTGTTTGCCTTCGAAATAACCTTCACCATTGTAATTTGCTTCATCACCTGGCATGACACGCCATGAGCTTGGAATGCCCAGTAAAAACACACACACCCCCATATCTTCTATCAACCAATCAACCATACACAGAACAAAATAGGTAACATAACATATAATATTACAATAAGGTTCTATGAATTAGTAGTTAGATTAGACCTCTAGAATCCCCCAAAGAGATCCTTCTACCCAACCACAGGGATTGAACACCGGACTATTCAGAACTCCCCCTTTTGCTGCTTTGCAGACCTTACCACCTATGCCCACCTTCCGGTTATTTACCGGTCAGTGACATTGATGGACCTCAAAAGGGACGGCCAAACAAGTGGGCTCGCTTACACCCAAATCGTGCCTAGGGTTTGCTTACACCCTGCACATACCATACCAAATCGTACCTAGGGCTCGCTTACACCCTGCACATACCATACCAAATCGTGCCTAGGGCTCGCTTACACCCTGCACATACCATACCAAAGGGCTCGCTTACACCCCGAAACCACTGCATAGAGTCTGAATACATCCGTGTCAACCTAGGGGCTCGCTTAGACCGCTTGTGCAAGACTTAACTCATTTGGTTTAAATTCCATTCACATGTTCAATACATAAATCATTCTGAAGCACAAGGGAACGTCACCCACTACCAACCCCTTTCCATTTCCCATTTATTAGATCTTTTGCCAAGCAAGCTAGTTATATTCGGTAATTCGGTAATATAAAAGAGCATGAGACAAACATAAGAAATCAAATATAGCCCATGATAATCATACATAAGTATGGTAAGGCAAGAAAATAACATTAGGCATGCTTTAAAATACTTAGAGACAAACAACACAACAAAACACCATTTCCAGCACTGTTCGGTTCTGCAAGGCTAACAAGAACGCTTTGGTAAAAATACTTCTAGGTCAAATTAGGGGCTGAAATTGCACAGAAACAATATGCAATCTGTCTAGTTTCAGTTCCAATTTTCAAAAGTTGCACAGCCCCTCCACAAATTCATTTACAAACTATATTCGAAAACCTGTCTAGATTTGTCACCCTTTGGGAAAACTAGCTTTTCTCTCAATCTACCCGATGGTTTTCACTCAAATAAAATCTGTTGGAAAGAGGACTCAGAGTTGTAACCTTTGACAAAAGAACCAACATGAGATGATTTTTCTTGAATTTTATAAAATTGCTAAAAGTGGACTGTTTTTCAGAGATTCAGGACCAACTTTTTCAACAAATTATCCAAGCCCTAAAAACACACAATTAGGAGCTAATAAAATTGTCACAAGCTCTAAACACATAAAATATCCTACAATAAATTTAGATTTGAGAATTAGATAGATTTGATATTTCTTTTAAATTAGAGAAGTTGCAGCAGTGCCTAATTCCACAAGTTTGCAAGACAATGGCACTATTTCATACCTACACCTTCACACACACCAAAAACACCCTATTTACCATCAATTTGTAACACAAGAGGCATACTAGACAATAGAATGAGATGATGAAAAGATTGGAGAAAATAAGGGAGAGGTATGTTCTTACCTTCAAGAATTCCTTCCTTTTCCCTTCTTTTTTTTTTTTTCCTTTTTCTTACTTCTCTACCTCCCTTCCCTCGAGCCAACTCTCCTTCTCTCACCCTCTCCTTGGGCTTTAGAAAAACGTGGGAGTGGATTTGGACAAGCCCTCAATTTATATAATATAAGGTGGCTTAATGGCTAAGAAGCTTAATGGCTAAGAAAACTAAATAGCTAGATATTTATTTTTATTTTATTTTATTTTATTTTTGTTGTTATCCAATCACTTTTCCACCAACATATTATATATATATATATTTAAACTATGTAGATATCCAAATAAACAATAGTATTCTATTCAAATAAATAATAAAGGAAAGAACAAAAAAAAAAAATAGAAATAAAAATAAAATGGGTGAGTTAATTAAGAAATTATGAGGAAAAATAAATAAAACCAAGTTTTAGGATAGTTCCAATGTTCTATGATTTAATTATGGTAACACTCGGAGAAATTATTCTTTACTTGGGCCCTTATGCAGACTTTTACGGAACTAGGGCTAAAATGATATTATCTTAAGGCTCAGGGTTTCAAGTGTAATTACAAAAAATTAGGGTCTCTACAGCGAGGTAAGACGATTCCCTTGGTTAAGGTATTATGGAAATATCACGGAGTTGAGGAAGCGACTTGGGAGCTTAAATTAGAAGTCTAGAGAAATATCCGGACTTATTTGTTGGTGTTTGATTATATATTGAGATTTTGATTATGCTAATGAAATGTATAAGCATTGCATATGTTTTAAAACACGGGAACATTGTATTTGTTATGGGGTACTTGAAAACATGGATTTAATATATGTCAAGCCCTAAACTCATCCCTAGAAGTTTGGGCATGACCACTTCAGTAACAGACACTTAACATGTTATATATATATATATATATATCATATGGGGCCTGAACGGAAGCATTAAATATCAAAATTTGACAATAGAAATAAACTCCATTGAGCTACTACTATCATGCTAGGATCATAAACTTTTAAGAGACAAGTAAAATCTAAAACATACACCGGAACATCGGTTATATACATACATATATACAGGCCTAGCCCTATAATTGGGCATATATCAAAAACATTAAAGAACGAAGTGTTGCACACATGTCAACTTTAGGCCAACAACTAGGGTGCAAAACCAAAGTTCATCAAAACTTCATGAAAATGAGAGCAGCTTCTCTTAGGCTTGGACATGGAAAGGTTGACCCAAGAGGACAAGCGTCATGGCTTAGGACCGACCACTTGGTTGGTAACCTACAGAAACAGACATAACATAGGGTGAGCCAAGCTCAGTGAATAGTATGATACATAAATGCACAATTAAACATAATACATAACAATGCATAAATAAATGCGAAGATTATGTAGTTAATCTGTTCCTGTTTTCATTTCAAATGGCCTTAGGCCCCAATCGTGAGTCATAATGGTTTTAAGCCCTTGAACCATTAACATTAAGCTTTTAAACATAATGGCATATAGCCCTTGTATACATGGCATGAAGCCCTTGTCAGAATGGCATAAAGCCCTTATCAGAATGGCATAAAGCCCTTGAAACATATTGGCATTAAAGCTCTTGAAACATATTGGCATTTAAGCCCTTGAAAGATTGGCATGAAGCCCTTGGACATGCATATATGAACCTAAAAGGTGTCTCACACGGACTCTAGAGGTAACTCATAATATAGCATTAGTTCCGTGTAGCACTTTGTTTCATTTCATAACAACTTATACGGATGGCTATAAGCCTCATAACTTTCACATATGTATGGACTCAAGAGGTGTCTCACATGGACTCTAGCGGTGGCTCACAATGTAACACTTAGTTCCAAGTAGCACTTTGTTACATACCAATAGTCATTAGGTCTTACAGATCAAACCATACATGTAATGTCATACCCCGGAAATAAATTCATACATATGCATTATGCTTGAATCATAAATAGAAATCAGAATTCATACTTGCTTATATTTGGTACTGTAATAGTGCTAGCAAATCAATAATAAGTATTCTTTTTTTTTTGTTCGTTCCATAAAGGAATCCCCCAACATTGTGAACTTGTAGCATACTTGAACATGTACATACATAAACTGGTAACATACGTAAACTTGTTTCATACTTAACCTTGTAACATACTTAAGCTTGTAAAACTTGTAACATACTTAAACTTATAACATACGCAAACTTGTATATACTTGAACTTGTAACATGCGTATACTTGTAACATACTTGAAAACACGGCATTATTACCCCCGGGTAAGGGTCGTGTGCTACGGATGTCATGAATACTTTACATATACGGCCACCTGTTCTTTACTTCAAAACGTAACATATTAGAACATAGAACATTTCTTGTTATATCATGTCATTACAATACACTTAGCCAAGACAGAACAGTTTACATCATAATGTGGGTTACACGACAAGGTCACCGATATTTAATTTTGTCTTTGGATTGAGCCATCCGTAAGTCAATCCGTTGTTTATCATAATACTTAGCAGGTATTAACGTATACATCAATCCGTGGTCTTAGCTAATTATTCGTTAAAAAATAGCGTAGTTCACTTGATCTATTAATAGCATATAAAAGCATACACCTTTGTTTGTTCGTTCATATTTGTTACCATATTTAACTTGTACTTAGCAGAGTACTACTAGTAGCCGTTACATCATTCACATGAGTCAACATAGTTAACTTAAATTTAACAGGACGTTCCTGATAATTACTAATGAGAGATAAGCACATTTACAAATTGAATGATTGTAGAGATACGTGAATACCATGATTTCATAGTGCTTATACGTTCCCTTGGTTCGTCATGAATCACTATAGATATCTTGCATAAAATGTTAGTATTCTTTGTCAACAATAATAAAATATATTGCATAATAATGCCTTTAGATTTTCCAATCAACATACTTGCAAGAAATAGAATGTTAACAATAAGAATCATTAACAATCATTGAATGTACGACTACCGTACTACTACTCACAGTGCTACAACGGAGTGTTTGTCCCTCCTGAAGTGTGCCCTGTACACATATATAACTTGATCATTAGTTCTTTTTTTTCTTTCCTTCATTATTCTTCACAAGCCCACCATTAAGCATCTATTTATACCACAATTTTCTCCATCTATATATATATATAAATAGAAGATTACCATTTTTGCAAACACAGTATGAAATTTATAATCAATCACTTCGATTTCAAGATAGCAAGGAATTGTGTGGACATCTTCATAAAGAAACCACATTAAATCATTCTCTTGATTTTAATAACTAAGCAAGCCCACAAGTATTGTGCAAAATAATTTGGAATTAAACCCATTTCGGAAAAATCCACATTTTAGGTTACAAAAATTAAACTCAACATAATCGCCACAATTCAATATAAACAACATGCTTCAACTCAACATCATTAAATATAATTCAACATAATTCAAGAGGACTTCTTAAATCCCATTTCCACATTCCACAACTGAGTTCATGTCATTCATAACCTTAATAAATTATTTCTCCAATTTTTCCTTTATATTAGAGCATGAATCACAATGTTCATAACATAGTTCATTCGCAAATTTTAAACATAATTTTCAAACATTTCCAAATTCCAATTAAACTTGAACACATATAATTCAATACCTCAATTTCATTACTCTACTTTCAATTTGGGCCAATTCATTAGTTATCTTCATTAATCAACCTAGGGTTTCAAGAAAAACCTAGGAATTTCAAGAAAAATCCAAATTTCTTAACCCATTATTTTTTGTTCCAATTTCCTCATTGATTACAAGTCTAAAGTTTATAATCCATCACCTTAACCCAGCAATTACATCTGCAACATTATAAACCTGAAATCCCCTAATCTCAAGTTGGACATAATATGTTCTGTTGATACAGTTCGTTCCCGGTGGATGGGCAGGACCGATCCAAGTTCCTCGGGTCCACTTTCGGATGGCGGAGCCCCCCAGGTGACCTGCAAGCAAGTTCAGTGGGGAACGGGGTAGTCCCCCGACGAACCCTCCGACGATCAAGTTAGCAAGTAGGAAAGGAGATGAAGTATGTAGAGAGATTATAGATAGAAAAGCTTAACCTTCTTATTGTCTTCGATGCTTGTTTATATCCTTTGGTAATCATTTCACTATCCCTTCCGACATGCCCCTCCCGCTGAAAGCCTGTGCTGTAGCTTACCCTGTATAGGGTAAGGGGGCGCTGTTCCGACGGGGAGGTGTTGTCGTAATAAATGCTGTAATGGGTTGCATTAATGGTGATGTGTTGTAGCAATAACTTTGTAGATCTTTATCTGCTGACGTGGCCTGTTCTGCACCTGCCACGTGTCCGAATGCCATTAGCCCTTCATGTTCAGTTGGCCTCCAGCTGTCTGGGCTTCACCAGCCGGGTTATGTTATGGGTCTTAAGTGATGGGCTTGAGGTTGTTCATCGTGGGTTGTAGCCCTTATGGGCCTAGCCATGTCAGTAGTCCCCCATTCCCGAGTGCAGCTTCAGCCCAACGAAAGGAATATTAATCAGGAAGATGTGCCCGGTTGTCGGTGGGGTCGAGTTAGCGGACCGAGCAGGAAAGGGTCTGATCGCGAGGGGAGCCGAGTGGGAGGACCGACCGCAATAGTGCTGAGTGGGAGCCGAGTGGGAGTGCCGACCACGAGGAGTGCCGACCGTGAGGAGAGCCGAGTGGGAGGGCCGACCGCAATGAGTGCCGACCGCGATGAGTGCCGATCGGGAGAGCCGTGAGGCCGACAGGGGGCGAGGGCTGACTGCGTGAAGGCCGAGCGGAGGGGCGCGGGGCTCAAGAGGCGGCATGTGAAATGAGGATGTGAAGTGGAAAAGACAAGGGAAGTTGTTGGGGCAGTGTATCGCGGCCATACACGTGGCGCTATCGTGGGGGGTGAGTGAGGTGTTGGAGTAAAAATGAAACGATAGGTCATTATGGGGTTGAAAAGACAGTTTTGGCGGATGATTTGAAAAGTTTCAAACTGGCGAAAATTAATTGGGATCCTTGAAATATGGGCAAACCGTGGGCTTTTGGTATCATACGATTCACCTACTTCTTTACAAAAACTTAGAATATCCCCAGTGTCAATTCCTTCGTTGCTCACGATACACCTTTGAAACACTTTTTCGATTTTCTGGCACCTGCATCAGAAGCTATTCGTAGCCACAACTTAGAAATGGCCTAGGAAGAGGTTGCGATTGTCAGGGTAGATCCACTGGGGGAGGATGATGCTGAGGAGTTGGCGCAGCAGTATAGAATGGAAAGGGCGGGGGAATCGGTGGTGCGAGCCCCTGGTTCCACCATGATAGCAACAGCAAAGCCAATCAGCCAGGTGGAACCAGATCACTAGCATTCGAGGGCTGACAGATCAATTACTACGGCGGCGGAGTTGGAAGCTATCCGCGAAAAGTACCAGATTCCGGTGGAGGTGGGGTTGTCGCTGCCAAGATCAACGGAGAGGCCGTTTGATGCTAGGCCAGGAGAGTTTTCCCTCTCTGAGGAAGCTCTAAAGGGTGGACTACGGTTACCGCTGCCGTAAATCGTGGTGGACGTGCTCAACCATTTGGAGGTAGCACCAGGGCAACTAATGCCCAACGCGTGGAAGATTTTGTTATCTTGCGCGAGTGCATGGCCGAAGGCAAATGGAGGGGAGGCCATGACAGTGGACGAGTTCTTTTGCTGTTACAAGGCTTCAGGGCAGCAGGAGACTTGGGTCACCCTACAGGCAGCGGCAGGAAAGGGTTTAGTGGCGGGGTTGCCAACGTCGATCAAAGGTTGGAGGCCACGGTGGTTCTACGTGTCCACCTCTGGAGGGGCTGCTGTGCGCACGATGTGGAAGGTGCCAACCAGGTCGATAGAGCCAAAGTTGGGGGCGGCAGCAGAGGAGAGGGTAAAGAGGGTAAAGGAATGGAGGGAGAGGGAAAAAGTCAAGTGGGACGAGCTTGTCCAGCCGTCCGCGCTGTTTGAGGCAGGGTTGGGTCCACAATCGATCGGTGGGGACCTCGACCGATCGGAGTTGGAGGCCAGGAGAAGAGCGCAAGAGGCAGAGGATCAAGCCATTATGGTGAGGGCCCAGAAATTCAAGGAGTCTCAGGCCGACCGACCGCCCAAACCCATTGTGAGGGAGAGGATTCGGCCTCGTCCCAAACCGCTCGGAGAGAAAGACTTAGGTGAGTTTGTACCACGACCGCTTCCAAAGGACCCTTTAAAGGAGAGGTCGATGAAGGAGATGGAGGCGTTGGGCATGGGGAAGAAGAAGAAGAGATTGAGGCGGAGTGAGGATAAGCCAGTCCAAAAAAGAAGAAAGGAGGTGAGGGTGGAAGAGGCCAGTTTGGCCAAGCAGGTGGAGGGTGGGGAGATAGAGGAGGCCCCAGAAAGGGTGGTGGTCCCAGAGGTGGTGAACTTAGCCTCAGAAATCAGGGAAGGTGTGCCAGTGGCGGCGGTCGGCGCAGGGGTGAGGGGGCTTATCCCTGGACAAAGGGGGGAGGAACAAACCCAGGGGGGTCCTGCACCCCAAGAAGGGGGGATCAGTCTGAGCACAGCCATTTATCACGTTCGTGCGGTGGCTGGACGGGTGGAGGGAGAAGAAGGCCCAGCCAGAGCAGGAGTAGACCGCCTGGTGAAGATTGTGGAGGAGTCAGCCCTGCGCTCGGCGTCCAGGTTCAACGAGGCTGACCTGTTCAGGGGGTTATGCTCCGCTCAGATGGAGATGACTACCTTGGCAGGAGCCCTTCTGAGGAAAGCGGGGGCTGCCAAATTGAAGGCGGATGAGGCGAAGGCCCAGCTTGCAAAATTGAAGAAGGAGAGTGCAAGCTGGGCGAGTGCTCATGCCGATCTGCAAGCGACCAAGGGGGAGCTGGAGGGCACACGCCGCCAGGTTGTGTCGCTCGAGTTCCAACTGGCTGGCGAGCGGAAGAAGGTGGTGAGGCTCAGAAGGCTTGCGCTGTCGCAGTTGAACGCCATGAAGAAGTGATGCTCAACAATGAAGAGCTAGTTAGGCAAAAAGATGAGGCGGATGGTAGGGTGGATGCTCCGCAGAAAGAGTTGGAGAGCGAGCGGTCAAAGGCAAAGGAGGAAAAGGAGAAGTATCAGAAGGAAGTGGATGCAGAGAGGGCGAAGTTGATTGCTGAGGGAGAGGCTTTGAAGAGGGAGTTGGAGGCTGAGAGGGCCAAATCGGCGGCGGAAAAAGAGAGCCTAGCGAAGGAGTTAGAGGAGGGGAGGGCTAAGGCTGCAGCTGAAAAGGCGACCTTGATGAAGGAGCTGGACGAGGTGAAGGCGAAGGCGGCCTCGGAGAGAACGGCCTACCCTGATCTGTCAGGCCGCAATGGTGGAAGCGATTCAAGGATCTCGAATTTCAGATAGTGTTGATCTCAGTAGCTTGCAAGAGCTTAGCAAGGGAGGACTCTGGGGGGGCTCGCCCATCAAGGACGACTGCTGGGGGGAGAACTGAGTCTGAAGTCATTGCGAGCTTCCAGCAGTCAGACTTCTACAAACACGAAATGGTAGAGTACTGGGACAGTGGGTGGAAAATGTTCAAACAGAGGGCTGAGGAACTGTTCCCAGATCTTGACCTTAGTAGTGTAACGATTGGGGAAGAAGATGTGGCCCAGACTCCCCTGGATGAAGGCGTTGAAGAGGAAGATCTGGTATCTAGTGAAGAAGAATGACTGGGGAAGACGGAGGAGACCCACTTTGTTGTTTTTGTTTTTGTGCACACATTGTATTATTATTATTATTTTTTTTGAAGTATTGTAATGGATTGATGTACATATTTATGAATAAATAAAATTTCCTTTGAGTTTCTATGATTCGATTGTGTTTGTTTATGTATAAATCATACAGAGGTATAATAAAAATCCAATATTGAGTAAAGTTAAAAGCTCCTTTATGCATAGTGAGACTGGGCTGGTATAAAAACTTTTAAGGGGGAGTGGGGTTGAATCAGATAGAAACTTAATGCAGAGCAAAATTGGAGTTGTATGAAAATTCGGTGAAGTTCAAAGTAATGTTGAAATAGGACTTGTATAAGAATTCAATGTAAAGTAAAGTAAAGGATTCCGTAATGTAGAGTAAAGTTGGACTCGGATAAATCTTCAATGCAAAGTAAAGTAAATAATCCCTTAATGCGCAATGTAGGCTGTCATGGGACTTGTATAAAAATTCACACTAGATGGTGAAGGAAATGATCTGATTAGTAAATGGAACCTATGAGAACATCTTGGGAATTTGACTAAGTAAAGGGTGGTGTAAAAACTTTGATCTGGAATTGTGACTGTCGAAGGAAAGCAAGGAACTCCTTGATGTGCATTGTAGATCTTATTAAGGATATAACTATGGAGTGTCGCTGATGGTGGAATTGAAGTTGTAAGTAAGGCATTCTGGGCCTGCATTGGTGGCATTCAGTCTGGTTGAGTCTTTTGGAGTGCTCGGTCTGGCTGAGGCGTTGGAAGTGCTCAGTCTGGCTGAGGCTTTGGAAGTGCTCGGTCTGGCCGAGGCTTTTGAAGTGCTCGGTCTGGCTGAGGCTTTGGAAGTGCTCGGTCTGGCTGAGGCTTTGGAAGTGCTCGGTCTGGCTGAGGCTTTGGAAGTGCTCGGTCTGGCTGAGGCTTTGGAAGTGCTCGGGCTGGCTGAGGCTTTGGAAGTGCTCAATCTAGCCGAGGCTTTGAGTAAATCTTTGCAAGTGAAAATGTTATTAGGCGGCAGGTAGCTGGGAGACAAAATTGTTGTCATGAAGAATGTAGTCCAATGATCAAAATTTATATTGCGTCAAAAAGAAAGTACAACAATTGAGTGATACAAAAGTAATAGCTTATTGAAAGTAGCGTTTCAAGTGTTCAGCGTTCCATGGGTGGGGAAGTTGCGACCCTCCATGTCTTGAAGTCGGTAAGTGCCCTGACGCGGTCTGGCTTTCACAATATAAGGTCCCTCCCATTTGGCTGCCAGTTTGCCCTTAGTCGGATTCTTGGTGGCGAGGGTTGCTTCTCTCAACACTAAGTCCCCCACAACAAATTCCCTTGGTCGGACCTTGCGGTTGTAATGTGTTCTCATTTTTTGTTGGTATGAGGCTAGTCTGACTGCAGTGGTCTCCCTGAGTTCTTCATTCAGGTCTAGGTCCGCTCGACGGAGCTCTTCAGTCAGTGTTGGATCCGGATGTAGAACCCTGGGGGTTGGCAGACCGACTTCTACTGGGATAACTGCCTCAGCGCCGTATGTTAGGTGGAAGGGGGTTTCCCCGGTAGGAGTCCGAGCTGTGGTTTGATAGGTCCAGAGTACATTTGGTAGTTCCTCAGCCCAGAGTCCCTTAGCAGCCTCCAGCTTAACCTTGATGATCTTCAAAAGAGACCGATTGGTGACCTCAACTTGGCCATTGGCTTGGGGATGACCAGGGGAGGAGAAACATGGTTGGATCTAGAGGTCTGCACAGAACTTTCTGTATCTGGCGTTGTCGAATTGTTTGCCGTTGTCTGACACGATGGCCTGAGGGATGCCGAACCTGCAGACGATTGATTGCCAGATGAATTTGGTTGTGTTCCGTTCGGTGATGGTGGCAAGGGGTTCTGCCTTGACCCACTTGGTAAAGTAATCAATGGCAACAACTGCGAACTTGGTCTGGCCTCGGCCGGTGGGAAGTGGACCAATCAGGTCAAGCCCCCATTTAGCGAACGGGTACGGGCTGCAGAGAGTAATCAGTTCCGTGGGAGGAGCGTGGGGGATGTTGGCAAAGCGCTGGCACTTATCACATTTGAGGACAAAATCAGTGGCATCTTGATTGAGAGTCGGCCAGAAATGGCCAGTACGGAGTATTTTGTGGGCCAAAGACCTGCCGCCCGAATGATTGCCACAAATGCCCTCATGGATTTCTTGCATTACATATGTTGCTTGGGTTGAGTTGAGGCATCGCAGATATGGTCGTGAAAAACCACGCTTGTATAAGATGCCATTGACCAGGACGTAGTTAGACGACCGAGCCCTGACTTTGGCGGCCTGTTCTTTGTCATTTGGGAGTTCTCCTATTGTTAGAAATAGGGTGATGTCGGATGCCCAGGGGATGGGTTCATTTTGGAGGAACTGCACTTCGTGCTGATCAGGCGATACGGCCGGATGAGTTAGGTATTCGAGGTGGATGCTGTGGTTGAGGTCGGACTGATCTGCAGAGGCCAACTGAGCCATCTCATCAGCTTTGGAGTTTTCCGCCCGAGGTATGTGTTTGATCTGGAAAGTGTTAAAGAGGCGGACAAGAGGGAGTGCCATGTTTCTATAAGCCCGCATTGTGCCATCCTTAGCATCGAATTCCCCCATGATTTGACCGACGATGAGCTGAGAGTCACTGAACACGCGGATGTGGCTAACACCAATGTCTTTGGCCAGGCGGAGTCCTGCGATCAACGCTTCATATTCGGCCTCATTATTGCTGGCCTCAAACAAGAGACGGAGAGCACACTTGATACAACCACCTTCGGGGGAGGTAAGAATGAGACCAGCCCCGTTACCTTCCTTCCGGGATGACCCGTCGACGTTGAGAGTCCAAGAATGGGGGTCTTCTGGTTCAGCAGGAGTTGGTGGTGGTGGAGAGGTAGTGGTTGGGGTAGGGTTGTTGAATTCTAGGATGAAGTCGGCGATGGCCTGTCCCTTGATTGCTGTGCGGGGGCGGTAGGATATGTCAAACTGGCTGAGTTCCATCGACCCTTTGCATATAAGTCGGCGTAAAGCTCGTTCTCGCATGACCTTCTTTAGGGGTTGGTCGGTAAGGACCACTATGGATTGGGCCTGGAAGTAAGGACGAAGTCGCCTGGAGGCGGTGACCAGGGCCAAAGACAACTTTTCTAGCAGTGGGTAATTCTGCTCTGCTCCCCTGAGAGCTCGGCTAATGTAATAGACCGGCTGTTGGACTGAGCCGTCTTCTCTAATGAGAGCTGCACTGACGGCGGTGTTCGATACTGCTAAATAGAGGAAGAGAGGCTCGCCTGCGATTGCCTGCGAAAGAAGGGGGGTTGGCCATGCATTGTTTCAGCTGCTGGAAAGCCTCTTCGGATTCAGTCGTTCATTCAAAAGTTTGCCGAAGGACTTTGAAGAATGGTAGGCACTTATCTGTTGCGCGGGAAATGAACTGGTTGAGGGCCGCCACTCTGCCAGTGAGTCGTTGAACTTCCTTAACGGTTTTGGGTGACTGCATCTCAATTAAGGCCTTGATCTTCTCCGAGTTGGCCTCGATGCTGCGCTGACTGACCATAAAACCCAAGAACTTTCCAGATCCTACACCGAAGGCGCACTTCTCTGGGTTGAGCTTCATCTGGTACTTGTGAATGGTGGCAAAGGTCTCCCGTAGGTCGGTCAGATAGTCAGTGGAGAGTTTGCTTTTGACTAGCATGTCGTCCACATACACCTCCATGTTCCGACCGATCTGATGTTGGAAAACTGCATTGACTAACCGTTGGTAGGTGGCCCTCGCATTCTTCAGTCCGAACGGCATGCACGGTAGTGGTAGGTACCTTGGTCGGTGATGAAAGATGTGTGTTCCCAATCAGATGAGTGCATCATGATTTGGTTGTATCTGGAGAAAGCATCCATGAAGCTGAGCATTTGGTGACCGATCGTGGCATCGACCAACAGATCAATGCGGGGGAGTGGACAGCCATCTTTGGGGCAAGCTCGGTTCAGGTCAGAGTAATCGACGCAGAGATGCCACTTGCCATTGTTCTTGCGGACTAGAACCACATTGGACAGCCACTTAGGATAATCGACATTTTGGATGAATTGAGCCTCGAGGAGTTTGTCCACCTCTGCAGCTATGAGATTGTTACACTCTGGATGGAAAATACGCTGCTTTTGGCAGTATGGTCGGAAATGGGGTTCGATGCTGAGGCGGTGAGTTATGAAGGAGGGGTCGATGCCTGGCATGTCTGAGTGGGTCCAGGCGAATACGTCATTGTGCTCGGTCAGGAGGGCAGTAAGGTCGGCTCTGGCTTGGGGGGATAGTTGACTGCCGATCTTGGCAGTTTTCGTTGGGTTAATGGGGTCGATGGGAACCTCAATCAGCTCCTCAACAGGTTCTCTCCTGATCAGCTCATCTTCGTCTCGGACATCGAGTCCTTCAATAATCATGGCCTCCTTCAGCTTGACTTCTTTAAGTGAAGCAACATAACACTCATTGGCCAGATGCGCTCTCCTCTCGATCGGTATTCGACCGAGGTCGGTGGGAAACTTGAGGGCAAGATGATAGGTGGATGTGATGGCTTGGAAAGCATTTAGGGCGGTGCAGCCAAGGATGATGTTGTAGGCAGATGGGCAATCGACCACAAGAAAGGTGAGCAACTTTGTGGCTTGCCGTGGGTACTCGCCAATGGTGATGGGAAGATCAATGGAACCAATGGAGGTCACACGGTCGCCGATGAAGCTGATCAGGGGGGTTTGGAGTGGGGACAAGCTTTCTTCCCCAATCTTGAGTTGGCGGAAGCAATTGAGGAAGATGATGTTTGAAGAACTGTCGTTGTCGATGAGAATTCGTCTGACCTTGTAGTTGGAGAGGATGGCTAAAATGACAAGGGGGTCATCATGAGGATAACGGATGCCTGTACAGTCGGCGTCCGTGAAGGTGATGGGCTCTGGCCCATCGCTGGGCCTTGGGGGTCGGTCTATCGTGGTGACTGCCTTATCTGAGCCCTGCCGTATTTTTTAAAGTTTTGCCTTCTGAGCCGAACGGGATGGTCCCCTGCAGGCGAGTCCACCTGAAATAACTCTGATTTCGCCAACTGGCGGGGGTGGGTTACCTTGGGGCCGAGGCTGTTGTGGAGGTTGATCATGGCCTGGATTTAGTTGAGCTGGCTACCGTAGTGGGCTGCGTCGGCGATTGTCTCTGTGGGGTTCGATTCTTTGCCTCTGCTGAGGGCGGGTGTCTGTGAATCGGCTTAGACGCCCCTGGCGAATGAGGGTCTCCACCTGATCCTTGAGACTGATGCAATCGTCAGTGTTATGGCCATGGTCCTGGTGGAAACGGAAATATTTGGATTGGTCTTTCCGGTTGGAAGGGTTCCGTGGAGGGGGAGGCCATTTGAGGGGGTAGTCCCGTTGGATCTGGTTGAGGACATGTTCCATGGGAGAATTGAGAGGTGTATACCACTCGAACCGATCGGTAGGTGCGATCGGTGTCGACCGCACGACGAGGGGTTCTTGGTTTTTTCTCTTTTCTTTGGGGGTCGGGTTTTTAGCTGTTGGATCTTGCCGAGCGGCTAGTGAATCCTCGGCATTCATGTATTTTTGGGCTTTGGAGAGTAAGACTGCCATGGAGGTCGGGGGGTTCTTAGAGAGGGAGAAAAGGAAATCAGATGACCGCAGACCGGCCATGAAAGCTGTGAGAATGACCTTGTCGTCATTTTCGGCAACTTGCAGGGCTTCGGTGTTGAAGCGAGTAACGAAGCTGCGCAGTGATTTCCCCTCGGTCTGACGAATATTAAGGAGTTGGGAGGCCGGACGTCGCTGACGTTGGGCTCTGATGAAATGGCTCAGGAAAAAGTCACTGAGATGTTAGAAGGTGGAGACAGAGTCTGGTGGTAGCTGGCTAAACCACAGCCGAGATGACCCCTTCAGGGTCACGGGAAAGGCCCGGCACATGATTTCGTCCGGGAAGGCGTGGAGGATCATGAGGGTGCGATAAGTCTCCAGGTGGTCGACGGGGTTGGTTGTTCTGTCGAAGGAGTCGATAGTGGGCATTTTGAACTTGACGGGCAGGGGTTTGTCTCGGATGGAGGCGACAAATGGTGAGTTTGCCGTAGTGGAAGGCTTATGCTGGATATTCTGCATAACCCCTTGGAGCTGAAGCTTCATGGCTCGGAGTTCAGCGTCCCAGAGGGGGATGTTGTCACCACCAGAGGGAGACAGGTGTTGGATGCTGCTGGCCTCTCCCTCGGGGGCTGGTGCTATGACCGATGGGTGTAGGGGTGGAGGTGGTGGATTTATATATGAGTGAGGAGGTTGCAAACCGCCCAAGTTAGGTGGATTGGGTTGTGGGGCAGTATGGCCGGGAGTTCGTTCTGGGTTGGGCAGGATATCTGGAGGTGGCGGTGGAGCAATGGGGAGTTTTCTTTAGAGCAGAGCGTTTATTAAGGCCTGGCTTTTCTCGGCCATGCGGTTGATGCTGTTAGTAAGTTCGATGAAGTATTGTGGTAGGTTGTTTGGATTGGGAGGGTCGGCTTGATGACCGGCAGCATTATGGTGGGAAGCCATAGATCTAGTCGTGACCATACACTTGACGGGTGAGGTGAAAAGGTTACTGGAATAGGGTCTCCGGCGACAATGAACACAACTGGCGCACGGACAAACCAGTTCCCACAAACGGCGCCAACTATTGATACAGTTCGTTCCCGGTGGATGGGCAGGACCGATCCAAGTTCCTCGGGTCCACTTCCGGATGGCGGAGCCCCCCAGGTGACCTGCAAGCAAGTTCAGTAGGGAACGGGGTAGTCCCCCGGCAAACCCTCCGACGATCAAGTTAGCAAGTAAGAAAGGAGATGAAGTATGTAGAGAGATTATAGATAGAAAAGCTTAACCTTCTTATTGTCTTCGATGCTTGCTTATATCCTTTGGTAATCATTTCACTGTCCCTTCTGACGTGCCCCTCCCGAAAAGCTCAGGTTGTGAGCTTACCCCTGACAGGTAAGGGGGCGCTGTTCCGACGGGGAGGTGTTGTCGTAATAAATGCTGTGATGGGTTGCATTAATGGTGATGTGTTGTAGCAATAACTTTGCAGATCTTTGTCTGCTGACGTGGCCTGTTCTGCACCTGCCACGTGTCCGAATGCCATTAGCCCTTCATGTTCAGTTGGCCTCCAGCTGTCTGGGCTTCACCAGCCGGGTTATGTTATGGGTCTTAAGTGATGGGCTTGGGGTTGTTCATCGTGGGTTGTAGCCCTTATGGGCCTAGCCATGTCATGTTCAAAACTATAGATTTTGTATTTATATACTCAAAATACCATAAATCCATCCATGAATACAAATATTGAAAGGGAATAAGGACTCCTACCTCAAGATTCAAGCAAGAAAAGCAAGCTTTGAGAAGAACCCTCCACAAATTCGAATTTCAATCGATTGAAAATGTTGACCCTTTCTTGTTCTCCATCCTTGATGCAAGATCCATGGTGGATTGTTGAGAAAAGTGGAAGGAATCAAGGTTTTGGGAGCTAGGGTTTCGAACATGGAAGAGGGGAGAAGAAGAGAGGAAAAGAAAATATAAGAAATGACTCAAAAATAATGTTTTTGAGCTGCTGTCCCGCACATCGCCACACGTGCGCCGCATTTCCCGTACGTGCGGTCCTGCTTTCAGCACAGATATGAAAACTTCAAACATACGTAACTCTCTCATCCGGACTCCATTTTAGGTCATTTTTGTGTCCAAATTGAAGCCCCGAAAATAATCTTTCCAATGGTTCTAACCTCACATCCAAATTCAAAGTGTGGAAAAAGAAAAGGGCAAAAGAGTGACGGCTGATCGTTGGCAAATTATTCGAATTAAAGTTTTTGGTCCAATCTTACTTTACCATCACACCACTACCTCAATCAATACCCCAAAATAGATAAAAACATTCTCAATTCCAATGGATATAGTTGAATTAAAACACATTTACCCCTAATTAAATAAGGATGACTTTTGGGGTCATTACAATATAAGCATTGTATATGTTCTAAGAATATGGAATATCGTGTGTGTTCTATCACTTTTGAAAACATTGTATATGTTACGTAAATTTTGAACATTGTGAATGTTTTTGGAAATTGTGAATTACACTTTCAATATGGGACTTGTGTATCTATTTGATGATAATGGATGATCGGAGAGTGGGTCATGGTGTTGAACTTGTGGGATTAACATTGTTGTGAATGGTTTAAAAATGATTTTGAACTTGATTTGAAATTTCGGAGATGAAATTCCTTAAGGGGGAGAGGTTATAGCGATTCAGGTTTTGACCCGACTCTTGTTGTATTCCGGACTCGGATTTCATGATTTAATGTTGTTGTTTATCTTCTTTTTCTTTCCTTTGTTGTTCCTTGGATTGGCTATTTGGAGTGTAGTTGTGTGTTTGGAACAAGTTGTTTGTTTGTTTTTCCAAACCTTTGTTGCCCAAATTTTTGCTCCTCCAGTCGAGTGACTATTCTTGCGCTCAAGCGGGCTTTACGATTTTGCTCCTCCGCTCGAGCGGCCATTCTTGTGCTCGAATGGGATTTGCAAACTCTTAGTATTTTTGTAGACCTGTAAATACTAGAAGAGTGTAATCTACGCTTGAGTAGTGTTTCCTACGCTCGAGTGGGCAGACGCTCAAGCGTCTAATCTTCCGCTCGACTGATGTCCTTCATCTACAAAACTTCTAGATGTGTGAATTTTATGCTCGAACGTCACTTTTGTTGCGCTTGAGTAGAACATTGTGTCTGACGCTCGAGCGTCGCTTTTTACGCTTGAGTGGACTGCGTGTATAACAGTTAGTGAAGACGATATTTTATATCACTTTTTCATTCCTTTCTTTCTCTAAAACTTTCCAAAAACCTTGATCTTGAGTTTCTCTTTCTAAAATTCACATTCTCTCTACTTTTCCACCTAGATCCATTGGGATCTTCACCCTAGTGCCTTTGAGAAAAAGGTAGTGCATCTCAAGATCTTCATTTTGATCCGAACAACGTTGGGTTTGAGCATCTTTGGAGTTTCATCATTGCCTTACTCATCTTATCTCTTTGAGGTAGGGATTTTCTACACCTTCATATAGCCGTTAACTTAGTTATTTGACGATTGTGTAACAATGGTGGGTTTCTGGGGTATTATAGACAAACCTAGGGTTTGGATTGTAAAATCAAAAGGGTTGTAAAATCAAAAGAGGAGTTTCTAAGTGTAGGTTATGGAAATGGTTATAGGGTTAAATATAAGATGATATGATTACAAAATAGTTGATTTTGGCCTTGGGTTGATGCTTAGAAAAAAGGGAGTTTGCCCTAAAATGATTTAATTATTTATTTTGTATAAATAAATGAGATTGGTGTTGTAAATGTGAAATTGGGCAAATATTGAACTAGATAGTGGAGTTGGATATGTAATACCTCTCACTTTTGAAAAAATTTAAATAAATTATCTATTTTGAGATTGAATATCTGTTTAAAAATATCTGTATTGGGCTATCGGTAGAGGATAGCTATGATTGTTGTAGAAATTGCATAAGGATTAAGTGAATTGAAACTAATCTCTTGTTGATTGTCATTGAATGTAACTATACTCTTAAATACATTGTATATATGTATGATGTTTGTGAGGAGAAAGGGGATGTACTCCATATTTGGGAGGAGATAAGGGACGGACTCCATTGAAATTAAGTTGGCCGGAGTGTCGGGTGAAAGTCCCGAAATAGCACGTATACATAGGTGTTGATCTTGCAGATGAAATTTTCGTAAAATGGCATATTGAAATGTTTGTGTGGTTAATGTGTTGATTAAATAACCACTGAGTTGTAGTCTCAGTTGGGTTGTTGAAAGATAATGAAATTAGTTCATGAATTGAAGGAAAATGGAATAAGATGTGAACTCGGTATTTTATGATTATATAAAATATGAATGTTTTGTCATGGGCATTGTATATGCACATTGTATTTATATCTTCATTAAATCTCATTTATTGTGTTAGACTATTCCTACTGGACTTTGGCTCACCCTATTTGGGAAAAACATTTTCAGGTATTAATGATATGCCTCCGCCAAGGTAGTAGATTGGAGGGACATTTAGGAGCAAAGGCTTCTTTCTTTTGTGTATTTATTTTATATAGACAAGGGCTTTAATTGTATTGAGCTAAGCTCATTTTGTTGTAACAAAGCGATGGCTTAGGAAAATGTAAGCTTATAGGGCATATGATTACTCGTTTAGTTTTTAATTCTTTTATCGTTGTAACACATGTTATGTAGTGGCTCGGATTTTAATACGTATCGGATTGGTGTAAAGTGGTGCTCGTCACCTTAAAACTTGTGTGGTTGTCAGACTCTTGGTATTGATGGGTTAGCAAAAGTACCTTAAATATTATAATTAAGGACCCTTGGGTGATGTTTGGAACCTTGATTGATGCCTTAACAAGGTATTTAGGCAAGATTAGATCAAAAGTCCTAAATTTGAGTTTTCGTTTTTGACCAACCTTCACTCTTTAGCTCTTTTCTCCGTCCATACTTTGAATTTGAATATGAGGCAAACCATTGGAAAGTTTGTTTCCGGGACTTCGATTTGGACACAAGAACGACCTAAAATGGAGTCCGAACGAGAGAGTTACACCTATTTGACTTCTTAGTGCCTCTACTGGTTTTCTATAGGGTCGACACCAGTCTGGGAAGGGTCGACCCTCTTATGTTGTAGAATTTGTGTGTTGGTTGCTGGAAAATAGGGTCGACCCCCTCTTGTCTAAGGGTCGACCCCCCTTGCTTGTGTCAGATTGTCTTTTCTACCTAAAGGGTTGACCCTTGCGTGTTTTTTTTTTTTTTTTTTTTTTTTTTTCTTTCAGATTTTGGCGTTCAAATGAGTCCTACCTTTGGGGGGTTTTGGGCCTATTATTTTATTGACCTTAGGCTACTTCTCTACTACTATAAATAGGCCCCAAGCATGGTTTCATTTCACTTTTCTCCTACTCTTTCCTCTCAAACCGTAAACCTCTCTCATCTCTCTCTAAACCCAACTTTTTCCCACTTAGATTGCTAGATCTACTCATCTAGAAGCATCTTCTCACCTAGGTCCCTTGAGGAAGGTTGTAGAGCGCGCCAAGGGCTTTTAATCTATCCAAGCGGATCGTGTTTTCGTTGAAGTCGAAACTCTGTGTTTTTCTCTCTCCTTGCTTAAGGTAGGAATTTTCCTTACTTCTCTTCAATATTGTCTTGTGGATAGATGGGTGATACTTTTTATTGCATAAAGCCCTCATTTTGAGGAGATTTTTAGTAATGGCATGTGAAGGGAGCTAGGGTTTTTGATTTATGGAATTTGAATTGATGATTTAAGTGGAATATATAATGTTTGGGTCATGAGAATGTGATTTTGTGTTAAATAGCAAAAAGCCCTAATTTATGTTTAACCCTAGTTATGGAATCTATGTTGGGAATAAAGAAAGTTTCAACTGACATTTGATTTATGGAATTGAGTTCATGTTTTGTAGAAGATGAGAATAAATTATGATGAATAATAGTTAGAAAATAACTATTGTATAGAAAGGTTATTTTGAAGAAATTAAGATGAGTAATTAAATTAATTAATTGGGAATAATTTATGGTGATTATTGTGTTATGAAATTGAATATGAAGATTTGATAATTTTGTGAAAAAGTTAAAAGACCTTTGAAATATAAGAATTGAGAATGCTTCTAAAAATGCGCCAAATGCTCTTAGTGGATGTGTTATTGGATGAATTTTGTGATAAAAATAATGAATGTTATTATTGGTTTTGTTGGGATTGTAACAACGAATGACTTGATGAATACTAGAGAATGGTGGAAAATAATGATTACGTGTTCTTGAGCTAATAAGTAATGGAAATGATGAATGAATGTGTTGGCTTTACCCACAATTCATAATGAACAATGACTTAAGAAATTGATGGATTGTAATATTGCCTTGGGGTCCGTTTCCCGCCGTATTTGAGCCGGCAAAGTGTGGTGCTTAATAAAGATTCCACATTCCTTCCGAAGCAGGGCCTGGTAAAGCGTGTGGGTTGATAAAATATGTAAAGGTTCCGCATTCCTTCCGACTTGTGATTGGTAAAGCGTGAGGTTTCGCATTCCTTCCGGCTTGTGACCGGTAAAGCGTGTGGTATGATGTTAAGGCTTGGTAATGGAGCCGGTGTCCAATTTGGACTGTGTGGAATGATTATAATAAGATTTGTACATGTGTTTGAGATAATGGAAAGTGAGTAATCTTGATTGGGCAAAATCGAATATATGAAAGTGTATGGGTTCTTTTATGTGGATTATAATGGGTTATAATGTGTTGTGATATGTATGAGTATGACTCGTTGCTATGTTTATAATTCTAGATAAAGTTAGCAAGGAATTCCTGAAAAGACTCTTTTTTTTTAAACATATATTTGATTGATATAGAAACAAATGAAAGGGCTTTCTTTGAAAAGTTTTCATGAATTTCCTTTATGAGAATGTTGTTACCTATATGTATTGTAATTTGAGTATATTAAAGAGCACAAAGAATTTATGTTTATATCACTCTTTAGCACTTCACGATCTCATGTATTTAAAGACTATATTGTTTATAATCAGGGAAGATTGCTACTGGACTTCTTGTTCATCCCAATTATTTTAACCATTTTTCAGGGACAAAGTTTAGAATGCCGGATTGAGAATTGAAGAGTTTATTTTCTATTATTTAGTCATAATGTAAATGAGAGATTCATGTGTATTTCAATGTGAATTTTGTACATGTATTATTGTTGTATTATTCGAGAGAGAACAATGTTGTTGTTGTTACCCCATGTAATGGGTGTTTGTAATAATAATTGTAGTTAATTAAATGGACTTGTATTAAAGGTTTTGGTTATAATTTCGAGTAATAAAACTTGGGGCATGACATGTTGTAGATTCAGAATGAACATTTGTGAATCTATATCGCATGCGTTAGCTTTTAACTATCAACGTGATAATCTCTCTCTCTCTCTCTCTCTCTCTCTCTCTCCATGTATATGTATATATATCGTCTTCAATATTGAAAGTTAAAAATTCTTACAAAATTACAAAAGATGGTTCCACAATCGAGTCGTAGAACTTCTATAATTCCTATGTTTCAATGAATGTTTGGATTGAAACTTGCAATTGAGCAGTATAAGGGATGTATATTTCATTTGTTTTTTTTGTTTGTTATGATTATTTTTATTGAGTTTGATTAAATAACGATGTTTTTGTTTGTTGTTGTATTAATTTCACTTTTGTTTACTTTGGTAATAGTGGCTTATGTTTTATTGGTTGATATGCTATGTTTTAGAGTGACAAGTTACTCTAGTTTGCTATAATAATATGTAATTTGTCTTTTGTTTGCTGACTTTGCCTTAAAGCTTATGTTTTATTGGCTGATATGCTATGTTTTAGAGTGACAAGTTACTGTAGTTTGCTATAATAATATGTAATTTGTCTTTTGTTTGCTGACTTTGCCTTAAATCAAAATAAAATTTTACCCTATTAACATTATCATTTCATTGTTTTCATAAATTATTTATTTAATATTTCTGCTTGTGACGGTAACAATTATAGTGATTATGGTGTTTAGTGACGGTGATAAATATTTTACTATTTAAATACTAAAATTTCACAATAAAATTTATTGTGAATCAGAGTAAAATTTTACTTTTAACGATAAAAAATTTATTTATTTTGAAAAAAGTTTCATGACCAACATAGATCTTATTTGATAGATCTTAACGAAAAAAATTTAAAAATACTAATTTTATTAAAAAATGACGTCTAGATAAAAAATTGTATCATATTAAAATTTAAAATATTAAATTACTTACTAAAGATATTTTAGTAATAGTGAAGTGTGGGGACTTTTCAAGTTTTATTTATTTATTTATTTATTTTTGTATTTGTCCTTAATGCATGAAAGTTTTATGATGAAGGGATTTTGATCAAATTTCTCTTTTTTTACTTGTAAGATACTGTTGGAACAATCTTCTGTGTAAATAAAATAAATTGAAACAATTCAAACAAAATAAAATAAAACTTACAGAATTTATTTTGTAGAGCCGAATAAATAATTAAAGATCAAGTCGAGTGTGTGACACTCTGTCCTTAAGACAGATTCACCCCGCTACGGTGCTTACGGTTGAGTGGCGTCTATCTCTCAAGATACAATGATCTTAACCAATTTGTAGTAGCACTCCAAAACAAATTGTTCGGCGAACCAAACATGTGTTCCAACTCTCTAAATATTTATTCTAAACTAAAATGAAGAATAATGCACAAAAGAAAAGTTGGACAGCACAAAGAATCTTAACAGATTGTTTTTTCCGAATCAGAAAATGGGTCCCAAGACTGCTGGAATTGATGGGTATATATAGGCACAAAACTTAAGACCCGAACAGATTCCTATTTTGAAGTGAAAAGGTGCATCAATATGTTTGAACAGGAAAATCAACTTTTCAAAGTTAGTTTGACCGTTGCACATGGAATTGATTTCCTTCCAAACAAATTGAAAAGTAAATCGTAGTGGACCAAGTCAAACCTGTAGCAACTTTATTTATTTAAACTATTGAAATATATATATATATATATATAAAACTATCTTAATATATATATATATATATATTAAACTATTTGAATAGTTTAATAAATAAAGGAAGATGTATAAATTTTAGGAAACCACTTAGGAACCTAAAATTTGAAATTAGAAATAAATTAAATTTTCATAATTACAAATTTTAGGAAACCACTCAGGAACTCAAAATTTGAATTTAAAATTAAATTAAATTCTCACAATAATTTTTATTGAAAAAATTCAAATGAATTTTATCTAAAAAATTAATGTTAGACCCGAAAACGACGTCAACTTTCCATTCACTCATAAATGGTTTTGACGTTCCGTTTTCACTGTGTGACTTGTCACGCGGCAAGGAACACTTCACCTTTTCGGACCCACCCCAAAGGATGTTTGGAGCCTACTCAAATTTGGGCTAAAAAATATGCCTATATTAAACTATTTTTCCAACAAATACATCAAAATTAGATACATTTAAAAAGTAAAAAAATAAAATATAAAAAAACTCATTAAAAATAAATGAAATCATAACAAAAATGCACACCGGCCTTGGTTAGTTTTTCATATCTTTTTAGTGAATTTTCTTAATAGTTTAGTCAATTAATTTTACTTTTTAGATGCATATGGATCAAACAAGGGAAAAAAATTAAATAAAATATGAAAATAAATGCATCAAATCAAACGAAATTCAGCTAATATATATATATATATATATATATTTTTTAAATCAAACCAAATAGAATAATTTGTTAGAAGATTTGTAATTACCACAATAATGCACAGGTCTTAAAAAAAAATTAAAAATCAAACCAAGTAAAACAATTTATTAAAAGATTTGTATTTTTAAAGCCTTGCACAAGTATGTTATACTAACACACACACACACAGATATATATATATATATATATATATATATGAAGGTCTTATTTTTTGAAGAGAAAATTAGTCTAAAGTCACTATCTTATTTTTAATAATAGAAGAGATCTACAATATTATTTTGTATTGTGTAAGGTCCCTCAATCTAATACCCATATATCACAGAGAAATTTGACATACCAGAGAGCATACACAACTCCACTCCACACTCATCATCACCACACTAATCCTCAACCTGCTCACAAGGCCACCGATCCTATTTCAATCTCCAAACCCTAGAAGGCGGTTCTATTTGCTTGCTCTACCTCTCCAACCTCATCTCCAACCATCAATCTCCAACAATCCATGTCTCCTACGCTCTCTCTCAGTTCTCTCGTGCCATGTCTTAGTCTTCTTTCCTCCGAGACCTCCTCAAGTTTCACCCTCACTTCCTCGTCTTTTCCCTTGTCGAAGCCCTATTGTGCTTCGATGATGAGCCCATCGCTCGCCAAGTGATCACTCTCGTGTCAGATATGTGTAATTTGGGTAGTGATTTGGTGTCTAGAGAAATTTTCTCTATGATGTGTCCAGAGAAATTCAGTGTCGGTAATATGTAAAAAAAATTCTATGACATATCCAAAAAAATTTGATGTTGGAGATGTGCAAAATTTTCTCTAGATCGAATTTTCTTTGGAAAGCCTAGAGAAATTCTCTCAATCGAATTTTCTCTAAATCTATGTTGAAAGACCTTAGACATTATAAAAATATTGAGTGTCCTTTATGTTATAAAATCTTAATAACAGAGACCTTGAAAAAAATTCACTTTTTTGAAAGATGTGCACATTATATAATGTAATATAGATAATAGGAGAATTTTAAATAATATAATATATATATACCATAGCATGACCGTATATATATATATATTCATATTCTAACACCATATGACATCTTCAATTTATCTACTTCTTGAAAGAAAAATATTCAGTGATGCGTATTGATTGATTGAGCATTAGAAAACTAAGTGATAAATTGCATATATGTTTACATGCACAAATTAAAATAAGAGAGATTTACGTGTAGGTCTTAATAGTTTATTGTCCAATAAGTCCTGTGAGAATTAAGGGTGTGTTTTATCAAGCAAAATTAAAAAAAGTTATTAATTGTTAATTTTTAGCATCAGTTTAAAAAAATTATCACAAAAAAGGTCATTAATTTTTAACTTTCAAGAACACTTTAAAAAATTTGTCATAGAAAAATATCACTAATTATAAATTTTTAATGACAATTTATAAAAATTATAAAAAAAAAAATCATTAATTTTCAATTTGTAACGACAAATGTAATAAATCGTCACAAAAAATTATATATAGTAATGATTTTATTAAAATTTATTTTTAATAAAATTTAAAAAAAAATTAAATTTAACTATTAAGACCATCGTGAATAAATTAAGATGATGAGAAGTTGTCGACAATCAAAACGACATAACCTGACATCCTTTTTCTTTTATTATTATTGTTATATTATTATCCCTCACCTGGCATTGGAATATTGGATGACGGAGGCTTATGGCATTAGTCATTGAGTTAAGCACTGTAGTTCATACCACAATAACATTATTTTGTCTCCCTTGAAATTATTTCCCTATAAAATTCACAGCGTACATAACTTGACTCCTAAATTCAACTTTAATTAATTCTCTTATTTTTCCCTCACGACAAATTCAATAGATATGTATATATATAAATCATACATAATTAGAAGATGTTTCAACAGAATGATGGTTTAATGTTTGGGCACCAGCAGGCCGTTTTCTTCAAAATTCTTGACAGCATCAGTAATAGTCTCTTCCAATGGCCTATATTTCCAACCCAAATTCTGCAACTTCTTTGAACTCAACTTTATCTCTTCCTTCACCTCTGTAAAACTGCCATGCCCGGGATTGGCATGCATAATAATAAAATTTGATTAGTTGCCTTGTTACAAGAGTGGTCATTAAAATTAATTATGCATATGGGTACTCCAGGAATTCAAACATAAAAATTAATTAAACTTACTTTTTGGGGTAATTGTAATTGGGATACATTGTCTTCAACTTGTCCACCAAAACCTGTGATCGAATTGTGTATGATGAACATATATGTCTTCCCTCTGTCTCGGGCTTTTCATACACTAGTAGAAGCGCTTCAGCTACATCACGCACGTCTACAAGTGGACAATCTGGATTTTCCATTGTATCGCGTCCATCTAGAACCAATTCAACAAAATAAGAATAATAATAAAATTACTAGCATCACAACTTAACATGTTTGCCTAATTTGCCTAATTAATTTAATATATATGAGTGGAAACCTTTCAAATAATGTAGGAGAAGTAAACTGCTAGCATTCATTGTTGATTGCAGCAATGGCCCGATGACAATTGATGGACAAACTGTGACAATGTTGAGTCCACTTCTCCTCCCAAACTCCACAGCCTCACTTTCTGCTATAGTTTTTCCAAGGCAATACCAATTCTGATATATATATATATATGTATATAATTAGCCAAAAAAGAAAAAAAAGACATTTGAAGATATATGTAATTGTGCAAGATGACTAGTTAATTAATTAAATTAAATACATACAACAATAGTTTTGCAAAATTCGGTGTCAGTCCAACAGTTTTCGTCCATGGGGTGATCCTTGGGCCAATTAGGGTTGAGTATAACAGCACCAGCAGTTGACACAACCACCACCTTCTTCACTTTAGCCTTCAAACATGCATTTAGTACATTCCTAGTTCCTATTATTGCTGGTTCAAGAACTTCTTTCTGCCATATGTCCCGTTAATTAATCAATTAATTAAAGTTAAGAACAAGATTAGGGGTAGCATATATATGGAATGAATTTGCTTGTGTTTTTAGTAGGGTAATTAATTACAGGACTAAGATTTGTAGAACAAAAATCAGTTATGAATTTTATTTATTTATTTTTAAGTCCAAATAATGGAAACAAATTGCAAAGGGTATTTGCTAGTCAAAATAATAATAATAATAATCTTGCCTGAGGATTAGAGAAAGTAGTGCCAGATAGAACTGGAGAGGCAACATGGAAAACCCCGGTGCAGCCGGCAATGGCAGCACTGAGAGATTCATAGTCAAGCAAATCTGACTTAAAGAGCCGCAGATTCTCTACAGCGTTTTCCAGTTTCTTCAAATGACCATTCTTTTCTTCATTGCCTGAAAATAGAAGAAACAAAACAACATGCACTTTCTTCAATCCATTTTAATTATTAATTACTTCAATTATTTGCCTGAACTGAACAGATTATTGGAAAGCTTCTGGTGAACTATTAAAAAACCAAATAATAATATGAGCCGCATATATAGAGCATCACGTATATGCATAATTACTGTGTACAAAAAGAAGAATAAAATCTGTTGAAGATGATCAAATGAACTCCATGAAGCCAAGTTCTTCTGAAACAGTTAGGCTATGTATTTAGTTCATGAGTTTGGGTAATAATTTAGAAAAGAAAAAGTGCATGAAAGGTGTGATGCCCCTGTTCCGTAATTAACTAATTGGTCCTTAATATGAATTTGATTATATGTTTGATATGATTTGGTATGCCATTATGTGAAAATATGTGGTTTTGAATTCTTATCTGTTCACCGTAGGAATATCTGTTTGATTATCTGCATTAGAAAATAAATTGAAGGCCTTATCGGCCATAGAACCCGAAATTGACTACGCCAATGTGATTGGCATAATTTTTAGAGCCTACGGTGAAATTTAATTGGAAATTGATTCGGGTCAGATTAAATTGATTAAATTGGTGAATTAGTGCCCAACTATTTAATATTATTAAATAAGCATTAGTGGGACTTTTTATTTATGGCCATATACACTCTCTTTGCTCCTTTTTGAACTCAAAAAATCTGAGGTAGGCATGGAGAGGGTGTGAAGGCTTCTGAGAGAGAGAGAGAGAGAAGAATTGTGCAAGTTTTGCTCTTGAACTTTGAAGGTCTTGAAGATAGCTCTAGATTTGACCATAAATTGGTAGAATTGAGCCTCTAGGTAAGCATTGATCTTGAATTGATGAGTTTAACATTGTAATTTTATGAATTTAAAGTTGCATGGTGATCAAGAACAAGAATTGTGTTGTGTTTTATGAATTTAAAGTCATGGAATGCATGCATGTGTATAATTGCCACAATTTGTATAGTTGAGCATGAAAAATATGATCCATGTAAGATATTGGCTAGAATTCATGCTTGTGATCACCATTTGTACCATTTGAGTTGGAAATGGAGGTTATATCCCACATGCATGTACAATTCATGGGACTATGAGCTTGAATGCATGAATTTGTTATGTTAGAGTGAGTTTGAGTTAAATTGAGGCATGCATGTGATTAAATTTGTGAAATTGAGCTTCATTGTGTTATAATTGGGTGTCTATGCCATATTAGACTATGAATATGTGAGATTTGTGTCATAGCATGCAAGAAAAATGGGTTGAATGTCGAAAATGAACTTCAGGAACCATTCTGAAAACCGAAATTTATGGTGTCCGCCGGCGAACCGCCGCTCGGGGAATTCATGTCCTCAAAGATATTTTGCAGACATGGTGCCGCTTCGGCGAAGGGAGCTATGTAGACGAGCCTTCTTTCGGCGGCCAAGTTCACGCCGGCGTATATTTGATGTAACCAGATTTGTGCAGTTTTAAGGGTCCGCTCGAGCGGGGAAGTCCACGCTCGAGCGAGGACCCTATTTTTCTGAAATTCTGAAAATGCATTCTGTGTTCTGTTTTCCGTTCTCTTTCACTTCTAAACACTCTTAGGCATGCATTGAGCATTGTGATTGAATTAAAGAGATAAGAATAAAGCCTAAAGAGGGATATGTGAATTAAAGAACGGATTGAACTATTTGTGACCCATATGTGTTATGTGATATGTAGGGTCAAGCTCCAGGGTAAATCCACATGCCGACCACTGTGAGTAATATCTAAATTATGTTATTGTCCCATTTGCTTACTCTTATGTAAGTTTTGTAGGGTTCATTAATTTGAATGGTGGACAGTTTGACATGGAAGGCCTATGAGCCAGATTGATATAAATGTGGGCCTAAGAGCCGTTTTGATATAAATGTGGGCCTAAGAGCCGTTTTGACACGAAAGTGTATTTGGGCCTAAGAGCCGTTTTGACACGAAAGTGTATTTGGGCCAAAGGCCGATGGAAATGAATGATTGGGCCAAAGGCCGATGGAAATGAACGATTGGGCCAAAGGTCGATGGAAATGAATAAGTGGGCCAGAGGCCATTTTGACATAAATGAAAGATAAAGAGGCCAAAAGGCCAGTATGTTTAGAACCACAGTTACTTGACTTATATTGTGTATATACGTGTTAATTAGAAATATGAATTGGGCCCAAGGCCGTTCGGATTATATTGTTCTACATATTGTTGTATCTTTTTATTTGATATTATTCACTGGGCTTTCGCTCACGCTCATTCATGTGTCTGTAGGTGAGCCAAGAGAAACTCAAACCCAGCCTCAGTGAAGTTTATGTGGAACAACAAAGGTTTTGGAGAGTCAGCCCTTGCGTCTTACGTACGAGACTTGCCTTCGCCTTTGTGTCGTGCTGTTCTATGTTGTCATGTCGGCGAAGTTTCGAGTACATTTGCATATAGTTTGCTGGTTGACTCAGTTTTGAATGATCCTGTCTGTACACAAATTTATGTTGCTATGCTTTCTGTTGTGAGTTATTAACATATGTATGTCTGGAATATTTTGATGTGCATATAAGCACAGCTCTATGGACAAAGTTTTAAATTGCTTCCGTTTGGCCCCCCATGAACTCTGTTAAAATACGTTTCGTTTAGTTTAAGGCCGTAGGTAATCTCATGATTGCTGGCCGGTTACGTCTTTAACCCACGGAGGCGGGTTCGGGTCGTGACAAAAGGTGTGTGAAATGTAACTATATTATCTAGCAAAAGAGAATTGTGTTAAAATGATCAAGCAAGTATTATCAGTTGCATGCATTAATTGGACACTTCTAACCATACGAATCTATGACATATTTCTTGAACAAAAAATATGACCAGTGATTCTAACTAGTTGCTACTTGGGGGCTTTAGTTTGGGTTGAGAAGTGGCATAGGCCTAACTTCTTTCGCAGATGCTTGGTTTGTTAAAGTAATGCTCTATTAATATTTTTTTGGGGGTAAACTCATTAATAAAATCAAAACAACTAATTCATATGATGAAAGAGATAGAGATGAGAGAGGTGAGAATGGATGAACTATTGCGTCACTATGGTGGTCTTTGACGTTCTGAGGAGAAAGAATAATTTTTATGTTGTGTTAATTATGTATATCATATATAGTTAGTGAATATATGATCTAAAACGTTCAGATTATTCTGATATCATCCAACCACTAATAATTTGTATTTAAATTTGTATATACAATTCAAATTTTGGTTGAGGTCTTAGCCCAAGTCCAACAACATAAATTTAATTTGAATTTATGTCTAAGTCTACATCAGATTTAAAAATTTATTGTCCAAGTCCTAAAATTCTTTTAAATTGAATTCGAATTGGACCTGACCCAATTGCACGCCTAATTCTAACCCTTTAATAAATTAAACAGAAACCATAATTTAGAAGGAAAAAAAAAATTTATAAAAAAAAAAATCATTTAAAAATGAGAAGAGAAAGAAAGATATACGAACAGGGGTCTCTAACAGTTCCATGAACAACGTAACCCTTTGTGAGTAGAAACTTGACAACCCATGATGCCACATATCCCCCTGCACCAGTTACGCAGACCCTTTCTTTCTCTTCATCAATCTGCCTCATCTCTCTCTCTCTCTCACTCTCACTGATCTCTTTGTCACCGATTTTATTTTATTTTTTTGTTCTTTTTGTTTGATCAAAGGTGGCTTGTGAAACCTTTGTATTTATACTCCTAAATCCTTACCTTTGTTTCGTGGATCCAGCGACAAGAGGACACATGTATACATATATAAGACAAATAATGTATGTTAATATATCTTTTTAATCGCTTGTGATTAGCCTCTACCCATACAACCAAAACTTGGCATCAAATGTGGGCGGCTAGCATCTTCAAATGTGTCATGTTTGATGGCCAACACTTTTTTCTTGTGGATTCATTATTTGGCATTCTCTAGGGAGGGCACCCCTCTTTCATGAGAAATTTGGTGACTGAATGGTTTGTAATCTATTCTAATTTATTGTGGATGTGATGCTAATCTTTGAATAACAATACTACAAATTCAGAAATTTTATTTAAAATTACACAAAAATATTAATAAATAATTCAAATGTATTGTATACATGAATCTTACAATATACATTTTTAATCTCTATTGATTCTTGAGACAAATCTGAGACAAAGGTCTAAATTTTCTACTCTTTAAAATCTAAAGTAGACATCATTATATTCTAAGAGGTTGCAGTGGACAGGTGCCAAGTCCCCAGTCAGTTAAACTCTTCCTACTTGGATGGTGATATCTGATAAACATATCAAGTGTGATGCTGTTACATGATAAGTTAAGTAGTGTGTAGAATGATGTATTACGTAGACTCTGTACATTTTAAAATTTTTAAAAATCAAAAAGTCATTATCCTATTTAAGTCACATCATCTTATTTAAGTCACATCACCTCTCTAACACATCACTTCAAACCCAACTCAAATCTAACCCATATTTCATAAAAAGCAAAAAAATGAACTTATTTAGTCTTCCCAAACTTGGCCTTAGTTTAGTTAGCTAGTTAGGATACCAAGGCCTTGTTTGGGAACATGCTTTTTTCGTAACTTTTTTGAATTTTTGGCTAAAATATAATGTAAAAAAAGTTAGTATGTTTGGGATGGCTTTTTGATTTTCTACAAAAAGATGTGCAAAAAGTAGAGAGAAAAGAAAATCTTTGACTTTTTGGTATATATTATTGGTTTTTTTATTTTTTTAGTAATTTTTTAACTAAAAAAGTCACTTGCCGAGGCCCAAGTTAATAGTTACATCACTTTAAGCTACCTATGGTTAGTTTGTAACATACATGATATATAAGAGAGAGATACAAGGATTAATTGTAATAACAACAAACAACCGTTCTTGAGAAATATAGAAATGATTATCTTTACTTTCTCTCTCTGCTTTACATTTTCTTCAATATCACTATTATTGATTAAATTTAACAACATAAATAATTTTTACAAAATAAGACATAGATATGAAAAAATAATATTTAAAAAAAATAAGTTCTATGTTCTTAATACGACTGATCATTATTTTTATGTCTAATATTTACTCTCTTGAAGAGGTACTTTTGACCTAATTTTGATCATATGCAAATGATCATTATTATATCCAATATTTACTCCCTTCAATAGGTCACTTCTTATCTAATTTTGATCTTAATTAATGTAGTATAAACAATGTTTTTTTTTTTTGGTGGATTTATCTTCTGGAAAGATGAAAACGGGAAAGAACGAGACCAACATATACTATTTATATGCTTTAAATTAATTTAGTAGATTTCGAAGTGTTGAAATGACACAATATATAAGAATTTTAGAAATTAAAATTTTTAATTTCTAAAAGTGAACATTTAGTTACAAAAGATAATTTTTATATAGTCACTAAAAGATCATCCTTAAAATAAAAAATAGGGCTTTTAATGATAAAATTTTGAAAATGTCACTAATAAATACATTTTTTGAAAGAAAATAATTTGATCTCAAAATGATTTTTTTTTTTTTTTTTGACAAAAAATTTGATTCCAAAAAAATAATAATTCATCACTAATGTCTAATTTTCGTTACTAAAAATATAATAACGACACTTTTCGCAACGAAATATTTGGTTCCTAAAAAATAATTTTGTTTCTAAATTTTGGTCTCTAAGACCTTAAATTTTTGTAGTGTGAGGAGTAAAAATTTAGTGTAATGGTGATACTGATGACATGGTATTACCAACACATAATAAAACTGTTGAAACTATAAGAGAATTTAGTTCTAAATAAGAACTCTTGTTGGGAAAAATGGTTTTATGGTGACTTTAATGTGAAATTAAAGTAGGTTTCAACCATTGGTTGAAATGAGATTAAATGAGTTTAGATTCATTGTAACAAGATCTTTACGCCACATAAAGAATGACGAAAAATCATTAATAATTAAATGGGAAATTGTCTTATAAGTTGGCCTTATGAATGAGGTATTGGGAATTGTGTATAACTATTAATCAAACATTGATTGTAGAGGAAAGTATTAATGGGTATTTAAACCTCAAGATTTTGATAAGGATATGAGCCCTTTGGGGGATCCAAATTTTTCAAAAGAAGGGAGTTATGAATACTTCAAGGATGGGCTTGGGCCAAAACTATGGTCCAAGTTGGTTATGCAAAAAATTGTCACACGCACGTGCCTCCCACCCAAGCTGGGTCCGGGTCTGTAGGTCATGGATCTTCAAGCTTGAGGCTTGCTGGAATGGGTTAGATTTGGGCTGGGCTAGATTGGTGGTTCACCAACCTAATTTTTTTGGGCCAAGTCTGTAAAGTGACTGCAGATATGTATTGTGTGTAACTCATACATTGAATCCCCATTAGTTTTGTGCATTACTCCAACAGTTTTGCAAGAGTAATGGGCTGCGTTGGTTGCTAGCTTTCATGGTTGGAGGCTCCTAACCTCTCCTCCGTGGTGTATAAATAGAGATCAATTTCTTTGGTTGTCAACACAACATTTTTTGCCTCCATGTTATATAGTCAGTCAATCAGTTTGCCCATATATTTTCCTTCCTATATGAGAAAGTATTGCCAGTGTCGATTCGCCAAAACTAATAGAAGGTGCTTCTGCGTTAGTAGGTTTAAGTCGTCATACCCTAGGAGATAGACGTTGACATACCTCCAGCACCCATAGTAAAGCGGTAAATCTGTTTTAAGGAGACTGTGATACTATACAGGCTTCGGTTTGATTCCTTGTCTTTCAATATTTATGTTCCATATGTATTTCTGTTCATCATGTTTCATTTTCTATAATTTAATTTATCAAACAAGAATTTATTTGTTTTATTTAATTGTATAATTTGTACAACAATCTTAAAATAGATGTTATATTTCTCATCAAATTGAACAAATAGATTACTAGATTACACTAAATTTATTTTTTATTGCTTATAGATTTGAACTCATGAGTTTTGTGTTAATACATTTTGTATGAGAGCATAACATGTACACTGTTTGCATTCATGAATTCAATTTCTTACTTATAATATTTAAAAAAAAAAAAAAAAGGAGTTTTCTTAAGTGTGCAAGTGCACACCATGTGCCACTTACACAAAAAGTGTAAGTGTAAGGTGTAAGTATAAGTATAAGGTGTAAGTGTAAGGTGTAAGGTGTAAGTGGGTTGCATATGGTGTGCAACCTCAAAAAAGGTGTAAGTGTAAGGTTTAATTTTTCACAAAAGGTGTAAGTGTAAGGTGTAAGTGTAAGGTATAAGGTGTAAGGTGTAAGTTGCACACCATAACCAAACCCAAAAAAAAATAATTGCATGCTACTAGCCCGCTGTTGCATACATGGTGTTTTTGCCTAGAAAGTCAAACTTATTATTCTACTAAATAATTTGTTGCATACACTACCTACGGTGTAGGGATATAATAATAGCCCGGCTCGACTTGATCCATCCAGACCCAGGCTTGGGCAGGCCCAAGCGGGTTTCGCAGGCTCCTGCCATTTTAGCGGACCGATCCATGGGCCAAAAAGTAAGGCTCAAGCCCAAGCCTAAGCCCACTCATAATAGGGCTTAGGGCTTGGGCTGCGGACCGGGCCTAGTCGGGCTTTTTTTTATTTTTTATATTAGGAATAAAAAATTTTAAAAAATTATACTAGAGTATTTTAATTAAGATTAGTGAGATATTTTGTTTGGTTATGTAATGTTTCATGGTGATATTTTGGCAAGTGCTGATTTTAGTCTAAAAGCCAAAAAGTCACTAAAAAAATCAAAAAATCTATAATTTTTATCCTGCAAACCTATACACTGTGTCTATAAATGTTTTAATAATTGTTTTTAAACCTACAAACCTATAAATGTTTTCAAGTTCAAGTCTATTTTAAAAAAAAAATAATAATAATAAACTAATAATTTAAACATGATTGATGCTTGTTAGTTTGCCGTCATTGTCACGGGTACAATGCACGAGTACAATGTCGTCATCGTCATTGTCATCGGTACAAAAATGAATTATTTATATTATTTTTTCATATCTTTTCGTAAAAAGCTAAAAAGTTCTTCTCAAATATACAAGTTTTTTTTTTTTTTACATCATATGTTAATCAAAAAGCCCAAAAGTTACTAAAAGAACATGTTCCCAATATTAATTATTTATATAAAATTTATTGAATGAATAATTTTTATTTCAAAATGAAATAAAATATTACAAAAATTGATATTATTAAATAAATTAGGTGTAGATTACTGATGATGGTAGAACAATTGCATCACTATAGGTCAAGTACATCCCAACTAGGTTGGCACCTACTAGCCTACCAATCATTTGCATTATACTCCACCTTAATAATCTAATACCAAAAAAAAAAAAAGAAATGAAATAGTAAAAAACAAATTGTTGATCAATCATCGGAGGAGACAGACATTTCCATCGCGTTACTCGAGAATATGTCATCCAAATCATTTTGAATCCACTCATGTTCATTATAATTTTGTCTTCTTGTAAGCGCATGTATATGATCTCTGGATATCATCAGTGCCTCAGCTATTTTAAGTGAAAGCCTGGTCCGATAATCGATCAGCACTCGTCCACCTGCACTAAAAGCTGTTTCTAAAGCAACTATAGAAATGTGAACGGTTAATATATCATGGGCCATCTATGAAACCATAGATCACATAGTTTCATTTTGTTTCCACCATTTCAAAATGTCAAAATCATCGAAATGATTCACTAACGGACTTTCCAAATAACATTGTAGTTCAAAACTACTTACACTTGTATGTTGAGCTATTCTTCTACTTTTTATTGCTGAAAAAATGCTTAATCTCCCGTCTCAAGATGATACTGCTAGTGTAGTGTGTGTAGGCGTATTTACAGATGTAGTTGCCCTGTATTCTTCAAATAATCTATTGCATGTTTGCATAATAGGGGCAAACTGTGTTTGATCAGTGAAAAGACGCTTTAAAAATTCTTATAAACCAATTTCTTTACACCTAGGATCAATTATTATGGCTAAATCTAATAGATGAGGCAAATGATTAAAATATTTATCAAATTTTTCTTTCATTGAAGTAATAATGGTTATATAATATTCATTACTCATATATTTTACGAAAATTTTAATTATTTTTGCTAGCATATGTAAAACAAATGGTGAAGTAAGAATATATATATATATATAAAAGAAAATAATTTTGTTGAAGTATCGAAAACTTTTAAAAAATCTTTACACAAGGCTACTTGGCGCCAATTAAGTTCTGTGAGAGTCAGTACTTCTCCTACTGATGTTGCAAAAAATAAATCTATTGCTCTGCTTTGTTTACAAGCTATTTTTAACATATTCTATGTTGAATTTCATACACTATCTACATCTAAAATTAATTTTTTAAATGACATATTTTCTCAGTAACAAATTTTTCCATATTCCGAAATTCGATTACCAGAAGACATAGTAGTAACAACTACATTTTTTATTACAAGTACAAAAGTCTCGTATACATACATAGCTTCTTCAACAATCAAATTTAAAATATGGGCACAACAACGAACATGAAATAAATCACCGTCAACAAGTAATTGTAAAGTTGATTTTAAATGAGCTACAGTTTGATTATAATATGATGCATTATCTAAACTAATTGTAAATATTTTATTTTGTAAAGCCCATTCAAATAATACATTTGTTATTTGTACATCAAGCGGATGATTAGTGTATAGAAGTTCAACTAATTTAAATGAAATAATTCGTTTATTTAATTTTCAATCATTATCAATAAAATTTGTAGTGATACATTGATATTCAAAACCATTATTTGACCATAGATCAAATGTTAAACATACTCTTTCGTTCAAATTTTTACAGATGTCAAATAATTCACTTTTAACATCCTCAAATTTCTTTAAAATTATGTTTCTAGTAGTATTTCTTGAAAAACTTTGATATTGCGGTGCAAAACTTTCATGAATCATTTCGGTAAAATCGAGACATTCACTAGTAGTAAAATGTTGTTCTTTTTTAATAATATAATCAAATACAGAATTTTGTGCACGTATATGATCATATGAAAATGTTTGCAAATTATCAGTTGATGAAGCCCCTAATTGCATTTGACTTCGAATATCAGGTTGTTGACTTTGTAAATGTTTGTTAGCATGCCTTTTTAGATGACTAGTACCCTCTGCAGATGCAGCACTAAATAAATGTGCAAAATATTTACATTTTGCTTTAAATTTAATTGTACCATCAGGATTCACTACAAGAAAAAGCAGCAATGGCGACTAAAACATTTAATTTCATCGCTGAAAGTTGCACAAATGGCGACTAAAATGGATTTAGTCGCCAAAAATGAAGACTTTTGCTGACTAAAATTCATTAGTCGCCGAATACCAGGGTTTTAGCGACTAAACTGGTTTTTGGTCGCCGAATCTACCAGTTTTAGAGACAAAAGGTTGTTTGGTAGCCAAAACTGACGATTTTTGGCGACTAAAACAATTTAGTAGCCAAAAGTGATGCTTTTGGCGACTAAAAACTGGTTTAGTCGCCCATTATAATTGTTTTGCCGACAAAAAGCAATTTAGTCGCTGAAAGATGAGGGTTTTTGGCTACAAAAAGAAAATTAGTAGCTAAAGGTCCAGAATTGCTGACTAAAATACACTTTAGTCGCCCAAAGTAGAAGTTTTGGCGACTAAAATTGAATTTAGTCGCCAAATGTGCTATCCTTAGGCCGGATTTCATTGTTTTAGCGACAGAAAAGAAATTAGTAGCCAAAAAATGGAGAATTGGCGACTAAAATTCAGATTTAGTCGCCAAATGTGCTATCCTATTTTTTTATAGTATATTTAATTTTTTACATAAAATATATTACATAAAAAAATTATTTTTATATATACAATTTTTTTTTTGCAATATAGTATATAAATAATATATGTTGCATTAATTTTCATGTGATGATAGAGTGGCGTAGTGGGGAGCAAGTGTTGCTAAAGGCGTAGTGGTGTCCAAGTGTTGGACGTTGCAAGTTCGAACCTTGGGAGAACCACCTGAGGCAATTTTTTTTTTTTTTAAATATAGTTTTGGCGACTAAACTATGTGGTCGCCAAAAGATTGAGGTTTTGGCAACAAAAATCTTAGTCGGCAAAGGTAAAAATTAAAAAAAAAAAATTGACTTTTGGCGACTAAAAGTTTAGTCGCCAAATGCAAAATTTCCAAAAAAGGAATTCAGTATTGCCGACAAATGAGTTGGTCGCTGTTTTACTTACTTTTGGCGACTAACACTCTTTTAGTCGCCAATTCCATCTGCGACCACATATTAACGACAAAACCGGCGACGAAATTATTTAGTCGGCGAAAGTGAAAATCCGACTTTTGGCGACTAAAAAGGGACTTTTGGCGACTAAAAATTTAGTCGCCAAAGGTGTTTTTTTTTGTAGTGATTATTTATAGATATTTTTTCAAAATATTTCCAAACACTACTACTTCTGCTCCTAGATGATGATCCAATTGTTGGAACATGGATATTAGAAGGAGAATCAACAGATTCATATTGTGTAGTATATGTATCAACATCGACATAAACATTAGGTATATTAAGATTCATAGTAATGTAAGTAAAACAATATATAAAAATTAACAATTAATTTAAATAATGTGTAAATACAATCAGTAAAAAATAATAATTAATGAAAAAAACGAGTAGATAATAAATTTAATTAATCTAATTAATGTTACCAACTGGTAAATGCGATACAGAAATTTGCTTCTTTTGATAAAAGTTTCTTGTTGCACAATTGTAATTATCACTTAGGGATGACACTTCAAAATTAATTGAGAGTTGAGAGAAATTGAGAGTTTAAGAGATAGAGAGAATTATTTGTTGTGAGATTTATTTTGAAAAATGAAAGATATTTATAGTAGTTTTAAAGAGTGAAATAAATTTATAAAAAAATATATACATATTACCCTATAAATTGTATCATTTGGTTTGAATTATGGCTGTTGGTTTGTTGATTTGAATTGTTTCTTTACACTCCATTTCTCTCTCTCTCTCTCCCCTCTCTTTTCGACTGCTATAATGCTATAATAGCAGTGCTATAGCGCTGCCGCCTGCCACACACAGCACTGCCATTGGAAGCCCACTCCCACACTCCATCTCTCTCTCTCTCTCTCTCTCTCCTGTGGCAGTGGCTAGGCTAGCTTAGGGTGGTGGGTAAACTATTATACTATTGTAAACATACTCTCTCTCTTTCTCTTGTGGCTAGGCTAGTGTAGGTAGGGGTGGTGGATAATTATTAATGTTATACTATTATTTAAAAATTATTTTTAAATTATTAATGTCATTTATTTAGTTATATAAATTTTTATTTCAGTTCTTGTAATTCAATTACAGATAATTGTATAAATTATTAATTATTAACTATTATGTTATTTTATTTTTTTATTTTTACAAGATCAATTTTTTTATTTTTTTATTTTTAATTATTTAATCGTTGCAAGTTATTTTTTAATTTTATTTTTCGAAATTTGACCATTGGTAGAGAGAGGGCCGGATGGGTGGATCGGGCTAGGTTGGGCCGGGCCACAAATGAAAGGCTCAGGCCCAGGCCCAAGGTACTAAGCCGGGCTTGGGCTCGGGCCGAAACGAGCCGGGCCCACCTCGGACCTCAGGCGGGTTTCGGACAGCCCACGAGCCTCGGACCATTTTTACACCCCTATTATGGTGCATGTGCTTTATTCCATTGTTTCACTATAAAGTCATGATTAGGAATTTACAGTAGTTTAAATATTCATATATTATTCATGATGTGTTCTTGTTTAATTGGCATGCTAATATAAAAAGATGCTTACTATTTCCTAAGTTTGTAATTTGTGTTGCATCTGTCATGTTGGGACATTTACAGAACCTGTTCAATTGTCTCTGACCTTTGTTTCATTGGTGAATTTATCATAAATAAATATATAATTTTTTATTATATCTCATGGGCATAATTCATAATTTTCTACCATGTTTTGCATGTCTTTTTATTTTATAATTTATAATTGCATGCTCATGAGTGTTTAATTTTTAGTTAAAGTTGTGATGCAAATTATTTTCTAGTTTTCTAGAATAATTGTAAAACAAAAAATAGTAAAAACGCAGCGGATGAAAAATATTTAGATCATACCTTTAGATGATTGAACCTCGTGGGTAAATCACGTGCTTTCTGAATGATTAATCAACCCAACAGTGGAGTGATATTACAGAATGAATATCACCCACACAATTCCTGATGCAAAAGACTTGATCGTTGTTTTTGGGAGAGAGTCGAGAGAGAGAGAGTTCGAAAAAGGTTATGGGAAAAATCCCATAACGATCTCGATATCGTATCATTCAATATCTGATATATAACCAAATATCTATCTTATCATATCAATTATATGATAGACATATATATATCTTGAGTGGTTATCCAAATAAGTTTGAATTAAAATTCAAACTTACATGGATAAGGTTCAAGAGGTTCAGGCTCAAAAAGCTCAAAGGGCCATGCCACATGGGCGCCCAATTTCTAACATCTCCCACTTGCACATGAGTTGGCATGACACTGCCACATCTCTATCTCAATCTCCCCAAAAATGAACAATCTCATACTAGCCAATGCACTGTGCGACTGCTGAGAACACCTGCATGTGGGAGCTCTATACTAGAAACTCAAAATGAGCCAGCATAGAGACATCAACCCAAAAGGAACAAAAATAGTGTCTCATATATCGCAGACCCATCTAATTACACCGGTCCAAAAAACATCTCTAATCCCTCAAAAAAAGAGTATGTTTGACCCTCTCAATTCTTGCAATATATTCACACTCAATTCGCCTCTCATACAGAGCGATGTGAGTTGCCGGCAATGAATATACAACAGTGGTGGTGTAACACTAGATGATCTTCCCTTTGCACTCATGCCATTTAGTTTAGGATTGACTGCTTTCCCAGTGATGTCCCTTAAGACCGAATCATACATAACCGCAGGTAACATACCAAAGTAGCAGAACATCAACCCCTTACCTTATGACATAGTCAAAAGTCACAAAAGGGTACATAAATGAAAGTCATATCAATAATGACACGTAAGACTCACACGGTGAGGAAACAGGGTTCCATTCTCTCACCTCATTACTTGGTCGCCAAGCACATGTAGTATGAATACATGCTACGGTGGAGTAACTCTTCCAAAAGAGTGACGTCATACTCGATACACCGTACAGATATTAGTCTAGTCGCTTAGCGCCTAACCGAATTCTCTATTTGCTCGCCTTCTAGGCGCCAAATGAGATCTCGCATCTGCTAATCATAAGCACAACATGGAAAGTGGGTACTAACATCCATGTTTGGTCCTTAACACGACCTCATCTTGGTTGTAACCAAGGCAACATCGTAGTGAATAATTTTAGCCTCTCTTGTTTCCAATCAAAAATAAACCACTAGTCTCATCCTTGCTCGCTCCCAAGCGCCAAGGGCGATTGCTCGTGTGAGTGAGCCAATCTTGCCTGCTAACATCATCATCTGCTAATCATTATGACACAAATCATAATAGTGTCAACATCCTATCATCTCAAAATAAGTGATCGATTTTTAAAAAAAATTGACCACAGCTTGCGCAATTCTAGATTCCAAACATAAGCCTTATCAGCACCTCTTGCGATAAGTATATACAACGGAATCCACCATGTGCACCTCACATGAAGTGATTCAAAATCACAATTCTAGATTCCAAACATAAGCCTTATCAGCACCTCTTGCGATAAGCATATACAATGGAATCCACCATGTGCGCCTCACATGAAGTGATTCAAAATCACAATTCTAGATTCCAAACATAAGCCTTATCAGCACCTCTTGCGATAAGCATATATAATGGAATCCTCCATGTGCGCCTCACATGAAGTGATTTAAGATCACTACCTCTTGCGCAATATCCTCTCTAAAGATATTTTGGTGATCAATTTGCGTTCATTCTTGATACGCCCAACTAGCGCAGATGCGCCCAAATAGCGCATAGAATCTTACAGTGAGCAAATTAATATACTACTAGTAAAGTATTTTATCCACAATCTAACAAGCAAGGTCAATGTCTAAACAATTCAATTGACCATTTACCAAAGATAATACTTATTATGCTGAATACGCCCACATAGCGTACTTTAGGCTCCCACAACAAAGAAAAGATCAAGGAATATAGGTCATTTGTTTATCTTAAAGACAATCCGAGGATTCACTCAATAGCTAAGGCTCTAGCTTTTACCGATAGGTAAGTCAATGGGTTTACGATTTTGCATCTAGAATCGTTTTAGGATATTCCTTATGTAAGTCATCGAAGACAAAACATGAATTCTCCCAAAACAATCCCTAAGGATCGTATATCCGAGCATATAAATTACATCACCCATGTCCATCACATCTAAAACAGAGGACTGCCCATCCTAGGTGGCGACAACCCTATAAATTCCTGGCTTATAATGACTAAGTAAGGAAAAACTTCTTTTGGACCATTGATCATGCCTCAGTGGTCTTCATCGATTATCGTTTGCCTATCATGGCTTGACGAAATCTAAGAACCACTATTTGGATAACTGTTTTAGGCTGTAAAAGATTTATTGGAACTAGCAACCTTTTTTTTGCGCTCCTAACTTTTCACCATAAAAACAGAAGGTAAATCCCTACGGATCTACTTATCCAATTCTCCAACGAGAAGTTAGGTCACAATGTCCACAAATTAAGGTTCCGAACTTATGTCAATCATAGCCTAAGTCAAAATAACCTCACTCCCTAAGAGGAAGTCAAAATAACCTCACTCCCCAGGAGGAAGTCTTCTTATGGTCTACACTTTCCTCAATGGTGCGACTTTTCAGTGTCTAGCGAGCCTTATGCCTCAACAATGACTATCCAAATTACGCATAACTTTAGAACAGTTTCGTGTCATAATGGAAAGTCAACCAAATTATAGAAATGGTTAATCCTCAAAGACTTTGTCTTAAACTGCGCAACATTAATCCACTTTCAAAAAACAGGAGACTAGAGCCTTTGGCATTATCCTAGGCTCTTTATCATCTTGCGGAGCAATCATGAATGTTTTCCTCTCAATCACCCAGTGATGACATGGAAATTTTCACATTCGCTACCACGCAATTAAGAATGTAGAGTATTCTCCTCTAATGGATTAATCCATTAGTAGGCATATCACTCCCACTGCCCCTAGGATATTGGAAATTTCTTTCCATTCTCAACTAGGCTACATAAAGCGCTATGCTTAGAATTCTCTATCTTATAGAGTTCCAAAACTCTATTCACGTCACCTTTACTAAGAAAACTTTATGTGACTTAGTTACACTCCCACAAAGCTGCTTACCTATATGCACATGACCCGGAGGGTGCACATGACAGCATACAATAATGCACCACGTGACCCTATGTGTTTACAAGACAGCATACAATAATGCGCTATAGAACCTTAGGTCTTAACTTCGCAATCTTATGAGAAGTAGAATAAAGATAAGTTTACTTGATTCTGAGATCGCCCATAGATGGCTCTCTGCTAACCCATTACTCAAAATGGAGTGTAAAATCGATATGGAGGGCATTTAGTTAGGAATATAGGCAAACTAGTGCAATTCCTAATTGGGAAACATTTTAGCCATTATCCACCTAACATTAACAATATTTAATTCCTTATCTCTACTACACCATTGTGTTTTTGAGTATTAGGAATAATCAATTTTCTAAGCATCCATTTCTCTTCACAGAGTTCTCTAAAATAACTCAAATAGATACTCGCCACCTTGGTCAAAACTAAAAGCACAAAAGCTGTTATCTAATTGATCTCAACCTCATATGTGCAATGTCAAAAATCATCTCAAAACTTTTTGACTTATGGGAGATCAAATAGTATTGACTCGAGAAATATCGTAATCTATAAATGTGTCGAGATTGAGGCTTAGCTATCATACCCTTACACATATCTAGTCACAAAAATCATAGTGGACTAAATGCGCCAATACAAATGACCTTCTATGGCTTTCCTACTTACTTGTGCGCAACCATTGCGAACAAAGTTACACATTCACATGAGAACAGATGTCATAAGCGAGTGGCCGAGAAGGCCTACTCAAACCATCGTGTCATCATCTCATTAATGTGATTAAGTATAATAAGCCACGGTTCATGACCAATGTCATAAACTAATTCCAATCATCTTTATGTGTGAGTTCTCGAAAACAAGTTTTAAAGGTTTAGGCCCAACTAGGTAATGACTCACAACTAACTCATATTTACTAGATCATAAAAGGATGTCATGGAGATTTCAAGCGCCTAAATCGCAAATTTAACTAGTAAGTGCTAATCCCCTACACCTTCAAGTCAATTTTATTCTCCATACACTTTAATACATCTAGTTGAAAAATGACGATACTCCTCTTGCCATATCTATTTCTCGCTTCATAGTTACTTGCAATTAATTCTACTATCCACAAGAAGGAGAGAATAAGCTATCAATCTTTGTGACTCTTGAAGTAACTTAAGCGGAATTAGGCTAAGGAGTCTAATTCAACACAATGCTCTCTGGCGATGCGTCAAATTCTTAGAGTCATAACAACCTTGTCGGCCTTGACCTTTTCATTACTATCTTTGCAACGTTTAGCTTAGTGGTAAATGTTATTCAAAAGCGTTAGCCTAGCTAAGGAATCATACAAAGAAGCCCCTCCTCATGTCTCACACCTAAGTGTGGAAACGATGAAGTGTCTGACTTAGACAAGTTGGCAATGCTCATAGATTTTGCAGCCACTAAGCGCTAATCTTTTCACTTAGTGTTAATAGATTTTGCAGCTTCTAAGCGCTAATCTTTTAACTTCATGTGATATTTCAATGCACACTATAATAGTGCATGAAATTTTGCTCCATCCACTCCCAATAATTGGGTAGAGAGCAAAACACTGCTCATACTGGCTACTCGTCTTACACTTAATGACTAATTTATTTAAGCTCGCATTTCTTGAATGACGTGACTCTTGAATGTTACTTCATCCAATGATGTAACATTATTAACAAGTCAAATTACAAAGTCAATCCGCGCAGCTCAATAGTCAAGATCATATACAGATCTATTGAGGGCTTACTAATTTTATAACTCCAAAATTCGCCAACCAAAACTACGTAGCATGCCGCTAACTATAGCGCACACATTAGTTTTAATTGTGCCAAATAAGGCAACAAAACCATGGCGACTTTGAGTCATGTTTCCTTACTTTGGCTCAATTAAGGTCTGACCTAAAGTCTCCAAGACTTTTGCTCATCTAAAGAATGGGATTATATTGTTCACATTTGAATATCTCTACTAAGTCTAGGTCAACCAAATTAACTTCCATAAGCTAAGTCAATTTAGAGAGAAATTCGCATTGGGATTAATTTGATTAGCATAATATAATTTTGCCGCAAAAATCTAAATTAAGTAGTGATAATATTACACAAGTCGCAAGATCGAAAATCCGCTAAGCTCGTAATCATCTCTTGCGCCACAGGTGACAATTATCCAAAATTTAATTTAATTTATCATAAAATATTGGTTTTCGAGTTAATCTACAAAGATTTCTCTCAACCGAATAACCTCCCACTGATTATGGCATATACAAAGCATGATAAATTCCATACAATAGCATCTTAATGTAAATTTACAAATAACTCATGCTATATTCATTTAATAATGGAATTCTAATAAATAAATAAATAAATAATCATGCTCCTCTAATTTCAACATATTAAAAATCCAAAAAATATGTTGTATTCAATATTCAGATTATGCCATAATTAAAGTGTACATCATTTTGAAATTTTTTGGAATTATTTCTGAAATTTTCTGGAATTTTAAATAACTAATAAACACACATAAAATTAGAAATAAAAATCCAGAAACTGATAAACTGAAACAATATTCAGATTATGCCATAATTAAAATATATATCATTCTGAAATTTTCTGGAATATTTCTGAAATTTTCTGAAATTTTAAATAACTAATAAACACACATAAAATTAGAAATAAAAAATCTAGAAACTGATAAACTGAAACAATTATACCAGTAAATAGTAAAACATTTCAGAAGTCCACAATAAAAATTTCAACCCCAGAAAATTATTTATGCAATACTAGAATCATTATAAAGCATAAAAAATGAATTATTAACACAGAAAAATATTTTCTATTTTCGTAAAATTTTTAAAATTTTACAGAAGATACAAAATTTAATTCTGAGTCTAACGGTACCAACCATGCTTAAAACAAAGCTATAACGAATAAATTATGGCCAATTAACGCATAATTGTAATTAAAAAAACAACAGAGCCTTAGAGCCAAGCCGGTCTTGGAAAAAGCTCGGCTCGCCTCGCTCCGCTCAACGCATTCGGCTCAGCGCTGGCGCATGGCGTGGCAGCGCACGTGGCGCGGCTTGAAGCGGCGCGGCTAACGCGCGCGCACGGAAGGGAGGGGACGGCTCGCGCGTGGGGGCGCGTGGGAAGCACGCCTAGCGTGTGAGGGCGTGGCGTGGCGCGCTGGTGGGCGCTGGCGGACATCATACGGTAGCGTGAATCACACGCGCCGCCTTCAGGTGTTTTGGTCGATTTACGTCTTTATCGGACTCCATTTTTCCCAATAAAAACATTTATGGCATTAAAAATGACATTTAAAGAACATAAAAATGAGGTATGTCACTCTCTCAATCTAATGGAGTTAAAATGCGAAAAACCGTGCACTTCATCTTCCTCCTCCATTAATATTCATACATATATCATGTATATATATTTATATAAAAAATATACACATAATTTAATGCATGAAAATAAGCACGAAAATACCTATATTTAAGGCTCTGACACCAATGTAAAACAAAAAATAGTAAAAACGCAGCGGATGAAAAATATTTAGATCATACCTTTAGATGATTGAACCTCGTGGGTAAATCACGTGCTTTCTGAATGATTAATCAACCCAACAGTGGAGTGATATTACAGAATGAATATCACCCACACAATTCACAGTGCAAAAGACTTGATCGTTGTTTTTGGGAGAGAGTCAGAGAGAGAGGAGAGTCTGGAAAAAAGGTTATGGAAAAAAATCCCATAACGTATCTGATATACGTATCATTCAATATCTGATATATAACCAAATATCTATCTTATCATATCAATTATATGATAGACATATATATATCTTGAGTGGTTATCCAAATAAGTTTGAATTAAAATTCAAACTTACATGGATAAGGTTCAAGAGGTTCAGGCTCAAAAAGCTCAAAGGGCCATGCCACATGGGCGCCCAATTTCTAACAATAATCAACATGGTTTTTATATTCTAGTTTATTTTACATGTTTATTGTGTAACTTAAATTTTCAATTAATTTTGGACTTTTAATTTTTATGTATGTAACTTGTTTAGCATTTTAATTTTTACTTAATTTTTCTATTCATTATATTGCTAGAAGGGTTAAATCCATTTATTTCTTTTACAGTTTTTTCCAATTCTTTGCTTTGTATTTTGTTGTGTTTTTGTGCTAACCTTCTTTACAGGAATACCTATGCGAAAGGGAATGGGAAAAAAATGCAAATCCAAATGAATAGTATTTAGGACTGAAAAACCACAAATTTGGACTACTAATTTTTTGTTGAACAGAAATACCAAAGTGAGGAACGAAGTTTTGGACAAATAAGAATCCTTATTTGGATTGGTTTCATTTTTTATAATTTGAAGCAATTTTTTGCTTATGTTTAGTAGTGGTTAATTACCTAATTTTTGAAGCAAGTTTGTTTGCTTGTAATGTTGGAAGCATTTTATTTGTTTCTACTTGTTGTAGCAATTTTGTTTTAATTGCTTATAATTTGTAGCAATTTTTTAATTGCTTGTTAGTTTGAAACTTGGTTTGGTTTAACCTAGTTTATCCCTTGAAAAAGTTAATTCTGAAAATTGTTCTCCATGGATTAGGAGTCAACATAGTAACAACCCCGACTTATGATTAACATTAATCCATGATTAACTATGCCTAACAGTAATTAAGGGGGAATTCTGAATTAAATTACATGTGTGTTGCATTATCTGTGTTTATATCTGTTTTACGTAAGAAGATCTGTTTGTGTCTTAGTTTCGATTTGTGAATTGAAGGCCTTATTGGCATCCGATATGGAAATTGATCTAAATTATGTGTTAATTAGGATTTATAGGATTTTATGGTAGGTTTAATTGAAATTCGTTTCGGAACGATTAAATAAGATTAATTTAATCCCACTTAGTTGCTTATGACTTAATAAACTAATTAGGCACCATTTCTTTTATAAACCCACTCATCTCTTTTCATATATTTTGATTACACCTTTGAGCCTACAATACACACACATGAGAGAGAGAGGGGAAAGGAGAATTGAAATCAAAAGCAAGAGGAAAGGAGGATTGCTAGAATTGTTGGCAAATTAAAGAGAATTTGGGAGCTATAACTTTCATACTTGTAAATTCAAGCCTTTAGGTAAGAATTTTGTCTTATAGCCTTGAAGTCTAGACTCTAATGCATAAAAACAAGAGAGTTAAGTTGATTAATGCAAGAATTGAGCTAAAGATTGGAATTGAGAATAAATTTGTGTTTGCATGTGCATTTCATGAAGTTTTAAATGTGTTTTCAAAGAATTCCCTCATGCATGTCTTGTATTCACTTTAATTTTGGGAAAACAATGAGTTTTATGTTGTTTGGTAACACTTGATCATGTTTTGAGAAGCTTTGGTTCAAAGAATTGTATGCATGTCATGTTCTTGAGTTAGTCTTGAGTTTCAAGTTGAATTTTGTACAATTGGCATGTCATTGGGCCATGATTTCTTGAAATGATCCTTTAAACATGTTGATTTATGAGTTTCTAAGTGTTTCCTCAAGTTTTGGCCTAGAAAAATGAAGTTTGATGCTTTAATGTTTGAGTTTGAGCTTGAAGATCAAATCTGGAAATTCCAGAGATTTGATCTACGCTCAAGCGGGGGACTCCACGCTCGAGCGAGCACTTTGAGTACGTGCACTTCCGCTCAAATGACGTGAGACGCGTTCGAGCGTGAAATGCATGTACCCAGAAGTTCATATGCTTTACAGTCCGCTCGAGTGAGGGACTTCACGCTCGAGCGAAGGTCTGAGTCTCACGCTTGAGCGGAGGTCAAGCGTCCGTCGAGCGTGAAATTCATGCATCCAATACTTTTGTTAAAATTTACAGTCTGCTCGAGTGAGGTAATTCACGCTCGAGCAAATCTTCACTTCTTGCATGTTCGCTCAAGCGAGGAAAGCCACGTTCAAGCGTGGACCCTGTTTTCAGCAAGTTTTGGAAAATGTTTTCAAGTGCATTTTTGCATCCTCATTCCATTCTAGGCATTCCTAGGCCATGATTAAGACTCCATAATGAGGTTAAAGGCTAGAAACACGCTAAGAGCAAAGAAAGTAAGTTATGTATAATTCGAATTGGTGTTTCAAGCGTGTTTTTGTTATGTGTTTGTGTAGGTCACGTGTCATAAACCATTTGATTAGTCTGCTCTGTTTGTCTACACCCGAAGCCAACTGTGAGTAATAACATAGTAAAGCTATATTCAACTTTATTTATTTTATGTATGATGAAATAAGATTTGTTTTCTGAAATGCATGTTTTGTACAATGAATGATTGTCCAATTTCTGACATGTATTTGTGGCATCCTTAGCATCATGTCATATATGTTAGCTGTTACCCGGTATCGGAGGTTCCATTATGGAACTTAATATGTTTGCACTTTGTTACCTGTACCGGAGGCTCCATCATGGGGCTCAGCATGTTTATTCTCTGTTACCTGGATTTGGAGGTTCCTTTATGGAATTGGTTATTCATAATCACCACATGCTCTGCATCTGTTCTGTATCTACTCTGTTAGTGCTAATGGATGTACCACGTATAATTAAGCATGAATTATGATTTCTGTATATGATTTGAACAAGAATATGAATATGAATCTGTTTATGAATCTGAATTATGATTTCTGAATCTGTATGGACTTCGTTCATTAAAACCCTTTACTCCGTTATTATTCACTGGGCTTCCGCTCACTGTTTATATTATGCATGTAGGTGAGCTGGCACGTGATCAGGGCCAGAGTTGATGGCCTACGTTTCAGTTTTGTCAGCCAACCTTTGCGCCTCCCAATGAGGTTCCTGATGAAGTCTAGTTTTGTGGCTGTTTTTGTAATCTGTATTAGATTATGTTTGTTTGTTAAGTTGTGGGCGAGATTTTTGTCATGTACGCCTATGTGTGTTGTGTAAATATTATGTTTGATAACTTCACTCGTATTTTATAAAAGTTTCAAGCTATTCTGTCCCATGTAAGTTATCACAGCTCATTGGACCTTGTCTATTTTGTATATTTGCTTCCGCAGCCCCTATCTATATATTAATCTGTCATGAGGCCTTTGGTAATCCAAGGATTACTGGTCGGTTGCGATGCTAAATCTATAGGAGCGGGTTTGGGTCGTGACAAACATGCTCTTGAAAGTTTTGTCTAAGGTTAACTTAGCTTTAAGTGGGACTGGTGTAACCCCCCTAGTCTTCCTAGAAACTTTTCTAACCATGTTCGATTCTAGGGTAAGTGGTGAAACTAGTTTTGAATTAAATTTCTAACTTTGGGATTTTCCAATGTTAAGTTTAATTTCTAGAAACACAGAATAGTGAAATTTTGTTGTATTTTTCAGAAATGACAACTGTCATTGATGCTTCTGCTACTAATGTTGGTAAGGATCAGAATCCCGGGGCAACTGGCTTGCCAACCCCTACTGTTGTGACCTCTGTGGTCAACCCTGTTGCTGCTCCTGTTGTTCTGGGAGGCCCGTTCAACTATCATAAGTGCTTGGAGAAGTTCACTGGAGTGAATTTCAAGAGATGGCAGTAGAAGATGCTATTCTACCTAACTACTCTAAGCCTTGTGAGGTTTTTCAGTGAGGATCCACCAGCCGTGGATGAGAATAAGCAAGACAAGCAGAAGCTCATGGCTCTAGATGCTTGGAAGCAATCAGACTTTTTTTGCTGGAACTACGTTCTGAATGGCTTGGCAGATGCACTTTTCAACGTGTTTTATGCCAAGAAGTCAACAAATGAGCTGTGGGATACTTTGGACAAGAAGTATAAGCCCGAGGATGCAAGGATAAAGAAATTTGTTGTTGCTTGGTTTCTGGACTTCAAAATGATGGACTCAAGTCATTAGTCAAGTCTAAGATTTCCAAGTAATTCTGCACGAGATTCATGCAAAGAGAATGTTCTTGAGTGAATCATTCCTGGCAACTGCGTTGATTGAGAAGTTGTCTAACGGTTAGAAAGACTTCAAGAACTACTTGAAGTATAAATGAAAGAAGATGACGGTCGAAGAGCTCGTTGTCAGGCTCCGGATTGAAAAAGACAAGAGGAGGAAATGAGAAATTACCTCCACTGTGAAAGCAAATGTGGTTGGACATGACCAGTTCTCGGGGGTAAAGAAGAAGCCACCGAGAAACAAAAGCTCAAAGTTGGGGGCTAGAGGTGGAGTCTCCAAAAGGGCGGTCTATAAGCTGCAGGAATTTACTTTTAGGTTCAATGGAAAGTGCTTTAATTGTGGAAGCAACGGGCATCGGGTGGTTGACTGCCGCAAGAAGAAGAAACCCTACAAGAAGTACCATTCACAAAATAAAAGTTGTACCCACTGTCACGACCCAAACCCTCTCATATAAGTTTAGCATCGTAACCGGCCAATAATCTAGGGATTACCAAAGGCCTTTGAACAAATTAAACAAAATACAGGGCTAGCGGAAGTAAATATAAACATATAATGTCCATAGAGCTTTGTAAACATACATGGGACTAAAAATTTAAAAACTTATATTTACATATATATATGATGTCATCAGAATATCAACCTTACGTCGTCCTAGATACAGATAAACCAAAAGCTCGTCTAAACAAACAAAAGAAAACAACTTAAAACTTAAACTTGCATCATGCCCACAAAACTCGGCCATAAGACATTTCGGGACCTCCTCAAGAGGCACACTGGTTGGCTAACACAAACAGATCTCCAAGAAATCCTCACTGAGCTTGGTCTCGCGCCTGATCACCTACATACATACGTAATACAATGAACTGGAGCCCTGTGAATAACAACAGAGTAAAGGGTTTATGAATGATGTCCATCACAGATTCAAAGATTAGAGTTTATATCAAAAACAGATTCATATACTTGTTTAGATTTCAAATCAGAAACAGATTCATATTCTTATATTGAATTCGTAAGCAGTTATATATGGTTACATCCATTAACTATCAGATCAAATTGGTCATAAGACCCACATGCTTGGTTGGTACCGATAACCATAAAGGTCAACATCATTGTGCACATATAGCCATGGTATTGTTACCTCTAGGTGAGGGCCACGTGAACACAGGTGTCACGACCGAAACCCGACCCTATAGGTTTAGCGTCGTAACCGGCCAGTAATCCTTGGATTACCAAAGGCCTCTTAACAGAATAACATGTAATTAGGGGCTGCGGAAGCAAATAGCAATTAAACAACTTCCATTGAGCTGTGCAGACTTATATGAGACAGAAAAAAAATTTTAAACTTTATATACATATATACACAGATTAGATAAAGAGAGACTTAGCCCTATTTACAAAATACTCAAGACTTGTCTAACCAATCAAGAAAACAAAACTTAAACTTTAAATTACGTAGCCATAATCACTTGACATATCCGGAACCTTCACGGAAGGCACATAGGTTGGCTAACAAAAACATATTCCAGGCAGATGTCTTTAAGCCTGGTCACACGTCTGTTCACCTATATACATAAATAATACAGTGAGCTAGAGCCCAATGAATAATAACAGAGTAAAGGGTTTTAATGAATGATGTCCATATCGAATTTAGAAATCAGATTTCACATCTCTTATCAAATCAGAAGCGTAGTCATGTTCATGTTCGTATTCGTATCAGAAATAGAGTCATATTCATATTCATATTCAAATAATGTGTGGTACTTCCTTTAGCGTAGCATATCATGTTGGTCAAGCATATCAAGTTCCATAATGGAACCTCTAGTACCGGGTAACATATCTCATACGTGGGCCACGGTATTGTTTCTTCCGGGCGAGGACCTGTGCCACGATATTGTTTCCCCTGGGCGAGGGCTTGGGCCACGGTATTAACCCCTAGGTTAGGGCCTCATGACCATAAGCTACAGTATTATATCCCCTGGGCGAGGGCCTCTACTAAGGATACCACAATTACTTTTCAAAGAAAATTGGACAATCATTCATTCATATAAAACATAGTATTTCAGAAACTTATCATCTCATATCATCATAAAATAATTAAAGTTAAACATAACTTTACAAAGTTATTACTCACAGATAGTTGCAGAAGCAGATCAGACAGATCACAAATTAGGCAGACAATAGCGCGTGACCTACACAAACACATAACATATACACATCGAAACACAATATCAATTCCTTAATTAAGCTTGACTTTTCTTGTCTTTTTCTGCCCAAGTAGTCCAAGATTCTACTACATGTATTCTTCCTTTAGTTAAATGAATCGGATTTTTATTTCACATATCCTTTCATTACTAAATCATTCTTTTCTGAATAAACCAATTCCTCACTTGGCTTCTTAATCAAGTATCACTTAATGACTTATTCTTTAATCAGCTAATTAATGTTGATTGTTAACTTATTAATCCTTATAGAGCCATAAAACATGTCTAGAATGCTTTGGAAAGAGATGAGAATAAAAATGTGAATTAAATGCGATTTTTCAAAATATGCTGAAAATAGGGTCTTTGCTCGAGCGCCACTTTGGTCGCTCGAGCGGACTGTAAAATTTGAAAAACTTCTGGGAGCCCGATTTTCACACTCGAGCGAGACTTTCCTCGCTCGAGCAGACAGTGTAAATTCTGAAATTTTCAGAATTGTAATTGAAGTTCAGATTTGATATTCAAAGCCTCAAAACATGTATTTGTGGTACACAAATATGGAGAACCAATGTATAATTTAGTAAATACTCTCAATTAGAAATTATTTATTCAAAATCATGCTCCAATTGTCCAAATTTAGTTTTAACTCAATTCCTCTATATCAAGCCAAATTCCAAACCCAAAGTGATTAATCTCTAAATTAGTCTCCATAAATTGAACATGGCTCCAATTTCTCATTTTCTTTAGTTACATAAAATTGACTTCAAGCTCTTTTTATTTTCTTTTAAAACATGAAATTAAAGTCACAAACTCCTTATAAAATTATTCACTTGTATGAAATTGACATCAAAATTACTAATTTTATATTTTTATAAATTTTCCCAACTAATTTCCATAATCTTAAACTTAACTTAATTTGTAATCTCAACTTAATTCATAACCATAGGTGTTTCAAAATATGCTTAATTTAAATAAAATCTTAAATTACATTACATGCATGGATTAAAAATCTAATTATAAAATCAAAACTTTATCTAACATTAGGATTAATTCTAAATTTCCATAAACTTGATGTTCATAAAACATTTCATTTTTCTCTTCAAAATATGAATTTGAATGGCTTAATTTCTTCAAAATCCATGATGCATGTAAATATAGATTCAAATACTCATAGAATTCCCTCATGCATGTAACAATGGAACTTAATTTCATATAAGATATGCAAAATCAAATCCAAAATAATTAATTTCTAAGTTGATTTCCATAATCATTAACCTAACTCATTTGCATGGGTCAAATCTTTAATAAACCCTTGTTGCATGTAATTTATAGAACTTAATTCAAGAATAATTCTCTAAATTGAACCCAAATTTAACAAATTAAAAGAATCATAACTCATGTTTTTCAACCTAACTTGATTTAACATACATCCAATTTCTATGAATTTATGATTAATCCTCAAATCTTTATTTTTAATCTTCTCAAAATACACCTTGAATAAATTTTTGTCTAGATTAAGTAAACAACACTAGAAAGAGGATGAAATTTCTTACCTTAGAGTGAATTTTCCATAATTTTTAGCTTAAGTTTTGATATCCCGCAAGGCTTTCTTCTTCCCTTTTCTTCCTCCCTCTTGGTCTCTCTCTCTCTCTCAGTCGTGCTCTGTTTTTTTTCCATCCACACAAGACTTGATGATGTACATATATATTTGTTGCCTTAGACTTAACACACCAACATTCCTTTGTAATATATATAATTTATTAAAAATAAATTAATATATCATTCACATTTAATTTAATTAGACATCATTTAATTTTAATTAATCTTAATTAGCCCAAACACAAATCCCACATAAATTAATTAGTCTAATTGACTTCCTTTAGAGTCCAATTGACTGTATTTAAATTTATTAATCTGAATCAGATTTTAATCAAACTCCCAAAAAGGCTCCAAATTTTCGTCGCTTAAATTACATATTCAAATTGAACACCCCATAAATAAATTTAATTCGTAATAATTACAATTCTCAATCTTCATAATTTAATTAACTTGATTAACTCCAATTAAGATCTAATTAATCGAATCTCAATTTTACTAAGCTGAATCGAATATTTAATTAAACTCCCAAATGGGTCCGTAATTAAGATTAAATCGATTCAACTTCTTAATTTCACTTCCTTAAGCCATTTGGACCCTTAATTTCTAATTCCAAAATAAGTACTTAGGCCTCGTTTGGGAACAGGCTAATTTAGTAACTTTTTGGCTATTTGGCTAAAATATGAGCTAAAAAAAACTAGTATTTTTAGCTTTTTACGAAAAGATGTGCAAAAAGTAAAGAGAAAAGAGAATCTTTGACTTTTTAGTATGGGTTGTTGGCTTTTTGGCTAATTTAATAACTTTTTAACTTTTTGGCTAAAAATGAGGGTTCCCAAACGAGACCTTAATAAAACCATAAATGAATCAACCTCCATAATTTTCGTAAAACCCAAATTAAATTAGAATAATTGGCAATTAAATTTCAAATCACCTTAATTAATTAAGTGCTAATCATTATACGCGATGGGGTCGTTACAACAGGCCTCGGTATTGTTTCTCCCGGGCAAGGACCATATGAACATAGACCACGATATTGTTACCCCCGGGCAAGGGCCACATGAATATTGGCCACGGTATTGTTACCCTCAGGCAAGGGCCACATGAACATAAGCCACGGTATTGTTACCCTCTGGCGAGGGCCACGTGAACTAAGGATGCCACAAATACATTTCAGAAAACTGGACATTCATTCATGATTCACAAAATAATATTTCAGAAAACAGATCATATCATATCAGTCAGAAAATACTTATAGTCAAACATAGCTTTACAGAGTTATTACTCACGGATAGCTCCAAACGCAGAATAAACGGATCAGGCAATTCAGATGGACTGTGGCGCGTGATCTACACAAACATGTAACATATACACAATGAAACACACACTTTGTTGGTGTTTAACTTATTATTTTTCTTACTTGGTGTGTTTCTAATTCTTATCCTCATCATTATATTCGAATTAAGGCTTCAGAATGACTAAGATGTAATGAGGATGCCAAAATGTAAGTTGAAATACTTAGTTAAATTTTCAAAAATAGGACAGTTTGCTTGAGCGCAACTTTGGTCGCACGAGTAGTCTGCAAGGTCTGCAAAAGTATTGGTTGCTTGATTTTTACGCTCGAGGATCGCTTGAGCCAAAGATTGAGTAAAAGTGGGTTTACTCGAGTGCACACTTTGTCGCTCGAGCCATTGTGCAATTAACTGCAAAACTTCTGGGAGCTTGAATTCACGCTCGAGCCAGCTTTTGGTCGCTCGAGTTAGGGTTCAAAACAAAGGGTGGTCGCTTAAGCATAAGTTTTGTTGTTGGAGCGATGATGCAGAATTCTGGAATTTCTAGATTTTGGTTCCAAGTTCAAAACATCAGTTTAAAGCTTCAAACCTGCTCTTTTGGGCCAAAAACTTTAGAAAACACTTGAAAACTTGTATATCATCATAAATTGAAGATCATTTCACAAAATCAAAGCCCAAAAGTAAGTCAATTCTTCAAAACCAAAGCAAAACTATGCTCTTCTTTACATGCTATGCTCATGTATGAATTGATACAAATTCTTTCTTTCCAAAACATGATCAATTGAGGCAAAATGATGTAAAACATGACGAATTATTAAAACAAAGGCAAGATGAATACATGAATGTGAGAATTCTTGGAAAACAACTTCAAAATGTCATGATATGTACATGCATGCATGAATTGGTTCCCAATTCCATTCTTTAGATCAATTCCCATGCTAATACACCTATTCCACTTGATTTCATGTACTTAACAACTCGATTATATAATCAAAGGAGTTAATTCCCACCTTAAGCCTTAAATTGGCAAGTATTGAAGCGAAATTCCTCAATTCCCTCAAGTTTCCTCTTAATTCTCTATAATTTTCCTTCACCAAGCTGGAATTCAATCTCTCCTTGATTTTCTTTTCCTCTCTCACGTTTTGCTCTCAAAAGGGGAAGAATGAGACCTCTAGAAGTTGTATAGGCCTTATATAAGCTTACTTAACACTCTTTAATTATGGATGATTACAACTAATCAAGCTAGCTTAAATTAATCACTTTATTCTAATTATTTAGTTTTGAATCAAATTTCAATTAAACTTATCATAAAATTTTAAAAATTCTAAATAACACATAAACTTAATCAATTTCGTGTTTGGATGCCGATAAGGCCTTTAATTCGCGTATGAAAACAAAATTTTAGACAGATATTCTTACTTTTGACAAATATAAATACACATAACACATAGCACATGCAATTAACTCAGAATTTCATCTTAATTACTTGTTAAGCATTCTTAATCAGGGATTATAGGCTAATCATAGGTTAGAGTTGTTACACCTACATAGCTAAAATGGAGGATCTATCACAAGATATAGACAAATGCATCTGTTAGTTATCGTCTCAGAGGTGAACATGGTGGGGTCTAACCAGAGGAAATGGTAGGTGGACACTAGGGCCACTTGCCACATCTATGCGGAGAAGAAGACGTTCATAATTTTTTAACCGATTTCGAATGGTGAGAAGTTGTTCATGGGGAATTCTACAACCTCATCTATTGAGGAAAAAGGCAAGGTGGTCCTGAAGATGACTTTAGGGAAAGAGCTGACTCTGAATGATGTCCTGTTTGTGTCGGACATTCGTAAGAACCTTGTCTTGGGGTCTCTCCTAAGCAAGCATGGCTTTCGCATGGTGTTTGAATCTGATAAGTTCGTGTTGACCAAGAGCGGAGTCTATGTGGGGAAGGGATATATGTCAGTCGGTATGTTTAAGCTCAATGTATTATCCCAAAAATAAATGAAAAATCCTCTTCTTCTGCTTGTATGCTTGAGTTCCCTAAATTGTGGCATGATAGACTGGGTCATGTGAATTTTGACTCTTTGCGTAGATTAATTAAGGTAGATCACTGTAGACGTTCCCGAATGTCCCGGGAGGGAATCCCATTTTGTTCATATGGGCTCACTACAGTTCAAGACTCAATGTCACGGTCCTGTATCTAATCTCGTAGAGTGCAATGCAAGACCGATGAATTATCAAAGAGTCCAAATCCGGCAAATTGTTTTTGAAAACAGATTTTTTGAAAGAAGTGCCAAACATGGACTGCTTTGCCAGATACAAAGTCGCCACCTAAATATTTATTTTGGAGGAATTTAGAAAACCCTGACTCGTTGCCTAAGACCATGTGTCCGTCATCACCAAAGTTGCCTCGATTCGGGAACTTGGGTACGATTGGGGAAGGTCACTTCATGAGCACCCCCGCTCGCCCGATCAAAGATCGGCCTCTACTAACCATGATATCGAGTTTTGAAAACATTATGTGCTCTTATTTCGGTTATTAGCCTACATTTACTACGTGATGCGCATAACATACAAATATAGACCGAATCACCTGAATTGGAACAACACATCTCATGTTTGTTTTGAAAATGGTTTGCTACTCGCAAGTAGGCTAAAATGTGGATTTGCCACTCTCAAGTGGGCTTAGAAAACATGATTTGCCACTATCAAGTAGGCTTAAAACTCACAGTCAATGAATTATTCCAATTCGGATAATCCAACCTTCACCCACAGGCATTCAGACAGGTATATCACATAAGCACATAGCCTCATGGTAAGTATGCTATCATGGCAGTCACTCACATACATACAAGGATGCTAAAGCATAAAAGCTTACCTAGTACTCCAAGCCAAAACAGAAGCTATGTTAGAAATCAATGCATGATCCTAACTATACAGAAATGACTAATGCAACACATGCAAAATGCAACTAGAAATAGGCTTGGCTATCCTAAAAATGGCATATGAGATGCTACAGCTAACACGTATTCAACTTGGAATTGAAATATAATGCATTTAGTATGATGCGCTGAGCCCAGTGCATGCAAGACAGATGAATGGATGCAAACATGCGAGCATAAGTATGCTGATTGAAACATGCCCTAATCTAACCATCATAAGCTGATAAATAAAAGGGAGAAAGACGTGTGGTAGGAAGACATACATCACACACACGCACACTTATTACAATTGTGCCCTCGCTCGAAGGGTCCAAATAAATAATACAGTCCAAATAAATAATTAAATATTACAAAACCCTAATTAATTAACAAATTAACTAGGAAAGCAAAATAAACTAATATGCAAATCCATGGACCGCCTCAGCTCTGTTCCAAATGATGAAAGATGCATGCATGCTCGCGTCGCCTCATCGGAAAATTCCTTGCGATGCCCCGATTTGCCTCTGTTTGCAATTAATCCTGGAATGCTGTGCAAAGCTCTAGAAGGCTGCTGATTTCTGGTTTGCTATAACAGAGAGCAAGAAAGGGACATGGCAAAGTATTTTCACATATGTATGCATACCTCGATTCTTGTGCCACTAATCACGCATCTCGATGCATGATGGCCGAGGAGTCGAATTGCATGACTCGATGTGAAATGAATGCACATGACAACACAACAAAGCCTAGACTCCATCATGGGTAATCCGGAGTGTCGGCGACTGAGAATTGAGACACGTTCCGTCACTTGGAGTACGAAACGTCCCTCATTTCCCGTGTTTGGACTAAACCCTACTCCAAACACAATGCAATATGCATGATATGCATGAATGCATACATAATGCGCGTGATATGACATGGCATACACAATGCTCTAACATGCAACCTAGCATACGCAATGCTATGGACTAAAATGGCATACACAATGCACGATGGACTTACACCAATATGAGTGGACCTCAGCCACACTTACGTTAGTGGCCATATGATGGAAATGAGACAACCGAAATACATGCAAATATGCACGGATGCAAAGGACCGATCCTAAGGCATAAGATGCAACTTTAACTAAGCATGGCAAAGGATGAAACATGGCATAGAATGGGACATGATACAGCTCTGAAATGGCATAAAAGATGGTCCCGAACACATGTAAATATGTCACACAATGTATGCTAGGTGGCTCGGGTACCGAAACTAGTGAAGCGGGTAACACTAGAGGTACACAAAGCAATGCACGAATGGCAAAACCAACCCCAAACAGACCCTAGGCAGGTCTGAAACAATAGGGAAATGGCCTAAAATGATGGCTCGGAATGCAAAGAAATGGAGCTCATTCAATGGTCGGTAAATGAGGCATACAAGCCCGACTCTCAAACGCATTTAAAGAGTATAAAACATGACAATATGGCATTCAAACAAGCTCTAAAATATGATGTATAATGGGCCCAAAACATGAACACATCTCAGTATATGCATGTAATGAGCCTCAAAACTCAAAGTTAAGCATGGGTATTGAACTACAAGCATGCAAAACAAACATCATTCAACCATGAGACCCAAAAACAAAGCTAGGGCAGTCCAAAATATGCACAAAATCAGTTTAAGGCAAGGCCAAAAGAGCTAAAATCAAGGGTCAACAAAGCATGCGAAATAAGCTAGTGAACCATGATTTACACTACAAGTATGTGAAGCACATGAGGGCTCACCAAACCAGCCAAAAACAGAAGTATGCCATGCTAAAATATGCCCAAAAACCCATGAAAACTCAGTCAACACATGTTAGAATGAGGTGCTCCTTTGAGAGGCCACGCAAGGGGTTGTTCCACACATATATGACGGACACACAAAATGGAAAAACCACCTCTGGACAGAGGTTATGAGGGTCTTAAAACCCACCAAAAAGGCCCTGAAATTAGTCTAGGAAGCATGCAAGTGAAAGCCCCTTTGAAAGGCCTTGGATATGATTGTTCTACACATTCATAATAGACACTTTATATGGAAAAATGGGCTCTGGACAGAGCTAATGCAGACCTTAAAACTCACCAAATAGGGCCTGAAATATGGCTTTGAAACATACAAATAGGGGCCCCTTTGGAAGGCCAACAAAGCTAGTAAAGAGAACAAGGGGTGAGAGGGTCACCCCTCTCTGATTTTAGGGCTCAAAAACACATATTAGCCACTGAAAATCCACTGGATTTCAGTGGCTAAAAGGTCAAACCAAGGCCATCAAAAATGCTCTAATACATGGCTCAAAACATGAGAAAATGAAGCATGCACGGAGGAAGGTGATCCCAAACAGAAAAATGAACTAGAACAAACTTGAAGAGAAGCTCAAAACAAGACTTTTTCAGTTTATAACAAAGCTCAAAAATGCTTGCAAGTATAGCTAAAAGATGGATCAAAATAATGCTCAAAAAGGGAAAAAATGATTACCCTTGAAGACCAGCAGAAACCAGCAGCCTCTGGACCCAAAAACCTAACCTTGAACCTCTGAAAATACCCTCCAAGGACCTTAGGTTGATGATGGAAGTGTTAGGCTATGAGAGGTGGTGCAAAGGGGCCAAGAACCAAGCAATTTAGAGCTCAAAAGAGAGAGATATAAAGAGAGATATATTGTTTAGCCCTAGTAATTTTCTGAACCAGCACAAAGGAGGGAGAGGCCCTCCTATATATACAAAGAGGTCTAAAGCTTCTCTTGGAAGCTAAAAACAACTTTGAAGATCCTCCATACACGTGTATAGAGGATGCTGCAAATGGCTCCCAGCTGGCACAGCTGGAACACACTCAGAGAGACAAAACAGAGGGTAGCTGGCCGACCAGGTCAAAAGGGTCAAGGTGGTCGGCCACCCCTTAGGATGAAACCCCAGAAGTTATCTTTCCAATGGCGCAAACCTTGCATTAAAATTCCTCCTGTGCAAAAAGTTATGCCTGTTTTGGTGAAGCCGCGCAGATTCGGTCTAACCAGATTGATGCCCTACTTCAACCAATCATATCTCCCCCACCCGAACTTGGCTTTAGGAGATTCTTGAGTGAAAAATGAAGCCCCAGAAGTAAGATTCCCAACGGTGGTGGCCTCATATCTTAAATCCAAGTATGCAAATGAATAAGCCCGATTTAGCGAGGACCGCTCGACTTTTTCTCTCATTCCCATATTCATGCCGAACCACTTTTGACCACCTAAGTGGTCGGCCATCTGATTTTCTGGTCTTCCATGTGGCCACATTGAAGCCCCAGAAGTTAGCTTTCCAATGGCGCCAACCTTGCATCAAAATTCCTCTTGTGCAAAGAGTTATGCCCGTTTCGGTGAAGCCATGTGATTTGATCCTACCCGGATTCATGCCAAACTTCTCCCAAACTAGTTTTCCTCTCTCTTCTCCTCTTTTCTTCAACTCCAAACCCCTAGACAAGGTGTTTTGAAAGATTTTTCAAAGATTTCATCTCTCTTTCATTCATTTCCACTTTGTCCTTGCTCGGTTTACCGAAAAGCGCAACATTTGACAAAATGCGAGCCTCGGAACATCGTAAAACCTTTATTTCAAAAACGTTTTGAAAGAGAGGGTTTTAAGGTCTAAAATCTTTTTGATCAAGATTTTTTTGGTCCAAAAAGGGGTATGAAGTTGAGATTTGACTCTCTCATTGCCGAAGAAACTGAACCTTTCCCCTGCACACCTTTCTCCACCATGTAAATCATCAGTTGCGTCCAAGTCCTAAGGGCAGTCAAAAATGGGGTGTCTACAATCACATACCATATTTCAAGATTAATTCAAATTACAAGTTTGAAACTTGTGTAGAAGCAAAATTGACTAAGACTTCATTTCATTATATTAAAAGAAGTACCGAGCCTTTAGATTTAGTGCACAGTGATGTGTGTTACTTGAAATTCATATAATCACGTAGTGACAACAAGTACTTCATCACTGTTGTTGATGATTACACTAAATACTGTTATGTGTATTTGCTTAAAAGCAAAGATGATGTGATTGATAAGTTTATTCTTTTGAAGAATGAAGTTGAGAATCAACTAAGCCGAAAAATCAAAGCTTTAAGAAATGATCGTGGTGGAGAATATGAATCGCCGTTTATTGAGACTTATACTCAATATGGAATTATCCACAAAACTACAACGCTTTATTCCCCTCAGTCAAATGGTGTTGCTAAGCAGAAGAATAGAACGTTAAAAAAAATGATGAATGCAATGTTAATAAATTCTGGGTTGCCACAGAACTTGTGTGGGGAAGTAATTCTCTCTGCGAATTACATTTTAAATAGAATACCTCGGAAGAAAGTAGACAAGATTCCATATGAATTATGGAAAGGTCGCAAGTCTTCTTATAATTTCCTATGAATGTAGGGGTGTCTTGAAAAAATGGCGGTACCTGCACCCAAGTGGGTTAGGATAGGTCTGAAAACCGTGGATTGTATATTCATTGGTTATGCACAGAATAGTAGTGCATATAAGTTTCTTATACACAAGTCTGATATTTCAAATATACACAAGAATACCATAATGGAGTTAAGAAATGCGTCCTTCTTTGAGGACGTATTTCCCTGCAGAACCCGAGGAGAGGATCAAAGTTCTGAGAAAAAACTTGAAGATGATCAAGTAAATGATCAAGATAAGGAAGTAACTAAGCCAAGAAGGAGTAAGAGGGCTAGGACTGCCAAGTTCTTTGGTCTGGACTTCTTGACTTATATGTTAGAGGGAGAACCTTGAACTTTTCATGAAGCTGTGACTTCACCTGAAAGCCCCTTATGGAAAGAAAAAATTAAGAGTGAAATTGACTCTATCTTACAGAACCATACTTGGGAGTTGGTTGATCTGCCTCAAAGCAGTAAGTTCTTGGGGAGTAAGTGGATCTTTAGAAGAAAAATGAAAGTGGATGGGTCAATTAATAAGTATAAAGCTAGGCTAGTTATCAAAGGATACATGCAGCGAGAAGGCCTGGATTACTTTGATACGTATTCACCTGTGACAAGGATTACATCCATTCGCATGGTGATTGCGATAGTCACTTTACGTGGTCTAGAGATACATCAAATGGATGTAAAGACAGCTTTCTTAAATGGAGATTTAGATGAAGAAATCTAACTGGAGCAACCCGAGGGGTTTTCAGCTCCAGAGAAAAATAAAAAAGTCTATAAGCTTGTCAAGTCATTATATAGTTTGAAGCAAGCTCCTAAGCATTGACATGAAAATTTTGACAACACTATGTTGTCAAATTGGTTTAAAATCAATGAGTGTGACAAATGTGTATATGTCAAAGACACAGTTATGTCATTTTGTGTCTATACGTTGAGGACATACTCATTGTTTGTAGTAATGATGAAATGATTAGAACTACCAAGAGATTGTTAAACTCTAAGTTTGACATGAAACATATGGGCTTTGCAGATGTCATTATGGGTATTAAGATTACCAGAACATCTGATGGTATTATACATTCTCAGTCTTACTATATTGAGAAAATACTTGAGAAATTTGGTAAATCAGATACAAGTGTGTCTAGGACATCGGTAGACTTGAATCTACACTTGACCAAAAATAATGGTGAGAGTGTTTCTCAGCTAGAATATTCTCAGGTCATTGGGAGTTTGATATATCTAATGAGTTGCACAAGGCTAGATATAGCCTACTCTGTTAGCAGGCTTAGTAGATACACGAATAATTTGAATACTACTCATTAGAAGGGCATTATTCGGGTGTTAGGTTATCTACACTACACCCAAGATTATGGACTGCATTATACCAGATACCCAGCGGTACTAGAAAGGGTATAATGATGTTGATTAGATATGTGATATAAAGAACTCCAAATCCACTAGTGGTTATATGTTTACCTTCGGAGGGGCAGCCATGTCTTGGAAATTTTCCAAGAAAATGTGTATATCGAGATCAACGATGGAATCTGAGTTTATTGCTTTGGATAAAGCAACTGAAAAAGCTTAATGGCTTCGCTAATTCATTGAGGATATTTTACGTTGGCCGAAACCTATGCCTGCTATCTGTATTCATTGTGATAACCAATCGGCGATTGGACAGGCACAGAGTAATATGCATAATGGAAAGTCTAGCCATATCCGTCATAGACATAATTCCATACAACAACTACTCTCTGATAGAGTTGTTTCTTTATACTATGTAAAGTTTAAGGACAACATTGTGGATCCGCTAATCAAAGGGTTAACTCGAGAGTTAGTAGAAACGTCATCAAGAGGAATGAGGTTAAGGCCTTTAGTAATGTTACCAGAACAGAAAATCCAACCTAGTTGACTGGAGATCCCAAGATCTAGGTTCAAAGGGACAACCTTAGTGTAACGAGTGAGTCATTGAAGAGGTAAATCCTCTTACCCATTCCTTTGTACAGTGATACCCTGTGAGGGGTGAAAAGTTAAGCTAATATTTTTAATGACCTAAGTGAGATGAATAATCAACCGTAGTATAATGAGATACCTTATATAGGTCACCTATGTGAGTGCGAAGTGGGGCCATTTTTTTAAGAATTGGTAAGGTCGAATTCTTTAAAAACACGCACTGAACCAGGTTAGTGTTCCAGGGGCATATCGGACACACCAGTGAAAACAAGAACAATGGTTGGATTAACTCCTGTGTGAGGTCTATTGTTTTGGTTCACACAAACGGCAAAACAGTTCAAGACATCACGTTTACTGGTCAGTCAGTAAATCCGATAGGATTTCACTACGAAAGGTTCAAAGCCAACAACTACCTTTTCTGATGCAGGGTTGGTCTATGTGCTCTCTCTTCGAGTCTTTGTTATAAACGTTGTCCGTTTTCTTTATTCGGTCAATTTTTATTCATGTAGGGGATTGTTGGAAAAAAATAGTTTTATGGTGACTTTGATGTGAAATTAAAGTAGGTCCCAACTATTAGTTGATGTGGAATTAAATGGGTTTAGATTCTTTGTAATAAGATCTTTACACCACAAAAAAGAATAACCAAATATCATTAAAAATTGAATGAGAAATTGTCTCATAAAGTTGGCCTCATGAATGAAGTATTGGGAATTGTGTATAACTACCAATCCCACATTGATTGTAGAGGAAAGTTTTTATGGGTATTTAAACGTCAAGATTTTGATAAGAGCATAAGCCCTTTGAGACATCCAAATTTTTTGAAGGAAGGGAGTTATGAATACTTCAAGGATGGGCTTGGGCCAAACCTATGGTTCAAGTTGGTTATGCAAAAATTGCCGTACGTGCGTGCCGCCCGCCCGCCCGCCCGCCCAGACCGGGCCGAGTCTGGGTTTGGGTCCATAGTCTGTGATCCGTGGGTCGTAGATCTTGGAAATTGAAACTTGGACTTGGACTTGGGCTTGGGCTTGGGCTTGAGGCTTACTGGAATAGGTTAGGTTTGGGCTTGAGGCTTGAGACTTACCGGAATGGGTTAGGTTTGGGCTTGGGCTTAAGGCTTGAGGCTTACTGGAATGGGTTAGGTTTGGGTTGGGCCAGATTAGTGGTCCACTAACTTAATCTTTTTCGGCCAAGTCTTTTAAGTGGCTACAGATATATATACACACATGTGTATATTGTGTGTAACTCACACATTAAATTCCCATCAGTTTTGTGCATTACTTTAGCAGTTTTGCATGAGTAATGGGCTGCATTGTTTGCTAGCCTTAATAGTTGGAGTTTCCTCTTCTTTCCCCCATGGTGTATAAATAGAGACCAACTTCTTTGGTTATCAACACTGAATTTTTTGTCTCCATATTATACAGTCAGTCAGTCAGTCTGCCCATAAATTTTCATTTCTGTGTGAGAGAGTAATGCTAGTGTCGGTTTGCCAAAGTTAACAGAAGATGCTTCTGCGTTAGCAAGTTTAAGCTGTCGTATCCTGGGAGACAGACGCCAACGTACCTCTAACACCCACAGTGAAGTGACAAATCTGTTTTAAGGAGACTGTGGTACCATATAGGCTTTGGTTTGATTCGTTGTCTTTCAATATTTATGTTCCATATGTATTTTTGTTCATCATGTTTCATATTCTATAATTTAATTTATTAAATAAGAATCTATTTGTTTTATTTAATTGCATAATTTGTACAACAACTCTTACTAGACTTATGGATGCTAACAAGCATGACAGACATTGACAATAATAAAACACAACTTACTCATATATATAAAAACAAAGTTTGTGGAGATGTATGACCCGAAAGCTGTACAAAGCTCTCAATTAGACACAAATACCTTTATCAAAACTCTATATATTCAAACTTCTTTTCCTTTCTTTCTTGTTGTGTTACGATAATCACTAGCCTCTTTATATGACTTAGATACATAGAGACCTATAAATCATACATGTATCTTAACCTATACATTCATGTACTTGCACATCACATATACCAAGACACATTGTACTTATCCAAATGGCTATTCAAACTTTAAGACTCTAATATATGAATTAAATGTCTCAATGTATCTGTATGTGGGGGTTCGGGAAAGTCGCCAAAAATTTCGAAGACTCGCCAGAAATATTTGTATGTACGAGCACGAAATATTCGTTGCATGCATACTCCTTGTGATCAAGTTAGAAATCCTCCAAATGATGTCATCTATCTGAAAACACAACTTAAGTGAGCTTGCTGGCGTGTGTGCCGGAAAATCCCTCCGATGCTTAAGTCAGTTCTCTTAAGATCAATATGGGAAAAACTCTAAGTTCGGTGAATAAAGTTGCATTACCTTCATTAGGTTATCTCGCAACCTTTTATATATTTTGCATGTTAGAATCCTATTTGGACTCTAATTCCTATTCATAGAGTCCCACTAGGAATTATCTTCTTAAAGGATAATGTCCATCCTTTAACACTATGATAACTAAAGTCAAGTGAAACATTCCTATTTCCAGACTGAACACTGAGCCGAGCAATCCACCTTCCAGGTTATATATCATTCGTGTGGCTAACCAGTTCTGAACAACACAGACCAAACAAACATTAACTTTTAGTTTGCCCCAACAACGCCATGCCTAAGTGCTTGGCCGGTCAAAACCTTAAGCCCAACTTTGCCCGGTCAAAAACCTAAATAGCACAGTCAAAACCCAAGTCAAGCCTAGTATCCGGTCGAACATAATATATCTAGCCTAAGCCTTCAAGTTGATTAGCCCGTTTATCCAGCCAAAGACAGCCCATATTGATGTTATCCCAGCCTACTAATCTCAGTACAAAACTTCCCTCTCAACATTCTTATTAGAATTTGCCATTTAGCAAAATTGACGGAAAAATGAATTTCTTTTAATCTTCTTATATACAACAATGAAATTACCATAACTATTAATTGAAGGATATTGCTTAAATCATTAAAAATTATTAATTGACTTAATGATTGATTAATGAAATGAGTTATTTGTTACGTGATTATTAATTTTAAGATGGAATGTAATTTTCAGAATCACTGTCACTATCAAGGAGTGCATTTGCAATTCACCTAAAACAATATAGACATTTATGCCAGAAGTGTATTTTTGAAACTTGTGGACCAATAGACCCAAGTTTAAATCTTTTTTAGTCAAAAGAACATTGATGTGCCCAAAAGAAACATATTTGGTCAAATCTTACATTTTTGTCTACTTGAACAGGTGTCACATATTTATCCAAATATCAAAATTTACTTCTATATACATGTGTATCTTATCAATTCAAATATCTATTCAATGTCACTTATTTATCCATTTACCAACCACTGGGACTTTTCAACAACTTTCTAAATAATTTTTAGTGACTTTTAACGAGTGTCCGTATAATAATAAAAAACAAAATTTAAAACCTTATACCAAATAACATATGACCCATTAATGTGACTTTTCTCCCATTAATCCAAAAGGTAACATAGTCAAATTGATATGTACAAGTGTAATTGCATCCAACAAAACTAGTTTCACTTCGCAAACTATAAAAACGTGTTCAATTATTGACAAGTGGGTTCAAGTCCTTAGTGGGGTCATATTTCAATAGAAATATATAATGGAAATTGATATTCACAAATTACAAATATATCTTTTAAAATTTATTTAAAATATGATTTATTTTTTAAAATTTATTTAGAATATAATTTATTCCTTATAACAAATGGTCTATTTTATTAATAAATTATAAAGTCAATTAACAATTTATGACAATGTTAGAAATTTATTTCAATTAATAATTTTGGTAATTTTATCATTGTATATGAGAACAGTTAAAAATTAAATTAATTACCTAAAAGTCCTATTTAGAAATGGTATAGTAGCTCACATCCTATCTGAGATTTTTTGAACCAATAAGTCATATTTAAATAAGTGCGCTTTTGACTTTTTACAAAAAAATATGCAGAAAAGTAGATAGGTGATGTGACCCAAAAAACATAAAAGGATAAAAAAATGTATATTTATTAGTACACCCCAAACCAAGCCTTATAGTAAATCTCAGAATATTATCAATTTTTTTTCAATTTTTAAAATTAAAAACATTATCAATTTTGCATAGTAATGTTCCAGATAATTGTTTCACTAACTGATAAAAAAAAAACAGGGCATGAGATTAACATTTTTGTCTTTCTACTTATTGGTTTGATTAAATTATCTAATAAAATCAAGAATATTATCAATTTTTTCTAATTTTAAAACTGATAATATTATCAGTTTTTTTTTTAATTTTTTTTTTTTCAGTTTTGCACATCAATATTCCATCATTATTATAGACACAAAATTTTCAGCTTTACACCAAAAAAAAAAAAAAAAACTATTTTTTTTTTTTGCATATAATTTTTTTTTTTTTAGTTTTTTCAATATGAAAGATCATGTTTTAAAGTTTTGAAAATCAAAATAAATGTAAAATTATCATGTTTCATATAGATAATCATAAATGATAAACAATCATTATTTGAAGAGTGATAATACAGTGAGTCCTCGTGGATGGGCTGGACCGATCCAAGCTCCCCAAGCCCACTGGATAACCTGCAAACAAGTTCAATCGGGGAACGGGGTAGTCCCCCGGCGAACCCTCCGGTGTAGGAATTAGAGAAGGTGATAATGCAGAAGAAATGTAGAGAGAGAGATAGGAGATAGAAAACTTAACCTTCTTCTTGTCTTCGAGCTTTGCTTATATCCAACTGCAATCATTTCGCTGTCTCTGTCGTTCTGATTGTCCCCGCCGAAAGCTTGAGGCGTGGTTCGCCTTGTTCAGGGCGAGGGGGTGTCATTCCGGCTGAGAGGTGTTGTCGCAATAAATGCGGTGATGGGTTGCATTAATGGTGATGTGCTGTGGCAATAACTTTGCAGATCTTTGTCTGCTGACGTGCTCGCTCATACCGCCACTTGTCCGAGCATCATTGGTGTTTCTGTCGGTTGGACTCAGTGTATTGGGTTTGGCTAGCGGGTTGTATAATGGGGCTTGAATGGTGGGCGTGGGCTCTATGGGCCTACCTGTCGAGAGTCCCCATTCCCGAAAATTTTAGACCAACGAAGGGAATAATAATAGTAAGGAAGGGTAAATCTGACCGTGCCGGTGGCCGAGCTGACCGTGAGGGTGGGCGACCGTGGGGGGAGAGGCCGACTGTGAGGGTGGCCGGGCGGGAGAAACCGACCGTGAGGGTGGCCGAGCGGGTGAGGCCGACCGTGAGGGTGACCGAGTGGGAGAAGCCGACCGTGAGGGTGACCGAGTGGGAGAAGCCGACCGTGAGGGTGGCCGAGCGGGTGAGGCCGACCGTGAGGGTGACCGAGTGGGAGAAGCCGACCGTGAGGGTGGCCGAGCGGGTGAGGCCGACCGTGAGGTGACCGAGTGGGAGAAGCCGACCGTGAGGGTGACCGAGTGGGAGAAGCCGACCGTGAGGGTGGCCGAGCGGGTGAGGCCGACCGTGAGGTGACCGAGTCGGAGAAGCCGACCGTGAGGGTGGCCGAGTGGGGGAAGCCGACCGTGAGGGTGGCCGAGCGGAAGGGCGCGGGGCTCAAGAGGCGGCGTGTCACGTGATGACTTGAAGTGGAAAAGACAGGGTGAGGCGTAATTCAAGCATCTGGACCAGACCGTGGGGGATGTGGAACATCAAGCGTTGGATCAGGAGTGAAACGTCAGGGGTATTATTATGGGCATTGATGAGAGCTTTGGCGGATAATTTGAAAAGTTTTCAAACCGCGAAAATTAATTGGGATCCTTGGAATACGGCAAGCCGTGGGCTTTTGGTATCATCTGATTCACCTACTTGTTTACAAAAACTCAAAATATCCAAAGTATCAATTTCTTTGTTGCTCACGATACCCCATTAAAACACTTCGATTTTACGGAACTCGATCCGGGTTATTCGCAAATCTGATTTAGCAATGGCGCAGAAGGGATCGAATGTGAGGACGGATCCGCTAGGAGAGGACGATGCTGTGGAGCTGGCGCAGCAGTATAGATCAGTGAGGGTGGAGGTGCCATCGGTGCCGGAGCCAGTCAGCCAGGTGGAACCAGATCATTGGCACTCGAGGGCTGATAGGTCCATTGTAACGGCGGCGGAGTTGGAGGCTATCCGCGAAAAGTACCAGATTCCGGCGGAAGTGAGGTTGGTGGTGCCAAAGTCCACAGACCGGCCATCGGACGTGAGGCCAGGGGAGTTCTCCCTCTACGAGGAGGCGCTGAAAGGTGGGCTGCGATTGCCGCTGCCGCGGATTGTGGTGGAGGTGCTTAACCGTTTGGACATGGCACCAGGACAGCTGATGCCCAATTCATGGAAGATTTTGTTGTCGTGTGCAAGCGCCTGGCCGAAGGCAATGGAGGGGGAGGCCATGACAGCGGACGAATTCTTTTGCTGCTACAAAGCGTCGGGGCAGCAGGAGACTTGGGTAACCCTACAGGCCGTGGCAGGGAAGGGCTTGGTGGCAGGGTTGCCAACCTCGATTAAAGGTTGGAGGCATAGGTGGTTCTATGTGTCCAACTCTGGAGGGGCTGGGGCACGCAAGACGTGGAAGGTGCCGACCAAGTTTGTGGAGTCAAAGGGGAGTGCGGTGGTGGAGGAGAGGGTAAGAAAGGTGAAGGAGTGGAGGGAGAGGGAAAAAGTTAGGTGGGACGAGCTGCGACCATCCGCCTGCTTGAGGCGGGTTGGGACCACAACCGTCGGGGGATCTCGACCGAGCGGAGTTGGAGGCCAAGAGAAGGGCACAGGAGGAGGAGGATCAGGCTATGCTACTGAGGGCTCAGAGGTTGACAGAGGCCCGAGCTGACCGACCGCCTCAATCGCTTGCGAGGGAGAGGATTCGACCTCGTCCCAAGCCCCTGGGAGGGAAGGATCTTAGCACATTTGAGCCGCGGAAGCTCCCTGTGGATCCTGTGAAGGAGAAAGCCAGGAAGGGGGGAGAGGGTCTAAAGAGGAAGAAGAAAAGGGGTGCCCCGGAGGGGGCTGCAGAGGAGTCTAGGCCTAAGAAGATGAAGGAGGCCCTGGTTGCAGAGGAGACTGCCGAAGGGGTGATCGTCTTAGAGGTGGTGGATGTGTCTTCACAAGTTAGAGACGTTGTGCCAATGAGGGCTGCGATCGACAAGATAGGGGTGAGGAGGATCTGAGCAAAGGGAGGAGGAGCGACCCTGTGGGGGTCTGAACAAAGGTGGAGGAGCGACCCTGGGGGTCTGAACAAAGGATGGAGGAACGACCCTGTGGGGGTCTGAACAAAGGATGGAGCCCTGTGGGACCCCTGTTCTGAACAAAGGATGGAGGAGCGACCCCAGGGGGGTCCTGCGCCCCAGGAAGGGGGGGTTAGTCTGGGTGCCACAATATACCACGCGCGGGCTGTGGCTGGGAGACTGGAGGGGGATGGAGGCCCAGCTAAGGCGGTGGCAGACCGCTTGGTCAAGATTGTGGACGAAACGGCTCTGCGCTCAGCCTCTGGGTTCAACGAGGCCGACCTGTTCAGGGGGTTATGCTCCGCCCAAATGGAGGTAACTACCCTAGCAGGGGCTCTGCTGAGGAAGGCTGGTGCTGCTAAGGTGAAGACCGATCAGACCAAGGCAGAGCTGGCTAAGTTGAAGAAGGAGAATGCAGAGTGGAAGACTTCCCATGCCGAGCTGAAAACAGTCAAAGTGGATCTAGAAGACACACGCCGTCGGGTGGTGTCGCTGGAATTCCAACTTGCTGGAGAGCGAAAGAAGGTGGAGGAGGCCCAAAGAGCGTGCGCCGTTGCAGTCGAGCGGCATGAGGAGGCCATGAGTGATAATGAAAAGCTCGTCGGGCAGAAGGATGAGGCAGATGCGAAGGCTGAGGCTCTGCAAAAGGAGGTGGAGGATGAGCGTGCTAAGGCGCTGGAGCAGAGGGAGAGCCTGCTGAAACAATTTGAAGAAGAGAGGGGAAAGTTGGCGGCGGAGGGGGAGGTCTGGAAGAGGGAGTTGGAGGCTGAGAAAGCCAAGGCTGCAGCTGAGAAGGAGGCCCTACAAAAAGAGCTGCACGAGGAGAAGGCGAGAGCGGCCTCGGAAAGGGCAGCCTACCCTGATCTTTGTGTTGCAGCGGTTACTGAATTCAAAGGGTCTTCAGAGTTCCAGATGGCCATTGATGCAATGTTGCTGCCAGCCTTGGCTGTGGAAGAGTCTGGGGGGGCTGGCCCATCGCGGACGAGGGCTGAAGGAAGACCTGAGTCTGAAGTTATAGAGAGCTTCCAACGATCAGATTTCTATAAGCATGAAATGGCAGAGTTCTGGGACAGCGGCTGGAGAATGTTCAAACGCAAGGCAGAAGAGCTGTTCCCAGAGCTTGACTTCAGCAGGGTAATGGTGGAGGAAGATGATGTGGCCCAGACCCCCCTAGACGAGGGGGTAGAAGAAGAAGACCTGGTCTCAAGTGAGGAGGAGGCATGATCTGGGGGATAATTTTGTATACATATATTGTTTTGTTTTGTTTTTTTTTTTTTTTTTTTGCAAGGGATGTATGTAGCTTGTACACACATTTTTGAATAAATAAAGTGACACTTATGGTTCTAATTGATGATGCCAGTATATCTTTGTTCTTGTGTTGGTTTGGTCTGTATGTCTTTCTTGTAACTGCTTTGTGCACTGAGGTGTTCATGACTTAGTGGCAAATTACTGAAAAAGGAGTAGGCTGGAATGTGAAGTTGAAGATGTAATATGCCAATGAAATGTGGGCAGACCTCGTTAAAATATGACTAAGTGTCAAATTGCCTTAAAAAAGTAGGTTGAAATGCAATGCTGAACATGTGATTTGCAAGTGAAATATGGGCAGACATCTTTAAAATATGACTAAGTGTCAAAATATGTTGAAATTGTGATTAAGTGTCAGGCCATGGCTGAGTGTTTTGTTTGATGAGCCTTCACTCATAGGTCTTACTGGGGCTTGTGAAAATGCTCAGGTTTGGCAGAGGCTTTGAGCGCTTTCGGTCCGCCGAGGTCATTGACGGTGCTCAGTCTGACCGAGGCTTTGGGAAGTGCTCAGTCTGGCCGAGGCTTTGAAAGTGCTCAGCCTGACCGAGGCTTTGAGTGCTCTGGCCTGGCCGAGGCTTTTGAAGGTGCTCAGTCGGATCGAGGCTTTGAGTGCCCGGTCTGGACGAGGCTTTTGAAGGTGCTCAGTCGGCCGAGGCTTTGAGTGCTCGGTCTGGCCGAGGCTTTGAATGCCTTGGCCCGCCGAGGCTTTTGAAGGTGCTCAGGTCGGACTGAGGCTTTGAGTGCTCGGTCTGGCCGAGGCTTTCGAAAGTGCTCAGGTCGGACTGAGGCTTTGAGTGCTCGGTCTGGCCGAGGCTTTCGAAAGTGCTCAGGTCTGACTGAGGCTTTGAGTGCTCGGTCTGGACGAGGCTTTGAGTGCTCGGTCTGGCCGAGGCTTTTTGAAGGTGCTCAGGTCTGGCTGAGGCTTTTGAAAAGCGGCGCTGCAAAGAAAAGTTGCATGGAAGCTGCATTCAGACAGTTGAATTATAGAAAGTGGGAACTCCGGTCGGCATTTGTATTATGTATTGAAAAAGGAAAATACAACAATTTCGACAACACAAAAGTAAGGATTCATTGATAGTAACGCTTCAGATGCTCAGCATTCCAGGGATGGGGAAGGTCTCGGCCATCCATGTCTTGAAGTCGGTATGTGCCTGGCCGTGGTCGGGCCTTCACCACGTAAGGCCCCTCCCATTTGGCTGCCAATTTGCCCTCGGTTGGATTCTTTGTGGCAAGAGTTGCTTCTCTCAAGACAAGGTCGCCAATGGAGAACTCCCGCGGTCGGACTCTGCGGTTGTAGTGTGCTCTCATTTTCTGCTGGTACGAGGCCAATCTAACAGCAGCAGTCTCTCTGAGCTCCTCAATGAGATCCAGGTCTGCTCGACGAAGTTCTTCGGTTGAGGCGAGATCTGGATGTAGGACCCTGGGGGTGGGCAGACCGACTTCTACAGGAATGACCGCCTCAGCGCCGTATGTTAGGCGAAAAGGGGTTTCCCCTGTAGGAGTCGGCGATGGTTGTAGGCCCAGTACATGTGGCGTTCCTCACCAGAGGCCTTTAGCGACCGAGCTTAGTTTTGATGATCTTCAGGAGAGAGCGATTGGTGACCTCAACTTGGCCATTTGCTTGGGGGTGACCGGGGGAAGAGAAGCATGGTTGAATTTGGAGATCTGCACAAAATTTCCGGTATCTAGCATTGTCGAACTGTTTGCCGTTGTCGGAGACGATGGCCTGAGGGATGCCAAACCTGCATACAATCGATTGCCAGATAAACTTGGTGGTGTTCCGTTCAGTGATTGTGGCGAGAGGTTCTGCCTCGACCCACTTGGTGAAGTAATCAATGGCAACAATCGCGAACTTGGTCTGGCCTCGGCCAGTGGGAAGTGGACCAACCAGGTCGATACCCCATTTGGCGAACGGGTAAGGGCTGCAGAGGGAGATCAGCTCGGTGGGAGGAGCATGGGGAATGTTGGCGAAGCGCTGGCATTTGTCGCATTTCAGCACGAAGTCAGAGGCATCCTTGTTGAGGGTCGGCCAGAAGTATCCCGTACGGAGTACTTTGTGTGCGAGAGATCTGCCACCTGAATGGTTGCCACATATTCCTTCATGGATCTCTTGCATCACATAGGTTGCTTGGGCGGGGTTGAGACATCGCAGTCTGGCCGTGAAGCCGCGTTGTAAGGACACCGTCGACCAGAATGTAGTTAGCCGACCGAGCTCTGACCTTGGCAGCCTGCTGTTGGTCATCTGGCAGTTCTCCCGCAGTCAAGAAGAGGAAGATGTCAGATGCCCAAGGGATGGGTTCCGTCTGAAGGAATTGCACTTCTTGCAGGTCGGGTGAGATGGCTGGCTGAGTCAGGTATTCGAGGCGAACTCCATGGCTGAGGTCGGATTGGTCGGCGGAGGCGAGCTGAGCCATCTCATCTGCTTTGGAGTTTTCCGCCCTAGGTATGTGTTTGATCTGGAAGGTGTTGAAGAGACGAACAAGGGTGAGAGCCATGTCCCTGTAACTCCGCATTGTGGTATCCTTGGCATCGAATTCACCCGTGATCTGGCCGACGATAAGCTGGGAGTCACTGAACACTCTGATGTGGCTAACACCAATGTCTTTTGCTAGACGAAGTCTCGCTATCGATTAGCCGTATTCGGCCTCGTTGTTGCTGGCCGTGAACGAGAGGCGGAGGGCACATTTGAAATAACCCCCCTCAGGGGATGTGAGGATGAGGCCAGCCCCACTTCCCTCCCTACGAGACGAACCGTCGACATTGAGTGTCCAACAATGTGGATCTTCCGGTTCTGGTGGAGTTGGTGTGGGTGTAGGGGTAGTGGTTGGGGTTGGATTGGTAAATTCCATGATGAAGTCGGCGACGGCCTGTCCCTTGATTCTTTGTCAGGCGATAAGAGATGTCGGCGGCTTAGTTCCACGACCATTGCATTAATCTTCTGAGCTCGCCATTGCATGACCTTCTTGAGGGGCTGGTCGGTGAGGACCACTATTGAATGAGCTTGGAAGTAGGGGCGGAGTCGTCTGGAGGCAGTGACCAAGGCCAGGGACAGCTTTTCTAATAGGGGGTAGTTCTGCTCTGCTCCCCTGAGAGCCCGGCTGATGTAGTAGACCGGCCGTTGGACTGAGCCGTCCTCTCTGATGAGTGCTGCACTGATTGCGGTGTTTGATACTGCTAGGTACAGGAAGAGGGGCTCGCCGGTGATTGCTTGTGAGAGAAGGGGAGGGTTGGCCATGCACTGTTTCAACTGTTGAAAGGCCTCTTCTGATTCGGTTGTCCACTCAAAAGTCTGCCGCAGGACTTTGAAGAATGGTAGGCATTTATCCGTTGCACGGGAGATGAAACGGTTAAGGGCTGCCACTCTGCCGGTGAGCCTTTGGACCTCTTTAACGGTTTTGGGTGACTGCATCTCAATCAAGGCCTTGATCTTCTCAGGGTTGGCCTCGATGCATGTTGGTGACCATGAAACCGAGAACTTGCGGATCCTACGCCAAAGGCGCACTTCTGGGTTGAGTTTCATCCGGTATTTGCGAGTGTGGCAAAAGTCTCATGGTCGATGAGGTGGTCGTGAAAGTTTGCTCTTAACCAAAGATGTCATCCACATACACTTCCATGTTCGTCCGTCGATGGTGGAAAGTATGTTGACCAAACGTTGGTAGGTGGCCGCGTTCTTTAGTCCGACGGCATGACACGGTAATGGTAAGTGCCGATCGGTGATAAAAGATGTGTGTTCTGGTCGGATGAGTGCATCACGATCCGGTTGTACCTGAAAAAGCATCCATGAAGTGAGCATTTGATGACCGCCGTGGCGTCGACCAAGAGATCAATGTGGGGAAGAGGTAGCTATCTTTGGGACAAGCTCGGTTCAGACGGAGTAGTCGACGCAGAGACGCCACTTGCCATTGTTTTGCGGACCAGACCACGTTGGATACCACTTAGGATAGTCCACGTTTCGGATAAACTGGGCCTCGAGAAGTTTGTCAACCTCTGCAGCTATGAGATTGTTGCGCTCTGGATGGAAAATTCGCTGCCTCTGTCGGTAAGGTCGGAAGTGTGGCTCAATACTGAGGCGGTGGGTTATGAAAGAGGGGTCGATGCCTGGCATGTCTGCATGGGTCCAGGCGAAGACGTCTCTGTGTTCGGTCAGGAGAGCGGTGAGGTCGGCCTTGGCTTGGGAAGGCAGGTGACTGCCGATTTTAGCGGTTTTGAGTGGGTTGGTGGGGTCGATGTTAACTTCGACGAGTTCTTCCACAGGTTCGCCTCTGATCAGTTCGTCCTCATCTCGGACGTCAAGTCCTTCTATAATCATTGCCTCCTTTAGTTTGACCTCTTTGAGTGAGGCAACATAACATTCTCTGGCGACGGTCTGTTCTCCTCTCACCGTGCCGACCCCAAAATCAGTAGGGAACTTGAGGGCAAGGTGATAGGTGGATGTGATGGCTTGGAAGGCATTGAGGGCGGTGCGGCCGAGGATGACATTGTAGGCGGAGGGGCAGTCGACAACAAGGAAAGTAAGCAACTTCGTGGTCTGCCGTGGGTACTCTCCAATGGTGATGGGGAGATCGATGGAGCCGATCGAGGTCACCTGGTCACCGGTAAAAGCAACCAAAGGAGTTTGGAGTGGGGACAAGCCTTCTTCCCCGATCTTCAGCTGGCGGAAACAGTTTAGGAAGATGATGTCTGACGAGCTGCCATTGTCAATGAGGACTCGTCTGACTTTATAATTGGAGAGGACAGTGGAGATGACAAGGGGATCATCGTGAGGGTAACGGATGCCTGCACAGTCGGCTTCCGTGAAAGTAATGGGCTCTGTCCATTGCTTGGGTTGCTTGGGGGGTCGGTCGACCGTCGCGACTGTCTTGTCCGAGCCCTGCCGTATCTTTCTAAGCTCTGCCCTCTGAGCTGAGCGTGATGGTCCACCACAAGCAAGACCACCTGAAATAACTCTGATTTCACCGACGGGTGGCGGCGGATTACCTTGAGGCCGAGGTTGTTGGTGGGGTCGGTCATTCCCCTGGTCGGGTTGAACTGGTCGCCGTGGAGGGGTATGCCTGCGATTGTCTCTGTGGGGCTCGGCTTTGTCTCGCTGAGGCGTGTATCGTGAATCGGCTCAGCGCCGGGCGGATGAGGGTCTCTACTTGATCTTTGAGGCCGATGCGCTGCCGGTGTTATGGCCATGATCCCGTGGAAGCGCAATATTTGGACTGGTCTTTGCGGTTGGAAGGGTTCCGGAGGAGAGGCCACTTGAGTGGGTAGTCCGTTGGATTTGGTGAAGAACTTGTTCCATGGGTGTATTGAGAGGGTATATTGCTCGAACCGACCGGGGTTCAGTCGGGCCTACGGTCGGCTCGAGGGGTCGGTCAAAGATAGCGGATGTTTGGTTATGAGACCGTGTTGCCGGGTTCTTGGTCTTTTTTTTTTCTCCGGGGTCGATATTTAGTTGTGGAGTCTCGCCGAGCGCTAGAGAGTCCTCGGCTCATATACTTCTGGGCTTTGGAGAGCAAGGCTGCCATGGATGTCGGGGGGTTCTTGGAGAGAGAGAAGAGGAAATCGGATGACCGCAGACCAGCCATGAAGGCTGTGAGGATGACCTTATCGTCATTTTCAGCAACTTGTAAGGCTTCGGTGTTGAAGCGAGTGACAAAGCTGCGTAGTGACTCCCCCTCGGTCTGACGGATGTTGAGGAGTTGGGTCGCCGGACGTCGCTGGCGTTGGGCTCCGATGAAGTGGGTCAGGAAAGAGTCACTGAGGTGTTGAAATGTAGAGACCGAATCTGGTGGCAATTGGCTGAACCATAGCCGAGCCGATCCCTTTAGGGTTACGGGGAAGGCTCGGCACATGATTTCGTCGAGGAAAGCATGGAGGATCATGAGTGTACGGTAGGTTTCCAGGTGGTCGACGGGGTCGGTCGTGCCGTCGAAGGGGTCGATGGTAGGCATTTTGAACTTGGGGGGTAGGGGTTTGTCTCGGATGGAGGCGACGAAGGGGGAGTTTGCTGTGGTGGAGGGCTTGTGTTGGATGTTTTGCATGACCCCTTGGAGCTGGAGTTTCATGGCTCGGAGTTCTGCGTCCCAAAGAGGAATGTTGTCGCCTCTAGAAGGGGATAGATGTTGGACACTGCTGGCTTTCTCCTGAGCCGGGCTATGACGGAGGGAGGTGGGGGGGGGGGAGGAGTATGTGTATGTGGGTGAGGGGGTTGAAAGCCCCCCGAGTTGGGAGGATTGGGTTGTGGGATAGTATGGCCTGGGACTTGTTCCGGATGGGATGGAATATCTGGAGGTGGTGGAGGAATAGGGAGGTTCCGTTGGAGCAGATGCTGATTAAGGCCTGGTTTTGTTCGGCCATACGGTTGATGCTGTTGGTGAGCTCGATGAAGTACTGTGGTGGGTTGTTCGGATTGGGAGGGTCGGTCTGGTGATCAGCAGCATTGTGGTGGGAAGCCATGGATCTGGTCGTTACCATGCACGTGACGGATGAGGTGAAAAAGGTTGGTGGAAAAGGGTCTCCGGCGGCAATGAACACAACTGACGCACGGATAAAACCAGTTTCCTACAGACGGCGCCAACTGATAATACAGTGAGTCCTCGTGGATGGGCTGGACCGATCCAAGCTCCCCAAGCCCACTGGATAACCTGCAAACAAGTTCAATCGGGGAACGGGGTAGTCCCCCGGCGAACCCTCCGATGTAGGAATTAGAGAAGGTGATAATGCAGAAGAAATGTAGAGAGAGAGATAGGAGATAGAAAACTTAACCTTCTTCTTGTCTTCGAGCTTTGCTTATATCCAACTGCAATCATTTCGCTGTCTCTGTCGTTCTGATTGTCCCCGCCGAAAGCTTGAGGCGTGGTTCGCCTTGTTCAGGGCGAGGGGGTGTCATTCCGGCTGAGAGGTGTTGTCGCAATAAATGCGGTGATGGGTTGCATTAATGGTGATGTCTCAGGGCAATAACTTTGCAGATCTTTGTCTGCTGACGTGGCCTGCTCTGCGCCTGCCACTTGTCCGAGCATCATTGGTGTTTCCTGTCCAGTTGGACTCCAGCTGTATTGGGTTTGGCTAGCCGGGTTGTATAATGGGGCTTGAATGGTGGGCCGTGGGCTCTATGGGCCTACCCCTGTCAAAGAGTAATTCCGACTATGAAAAATTTAATGGGACTAGAAAATCTAAAAAATCTTAATTAAGACTTAATGGAATATAAGTTCATAAATTAGGACTTGTGTGTAAATGTTCCTTAAATATTTTATTTTTTCAGTTAATTCTGTTAAATAAAATTTTTTAACAAGAGAGTATTTGTAATTTTCTAAACTACAGGTGGCAATTGTATTTTAAACAAATCTTATATTTGTAATTTACCCAAAAATTTATATAAAAAAATGTCACAAGAATAATGTGATAGTAATATTATTATAAATATTAGTCATCTTTATAAATATTTTATTTTAAAATAAAAAATTAATATTAAGTCACATAAAAATTTTATATCATATTTTTATTTGTAGATTATCACTCATTTATCTATATTATTATTAAGTGAATCTATATTAGTTTAGTAAAACCTTATTCTCCTCACGCCACGTGACAACTTTATATATATTAAAATAAAAATAAAAAAAATAAAATTATTATACACAACGTAAGTAAGTTTTGAACTCAAGACTTTAGATTCATTAAGAACATACTGATCACTTAAGCAACATACATATCATGATATTAAATTCTTTATCATCTATATTATTATTAAGTGAATGACTAAATTAGTTTAGTGAAATATTTTTCTTTTCATGCCACGTGACAACTCTATATATGCAAAAATAAAAAAATTACTAGTGGTTGGCACACGCGATATGTATGCAATTTAGATAACTAATAATAAAAAATTTAATATTATAATATGTAGGTTGTTTAATTTAAGTGATAAGTATGTTCTTAATGAAACCTAATGTTTTGGGTTCAAAACTTACTTATGTTGTGTATAATAATTTTTTATTTTAACATATATAAAGTTATCACGTGGTATGAGGAGAAGAATGTTTTACTAAATCAATTTAGGCATTCACTTAATAATAGTATAGATTATACACAGTGTAAGCAAGTTTTAAATTCAAGACCTTAAATTTTATTAAAAATATATTTATCACTTAAGATATTAAATTTTTTATTATTTATTTATTTTATTAATCATCTACATTATGTACTTGAAAAAAGATTTGGACCTCGAATTTTTCAGCCCCGAATTCCCCTAATGCCCAAAACGACGTCGTTTTGGGCATTATTATTATTATTTTTTTTTTTCTTCTTCTTCGATTTCAGTCTGAACCAGAGGGGGGAGGAAGAGAGAGAGAGAAAGAGAGAGAGAGAGAGAGAGAGGTGGTTCGCCGTTGCCGCCCACCGATCGTTGTAGCATCACCGCCGTCGCCTCCGGCCCCGCCTCCACCTCCTCCCACTGGTATGGCCCCCCTCCAATCCACTCCTCCTTCTCCTCCTCCTCCTCCTCCTCCCTCCCCCTCCTTCTTCTTCTTCCTTCTTCTGCTGAAAAAAAAAAAAAAAAAAAAAAATTTCGAGACATTTAGGGAAGCTCGAATTCGAGGTTCCAATCGCGATTGTATATACTTATAGCGTGTACCACTGATTAGTATAGATTATTGATAGAGAGTTGTTGCAGTTTGACGAATATTTCGAAAAATCTAACAACAATTTGACTTTTGCCACACCTTTTTTCAAACTCTAGCTAGCTAGTAGCTGGCACTCAGTTATGGCAATAATATTATATGGCAAATCAGTGAAACAGCGCGGAATCAAAATTGGTGAGGGAGATAGAAAATTGAATTATTAAGGATTATAAATTGTTATTCATACGTATGCCCGTGTACTAGACAAGACGTTAGTGTACACATTATTTATTAAAATGTACATATGGATTATAAATTGTTATTCATACGTATGCCCGTGTACTAGACAAGACGTTAGTGTACACATTATTTATTAAAATGTACATATAAATAATGGGCATATAATTTCAGTGAGAGATTATTTATAAATAATGTCTAGACAATTTATAATCCTAGACCAATTTATAATCTCTCACTCTAGACAATTTATAATGTCTAGACAATTTATAAATTGTACAATTTATAATGTCTAGGATTATAATTCCATTATCCTAGACATTGTAATCAGTTATAATGGGATTATAAATACTGGACGGGGTTGTTAATGCAGTTATCCTAGCAAGAGTGCTTGGTTTGTTTTTCTATACGCTCATAGAAATTATTTTTGTGATTTTTTGGCACTCATAGTTGTGGGTTGTGATGTCACATTTGTTTGGTTACTTATTGATAATTGTAAAGAAGTAACCTCACTGTAAATAGATGGAGGCTTCCCTTCCCTTGCATTGTAAAAGGGAAATGTGAGATAAATGGATAAAAAATTTAGCTTATATTTCATTGACATTTCCCTTATCATTTATTTATTTATTTAAAATTCCTATCTAAATCCATGATCTATACTCATTTGGAACCTATGATTTTGTTTTTTTATTTTAGAAATGTATTTTTATTTTTAGTTTGATTTATAAAATGGATTTAATTCCTTAATGGAAAATGAGTGTTGATTTTTTATGATTTTGAAAAAGTTTTTGAAATGGGTGTTGAAATAAGGAACACATCGCCACCTCCGCTCTGTGGCTGTCCACCACCATTGAAAAAGAAGATCGAACAAAGAAAATCTGACCATTATGTTTTAATAATTTTATCCTAGATAATGTCTAGGATTATAAATTAGTTTATAAGAAGACAATTTATAATCCTAGACATTATAAATTGTATCCGGTACAAAAGTAGGACAAAAGTATGTTTTAATAATTTTATCCTAGATAATTGTATCCTAGACAATTTATAATGTGTAGTTTATAATCACTGAAATTGTAAATTGTTAGTTAATTTTAAATTATATGCCCATTATTTATTAAGGATTATAAATAATATTATAAATTATATGCCCATTATTTATAAATTGGTCTTTTATAATGTGTAGTTTATAAGAAGACAATTTATAATCCTAGACATTATAAATTATATGCTAGACAATTTATAATCCCATTATCCTAGACAATTTATAACTGAGTACAATTTATAATCCTAGACAATTTATCATCTCTCACTCTAGTTTATAACTGAGTACAATTTATAAATTGTCTAGCGTGAGAGTTTATTTATTGTAGTTTATAAATACAGCAATGATTCAGACCACTAATTTTGATGCTCTAATGGAGCATTAATGACATGGCAATGAACCAAAAAAATAAAATAAAAACAAATCAAGACCAAAACATTACATCAATGTGGATGGAACCCACTGGCAACTCATTAAAACTACCTTTAAAGTTCAAAAATTAGAGGTCCAAAGTATTGTTCTTATAAATAATGGGATTACAAATAGTGTACACATTATTTTATCATCTCTCACTCTAGGATTATAATGTGTAGTTTATAAGAAAATCTGACCATTATAAATTGTCTAGGATTATTTATATGTACATATTAATAAATAATCTGACATATAATTTATAAATAATTGTCTAGACACCAATTATTGTCTTCTTATAATGTCTAGGATTATAAATTGTCTTCTTATAAACTACACATTATAAAAGACCAATTTATAAATAATGGGCATATAATTTATAATCCTTAATAAATAATGGGCATATAATTTAAAATTAACTAACAATTTACAATTTCAGTGATTATAAACTACACATTATAAATTGTCTAGTACACATTAACAATTTACAATAAAGTCAAGGATTATAAATTGTCTAGTACACATTATTAATTTATACTTTTAATATTTTTGATTTTTGATGTTTTACTCAAAATATACTATAATTTTCATTTTTACATCACATTCCATACAGAGTTCACTCCCACCTTCACTATAACTGTACATTGGTGGTAATAACACATCGACAAAACAGTCACCGACATTGGAGATTTTAGATTTTAATCACTGAAAATCTACTATTATCACCTTTGAACCTTACTTAAGTTAGTTTTTTCCATCTATTATTGATTTGCTTCGCAATTGATCTTCCATAATTGTTTTCATTTCAAATTTGGGTCAACACTGATTGTTTGAACATATTATTATTGTATAGCAAAATAAAATTGAATTAATTATGTTCGAAATATTTTTATTAAACAAAGTTAATAAGTTCATACTTTTGTACTGGATAACTCAACTCATTTAGACTTATTATATTCAATTTTTTATATATGAATATTTAATATTTGGTCAACCTTAATTATTTGAACAAAATAATTTTGTTCACATATAAATATTTGAATATTGTGTAAATGTTCAACTCTAGTTAATTCGTAAGCGTGATTTTACGAATGAGAAAAACAAAAAAAATAAAATTACTTTTGTAAATAGTAAACTGCCACTTTCATTGATGAATTGTTCCAAAGCAACAATTTGAGTGTCATCTATGGTGTGCAAATCTTCAAAACCGATTGATTCCAATGTTTTAAACCATAAATCTTCAAAGATAATCAGTGTGTTTAGTTTTAATTTTTTGAATTCAATTTTTTGAAAATTGAATTTTTTGTTTTTTGTATTTTTTTTAAAAAAAATTTAGTGAATATTTTTAAAATTTTAAACAATTTTTTTCAAAACATTGTTGGATACACCTTACTATGATGTATCTAAAAAGTAAAATATTTATAAAAAAAATATTTGAAAAAATCGATAAATAAACAAGAATCAGAAAAATGTATTGAATTCTCGTATTTTTTTTATTTATATTTTTGGTATTTAGTGAATTTTTTAAAGATTTTTTTTTTCACAAATATTATACTTTTTAAGTGTATTTATGTTAGGTGTATCTAAAAATTAAAAAAATTGCTTAGAATATTAAAAAAATTTAGTGAAAACAAAAAAATATATATACGAAAATTAAAAAATTTTAATTTTCTGAAAAGTGAATATTGAAAATAGGAACCAAACAAGCTGAATAATATTTCGAGGTTTTTTTTTTTTTTTTATAGCTATGAATAATATTTTGAGTTGGGGATAGAATAGTGGAGAAAAGAATGAGGTGAACTAATTGATAATAAATAATATCATGAGTATAGTGTGTTAGATTATAATAGAGAAAAGAATGAGGTAAACTAATGGATAATAAATGATATCATGAGTGTAGTGTGTTAGACTATAATGGAAAAAATGATGAGTATTGGATGATGATAAAGAAATGCAATGTTTATATTATAAGAAATGCTTTGGAAAAAATGGTTTGGCAAAAAATAGATTTTTCCTAAACTTTGATCTAATTTTTAGGTGGGACTTATGTGCTAAAGTTGGCGAGTCCATGTGGCAATGCGTTCTTTGCCGCGTAACGATTCACGTCGTATATTTAGTTCCTCAAAACCATTATCGGGTGAATGAAAAATTGAAACCAAAGTAAGCTCCATAAAAATGGTGTTTTGGTGGGTTTTCCAAAATTGAAGGAAGGAAAGCCTATCCCACATTACTTGGTTAGGCTAACATTGTTGGGTTTATAAACCTTAGGTTTACAACTTGGAGAAGGCCCCAATGGGTATCCAAGCTTTGTGAAATTGTGAGGTTATGGACAAAGTGGGCTAAACCCATTAGACCCAAAACAAACACATATGCGCGCCGCCGTCCATCCGGTCAGGTGCGTGGTATGAGGTTGGGTTGGGTTTGTTTGGCCCAATACTTATCTTTTTGGGCCAAAAACATTTGAATTTTATTTTTCCTAAAATTAATTCTTACTGTTTAGAATTTGAATTTCGGTTTGAAATTCAAACTTAATTCCGAATTGACCCCAACATATTGAAATGTTGGCAGTTTGGTCCAACACACCTAGCACACCTGTCCAGATTTTCTTCCAACCAAACATGTTCGTTATCTATTCAAATTTCAACCTGAACAGGTTCTATTTGTTCGAACAGGTTTTTACCTATTCAACGTTGTCCCGAATAGGTTTTTTACTTGTTGAAACCTGTTCTAAAAAGCCACCAATTCATCCATAAATAGACAGTTTCTCATTTGGATTTTGCATTCAATTTTTGTTATTCTTGTCTACTTTTATTTTCTGCATTTTGCTACATAAATTCTTTGTGAGAAATAGTATAAACACAAAGTGTGTTTGTTGGATATTTAGTTTGTAGCGATGCTAATAAATTGTTGTTGAACATTCATCTTGGGAGATAGACGCCCATAATCTGTTAGCACCCGAGAGAGGACGAATCTGTTTTAAGGAGACAGTGTAAAACACTAGACTTGAACATTCTCAAAAAATATTTTCTGTAAGTATTTTCATGTTCTTATTTTTTTTTCCTCCCCCTTACTCTATTTCCAATTTCTGTTTGGTTTCTGTAACTAAACAGATTTTGGAAAACCTTTGTTTTAAATTGATTCTTTTTGTATTATGTTTTGTTGTTAAGTACACAAATAGAAAATTTTATTAATACAGTGAAGATTGTCCAACATGTATGTCTATAAGTGATGGTATGCAAAGAGTGTTTTGTGTTGTGATGTATATTCCCTTTGGATTGGTAGAATACACACCATTATTGTCCTTAATAATCATTTTATTTGAGGATATTGTTGTAATATAAATTTAATATTTTAATGATGTATACTGAGACAATTTATGGTATGTAAATAGAATTACTCTAAGACAAGGTGTATGTAAAATAAATTTAAAAAAAAATAAAAAATTAGGGAGACATCTCTCTACAAATTTGTGGTGTTGTTTGATAATTAAATTCTCTAGAGTTTCAAGCTCTAGGAGAATAAAGAAATATTTAAGACAATAATAACCTTGCAATCCTAAATTTTATTTTTTCAAAACTCTTTCTCTTCCCATAATGTTCTGTTTACGTTTTTCTCTCTTTTTCTTTTTGACATGCTTCAGATCCACCATCGCTACCACCGTCACTATTATCATAATCAATCATAGTATCATATGTTGTTGTTATTGTCATCGTCCACCACCTCCACCATCTATTATTGTCATCATCGATCATAGCTACCACCATCGCCACTGTTTGCCACTACCGTCATATCTCAACTATCATTGTATTCATATCTCCATCAAGTTTATTTGTAACAATGAAATTCCTTACACAACCTCCTTTGATTTGTGTATGTTTATCTGTTCTTCTTTTTCTCCCTCGTTCTTCTTTTTCTATCTTTGTTATCTTTCTGTCATTTTTCTATTTCTCTCTATATCATAAAATAAAAGTTCACTATCTCAGTGAAATTTCACTCATAGAAATTTTATTCAGCCAGTAAGTGAAATTGTACTTAAAATTCATTATTTTAGAACAATCAATTTGATTTTTTTTATATATAAAATTGAAATTAGGGACTTAATTTTTGTAATTAATTCTCAAATTAATAATTTTTAATAGAAATTTCTCCGATTTGGTCAATGAAATTTTCATAATGCAAAAGTCAATAAAATTTGACAATGTTTTCACTGACTTTCCCAATGAAATTTTATTAATTTTTTTTAAAGATTTTACATTGTTCATAGATCTTATTTGATATATCTTGATGAGATTATTACAAAAATATAAATCTGACAAAAATTATAAACATGAATAAAAGATTATTAAATTTTAAAGTTTTCAAATCAGCTAAAAAGTGAAAAACGTTATTGCTGGGCATTTTCGGCCAGCGCATTTTTGGAGTACCTAGGCTAGTATTTAAAGTGGGGGATGCATCAATAAACTCTAAATTAATAATTTATATATTGTTTAGTTTTAAAATTTTTTTTATAAACTGAAAGATCCTATTATAATGTTTCAAACATCTGATTAATGTTTCGAACATTAGATTTCAAAAATCTAATGTTCATCAGATTTCAAAAATCTAATGTTTATCAGATTTCAATAATATTTGAAATTATAAGATGAATGTTTCAAACATTAAATTTCATACATCTAATGTTCATCAGATTTTAATAAATTTTGAAATTATAGAATGAAACATCCGATTTATTTACATCATGAATATCATGATGATGTATAAATGAGATTAAATGGAGCATAAAAAACTTTTAAGACTAAATGATTCAACTTTTCAGAAACTAAGATTTATAGGTAAATTTTCCATCTAAAAATTTGTTGTCCTTATTTTTTTACAAACTTAGAACGATGGCGCTGAAAAAAATCTCTCTTATAAAAATAGAGTTATTGTATATTACTAACTGAATATTTTTTTTAGTCAAATTTTGATTATGCCAATTTTTTAGAAATACATTTTGCTAACTATTAGAGATAGACTTTTGAACATATTTTTAATTTGGCTTTTAAAATCTATTTTCAAAATTTTTTTCTAAAAAATGAAAAATTAATTTGGTGTGTAAAAATATTTTTTAAAAGTTTAAAAATATCTTTTTGATGTTTACTTTGGTTAAACTACTTTGTACTAAATATATGGATTAATTTCTTTTTATCTCCTTATAGTTTAACCCCAAAAAACATTACTTGCTTGAGATTTAAAAATGTACACTTACGCCTCGTTTGGAAATAAACTATTTTAGTAACTTTTTAACTTTTTACGAAAAGATATACAAAAAAATAGAAAAAGTGATGTGACAATTTATAGTAACTTTTTGACTAAAATAGTTACTCTTCAAACGAGGCCTTAACCTCCTTGCAATATGAAAATGTACACTTATGCCTCGTTTGGAAATAAACTATTTTAGTAAATTTTTAACTTTTTACGAAAAGATATGCAAAAAAATAAAAAAAAATGATGTGACAATTTATAGTAACTTTTTGACTAAAATAGTTACTCTTCAAACGAGGCCTTAACCTCCTTGCAATATGAAGTTAAGTGCTAAGTCTAACTGTGTTAATTATTTTTGCAAAATATTTATATTAATTTTTTAATTTTCTTTTCCATGCCACCATCAAACCATCCTCCCTTCAGAAGTTGAAAAACTTTTTGAACCCTTGCCAAACCCATTACTAGTTCCAATTGCCAAATCCATACTCATTACCAAACCGACTATTATTAAAAGTGAATAGCTCACTTAGATTAAAAAAAAAAAAAAAAAAAATAGATAGTTAACAAAAGTAAGAGTCAAACCTTAGACCTTAAATTAAGCCTCCGTTTGGGAAGTGGGTTGGCTTTTTGGCTTTTTGGTCTTTTTGGCTATTTTAGCCTGGGCTTAAAAGTTTGGTTTGGGAATGGCTTTTTGGCTTTTTGGCTTTTTTGACTTTTTTTGTGAGAGGGGAGTGTAATGATTATGGGTTGGATGTGATGTTTTGTTTTTTGTGGCTAAAAAAGCCTATTTTGTCTTTTGTGGCTAAAATAGCCAATAAGTTCTTCCCAAACACCACCTAAGGCTCTTATCACTTGCATGACATATCACATATAATAAAAAAATTATTTTATTTTTATTTATTTTAATTGCATGCACATTGCATGTGCCAACCACTAATATAATATATATATATACTACAAAAGTTAGTAATATGCAAAGATTGGCATTCCAACCTTTCGTAGTAGGAATGGCAACAGGGCGGGGCGAGGTCGGGGATTACACTCCCGTTTCCGATCCCCAAAGCCATAAAATTTCCCGCCCCCACCCCCGGCCCCAATCCCCAGCAGGGACCTCATCACCTCCCCCGCCCTTGCGCCTGCTGTGGGGGGATCGTTTCCAAACCAGAAAAACCTCGACCCTTTTTTTTTTTTTTTTTTTGTGTAGCTAGAAATTTTTTTGTTTGGTTACTGTATGTTCCTAGATTCTGTTCCAACTGTACAAGGTAGTGGTCATGGGAAACTTATTGTCCTTGCCTTAGAATGAATGTAACAATTTGGAAGTTAATGAATGAATGTAATATTTTGTAGGTTTATGAATTAATGTATTATTATGCAAGTTTGTAACGAATGTAGCTTGTATTTGCCTTGGCTTGAAGGAATTAAATTTCATATAGTACCATTCACTAACATTAAGTCTTTTCCATAAAAACAACCTATTCCCATAAACTTAACAAAATAATTCCCTAAGCATAATTTCATAAGATCCATCCTTCATATCCACGATAACATAACATCAAATTGTAGCATAATCATTTGCAACATCCACAAAAACATATTTTTATAACAATAAAACAATATTGTTTTTTCAAAAATCTGATATAACCACAACTTTCATCATCTCCTTCAACTTGAATTCCTGTTAAATAACAAAAAGGAAAAAAAAAAAAATCAATACTAATAAAAAAATAGCGAAATGTGCAAATATGCTAAGTTAACAAACCATTATCTATAAACTAGCTCAAGTTAATATTAGAACACATTTGCTAATAGATATGTGATATAGTGATTGATGAAGAACAATATAAGTAGCCGTTAAATTTATGGAGCAACATTAACTTACAATCTAATTTGAACATCAAAACTTAAATCAGATTCAGACAAGGAAAAAAAACAACCATAAAAATTAAATTTGAATTACTTTGTGAAAAAGGACAATACCTTGATAAAGATAAAACTTAAAAATAAACAAAGGGAAGCATACTTCCAGATGCGTTGATCTACCTTCAAATTTGAGTTCAGATGTGTTGATCTACCTTTAGATCTCAGTTCTAGCTTGATCGTTGCAGATCCTAGTTTAGATTGTTGTTGATCTCAATTCTGGCTTGATCGTTCAGATCGGCGATGATGGAAGGAGGGAGATGAGGACAACGAAGGGAGGGAGTCGACAGTGATGAGAGGGTTTTAGAGAGAGAGAGAGAAGATGAGAGACGGTCGTCTCTATTAAGAAGATGACAGCGAAGGAAGAGATTCGACAATGATGGAAGGGTTTTAGAGAGAGAGAGAGAGAGTGAGAGAAACCAAGAGAGAGAAGATGGAGAGGCGGTCATCTCTTTGTGTGAGTATGATTGTGTAATGTTTTAGGGTTTGGTTTATATATATATAGTAAAATGGTAATTTCACTTCGAGGACAAACCGGGGCAGGGCCGAGGGTAGGGCTGGGCCGGGGACGAGAATTGGATAATTATCCTTGTCCCCGGCCCAAAACTGATCGATGATTGATTTTTGAATACCATCCCTATTCCATCAGGGGTATTTTTATGGAAAAAACTACTCAAATCGGGATCAGGATGTCGAATCCCCATCGGGTTGGGTTCAAATTGCCATCCCTATTTTGTAGCCATCATCTAATGCCACATGTACCACATGTCTCTCTTTTTTACCCATCATGTACCATCGACAATGGCTCTACACAATCTCCTTTTAATTAGCACTACTAATTCTTCATCGCCTTTTACTCTACCCATACATGTTACTAGAGATTAGATCATCTCAATTTATATGTTTCTCTCTTTGTCTCTTGAGAAATTGTACCTCATGACAAACCCTAGCTAGAACCAAACCCATTCCAAAATACAAGAAGATACATTTTTAAACTTTAGAGGGGTAATGCATATTCCAACTACATAATGAAGTAAAGTGTAATTAATCCTAAATATAATATAAGGTTTATTTATAAATAATTTTTTGTATCTATAAATTTTTTCTTGAATTCAAAAAATTATTAAATGTTTACAAGTATCATATATGTTTTTGCTTAAGAAAATTCTATATTGTACACCTTCAAAAGGGTATGTACCATATGTACTATTAATTATAATTTTTGTGGTCTTTAGGCCTATTTTGAGAAGATAGTAAAAAGTAATTTTTTTACTTTTAACCAAGCTTTTGACCTTTTAAGACAAATGATTTGAAAAGTCAGTAAAAAGCTACTTTTGGCTTTTTTGATTAATATTGTTAATGATGTCAAATTACAATAAAATGACCAAACTACCCCCATTCAATTTAAAATACTTACAACTTCACCCATATAGTACATTTTGACCCATGAGGGGTAGAATTGTAATTTCACCAACGGCTGAAAACCAACTTCCCAAATGAAAAAAATACAAAAAAACCAACTTTTGGTTTTTGCTACAAACCTAAAAAAGTGGCTAAAAGCCAATTTCCCAAAACACCCCTTAGTCATGACATAGTGTTGTGTTAGTTATACTTGGAGCTCGTTTGGAAAAAAAAAAAAAGCTTGGGCTTTTTGGTTAAAATAGCCACACAAAAAAGTTTAAAAAAAAAAAAGAAAAAAAAAAGAAGACAAAATGCCATGTTTAAACCATAATCATTTCATTTTTTCTCTTACGAAAGTCAAAAAAGCTAAAAAGCTCATCCCCAACGAGACTTTTTAGCCCCAGACTAAAATAACCAAAAAGCCAACCCACATCCGAAATGAACCCTTATTGTGTTATTAATTATGATATTATATTATGATCCAAAAGCTATTCGATTATACCTTACAGATCAATAAAAAATTGTATACATACTTATAATTAAATTCTTAATTTTTTTTCATTAACTTGTAATAATTTTATAAAAATATTACAGGGTGGTAATTTTTCATAATTTTAAGGGTTATTTACACTAAGATTCCCTGAGTTATTAAGAAGTTTTTATTTTACCCTCAAAATTATAAAAACGCGAACAAATATTCATAAATTATAACAATGTACAAATTGAATACTTAATAGAAGGGGGAAACATGTTGATAGTTTAGGAAGTTCATTTGTACTTTTTTTTTTTATAATGAGTTAATTATCTAAAAGTTCTATTTACAAATGTTATGGTAACGCATGTCCTATTTAAGATTTTTTGAACTAATAAATCTTATTTGGTAAATTGAGAATATTATAAGTTTTTTTTTTCCAATTTTTAAAACTAAGAACATTATCAATTTTGCAATGTTCCAGATAATTATTTCACTAACTGATAAAAAAAAAAAACAGAGTAAGAGATTAAATGTTTACTTTTTTACCGTTTGGATTGATTCAACTATCCAATAAAATTAAGAACATTAACAGTTTTTTCTAGTTTCAAGATTGAGAATAATATCAGTTTTTTCATTTTTTAAGTTTTTTTTTTTTTTTTTTTTTGCACATTAATGTTCCATCATCATGCTCCTTTATAAACATAAAATTTTCAGTTTTGCACCAAAAAAAAAAAAAAATTCGTATTTTAAATTTTTTTCCAAAAAAAAAAACATATTTTTTTGGGCACATAATTTTTTTTTTTTTTTTAGTTTTTTCAATTTTAAAGTTAATGTTTTAAAGTTTTGAAAATCAAAATAAATGTTAAATCATCATGTTCATTTATAAATAATCATAAATGATAAACAATCATTGTTTGAAGGGTAATTTCGACTATTGAAAATTTAATAGAACTTAAAAGTCTAAATAATCTTAATTAGAACTTAATGAATTATAAATTCATAAATTAAAATTTACATGTAAATATCTCTTTAATAATTTAAGAGAATAAAATGATATTTTTAAATAATTTAAGTAATCTATTTATATACTTTTAAAATTTAAAGGATCAAAATAATAATTCTCAATAATTTAGAAATTCTCTCCGTAAATAACCCTAATTTGAAAGACTACGCATTGATTTTGACATTTGCTCAAAAAAATGTTTGATGAAGTATAGTGGGGGCATGAGAAGTTGTTATTTTAGTAAGTTATTTTAATTTTTAATTATTTTAATAGATTAAAATTTTTATATTTAAAAAGATAATTGATTTTTTTATAGTTAGATGTGATATTTTTAAAAGAAAAAGTAAAATAATTATAAATTTAATGTAATATTTTATTTTATTAACTATTTTAGTCTATTTATTTATGGGTAAATTACACTGACACTCCTTGAGATTTATATTTATTATAGTTCCCTTTTTATCTTTTGAAATTATATCTCCTTCCCTGAGATTTAAAGTTTCATTACAGATTCTCCCTCAGGAATTTAATTTTTTAAATACCAATTTTGCCCTCATTGAGTAAATTACATTGACACCCCTCATATTTTAGAAATTATAATTCCCTCCCTAAGGTTTAAAGTAGCATTATCAATTGTCCTCTCGGTTTGTATTAGTTGGAAAAAAAAATTAATTGAAAAAAAAATTAATTGAAAAAATTTATTAGTAAAATTTTTAAATTTTTGTTTAAAAACAAACGTAAACTTATTTTTTGAATTTATGTTTTTTCTCAAATTTACAAATTGAGACAATCATTTATAAACTAAAAAAATTATCAAACAAGTTTTTATAACAGTTTTTAAAATTTTTATAAATATAAATTGAAAATTGAATATGAAATAGTTACTAAACAGGTTTCAGATGGTAAAAATATCGTAAAATTAACAAATAATTAAATAAGTTACCAACGTAAGAAATGACTTATTAAAAGATTCTTAGGCTATGTATGGTTTGATTTTTAGATTCTTTTTTTAAAAAAATTAAAAATTAATTTGGTTAAAAAATAAAAAAAATAATTTTCATTTTTATATAATTTTTATCTTTCGAGTGGTTAGAAATAATTTTTTACAAATTAAATTGAAACCACATAAATATGTATATAATTTGTTCAAAAGTTAAAATGATAATTATTTTTTATTGCTTAACCAAATTAATTTTTAATTTTTTTTAAAAAAATTCTAATAATCAAACTATACATTGCATAAGAATATTTTGATAAGTCATTTCTTACGTTAGTAACTTATTTAATTACTTGTTATAATTATTTTTTATCCTTAAATGATAATTATTTTTTATTTTTTATTTCTTAACCAAATTAATTTTTAATTTTTTAAAAAAATTTCTAAAAATCAAACAATACATAATTTAAGAATTTTTTGATAAATCATTACTTTCGTTAGTAACTTATTTAATTATTTGTTAATTTTACGACATTTTTACCATTGAGGCTTGTTTGGTAATTATTTCGTTTTCAGTTTTCAATTTATATTTATAAAAATTTTAAAAACTGTCATAAAAACTTGTTTAATAATTTTTTTGGTTTATAAATTGTTGTCTCAGTTTGTAAATTTGATAAAAAAAAATGTAAATTCAAAAAATGAGTTTACGTTGGTTTTTAAACAAAAAATTAAAAATTTTACTAACAAAATTTTTTTTCAATTAATTTTTTTTTTTTTTTGCAACTAATACTAACTAAGGGGATAATTAACAATGCTACTTTAAACCTTAGGGAGATGATTGTAATTTTTAAAATGTGAAGGGTGTTAATGTAATTTACCCAGTGAAGGTAAAATTGGTATTTAAAAAATTAAATTGCTGAGAGGAGAATCTGTAATGAAACTTTAAACCTTAGGGAGGGAGATGTAATTTTCAAAATATAAAGGAGAACTGCAATAAATATAAACCTCAAGGGGTGTCATTGTAATTTACCCTTCATTTATTTATTTATTTTATAAATTTTAATTAAAAAATAATCCAAAACTCACTTGCCAAACAGGTCTATTAGAGCATCTCCAACGCATTAGGCATATAATGCTTGTTAGGTAAAATGTCTAGTATGGCTCACTTTTTTCAACTCCAATGCACTAGGTATGTGATTAGGCATTTTAGCTCAACTCACATTCACTAGTTACATGTAGTTAGCCTTCAAGGCTAGGCAAAATGTATTCAATCATTAGGATTATTTCCCTCAATCTTTGTTGCTGATGTGACATTTTATAAAATTAATAGTATTTGGATAAATAGCTAAAATAAAGAGTATGGTTGGAGCAAATAAAATATATACTTTATAGTAATGTTTAGATAGATAAAATGTCTATTACCATTGGAGATGCTCTTATTTATATATATATATATATATAGAATTCTCCAATTGTGTGAGGATTGCTCCAGATGCGTTTAACATTGTTTCCGTTCGTGAAAGTTTTTACAAACCATCAGTAAGCTTACCAACAAAGCTCTGTCATGGACGTCCGCCGGCGAGCTCCCGGTCCGGCCACCACCGTCGTCGGCGACCACCAGCAGCAGAAGCAGAAAAGTCAGTCCTCCATCGGCCCGACCCCAAAAGCGTCGGACGCCCTCCCTCTCCCCCTATACCTAACCAACTGCATTTTCTTCACCCTCTTCTTCACCGCCTCCTACTACCTCCTCGAACGCTGGCGCGACAAGATCCTTTCCTCCACGCCTCTCCACGTCGTCACTCTCTTCGAACTCGTCGCCATCGTCTCCCTCATCGCCTCCTTCATCTACCTCCTCGGCTTCTTCGGCATCGATTTCGTCCAATCCTTCATCTCTCGTGCCGCCCACGACGATCTCGAATTGGATGATGATGATGATGATCGCCCCCTCCTTCTAAACGACGACGAAGAAATCGTTAAATCGGTTGTTTCCGGTACCGTTCCGTCGTACTCGCTGGAGTCAAAACTGGGTGACTGTTATCGTGCGACCCTAATTCGACGCGAGGCGGTGCAGAGACTTACAGGGAGGTCCCTCTTTGGTTTGCCCTTGGATGGATTCGATTACAAGTCCATTTTGGGGCAGTGTTGTGAAATGCCAGTCGGTTATGTTCAAATTCCGGTGGGGATTGCTGGACCCTTGTTGCTCAACGCCTGCGAATACTCTGTGCCGATGGCCACCACTGAGGGATGTTTGGTTGCCAGTACGAACCGAGGTTGCAAAGCCATGTACGCTTCTGGAGGTGCGACCAGCGTTGTTTTGAAAGATGGGATGACTAGAGCTCCTGTTGTCAGGTTTTCCACGGCAAAGAGAGCCTCTGAGTTGAAGTTTTTCTTGGAAGATCCTCTTAATTTCGATACATTGGCCCTGATTTTTAACGAGTAAGTCTCCTTTGTTATGTTCAATGCAGTATGAGTCCGATTAGGATTTATTCAGTTCTAATTGTATGTTACATTTACAAGATTTTGATTAAGGCTTTTGATTTGTTTGTATACACTCAGTCAGTGGTTTCACTTCTCTTCGCTTGTGTTTTCATTTGTTGATGGCTTTAGTTGTTTATTTTTTCAACCATGTACTCTTTGTGATTAGGATCTGATGTTTTGTGGTTGCAGATCGAGCAGATTTGCAAGGCTCCAAAGTATTCAATGTTCCATTGCAGGGAAAAATCTTTTCATGAGATTCAGCTGCAGCACAGGAGACGCAATGGGGATGAACATGGTGTCCAAAGGTGTTCAGAATGTTTTGGAATCCCTTCAAATTGATTTTCCAGACATGGATGTAATCGGCATCTCTGGTAATCTCTCTCTCTCTCTCAACTTACTGTTGCTGAAAATTTGTGACCAGTAACAAATATGCTTGGGTCTGCAATAATACTGTTGATGTTTTGCAATAATCTAATTTTGATTGGTTTTTGATTCTTTGATTGCAAATGTATCTGCGTAATCATTGTTTTCCATCATTGTGATAAGGATTCATGTAGCCCGCCCAATGATTGGGACACAACTGTTCATTTGGTTCAGTAATCAATTTGTTCATTTAGATCACCAGGCTATTTTATATATATATATATATATAACTTTGATTGGATCCATTTTAGTTAATCTTGATCTTTTGACTAAATTACATTGACATCCCCTGGTATGGTTTGCAATAACATTACAAATTCTTCCTATGAAGTGGCTGTTGAGGAGGCTAACCAAGCATTGCTTATGTCAGCTTAAAATTACTTTGTTTAGACACAATTTCCCCTAATAGTACTAAAAGGACTTTTAATAGCCTTGATACCTCATCAAAATGACCATTTTACCCAATTTTAAATATTGCTTGGACAAAATGTCAGAACACAAGTATTTGATGCTTTTAGTGGTCACATTGCTCTAGTAGAGTGAAAATTACTTAATAAATCCAATTAATTTATGTGTGTGCGCGCGCGTTTCAAAAGCAAGGACCATTGATCTCCATTGTGTTTGCCAATTTACCACCACCTTACCTTACCTCCTTTGCTGGCATACACATGCACACATTACCCTTATCCTTCTTCACTGGAAACTTGAAAGCTCACGCCAAATCAGGCTAATTTACTGCAATCCTAAACTTATTCACGTAACTACACCACAATTACGATGGTGAAGAGGAGGTGGGATGAATGTAGGAGGAGAGTGACGCATACCTGATTGTTCTGTGTGCTCGTATAGTTCTTGATGGTGGTGCCAATCTCCTTTTTGTCAATGATTTGTAGGTTTAGGTCTTCTTTCTCTTCTTGTCGATTTTGGGTTTGATCAAGCTCAGATTGCTCTGTTGTAATGGAAGTAGAGATTGCAGTGACAGGTGGTCCCATAGAGAGAAAGGAAGAGAAAGTTGGATTGGAGATGGTGGGTTCGCAACAGTGGGGGAAGAGGTGGTGGATGCAATAAAGAGGAGGATTTGCAGAGAGATGGTGAGAGATGAAATTTACTTTTTAACATAACTTGATTTTTTTTTAATATTTTATAAATTTAACAACTAAGGGTAAATTTGTAATTTTAATTATTCTGTTATCTCCATTAACAAACAATGTAATTACTAGAGTCTCAAGGAGAGGATATATTAGTTAGAAACCTCAGCGGAGGTGAGTGTAATTTATCCCTATCTTTTTACTGACTTAGTATGCAAACTGTTTTAAGGGTGGTTTGGGATGTTCTAAATAAGCGTATTTTTTGACTTTTTATAAAATATGGGTTGGGTTTGAAGTAATGTAGTAGATAGGTGATGTGATTTAAATAAGATGATGTGATTTAAAAAAGATAGTGACTTTTTGACTTTTTAACTTTTTTAGTACATGTCAAACAAGGCCTTAGTGCTATTGGTAATGTGTCATGCATAGTGTTATTGATTTGTAATTTGTTTCTCAATTACCCAGGGAACTTTTGTTCGGACAAGAAGCCAGCTGCAGTTAATTGGATTGAAGGGCGTGGAAAATCGGTTGTTTGTGAGGCAATCATCACTGAGGAGGTAGTTAGGAAGGTATTGAAAACCACTGTTCCTGCACTTGTAGAGCTGAACATGCTTAAGAACCTTGCTGGATCTGCTGTTGCTGGTGCTCTTGGTGGTTTCAATGCCCATGCTGCCAATATAGTCTCTGCAATTTTTATAGCCACTGGTCAGGATCCAGCACAAAATATCGAGAGTTCCCACTGCATAACTATGATGGAAGCCGTCAATGACGGGAAGGACCTTCACATTTCAGTGACCATGCCTTCCATTGAGGTGATTTGACATTCCATATGATCTGATGATATTTGGTTTCTCCGTTGTTTTGAAGGCATTGGATTAGTATATGGTCTCATCTAAGGACATTTTAAGGCTGATTTTCTTTCTGTTAGAGACTGAGCGTCAGTGCTCTGTACATCAGCTAGAGTTCTTCATCTGTTGAACTGTCTATCACTTCATATTGCATCTCTAAATGTGAAGTATTCTGCGTTTTTTTCTCTTTCAGTTTTTTGTTATTGATCTAAATAGTAATGACAGCTATATTACTGTTTGAGTTTCTTAAATCACTATCTATAACCTCATAAGCTTATTTTGTTTTTTGTTTTTTCTAGGTAGGTACAGTTGGAGGTGGGACTCAACTTGCATCTCAATCAGCTTGTCTGAACCTTCTTGGTGTGAAGGGTGCAAGCAAAGAGTACCCAGGATCAAACTCCAGGCTTTTGGCGACAATAGTAGCTGGTTCGGTTTTGGCGGGGGAGCTCTCCTTGATGTCTGCCATTGCAGCTGGGCAGCTTGTCAAGAGCCACATGAAATACAACAGATCAAGCAGGGATGTCTCCAAAGTTGTCTCTTAAGAGGAAAGATGAGGCTGAGAAGGCAAAATGGAGGCAAAATTGGGCAGGAGGAACTACCCATGTGAGATCGCTTCTTGTCATAGCTGTAAAGTTGGCAATCATGTGTTGTGCAAAGTCACGAGGCTAACCTGCTTGGTTGTACTCTCTCTCTCTCTCTCTCTCTCTCTCTCTCTGTGTGTGTGAGGATGACAGCATACCCTCACCATTGGAGCCCCCACATATATGGTTTGTCTATTGTCCCAATTGTCAAGTTGGAAATGTTGTCCTCCCTTGTTTGTTTTTAGTAATTGTTATTATCATTGTCTGTCTTTGGGGCCACATTGGTTTCAAACCTGGCACAGTTGTTTCTTCTCTTGTTATTTTGTACACAGGATTGGAATTTTTATTTTTGTTTTCTTTTAATATTTTATTAGCAAAGGATCATAATTTCTCAGAATTTGAATTTGGAGAAGGCAGTAGTTTTTTTTGTTTAGTTTCAGCATCTAACCTTTCCAATTGTGTAGGTCGTACCTGGTGGGCTGTTATTAAATAAAAGGCATCTGATTAAATTTTAGATAATGAGAAGCTAGCGTTCAGAATAGCTGATTCTAGAATGTTCTAGAGAACAAGTGAGGAGATCAGATCAGACAGTGAAGAGATATTCAACCAAGGACATTCTTCACTTATAAGTGTAATAGGAACAACATTTGGAGTTTAAAAATTAAGATGGCTGATGATGAAAAATATTCCACCAAATAATGAGTGGCTGACTCAAGTAAAACTTGTTTGTGCAACAATGGCAATTCACAATTTTATCTGGCAAAGTAAGTTACGAGACATTTCATTTGAATCTTATGATAAATTAAGTGATTAATTATGTGCTTATTGATGAAGGAGGGTCAATGTCACAATAGCCACGCCATGAAAATCATGTTCAATCTGATAATGATGAGATGAAGTGAGGAGACGCAATATTTGTATGTTAATTTATAGAGCAAACTAAGAAAATTGCTTGTTGTTGGTAATTGGTGCACCTTTTGTTAGGGCCCAGTCCCCCTTTTTTTTTTTTTTGGTTCTGTGTGAAAAAAAAAAAATGGAATTGTAATGAAGTGTACCAATATAGGTAATAATTATTAACTTTTATTTATAAAATAACTTTTTATAAATTAAAATTGAAGAAGAGAAAAAAAATTTAAAATTTTTTCATCTTTTAAGGGCAAAAAAAGACAATTATATAGCAAAAAGTTATTTTACAACTTATTCAACTAAACATTACTTTGCTATTTAAATTCATAATCGCACAGTTGCACTAAATAGGTTAATAATTTTTGTTTAAAACTATAATTTATAATTTATAATATGTTAAACTATAATTTATAATCACTTACAACTGTACCAAACATCCCCATCATCTACTTACCTCTCTCTCTCTCTCTCTTTTCAATTGGAGTTTTTGAAAATGGTGATGAGTAATAAAGATCTGTTTAAAGAGAGACAAGTCTATTGAGAGGCAGATCGGCGGCGACGGTGGTGTAAGAGTAAGCGGTGACGAAGATAAAGAGAAAAGAAGAGAAGAGAGAGAAAGATAGAGATCCATGGGCGACGACGAGGCAAATCAATGACGCCGGAGATAGGCAAATCTGTTTAGAGGCACCACGCGTTGCCACCCCTATGGCACTGCTACATCGACAACTCTGATCGAATCTAGAGAGAAGATGAAGAGAAAGATAGAGAAAGAGAGATTAGTGTAACGTCTCGAAATTACTAGCAATGAAACCATCTCATGATGATAATGAAATAAATATATAATACAAAATATAATGCCCTTCCATTTCATATGATCTCGTAATACAAATGATAACACATGCAGTTATACATTCATAAGTCCTAACCTTGAATCTATAACATGTGTTATATGTTAACGATATGAAATACAAGTTAAATAATTAAGAAAAGTCATAAAGGCTTTCCAAGATAATATTTGATTACAACAAAAGTGAGTTTAAACTTAATATAAATAAAGCCTAGACTTATACAAAAATAAATACACAAATGAACAAAATGAAGCTCTTGCTCCAAGCCCTCACAAGCTATTGCCTTAGCGGAGGCATGTTATCAGCATCTGAAATGGTTTTCAAACATAGGGTGAGCCAAAATCCAATAAAAATATTCTAACACAGTTTATGAATCTTAACAAAGGTATAAGGTGTTATGCATATGTGTGACAACCCTCATCACTGATTAGTGCTAATCTATGATTAAGCATCTTAAGTGACTGATTGACTGAGATACTGATTGATTGATTGAGTGTATTAGTTTAAACGCATTTCTATCTGTTTGACTGTTAATTGATCTGTTCGTGTTTTATCTTTGAATTGCGAATTGAAGGCCATATTGGCGGCTGAAACTGAAATTGATTGGTATTTCATGCTAATTAGAATTTATGTGATTTTATGGTATATTTAATTGAAATGTGATTTGGTATGATTGAATTAAATTAAATAAAACTAAATTACATAAGTTAGACTTATTTACTCTTTTGCCATTTAGTGGCCTATCTCTACAACACTTTGAGACTTGATTTTATATCATTTCATCAGCTCATTTCTTGAGCCTAACCGACTAGAGAGAGAGAGAGAGAGATAGGAGATAGTTTGAGTTCAACAAGAATTGCTTGGAAAATTAGAAGAATTGAAGAGCAGATTGCAAATTGAGCTAGTATATCTTGAATTCAAGACTTAAGGTAGGGAGTTCTTCCTTTAAATTGTGTATTCAAGTTGTTCTTGCATGGTTCATGGTAGGTAGAAGCTTAAGGTCACAAATTGGTTTTAAATTGTTGAATTGAAGCTTGATTCATGCATGCATGTTTACATTGTTGAGTTTTGAGTTGATTTCATAGAAATCTTCACATGCATGTTTATATTCTAGCTATAGTCCATGAATTCATCATGTTTTTGAAAGGATTGACTCATTTGTTCTTGTATTAGAAGCTTTGAAGTTGATCAAATTCATGTATGTTGCATGTACATCATGTTCTTGAAATTATTGTTGAAAATGTGGTTAATTGACTTACCTTTGGGCTTGATTTTACAAAATTGATCTTGAAAACATGTTATACTATGAGTTTACAAGAGTTTTCTAGAAAATTAGCCCAAAAGGATCGAATTTGATACTTTGAAGTAGAGTTTTGAGCTTGTAGGTTCAATCTGGAATTTCCAGAATTTGGACCCACGCTCGAGCGTAGGACTTCACGATCGAGCGTACACTCTGAGTTCATGCAGTCCGCTCGAGCGGGAAATGCGTATATCCAAGATTTCATGTGATTCTGATCCGCCGGCGAGGAATGCACGAAGCGAGACTTGTGTCTCACGCCGGCGAAGTCGGCGCCGTCGAGCGTAAATTTCATGCATCCAGTACTTTTGCCATGTTTTACAGTCCGCTCAAGCGAGAAAAGTGACGCTCGAGCGGGGATCCTTTGTCTGCATGTCCGCTTGAGCGTAGAAAGCCACGCTCGAGCGAGACCCCTATTTTTTGAAAATTTTGAAAAGTGTTTAAAAGTGCATCTTTGCATCATCTTTCCAGCCTAGGCATTTCTAGGGTATGTTTAAGGCATCTTAAGGAGGATATTGATGTAGAACCACATCGAGGCAAATTAGGGATTAAGTTATTATTTTCCCAACTGTGTAGCTTAGTGTGTGTTTGTTCTGTAACTGTGTAGGGTTAGCATCCGAGGACGCTCTAGCTACTTATAGCCCAGTGCTCTGTGAGTAACAATGTTGTATAGATAAATTCAACCATGAATATTTTCTTAATGATCAACTGTACTGCTTTCTGAAATGATATTTCTTACTGAATAAATGTTTGTCCTATTTGTGAACTATATTCGTGGCATCCATAGCAATTTACTATTACTGTACTGTACTGCTACTGTCATAGAGATCTCTGTTGGTTCCCATGTTTGGAACCACTACTATTTACTGATATGATGGCCATCAACTGACTGTTCGGTCTGTTAAGACCTAATGTACTGTTTTGTTATTGGATGTACCACATATGACTATTATAGTTTCTGAATGACTGTTATGGCATGAAATATGAGCCATAAACTGAATGACTGATATACTGATAAATGACTGTTTTCAATACTGAAAGGACATTCATTCTTAACCTCTTTACGCATATGTTATTCACTGGGCTTTAGTTTACTGCTCATATATATATGTAGGTGTCTAGGCACCGGAGCGTTGGGTCAAACTCCCTTTTTGTCAAGCCAACCACAGTGCCTCACAGTGAAGTTCCAAGTCCTTCAAGCTAGGGCTTTTTGGGGTGTTTTAGTTCACCCTTATGTATCTGTTTTGTAGCGCTGTTTAGATTTGTACCGTACTGTTCTAATAGGGATTAGGTCCCTATCTTGGATGATTGTATATGTATGTACATACTGTTTTGCTTCTGACTGTGGATATGTTTAAAAAGTCTTTTTGCATACTGGTATCATGACTCATTGGACATCTTTTTATTCTCGCTTTTGGCTTCCGCCAACCCCTCAGATCAGACTATTATTATTATCAAGCGGGCCTTGTAATCACAGACATCTGGCGATTCTGATGCAAACCCATAGGGGCGGGTTTGGGTCGTGACAATATGCAATGCTCGTACCAAAATATTTTCTATCACTTTTTCAAAACCGTGCAATGCTAGGTTTATCACAATTGCGGAACCGTTTCCTTTATAATAGAAAACAAGACAGTGACTCACAATCTCTGGGAATGTCAAAACAAATACAACCTTTCATGAAAATTTCGTCCATAGGAAACCGTAAACTGACACACATGTAAATGTAGGCTATACAAGCACTATTATTGTCATTTCTCAAGAATTTCGTCCGCGAGATCGACATCCATGTAAACATAGGCTATACAAGCACTACTATTTTCATTTCACGAAAATTTCGTTTGCGGGATTGACACCCATGTAAACGCACGATTTTTAGGACTTTTACCATGGACAGACAGGCTAACTTATTTCAACGAGACAATACTTACTTCCCAGATTCACCCATTTTTCTCAAAACAATGCACATTTTCAATGTAGTAAATATGCAACAATGCTCAATGCAAAAAGATGAGAAATTAGTTTTAATTCTCCTAATTCTCATATAATTTTTACAACAATCATAGATATCCTTCACCAATAGCCCAAAATAGATATCTCTAAACAGATAATTAATTTCCATAAAGACAAACTTTCCAAATCCTAAGATGTGAGCGGTATTACATATCTAACTCCACCATCTTCATCAACATCAATCTAATTTCACAATTCGAACATAAATTCCATTTATTTATACAAAATCAACATTTGAGATATTTAGAGCAAAATCTCATTTTCTTCCAAAATCAATTCCAAATATCAAGACCAATAATTTTCATTACAACTTAACCTCATTTTCATCATAACTCAACCTCATTTTCAAGAATCCATTTGAAAGTCCTTCTTTTGGTTTTTAACCCAAAACCCTAGATTTGTCCAAAAATTCTCAAATCACAATATTGTTTTAGAAATAGCAAATAACTAAGTTAAAAATCATAAGAAAGTGCGAAGAATCCCTACTTCAAAGCTAGAAGACCAAGGAGAGAGAGAGAGAAAAAACCACAATGGAGCCAAAATCCAACTTTGCTTCAATTAGAACGAAGCCCTCGTCGTGCTCTACCTTTTTATCAAAGGTACATGAGTGGAGAAATCAATGGATCTAGATATATTTGTAGAGAGAAGGTCAGTTGTAGAGAGAGAGTGAGAGAAAATAGGATTTTTAAATGTTTTGAGAGAGAAAGAGATGAAAAAGTGACTCAAAAATAGGACTTTACAATCTGATATACGCGTAGACCGCTCGAGCGCAAGAAGTGTCGCTCGAGTAGATAGACACAAAAAATGTTACCACTCGAGCACAAGAAGTGACTGCTCGAGTGTAGAATAGAATCTTTCAAAAGTTTTGCAAACAGAAGACCACTGCTAAAACTTAAGAAGGGTCACTCAAGCACAAGAAAGACCGCTCGAGCGAAGAATACCATCTCCCAATATTTCTGCAGACCTACAAAAGTACTAGGAGTTCACAAAAACCACTCGGGCGCAAGAATCACCATTCAAGCAAAGGAACAAAATTTTAGGTACCAACAGTTTTAAAAAACAAGCTACCAACCTATTCTAAATGCAACCGAGATACTTCAATAATCAAACTCAATGAGGAATAAGGAGAAATAAGACATGAACAATCGTATAAGACAATGAAACCTGGATCCAAAACATCAACGGGTCGGGTCTAAACCAGAATTGCTATAATGAGAGAAAGAGAGAGAGAAGAAAAGAGAGATGAGAGAGAGCGAGAGAGTAAAGAGACAAACATGGTTTAGGTGAAATAGGGAGTTCTATGTATTTGGCTACAGGCATTCTTAATATATATAGATAGATACTTTAGTCATTTTGTCTAAGCATATCCTTGTAGGCAAAGTGTTTAGAGTGTGGAATTTTGACCAAACAAAATCTAAATTTAGATTTATAGACCGAGTGTCCCAAAAAAGTTTTAAAAAAAATCAAATTAATGAAAAGTTTTTAAAAGATTAATAATTTTTTTCATTAATCTGTAAATATTTTGTAAATTTCTCCTAATTTCTTCATGCCTCCACCCTTACATCCTCCACCCTACCTTGCACAAGACGGGGTGGGAGAACCAAGCTCGTCCTGCCGACAATAACTCATTTCATAACATTATTTTTCAAAAATTCTTTGCTGCTTTGTTTTGTTAAATTTAAACTTTCTATTAACATTAATGAAAAATAGCATATGAGTTGTCTATATCAGTTTTGCAATGAACAATGTTCATTCAATAGTTGATTACATAGGGCAATCAAATCAAAGATTCACTTTTGAAACTATTGGGCCAACCGACCTAAACTTAAAGCATACCTATATATCCAAAAAATTACTCATCTGTCAATATGTTTAAATATAATGTACATGTCCAAATGTTAATATTTCTGTACACGTGTCGTCTATTTGTCTAATTATTTATCCAAATGTTACCTATTTACTAACTTGTCTATTCACCTCACCATTGCTAGCCACCGGTGATTTTAGTATGTGTCTTTATCACCAAAAAAATTAAATATTGTATCAAATAACATATGGTCCCATAGGTTTGAAGTTTTCACCAATTAACTTTTTTATATATATAAATTACCTTTTAAATAAATATTTTTGGCATAAAAATTAGCATATACAGCTCATATGCTACTTTCATTTTCACAACAAAATATTAATAAAATATTGAGATTGAAACAAATTAGAACATTAAGAAGGTGGCACAATAAAATAATTTTTAATTGAATGGAGTAAAGTGACAGTCACTTATGCTTTCTAATTTTGAGAAATATCACATTCCTCATTTCATCACCTTTAATTGTATCTCTAATAAGTTAGCAAATAATACTAATCAGTCAATTCTCTCTAAACTTTTCACTCTCCTTCCAAAATTATTTACTACCGCATTAGAGGTACAATTAAAAATGATAAAATAGAGAAACAATCATATAATTATAACCAAACACAGGCAACACTTGCATGGCAATCAATGTCCTAAATGTCATTTTGGGGGATGTTTTGGTTTGATTTTTAAAACATGATTTGGTTTTAAAAAAAAAAAAAATTTGTTTAGTTAACAAATTTTAAAAATAAAACTCAAAAGTCAATTTTCGATCTCTTCTCTACTTCTCTTTATTTTTTTTCATTATTAATAAATCAATTAATTACTTTTTCGTTCGCCTCTCATTCTCTCATATTATATACATCAATTAATCAATCAAATTTTTCTCATACTTATCTATTCAATTAAAAAATAAATTAAAAAAACTAGAAATTATCTCAAAATTATTTTCAAAACTTATAACCAAATAAATTTTCAACTTTCAAAGTAAATGTTCAACCGCTTATCTTTAAAATACAACTCAAAACTCATTTGAAAAACATCAAACGGATAGTTTTTGAAGTATCCCAATACCAAATGTCATGTGGGCGTCTTAAAATCACTATCAAAATAGTCTTAATTAATAATCTACCGATATATAGTTCACGCGAAGAGTTTGATCACAATGTCAGTTCACAGAAATTAGAGTTTTTTTAGAAAAAAAGTTCTTTAAGAGAGGTTTTGTCCTTTTGATTTTCTCCAATGAATCTCACCAAGACAAAACTTTTCCCTCTCTAAAAGCAAAGGTTAATTGACCAAACTAAGGTGAAGAGTACATATACCTTGCTCTAAAATGTAAAATTTGAATCTTTTAGTGCTTTATTCCTCTGCCATATTATTTAGGTATTTTAAAAAATTCAGTTAAAAGCAGTCCTATCAATCTTGTAATATTGTTTTATTTGAAAAATTAATTTTAGGGAGTAATCTCTATTGTAATCTATGTATTTTTAATTTGTTCGATTTTGAATCTAAATTTATGATTTTGTCTAATTGATTACAACTCTTAATATTTTTTATAAAAAATATGCACATAAATGTCACGTGACACATTTTTAAAAGCATAATTATAAACTTACTCAACTCAGTTAATTAATCTTAACCAATTTAATAATAATTTTTCTTAAAAAAATACTAACAATATTATTATTTTGTACTAAGACCTCGTTTGGCAATATCACTTTTTAATCTAAAAGCCAAAAAGTAACTAAAAAAAATCAAAAAACCAACAACCTATACTAAAAAGTCAAAGATTTTATTTTTTTCTCTACTTTTTGCACATCTTTTGATAAAAAAAATAAAAAAGTCATCCCAAACATATTAGCTTTTTTTATATTATATTTTAGCTAAAAAACTAAAAAGTTACTAAAAAAGTATGTTTCCAAACGAGGCCTAAATTGAAACAAAATTTAAAATTAAGGGTCAAAATTGAACCAATTAAAAATATAGGGACTAAAATGACACAAGAGATAAAATATAAAAATCATTGGTATAAATTGCTCTTAATTCTATGTAAATATTAGTCCATGTGTGACAGTCACTATTAGTTAACATTCATGCCATGGTTAGGTTTCACGGAGGATCCACAAATATTCAAATTACAACCACAAACATTAGAAATGTATTAGTTTACACTTTGTATTTTATTTTATTGTATGAACAATATATAAAATATGATTAGTGTAAAAATATAAATTTCATATCCTAAAAATATAAGAGCTCCACCTAAAATAAGAGACTTTGCACTTTACCATTTTACACCAGTCAAAATGTATGTAGTGTGTAAACAAAATCAACTGGTTAAGTCCCATGAAATCACAAGTAAATCAGTGATAATTGTCTGTATTCTTGTTCTTTTGGGTGAAAAGTGCCAATGTACATTAGGCGCCATAAAAACTTTTGACCATTTGTGTTCTAGGTAATTAGCTTATTTTCACGATTTGTGTGTGTGTGTGTGTGTATAATTAGGAAAATTTTAATATACATCCTTTTAAAAAAAGTATATCATATACACTCTTAATTATGTCATTTTTTTTTTTTAGTTATGATCAATTTTCTTTTGTAATTATGATATTATTTTAATTATGATTCATGAATTTTTTAGTTATGACTCATATTGTGTTTAGTTATAATAATTTTTTTTTTTTTAGTTATGACTCAAAAAATTAAAATTGTACCATTTTTCTTTTTAGTTATATGGTGCACATGGTCCACACCATAGTATTTCTCGTCTAATTAATAGTAGGGAACTAAATAAATATATTGTTACCTAAAAGACAAGGGGTGAATTAGGTTTTTACAATTAAAAATTAATATCTTAATAAAAATTATGACTAGCACAATAGATAAATATAGTTAATGAAATAAAAATAATTAAAATAAGTGTTCTAACAATTATATCAGTTAATGATTTTAGCACAGTGTAAATGTAAAATATAGCTACAGCAATTTAAATAAAATAAAGAGATTAGAGAGGTAAACAAATTTATAGTGGTTTGGCTTCAACTCGGCTTACGTCCACTCCTCAAGTTTCACTTGAAATTTTTCACTATGCTCTAGTTTCACGGGGGTGCTAGCAACCTCTTTATAAATGGAGCAATCCTCTACGGATTTTACACAGACTTTTTAAGTCAAGAATACTGAGTGTGCTACATTCTTACAAGATTGAAAAGAAAATGTTTTTGCTTTCATAGAAAGTTACAAGAATTATCTCTCAAAGATAGATATATAAAATGAAACTTTGATTTTTTTGTAAATCTCACACAGGAAAGATGAGCTTAATGCTATAAGGCTCAGTGTATAATTTTTTAGAGAGGATGTAAACAAAAATTGAAGAACACTTCTCAAAGAATTTTTCAGAGAATAAATGTGAGTGATTATAGATCAAAGAATATTTTCTGATTTTTTTGTTTTTGTTTTTGTAACTTGTTTACATTAGAGACTTTGGTATATATAATAAAACTTATAGCCATTTAAAGCCGTTGTATTCATTTGAATTTATAATTGTTTATACCTGTTGTATTTATTTGAATTTATAACCGTTTATAACCGTTGTATTCATTTGAATTTATAACCATTTATAACCATTGTACTCCATCATTACTAATTTGAATATCTTCCACTCCATCATTACTAATTTGAATATTTTTCACTCCATCATTACAAATTTGAATATCTTTCACTTGAACCTTTTGAACTACTACTGTGCTGGGCTGTTTGAACCTCTGTTTTGGGCTAGTTGAACTCCTGATTTAATCAAATATTAAATATATTCTAACAACATTTAGGATAAAGGTTTAGGTGAGAAATAATGGGACAAAATAAATTTTAATTCTATTTTTCTCTTTCAAATAATTAAAACATAATTAAATAAATCATCAAAATAAATTTTGGATTTAAAATATAATTAAATAAATCATCAAAATAAATTTTGGATTCTATTTTTCTTTTTCAAATAAATTAAAATATAATTAAATAAATCATCAAAATAAATTTTGGATTCTATTTTTCTCTTTCAAATAAATTAAAACATAATTAAATAAATCATCAAAATAAATAAGTCTAACAATCTTTTCTTTTTTGATGATAATACATAATGATGTTTTGATTTGATTTGGGAGTAAGAAAAGCTCCCCCTCAAGTCATGCTCCTTGAATTCATTTTTAAATACATAGGTTAACACATGTGTAATAAATAAGCTTTAATTAGAGAAATGATATAAGACTAAGATATCAAACTATAAATACATAACATCAAATTAGTTTGAAAATAATACCATAATACATAATATCATAACATCATAAGTTTTCTCCCCCTGTGACATTATCAAAAGGAAATCATGGGTCAGAATCTGGAGGAGGGGGAGGAAGAAAATGATAGGGATAAATAGCAGCAAAAAATAGATAATCAAAACATATATATACATATATATATACACATACAACTCTCCCACGTCGCTATCGTTTTTCGCAAAACGCAGTTGCTATGCGACCTGGCTTTTGCTTCATTGGTCGACAAAAGCAGCTTTCCTCGATTGTTGTTCGCCTCGGCTATCTCTCCCTCTTCAGCCTCTTCTCTTTAGCCTTCTTCTTAATCACACTCGTTTACTTCTTTTTCTTCACATCACTCTCTTCTATCTTTTTTTCATTATTCTCTTCGATCTTCTTCTTCCTCGAGAGATAGAACAGAGAGACTGAGCAGAGCAGAAAGGCTGCCAAAAATGACCCTCCTTTCGATTACATCTCTTTCTCCTACTACATGGTCTCGTCCCATCCCCTTACTCTCTTTCCAGACCTGAATGATCCTGTAAGCGCTGCTGGGCCAAGTGCCCCGGCTCCTACTCTTCCCAATCTTTATATGATGTCGATTGAGCAAATAATGGCAGCTCAATCAGACATTGAAGCCAATCATTTCACACTGACATCCTGTATGGAGACGGTGATAGTAGTCACAAAATTGGCTCACCGATTGCAGAACAGGACGAGTGCGCTCCATCAAGTCAACGCCCAACTCTCTCTGCTCCAGTGCATGTATAAGGATGCGCGAGCAGAGATAAGCACACTGAAGGCCAAAAATAAAGAGCTTAAACGAAAGACCACCTCCATAGCCCGATTTGGAGCAACGTCGTTCTTGGCTTTTGATAGTTGGCATGGAGTGCTCGCTCCCGACAAAAGCACGGGGGCAGGGACGTCAAACGTTGCCCAAGGTGATAAAAAGAAGAAGAGAGCGGTGGAAGAGGCGAGGAAGTAAGATCGGCGTATGGCCGTAAAAAAAAATGAAGGTCTTTTTTTTTTTTTTTTTACGTAAATATGTTTATTTTGATCGGCGTATGGCCATGAAAAAATGAAGGTGTTTTTTTTTATGTAAATATTTGTATTTTGATTTGTTGTTGTGTTTTTGTTTAAGGACTGAAAATAAAATTAAAAAGCAGAGGAAAAAAAAAAAAGAAAATTAAGCCTAAACAAAAAATAATAATGAGAAAAAAAATTAAAAAAAAAAGAAATTAAGCCTAATAGCAAAAAAAATAAAAATAAATAATAACAACAGAAATTAAATTTAATGAGACGTTGGTGTTGCTGGAATGGTAATGCAAAAAAATACCATGAGGGTTTAAAAAAAATCAATGTATGCAAAGTTAATTTTACCTCAAGATGCAGAATAGCAAACTGTTAAGGAGAATAAATGTATGAAGGACTTGTAAGCATTCAACTGATATAAATGTTTCCATATCAACGTAGCAATACACATATATCATTTTAACAAAAATTCAAGTTTCACAGTCGTAACAAAACTTTTTAAGTAGAAATCGACATTCCAAGCTCGCCACGAATAAAATTGAAGCGATCCTTGCTTAGAGGTTTTGTGAAAATATCCGCCAATTTGGTGTTTAAAAATTCAAGTACAATATCCTCTTTTTGAACATGATCTCTTAAAAAATGATGTTGAATTTTAATATGTTTTGTTCGTGAGTGTTGAATCGGATTTTTGCTTAAATTGATGGCACTAGTATTATCACAATGTAGCATCAAGTTTAGATAAATGCCATGGGTGCAATAAAGAGAAGTTCCAAATGTCAAGAATGAGACACACATGCTGTTGTAGCAGGATAATATGGCAACAATGAATCAATGAGCTTATCCATTATGAAGAATTCATGTTATTTCAATCTATTTTCAAGCAAGAGCCAAGGAGATACCAAATTGTTAAAAGTATATGTGAAGCAGTTGAGGATGATCTAACAATCGATTTGAGCAAGAGCGTACATATTTTATACAAGATAATTAAAAAAAATATGTGAGGTGCAAACTCATAAGTGTGATATCAAAAATAGAATAGAATCTGAAGAGATTTTTTTTTTTTAAAAAAAAAATCTAATTTAAATTCTTCCCCTTGTTTCATTTGGCAAAATCAATAAGAGATATGATAAATGAAAGCTCATAACTGAAATGTTCTCCTCAATAATATCAACTAGGATGCCAAATATTACCAATAAGGATGTCAAACTGATACCAACATGCAATCTACCAAGGATACCAATATGCAATCTAGAAGATTTAACAATTATAGCTCAAGGATTATGTAGAATACCAAATATTGCTCATAATAGGTTAAACTCAATATAATCTCATGGCGCTAATGTAATTCCAAAAAATGAAGCATGTTCAAAGTATAGCAATCCATACGTCAAGAAAAATCATGAATTTCAATATATAACACACATTTAAGCATATGCATGATTCTTAGGCAAGAGCATCATCAAAGAGTATACATTGCAAATCATATGAAGCATAATCAATCTTTTTCAGATCAAAGTAATAACAGTATTAGCTCAAAGGATATAAGATAAAATTTTTACCTCAAAAGCTTAAGAGAGTGTAGGAGGCATACCTTTGGTTCATGAGTTAGAAGCTTTTCAATCTTCAGTTTTCTTTTATAAAGAGTTCATCTCAAAAGGGTTTAACAAGTATGTTAGTAAAATGATTTCTCTCCCTAAGTTGGTGTTACCCTTTTCTAATATGATTTTGTGTAAATATAGTATTCATAGAACAATCACTATTACTCAATAAAAATATAGCACAAATCACTTCTTATCACAAATTCAAAAGGTGAAAAATAATTCAATGATCAAACAAGAGTTTGGAATGCTATTTTTCAGAATTTTCAAGTTGTAGCACATAGCATAATATGCATAAGAAAATAGTGTTATGCTCTTTGTTTTATTAAGAAATGATGCAACAATCTCATTTAATCACATAACACTATCAAGAGGCATTTTCATCAATTCAATCAACATACTCAAGTGTGATAAAACATTTTACTTAATGTGGAACACAACATGAATGTTATAAACAATTTGTTAGCCCCAAGGTTACTCAAACTTGAATTTCTATTGATTTTGATTAGTGACGAATATTTTATTCTTCTGATTATTTGAAGTTTTCAAATTAATATATGTGCTTCATGATTCTAATTGTTTTGGGACTCTGGAATATTATGTTTCAATAACTTTTGGGACATCAAAAGTATAAGCATTAGCGCTTGGTTGCAAAACTCTATCTTTGTCTAATATAGCCAGAAGAGCAAGGGTCGACACTAGAATAATCCTCAAGAGTATTAAGTATTCCAGAACAAAGGGTCGACACCAGAAAAGCAGGGGTCAACACCAGAGAGAAGTTGGAAAAATAACTAAGTGTTCCAGATGCAAGGGTCGACACCAACAGTAGCAAGGGTCGTGTAGCACTTGTATCTTTCAAAGCTTTTGGGGAAGTATATTCGAATCCTTTATTTTTATTTTAGAAATCTTTGGTGTTGTTGTACGTTGGTTTTAGAGGAGTATAATCCAACTTAAAATTGTTGGGTTTGGTTATTCGCACTTATTCTTGTCAAAAGTTCCTTGGAGACTTAGAAATTCTATTCTAAGGTCTACACCAGCCTTCCTAAGGGTCGACCCTTACCTGTTGGTGAAGTTTCTGAGAGTGTTGCTGGAAAATAGGGTAGACCAAATTGGAGAGGGTCGACCCTCTTATGTCTGTGTGTTAGTTGCTGGAAGATAGGGTAGACACCAGACTGGAAGAGGGTTGACCCTCTTATGTTTGTGTGTTGGTTACTGGAAGATAGGGTCGACCCCCTCATGTCTAAAGGTCGACCCCTGCGTGTTTTTTTTTTTTTTCAGATTTTTGATGTCCGAATGGGCCCTATCTAAGGGGGTTTTTAGGCTTATTATTTTATTTGACCTTAGGGCTTTTCCTCACTACTATAAATAGGCCCAAACCATTTTTTCTCTCATGATTTTCCTTCCCTTTTTCCTCTTAAATCGTTATTCCTCTCTTCTCTCTCTAAAGCTTAACTTTTTCACTTAAATCTCTAGATCTACTCACCTAGAGTGATCTTTTCACCTTGTTCCTTTGAGATCAAGTGTAGAGCTTATCAAGGGCTTCGTTTTGATTGGGGCAAAACGTGGTTTCGTCGCCATCGACTTTTGAGCTTTCTCTCTTCTTTTTCATCTAAGCTTGAGGTAGGGATATTCTACTCATTAATATGAGCTTTAACCTAGATATTTATCATTTTGTATAAATGGTGGGATTTGAGAAGATTTTGGTAAAAGTTAAGGTTTGGATTCTAAACTAAAGAGGGTTTTTCATGTTGATTTACAAAGTAACCTTGGGGGTTTGTGTATGAGGTTCTTTATTGTTGAAGTGGTGAGATTCGGACCCATGGGTTGTTATTTTGGAAAAAGGGGAAATTTTGCCCTAAGTTGAGTTGAAATAACTATTTATGTAAATAATGAAATTGGTTTGGGAATTATGAAATTTGGGGAAATATGATTGAATGGTGTAGTTAGATTTGATTAATCACTGACCTATGAAAATTTTGATAATTTATCTATTGATAAATAATATATATGCTTAGAAATATTTGCTTTGGGCTATCGGTGGAGGATAGCCATGATTGTTGTAGAAATTGCATGAGGATTAGGTGAATTGAAACAAATCAATTGAATTATGTCATTGAATATGACGATATGATTAAACATTGAATATGTGTTGTGAATAGTTATTGCATATGATAATGCTTTTAAATACGTTGTATATGTATCATTGCTTAGGAGGAGATAGGGGATGGACTCCATTTATAATTAAGTTGGCCGGAGTGTCCAGAGTGAAAGTTCCGAAATCTTGTGCATATATGGGTGCCAATTCCCTCGGATGAAAATTCCGTAAAATGGCAAAACTTCAAATCTTGTACACATATAGGTGCCGATTCCCTCAGATGAAAATCCCGTAAAATGGCAAATTTTCAAATCTTGTGCATATATGGGTGCCGATTCCCTCAGATGAAAATTCCGTAAAATGGCAAAATTAAAGTGTTTGAATAATAGTTGTATTATGTTGTGAACCATTAAGTTATAGTCTCATATTGGTTGCTTTGATAATAATGAATTTGGTTAATTGATTTACTCAGAATGGAAGAATGGAAATGAATTGAGATATTGGCTATCTATGTTGAATGACCTTGAAAAGAATATGTGTTGGTTAAGAATGTTGCATATTTATCTGATGCTCATATTTTAGTTAATTCTCATATATGGTTTAGTATATCTCTACTGGGCTTTGGCTCACCCTACTTGGGAAACCATTTTCAGATACAGGTGACATGCCACCTCCATGAACATAGCTTGGGAGGCTTAGAGGCTTAAGGCTCTACTTTTGTGATTTCATTTTTGTGTTTATATGTCTTCTTTTAAGCCGAGGGCTTTAGTTGTAAAGAGCTTCTGACTCTCTCTTTTGTTAACCAAGTGATTACTTGGAAAGATGTAAGCGCTTAGGGCATTTATTTTGTTGTTCTAAACTAGAGTTACATATTATGGTTTCAAGATGGATATTTATGAAAGTGTAATGTATGTGATATCTTTTGTAATATTAACTCTAATGAATGAAAGTATAACATTTCTATTATGTCTCTAGACCTTATGAATGGTTAAGTTGTATAATATTTTGAGGGCGTTACAGGTCGACACCAAAAAACAGTATACACTTCAGCCGCAAGGGTCGACACCAAATGAGATAAGGGTTGACACCAGGAACACATGTAAATCAACTCAAGAAAGAAAAGACAGAGCAAAGGGTCGACACCCAATCTACAGGGGTCGACACCTTTATGTCTGGGTTGCAAAAAACCTAGCCGCCATCTTCCAACTCAAAGAGGGTCACTGTGACATCATCATCAGACAAATGTTATTCTAATCAAAAGGAACTTTGGGACAATAATCTTTGACTTAATGGAGGAAACATTCTCCATTCACACCACTCCCAAGATCAGAGAAAGAAAAAGCATGGAGACAACATCATATCCATCCACCATAGTTTTGTATCCCAAGCATGGGCATCACTTCCTTTGAGGAAGCTCCATCTCTAATGGTCAGAAAACAGCCTCTACCATCCATGCTCCACTCACAACAATTGGAAACTTTTTCCTTGCCCAGCTCCAACGAATAGTAAACCCACGTGGGTGTGTTTTTACTTCAAGAATTAAGTGGGATGGAGGCTATAAATCTGGATCGTTTCCAGATCTGAAGATACAGAATATACGACTGCAACTACACTAAGTATACTGTGCATCATTTTCAATCTCTGTGATTTCACTTGTGTTCTCCCACTTTCAGATCTAAGTTAGTCCAAAACTTACTTGTGACCTTACAACTTCATAATCCATCTTTTAAGAGATAGTAATTGTCAAAGAGGACAGTTGAACCTCTTCTTCTAATTTCTTAGTTTCTGAGTGAAACAATTATAAAGTGAGGCATTTTGTTGGGTGAGATCCTCAACAGATTGAAGTAAGTCCTTTTGTAAAAACAACCTTAAGTTAGGAAAAGCTTGGTGGTGCATCGATTCATAGTGAAGAAATTCTCAAAGAGGATTCTTGAGGAGTGGACGTAGGCCGGTGAGCCGAACCACTATAAATCATTGTGTTAAGTTCTTCTTTCCTATTCTTTTTATTTTTTGTTAATCTATTTTGATTATCTGCTACATTTAATTTCTTAAGATCTTTTGAACCTTATTTTGGACCAAATTTTTTAATAACCTAATTCACCCCTCCCTCTTGGGTTGCTTTCTTGTTTAACAATTGGTATCAGAGCCACGCCTCTAGTAGTGTAACTTAACTGTCTTAGAGTGATCTATGGCAAAGCCTAGTTCTTCTTTTCCTTAAGGTCAAGCCTCAAACAAACCACCCTTCTTCAATGGAACAAATTTTAACTATTGGAAAAGCCGCATGATTATGCACATTCAATCTATTGACTATGAAGTTTGGAAAATCATATATGAGGGTCCTAAGGTATCCGCAAAAACCATAGATGGTCTGCTACTACCCAAACTTGAGAGTGAGTGGACTAGTGCTAACTATAAAGATATTCAATTAAATGCCAAAGCTGTTAATATGCTGTATTGTGCACTTGATACTACCGAGTTTAACATAATATGCACGTGTACCACTGCAAAAGAAATTTGGGATAAACTTGTTGTAACTCATGAGGGAACCACTCAAGTTAAAGAATCTAGAGTGAGCTTACTTGTTCATAACTATGAGTTCTTCAAGATGAAACTGATGAAAACATATCCCAAATGTTCACTCGTTTTACAAATATTATAAACAGTCGTAAATCTCTTGGGAAGACTTACACGAATGCAGAAATTGTCAGAAAAGTCCTCCGATCATTGCCAAAAAGTTAGGAGAACAAAGATATTGCAGTGATAGAAGAAAGACACTTATCAACATTGAGTCTTGATGAGCTAATGGGATCTTTCCTAACCCATGAGATCATTATGCAAGAAAGAAAACAAGAAGAAGACAAGAATAAGAAGAAAGGGATAGCTTTCAAGTCCACCACAAAATTTCAAGAGGAAGAAGAAAATGCTTCAGAAGAAGATTGAGAGATGGCTTTTATTACCAAAAGATTCGAAAGATTTGTAAAGAAGAAGTAAGGTGTGAGGAAGTTTTTCAGAAAAGATTTCAACAAAGATCTTCAAAAAGGAGAAAGTCATAAAAAATCCGAAGTGATCTGTTATGAATGTAACAAGCCAGGTCATTACAAATCAGAATGTCCAGAGCTCAAAAAACAATTCAAGAAGGATAAGAAGAAAGCCATGATTGCAGCATAGGGAGAAGACAGTGATGATAGCGACTTAGAGATAGATATTTGCAAAAATGAAGTCACAAATCTATGCTTAATGGCACTTGAAGATGAGGTAAATGATGACTCTTTTACCTTCAATGAATTACAAACTGCTTTTGATGAATTGCATAATGAATTTAAAAAATTAAGTTTGAAAAGTAGTTGTCAAAAGAAAATGATTTCTAGTTTCTCTCAAGAAAAAGAACTCTTAACATCTAAAATCAATACTTTAGAAAACGAAGTCTTGACAATGGAAAAGGAGAAAGAATTCTCAAAGGAAAAAGAATTTTTACAAAAGGAAAATGAAATTTTGAAAATTGAGAAAGTTGTCTTAAATGAAAACATAGAAGATTTAAAAAATGTTCTTTCAAAATTTACTCAAAGGAGAGATACCTTAGACAAAATTCTCAAAAGTCAAACTCAAACCTTTGGAGGAATGGGGATTGGCTATAAACCATTTTCGAAAGCAACAACTTCCCAAAAATCCTTTGTATATGCATCATCTAACCATTCTCATCTCACATGCCATTACTGTGGAAGAAAAGTCCACATCTCTCCTTTATGTCCTGCTAAGAGAAACTCATTCAATAGAATGAAAAAGAAGTGGGTTCCCAAAAAACATTTCAACTTCTAACTCTCATGGACCCAAGAAAAGATGGGTATCAAAAAGCTAACAAAAATCTGATTCTTGCATATGTGCTTTAGGTCAAATTTCAGCAACAACCGGTGGTACCTGTAACGCCCCAAAATAATCCCACATAACTATCACATCAATCCACTTCCAAGATAAGATGTTAACAATATTCCTTTACATAATTCCAAATGTTTTACAGAAGTAGTTTCATATGTGATTATACATTCATTGACAAACTAGTACATGAATCTATAGCATATAAAATCATTAAATCGAAACGAATAAGGCCCTCAAGGGCTTACAAGTTCCAAGGCAATAGTCCGATTACACAAAATGGTCTCTTGGACCCATACACGTTAGCCCTTGGCTCACAAAAATTTACAACAAAAATAAGTGAGCTATTTACTCTTCACAAAAATATCCACGCTTTCAATTCGGCGGGATCACCACATCTTTACCTGCACCAAAATCCCATAGGGGTGAGCATAAAGCCCAGCAGAGAATTCTCATAGAGTATATAAAGTTATGCAAATTCCTTCAACAATTAAAAATGCAAAGGTAATGTCATGCAAAAGCCAAAATAAAGGGAAATTTCATTTCAATATACCGTTTGAAAATCACCATATTCTCAATAATGTTTTTCAATCTCATCAATTTCAAAACTTTCAATATTTAAGTCAATTGGGATGGTAAATATGACACTGGTAATCCCTAGGCTGGTGTCTATAAGTAGACTCTACAAGTACTACCGAATTGTCATTTTTACCGGCATTAACCGGAAGGCTCGACACCTATCATCGCGGTTTTTTAGTCTTTCACCATGGACACTCAGGCCAACTTATCAAGTTCAACTACACCCCTATCCGGACTTACCACGTATTTACCCCATGTACATTATCATAGTTCTCATTGCAATATGTATTCAGTCTCAATATAAATGTTTTTCCAACACATGCCAAGATGCACAATAATGATAATAACTCAATTGAAACATGATGTAATAATTACTATTTCGTAGCATTTTTTCTATTCTCAAGATATCTCTACAACAATATCAATCAATCCCATTTCTCATTTCTTCTCTTCAAAGCCATTTCACAAAATATTCATGTGCCATCAATTACTAACAACAACAAACTCTTACCATGCACAAACCACAACAAGTTAGCCTCTTCAAGGCAATATATGATGTTTTGAACATAATCCCAAGATCTTACAATTTTCATATTCATGATACATAGTCATTCACCACTTTCCAATAACATATGTTCAAATATTTTAACAATTATGCTACAATGACATCTCATTCATCTTCATGACACAAAATAATAAAGGATTTCACAATGTTTTTCCAAAATCCCCAAATTTTAGGGTTTTTCCTCAAGACAATCACTTCTCATTTCTTGGTGAAAACCCTCATCAAAATATCTTTCTTAGATCAACAAGATGGAACCCTCAAAGATTGACCAAAATTTTGAAAGTTTAAAGAAAAACCCCCTTTTGAAGAAAATCTCTACATTTTTGAAATCACAAAGTTGAAATCATCAAAACTAGAAGGAAACTCTTAAATCATCATCAAAATAGCAAAATTAGTATATATAACTCAAGAATCTCTACCTCAAGGTCCTTGAGAAGATGGAGAAGAGAAGCCTTAGTTTAGATAGATGATCCTTTAACCCTCACTACACCAAGAGAAGCCCTAGTTCTTGATCTTCAAGATTTAGAGGGAGATGATGATGATCTTGGCCCAAAGATTGCAAGAATCAAGGAGTTTTAATGCTTGAGGAAGTTTTCTAGAGGGAAAGGGAAGAAAAATAGGGTTTAGAGTAAGAGAGAGATGACCAAAATGAGAGATACATTCAGATCAAAAAGAAATAAAAAACAGAGTTTCGGACTGCCTAGTTGGCCGCACGTGCGACGCCCATCCCCGTATGTGCGGCGGCCTCCATCGCTCGTGCGGCCAACCCCACCGCTCAAGCGGCCCACCTCCACCGCTCGTGCGGCTCATTTCCTCCGCTTGAGCATTTTAGACAGTGTGTAAACTCATGAGATTCAACCCCCATCGCTCGTGTGGCCTCCCCCGTCGCTCATGCGGCCTTTCTCCGCACGTGCGGCCTACGGCCCCGCATGTGTGGCCCTGGCCCAACCACCTCAAGTTCCCGCTTTGCTCTCGGGCACTCCAAACTCGCCCGCGCACCCTCCGGAACAAGTGAAATTCCGCACCAAACAGAAAAACACTATAACTCCAATCTAGAGAACCATCTCCAGACATTTCAAATCCAACGAAGATAAAAGGAGGACGAAGCGAAGAAAGAAAGAAAGAAAAGGAAAAGGCCCGGTCGTCACAGTACCTCGATAGTGCTTGCTCAAGGCACATGACCAACGAAAGAGCAATGTTCTCAACTCTTAAATCCAAAGAAGGAGGTCATGTAACCTTTGGAGATAATAGTAAGGGAAAGATCATAGGTGAATGCAGGATCGGTAAAACTTCCTCACCCATTATTGAGAACGTATTGCTTGTTGAAGGATTGAAACATAACTTGCTTAGTATTAGTCAAATGTGTAATAAAGGTAATCATGTTTCTTTTGATAAGTCCTACTACACTATTAAAAATTCTACTGATAACTCAGTGCTTTTTGTTAGACATAGGGATGAGAACGTGTATACATTTGATTTGCATAGCTTATCCCTAAATCATAATATTAAGTGCTTATTTGCTTTAAATGAATCTGGATGGTTGTGGCACAAGAGGTTAGGACATGCTCATATGGATTTGCTTTCAAAACTTGACTTGGTCGTTGGCTTACCAAAAATTGTTTCTGAAAATGATAGACGCTGTGATGCTTGTCAACAAGGAAAACAAACATGAGTCTCTTTCAAATCCAAAAATATCATTTCCACATCTAGACCACTTTAAATATTGCATATTGACTTATTTGGACCATCTAGAACCTTAAGTCTTGGAGGAAAATCTTATTGTCTTGTTTGTGCGGATGATTATACTAGATTTACTTGGGTGATTTTCTTGGTACACAAAAGTGATACTTACTCTGCTTTTTTAGCTCTTTGTAAACGTATTCAAAATATGGTTAGTCTTACTATTTGTACCATGAGAAGTGATCATGGTAGAGAATTTGATAATGATGAGTTTATTCTATTTTGTAATGAGCATGGCATTGATCATAATTTTTCCGCTTCTCGAACTCCTTAGCAAAATGGTGTGGTAGAAAGAAAAAATAGAGTTCTTGAGGAAATGGCTCGTATTATGCTTTGTGAAAATAATTTGCCAAGATATTTTTGGGTGGAAGCCGTCAATACTGCTTTCTATGTTATTAATCTTGCCATGATTAGACCCATATTGAAGAAAACACCATATGAACTATGGAAAGGTAGAAAACCCAAAATTGGCCATTTTCATGCATTTGGTTGTAAATGCTTTGTACTCAATAACAATAAAGAGAATCTTGGAAAATTTGACACAAAATCTGATGAAGTTGTATTTATTGACTATGCAAATTCTAGTAAAGCATATCGTGTTTTTAATAAAAGAACTTTACTCGTTGAAGAATCCATACATGTTGCTTTTGATGAATCTAACCCATTTGCTTCCAAAGATACTGTTGTTGATGATGCTGCAGATTCAAATCCAAGAATTGAAGGCATTTATTTATCAGAAAATGATAAACTTCATTCTTCGAAACCCAATATTGAAATCTCTATGGAAGATCTTCAAAAAGAATACGCCCTTCCCATAAAGGAACATGATCTATCCAAAGAATGGAAGTATGCTCATGGTCATCCTAAAGATCTCATTATAGGAGACGCCACACAAGGAGTAAGAACTCGCTCTTCTATTAATAATATTTTTGGTAATTTAGCTTTTATTTCTCAAATTGAACCAAAAACTTTTTCTGAGGCTGAACTCGATGAAAACTGGATTTTTGCTATGCAAGAAGAGTTAAATCAGTTTGAAAGAAATGAAGTTTGGAATTTGTCACCTCGCCCTAAAGAACATTCTGTACTGAATGGATCTTTCGAAACAAAATGGATGAATCCGGTGCTGTTATTCAAAACAAAGCTAAACTTGTAGCCCAAGGTTATAACCAAGAAGAGGGTATTGATTTTGACGAAACATTTGCACCGGTTGCACGCCTTGAAGCCATACGTCTGTTGCTTGCATTTGCTTGTTTTAGAAATTTTAAATTTTACCAAATGGATGTGAAAAGTGCCTTTTTAAATGGTCATATTTCGAAGGAAGTGTATGTTGAACAACCTTCCAATTTTGAAAACCACAAACACCCAAACCACGTTTATAAAGTTTCAAAAGCTTTACATGGTTTAAAACAAGCTCCTAGAGCTTGGTATGAACGCTTGAGCAATTTTCTTATTGAAAAAGGTTTTTCTCATGGAAAAATTGATACCACTCTTTTCATAAAAATAAAAAATGATGATATGCTCATTGTTCAAATTTATGTCGATGATATCATAATCGGAGCTATTAATGAATCCTTGTGCAAGGAATTTGCTAAGGATATGCAGGGCAAATTTGAAATGCGTATGATGGGAGAATTGACATACTTTCTCGGATTGCAAATAAAACGAACCCAAGATGGTATTCATCTATCTCAAGCAAAATATATCAAAGATCTCCTTAAAAGATTTGAAATGGATTTATCCAAACCCACAGCAACTCCTATGAGCACATCTACTAAAATCGACAAAGATGAGCAAGGTAAACCAGTGGACGAAAAAAAATATCGAGGTATGATTGGTTCTTTACTCTATCTAATAGCTAGTAGACCCGATATCATGTTTAGTGTATGTATGTGTGCTCATTTTCAATCAGCTCCAAAAGAATCACACATCACCGCAGTAAAACCCATTTTTAGATATCTCAATGGCACTCCACTTTTGGGTCTTTGGTACCCTAAAACAAATGTTTTTGATCTTTATGGTTACTCAGACGCCGATTTTGCAGGATGTAGACTTGATCGAAAAAGCACTAGTGGTACTTGTCAATTTCTTGGAAATTCACTCACTTCATGGTTTTGTAAAAAACAAAATTCAGTGGCATTATTTACTTCTGAAGCAGAATATATTGCCACTGCTAGCTGTTGTGCTCAAATACTTTGGATGAAACAACAACTTCTTGATTTTGGATTTCACTATGATCACATTCCCATTAAATGCGATAACACCAGTGCCATGACTTTTTAAAAAATCCCATACAGCATTCACGCACTAAACACATTGAAATAAGGCATCATTTTCTACGAGATCATGTACTTAAAGGTGACATTGAACTCGAATTTGTGCCTACCAGCCAACAACTAGCCAATATCTTTACCAAGCCTCTCAATGAGGAACAATTTTACCTTATACAAACTGAGCTTGGCATGTTAAATATTCTGTTTTGATGGTTCCTATGTATTATTGTACTTCTTTGTGAAATTTGTTGAGATTTGCACTAGTTTTTTGCTCTTCGAGACCTCTAAAGGTCGACCCCCCTACACTATAAAGTCGACACCCTGTGAATCAGCCCTACACTTTTCATTACCAAGGGCCGACACCCGTCTTTCTCTAGTGTCGACACCATTCCATTTTTGGTTCACTACCCTTTTAGGGTCAACACCTCTCTTCGAAGGTGTCAACACCTGATGTTTTTAAGGGCACTACTTTTTAGCGTCGACCCCCCGTTCCTAAGAGTCGACACTTGTTCGTTGCTTGAGGGCTTGCCACGCAATCCATTCATATTCGAAGGGTCGACCCCTCTCTTTTCGAGGGTCGACACCCTCTTAAATGTATATATATATATACTCCTCGACCCTTCCTATCTCTCTTACAACACCATTAAATCACTAGCCCTAACCCCCTTTTCCTATTCCGGCGATCCACATTCCGATTTTCTTCCCTCATCTTAGCGACCGCTCCTTCTTTTCGTCATGGAGTCTCAAGATCCTCCTCCAGTTTAGACACGAAAGCGTCCTCGTTCCTCTACCTCCTCAGCCACTGCTGTTACCTTTTCCTCTATCCAACGCTTTAAGAACAATGAAGCTCGATCCTCCTTCAACAAGGATTTCAATTGACGAAAGGTAATTTCTGGCAGAACCATTGATCTTGCATTCTTTGACAAACATTCCATTCCTATAAAAACTTGGTTTGACAACCAAAAATGGTCATCCTTGTTAAAACTTGACTGCGTCATTTACCCCACACTGATCAAGGAATTTTTTGCTAATCTCTCTTATGATACCCAATCTGCTCCTCATACCCTCAATTGTTTTGTCAAAGGTGTGTCCTTTACTTTAAATCCCACTATCATAAACTCCATTTTAAAAACTTTCAATGACAGAGAAAGGGTCACACCCATTGTTGCTACTCTTCAATTACCCAATTACTCTCATCTTATCGGTCTTTGGTTCCTCACAAATAACCCCGAGTTACATGATCATGTCACCATCTCTGGGAAAGACCTTCCCTCGAACTGAGACTACTCCATCACATCATCACACATAACATCATTCCCCATTATGGCCGTTTCGATGCCATCACTTACGGTCATACGTTTCTCATTTGGGCCCTAGCCACTGGTTACCTCATTGATTTTGGCTTTTTGGTAACTCACGGTATTATTTAGACTCACAAACAAACTAATCAGGCCTTTCCCTTTGGAATGATTTTCACAAAACTCTTCAAGCATTTCAACATTGACCTCAAAGGGGAAGAAAAAGTCCCTCGAGATCCTTCTCGGTATGGGGTTGAAACTCTGTGTAATATGGGATACTCTCTTATCAACCGAATCTGGACCAAAACCAAGAAACCTAGTCTCTCTTCCCCTGGTCTCTTTACCCCTGGTTCTTCCCTTCCCAGTTCCTCCATTTGTTACTTCTCCTCTCCTGATCTCTCTTCTCCATCACCTTCTTCTGATCTCTCCTCTCTATCTCTTAAAATCGACCATCTTGATTCCTTGGTTCAGGGTCCCCTCTTTGATGGGATTGCTTCAATCAACTCTAGGCTCAATAATCTAAACCTAGGGTCCACCTCACTCCTTGCCTCTAACATCACATCCTTTTCTCACATTATCCCTGCATCCTCATCCTCTGCCATGGAAGAAAAGATCGATGAATTGAGCGCCTTGGTTCTACAACTTGTCACTCAGTAGACTGCCATACAGAAAGACATTGACCGCATGAAGCTGCAGCAAGAACAAGTCATTGTTGCTGCTAAAAAAAGTGTTGAGAGTATGGTAATAGCTGTCTATGGGATCAAAGCCTCCAATGAAGAATTTTGGCAAATTTTTCAGCAATGCTGGGATGACGATTTGGGTGAGCAAATCTGCAAATTCATGATGTGGTTTGCCCAAGGGTGGCACGAAGCTGCCCCACATTGGTCTTGCCCTTCTCCTCCCTTTCACTGAAGCTGAGCACCTCTTTTTGTTGATGACAAAGGAGGAGAAGAATATCTCAAAAATGTTATATCTCAAATGGTTAAAAAAAAATTTGTGTCAATATTTTTGGTGTCATTCCGAATATAGTGTTAAAGTGTTTTACCTTACTTCATCCTTTTTGTTATTGGTTGGCTATATGTATATGTTGCATAGTTTGTATCTCTCTCAAGGGTAGCAATTAGATAAAATAGATAGTTGTACATGTCTTGTTTACAAACTTCTTTTGGGTAACACCAGTTGGAAAGATTATGTTTGGTATTGTTTTGGATATCCTACAAAGCTATATGAATCTTGTTAACATGAAACATGTCGATAAGTAAGTAATAATTTATTATGTCTTTTTTTTTTTTTTCCTGTAACAAAAAAATAAATAAATAAATAAATAAAAAAATTATTATGTCTTTTATACACATGCTCGTGGAAACTTATGGAACTTGTTTTTTTAAAGAGCTTGTGATTTCATTCAATGCTTGTGATGCATTCAATGCTTGTGATTTCATTTGATAAAAATAAACAAAAATTAATTTTACAATTGAATGGTTCTGTGCACATTGACTGGGGGAGCTTGTTCTATATCAAGTTATCTTACTACCTATATATATACATTTCTCACTCTCTTTGCTTTGGTCATGAAGCCCTATTTATAGGGGGAGTTTTCGATTCTTTTCAAAACCTTCATTCTCAGAAACTCCTTTCATACCTTACTTTTGAAACATATAGTTTGAAAACTTTAATTATTTGTCATCATCAAAAAGGGGGAGATTGTTAGCCCCAAGGTTACTCAAACTTGAATTTATATTGATTTTGATTAGTGACGAATATTTTATTCTTCTGATTATTTGAAGTTTTCAAATTAATATTTGTGCTTTATGATTCTAATTGTTTTGGGAATCTAGAATATTATGTTTCAATAACTTTTGGGATATCAAAAGTATAAGCATTAGCTCGTGGTTGTAAAACTCTATCTTTGTCTAACATAGGTCTAAGGGTCGACACTAGAAGAGCAAGGGTCGACACTAGAAGAATCCTTAAGAGTATTAAGTATTTTAGAACAAAGGGTCGACACCAAAAAAGCAGGGGTCGACACCAAAGAGAAGTTGGAAAAATAACTAAGTGTTCTAGATGCAAGGGTCGACACCAACAGCAGCAAGGGTCGACACCAAAAAGCAGTATACACTCCAGATGTAAGGGTTGACACCAACAGCAGCAAGGGTTGACACCAAAAAGCAGTATACACTTCAGCCGCAAGGGTCGACACCAAATGAGATAAGGGTCGACACCAGGAACACATGTAAATCAACTCAGGAAAGAAAAGATAGAGCAAAGGGTCAACACCCAATCTGCAGGGGTCAACACCTTTATGTCTGGTTTGCAAAAAACCTAGTTGCCATCTTCCAACTCAAAGAGGGTCTCTGTGACATCATCATCAGACAAATGTTATTCTAATCAAAATGAACTTTGGGACAATAATCTCTGCCTTAATGGAAAAAACATTCTCTACTCATACCACTCCCAAGATCAGAGAAAGAAAAAGCATGGAGACAACATCATATCCATCTACCATAGTTTTGTATCCCAAGCATGGGCATCACTTCCTTTGAGGAAGCTCCATCTCCAATTGTCAGAAAACAGCCTGTACCATCCATGCTCCACTCACAACAGCTGGAAACTTTTTCCTTGCCTAACTCCAACGGATAGTAAACCCACGTGAGTGTGTTTTTACTTCAAGAGTTAAGTGGGATGGAGGCTATAAATCTAGATCTTTTCCAGATCTGAAGATACAGAATATACAATTGCAACTACACTAAGTATACTGTGCATCATTTTTAATCTCTGTGATTTCACTTGTGTTCTCCCACTTTCAGATCTAAGTTAGTCCAAAACCTACTTCTGAGCTTATACTTTCATAATCCATCTTTTGAGAGATAGTAATTATCAAAGACGACAGTTGAACCTCTTTTTCTAGTTTCTTAGTTTCTGAATGAAACAATTGTAAAGTGAGGCATTTTGTTGGGTGAGATCCTCAACAGATTGAAGTAAGTCCTTTTGTAAAAACAACCTCAAGTTGGGAAAAGCTTGGTGGTGCATCGATTCATAGTAAAGAAATTCTCAAGGAGGATTCTTAAAGAGTGGACATAGGCCAGTGAGCCAAGCCACTATAAATCATTGTGTTAAGTTCTTCTTTTCTATTCTTTTTATTTTTTGTTAATTTGTTTTGATTATTTGCTACATTTAATTTCTTAAGATCTTTTGAACCTTATTTTGGACCAAATTTTTTAATAACCCAATTCACCCCCCTTTTGAGTTACTTTCCTATTTAACACAATTAATTCAACAATTTATTAATCAAAAGCATTTCATGACATGTATGCCAATATAATCCATATTCAATAGGATAGATGCAATGTCTCTACAAACGTATGATACTTCTTTTCATTTAGACATTGTTGATGGATCATAATCAAGGAATTTCACAACTCATTCAAATATTCCAATGTAAAGCATATAAGCATGAAATTTTCATATTGAGCATATTCTTGAGATCACAAATGTAGAATTCAAAATATAGATAGTATACATCTCAAAAACATGCTATGACATCAAAATTGATTCTACAAAGATATGACTCAAAAAGAAATTAACATATTAGTATAAAGTCATATATAAGATGTGAAAAGTATGCTCATAAAAAAATTTATCACTTTTATATCTTTTTCATAGCAATGGATGACATGATATAAAATGTTAATGAATACATGAATCATTCATATTCTAATAGGCATTCATCAAAATAATATAATTCTCATTTTTGAGTTCAATGAATGTTTGAAAGAAACTAACAGAACATGACTTAGCAAACTTAATACAATTAGGTTACATGGAAGCAATTATTAGAGACAACCTATTGTACACAAATCACACCTTAAAGAATATAGAGTTTTAAGCTTAAAGGTGTGTTAGGAGTTATACCTTTATTTACCTCTTTTGTTCATCTTGGTGATTTTCATTTCATCATTCTTCTTATTGTAGGAGTTGATTTTGCTATTTAGATTAAACACTCTTGTTGTGCATTTCCTCTCGAAGTCCTTGGTGTTCTTTGAGATTCCATCTACAAAATATCTTGATTTCTTTCTTGGTACCCATACTTTCTTGGGTCCATGGGGATTAGTCTCAAGAACATTTAATCTCATAAAAGGTTTTGGAGAATCAAAACCAATGCCTACTTTGTCAAAAACACATCTTTTATTTTTAAGAAGCTTGTTGAGGTTTTCTTTTCCTTTTACAAAATTTTCAAGAGTTTTGTTTAAATCCTCAACATTGTTTGTCAAAATATTTTTCTCATTGGCAATAGACGTAAAGTCATTTTTCAAAGTAGCATTTTTCATTTTTAAAACACCCACATCATTTGAAAAAGAAGTAATTAATTTCTTTAATTTAGAATTCTTAACACAAACATTTCTAAATATGTCATGTAATTCATTGAAAGCACTTTTAAGTTCTACATAATTAGAAATTACCTCATTTTGAGTGGATTCTTCTTTTCCAAGAGCCATGAGACACAGGTTGGCTACTCTATCATTTTCTTCCCAAATGGCTTCCTTTTTGCTGCCATCCATCATTGAAAGTTCATGAGTCATGAGTGAGCCTAGGAGTCCTTCAATGCCTAATTTTGTTAAGTCTTTTGCTTCTTGGACAGCTGTAACCTTAGCTTCCCATTCATTTGGCAAAGACTTAAGTATTTTTCTTACAAGCTCACTATTAGTATAAGATTTACCAAGAGATTTTAGAGCATTAATAATATTGGTAAATTTATAAAATATCTCAGAAATAGATTCAAATGATTCCATAGTAAAGAGTTCATAATCATGAATAAACATGTCAATCCGAGACTCTTTTATTTGGCTAATTCCTTCATAGATGATTTCAAGTTTATCTCAAATCTCTTTAGCAGTAATACACCCAGAAATTCTATTTTACTCATTTGCATCTAGTCCACACACAAGAATAAGCTTGGCTTTAGCATTAGCTTGAAGGAGTTTGTAATCACGCTCATCAAATTCATCCTCAAGTTTAGGCACAGTGATATGGTCTACTACCTTGGTAGGGATTTTAGGACCTTTAGTAATAATGAGCAACAAAACATAATTGGTAGCTTGAAGATACAAAGTCATTTTTTCTTTCCAATGAATGTAATTACTACCATCAAAGAAAGGTGGCCTATTGCTAGCTTGTTCTACAGTAGAGTAAGTAGAATACATGGTTGCTATGGATCAAAAACTCAAGATTGTTAAATCTAAACAAGAGCCTCAGGCTTTGATACCAATTATTACCCAAAAAACAACCTAAGAGGGGGGTGAATTAGGTTTTTACAATTAAAAATTAATAATACCCTAACAAAAATTATGACTAGCACAATAGATAAATATAGTTAATGAAATAAAAATAATTAAAACAAGTGTTCTAATAATTATGTCAGTTAATGATTTTAGCACAATGAAAATGTGAAATATAGCTACTGCAATTTAAATAAAATAAAGAGATAAGGGAGAGAGAGGCAAACAAATTTATAGTGGTTCGGTTTCAACTCAGCCTACATCCACTTCTCAAGCTTCACTTGAGATTTTTCACTATGCTCTAGCTTCACGGGAGTGCTAGTAACCTCTTTACAAATGGAGCAATCCTCCCCGAATTTTACACAGACTTTCTAAGTCAAGAATATTTAGTGTACTACACTCTTACAAGATTGAAAAGAAGGTGTTTTTGCTTTCATAAAAAGTTACAAGAATTATCTCTCAAAGATAGATATATAAAATGAAGTTTTGATTTTTCTGTAAATCTTACACAGGAAAGATGAGCTTAATGCTATAAGGCTCAGTGTATAATTTCTGAGAGAGGATGTAAATAAAAATTGAAGAACACTTCTCAAAGAATTTTTCAGAGAATAGAAGTGAGTGATTATAGATTAAAAAAATATTTTCTAATTTTTTTTTTTTTTTTGTAACTTATTTATATTAAAGGCTTTGGTATATATAATGAAATTTATAGCCGTTTATAGCCGTTGTATTCATTTGAATTTATAACCATTTATAGCCGTTGTATTCATTTGAATTTATAGCCGTTTATAGCCGTTGTACTCCATCATTACTAATTTGAATATCTTCCACTCCATCATTACTAATTTGAATATCTTTCACTCCATCATTAATTTGAATATCTTTCACTCCATCATTACAAATTTGAATATCTTCCACTTGAACCTTTTGAACCTTTTGAATTGCTGCTATGTTGGACTGTTTGAACCTCTGTTTTGGACTATTTGAACTCCTGATTTAATCAAATATTAAATACATTCTAACAACATTTAGGATAAATGTTTAGGTAAGAAATAATGGAACAAAATAAATTTTGATTCTATTTTTCTCTTTCAAATAAATTAAAACATAATTAAAGAAATCATCAAAATAAATTTTTGATTCTATTTTTCTTTTTCAAATAAATTAAAATATAATTAAATAAATTATCAAAATAAATTTTGGATTCTATTTTTCTTTTTCAAATAAATTAAAACATAATTAAATAAATCATCAAAATAAATAAGTCTAACATATATAATCCTAATAACAAAAAGATAGTGAACAAAATATAACATCATTGGCTAGGCACATAGGTGTGTGGTGTTTCTAATCTACTAGATAATTTCTGGTGTTTTAGGAGTCAAATTTCTTTCTTCTTTTATTTTTTTTAAAATGTTTTCCTTCTGCCTCATTTGGAAGAAATTGAAAAAGCAAAAAAAAAAAAAAAATTGTTCAATTGATTTTTTTTGAGCTATTTGTAACAAGGCCTAGGGATGAGCGCATAAGATATTTTAATTTGGATGAAAAACATAAATGATCTCCAAAATATACTTTATGTGTCATTTTAATTTTGAAATGTATCAATTTAACTCTCAACATTTTAAGTGTTTGATTTATTTAGGATCAATCAACGTAAGTCCTAACATAATCATTATGCATTATGAATTATGAATGGTATTTCAAGGGTCTCTATGACATTTATGCGCGTGGGGTGGTGGCCGGTTTGTTTGAATGGTAGTTGTATATTCCTTTCATTTTCTTTTCTTTTCCTTTCTTTTTTTCCAATCACTTTATCTTTTCCCTAACCCTCGACTCAAAGACCAAACAGAGACAACTTTGCTAGGAAAAAGAAAACCCATTCGGCTCTCACCCAATTTCTTCAGTCCTCAAGCTTCTCTCTATTTAGTATAATTCTAAATATGTTGATTTGGATAAGATGTGTTTTACATTAACAAATCTTCAGCAGGAGCTAATTAAGTTTGGTAAGACCGGGGGTAATTTGGATCCATCCCGGTCCGGCCCGCTCGGATCCTGGTTGGGCCGGCCTGCCTTGTGGGCTCCTGCCTTTTTTCAAACAGGGCCGAGCCGGTCTACGAATTGAAAAGTTCAACTCAAGGCCAGACCCACTCAAATTAAGGCTGGCTGGTCTTTTTTTTTTTTTTCTTTTTGCAAAAAATAAATAATAGATATTATATATATATATATATAGATTATTTATGAGGGATAAAAAATAAATAAAAGAAAATTTGTACTAGCATATTTTAGTTAAGATTAATACAATGTTTGGTTATATTTTATGTGGTGGTATTTAATTATGTATGATTTTTGTTTTTTTTATTATGAAAAAAAATTATGAAATTATATAATTTTTTTCTTTTGAAATGAATAATTATATCAAAATAAAACAAAATATTACAATCATTAAATTAAATAGATAACATTTATTTAATGAATAATTTTTATTTTAATATTACAAAAATGTATATAATTAAATAAAATAGATATAGATTATTGATGATAGTAGAGAAATTACATAACTATAAATCAGGTACATCTCAATTAGGTTGGCATCTCCTACTCTACTAATCATTTAAATTATACTCCATCTCAATAATCTAATATATACATTACAAAAATTGTTGATCAATTATCGTAGAAGGCAAACATTCACTCGCGTTGTCTTCGGATATATTATTCAAATCACTTCGAATTATCTCATTTTCACAATAATTTTGTCTTCTCGTAAGTGCATGCATATGATCGCTCGATATCATCAGTACCTCAACCATTTGGAGTAAAAGTCAGCTGCGACAATTGCTCAACACTCGTCCACCTACACTAAAAGTTGTTTCGGAAGTAACTGTAGAAATAAGAACGGTTAATATATCACGAGTCATCTGTGAAAGTACAGGCCACATAAGTTGATTTTGTTTTTACCAACCCAAAATATCAAAATCATCGTTATCATCCACTAATGGACTATCCAAATAACATTGTAATTTAAAACTATTTATATTTGTATGTTGAGAAATTTTTCTACTTTTACTGAAAAAATACTTAATATTCCACCTCGAGATGAGACTAGTATAGTGTATGCAGGTGTATTTGCAGATACAGCTTCCCTATATTTTTAAAATAATATTGTGCATGTTTTCATAATAGGGGCAAGTTGTTTTTTATCCACAAAAATACGATCTAAAAATTCTTTTAAACCAATTTTTTTACACATAGGATAAATTACGATGGCTAAACCTAAAATATGAGGCAATAGATCAAAATATTTATCAAACATATCTTTTATCGCAGTAATAATGGTTATATAATGTTCATTACTTATATATTTTGTGAAAATTTTCATTATTTTTGCTAACATATGTAAAACAAATGATGAAGTAGGAATATATATATATATAAGAAAATAATTTTGTTGCAGTATCAAACAATTTTAAAAAATCTATATATAAGGCTACTTGGCACTAATTAAGTACTGTGGGAGTCAGTACTCCTCCTATTGAGATTGTTGCAAAAAATAAATTTATTATTTTTCTTTATTTACAAACTCTCTTTAACATATTATACGTTGAATTTCACTTGTTGTTTATATTTAAAATTAATTTTTTAAATGATATGCCTTCGCGTTGACAATTTTTTTTATATTTTGAAATTCAATTAGCAGAAAACATAATAGTGACAACCGCATGTTTTATTACCAGTACAGAAGTCTCATATATATGCATAACTTCTTTAACAATCAAATTTAAAATATGAACACAACAACGAACATGAAATAAATCACCATCAACAAGCAATTGCAAAGTTGATTTCAAATGGGTTACAACCTGATTATAATACGTTGTATTATCTAAATTAATAGTAAATATTTTATTTTGCATAGCCCACTCATATAATACATTTCTTATTTCTACTCTAAGTGAATGACTAATGTCTAAAAGTTCAACTAATTTAAATGAAATGATTCTTTTATTTAATTTCTAATTATTATGAATAAAATGTGTAGGGATACATTGATATTCTAAACTATTATTTGACCACAAATCAGATGTTAAATAAACTTTTCTATTCAAATTTTTTAAAATGTCAAATAATTCACATTTAATATCCTCAAAAAAAAAAATATTTAAATCCTGTTTCTAATAGTATTTCTTGAAAAATCTTTATATTACGGTACAAAACCTCCATAAATCATTTCTAAAAAATTGGAATATTCACAAGTAGTAAAATATTGTTCTTTTTTAATAATACAGTCAACTATAGAATTTTGTTACCCACCCAAAAAAAATATAGAATTTTGTGCATGTATAGGATCATATGAAAATGTTTACAAATTATCAGTTAATGAACCCCCTAATTACATTTGAGTTCTAATATTAGATTCTTAACTTTGTAAATGTCTTTGAGCATACCTTTTTAAATGGCTATTACCCCCGCCAATGAAGCAATAAGTAAACATGTACAATATTTATATTTTTCCTTGAATACAGTTGTACCATCAGGATTAGTTAAAGATATTCTTTCAAAATACTCCAAAACAGTACTAGACGTGCCCCTAGATAATGATACTACTGTTGGAAGAGGGATATTAGGTACAGTAGAAGGAGAATAAACATATTCATGTTGTATGTATGGATCAATATCGACATAAATATTGAGAATATTAGGAACCATAGTAATGTAACTAAAATAATATATATGAACTAGCAATTAATTAAAATAATGACTAATATATGTTAAGAAATAGTTAATGTAAAAAAATAAGTAACTAATAAATATTAATTCAAATAATTACTGTTATTGACCGGTAAATGTGATACAAAAATTAACTTATTCGGATAAAACTTTCTTTTTAGACAATTGTATTTGCCACTTAAGGATGAAATTTCAAAATTAATTAAGAGAATTGAGAGTTGTGAGAGAATGAGAATTTAAGAAAGAGATTTGTTTGTGAGAAATAAATTAAAAAATTGGTAATATTTATAGGAGTGGAGGGAAGGTTTAACTTATAAATAATATAAAATAAAATAAAAAATGTTTTCTGGCCGTTGCGGAAATAACGGTCAAATGACCGTTGGACTTCTTCTTTTTTTGAATTTTTTACCATTGCACAGTGGATAGGAAGGAGAAAGCTGTTCTGTGGGTCGGGTCGAGCCAGCAAGGGGCGAAATTTTTTCTGGCAGGACTGAGTTGGGCCGACCCGGACCAGCAGGGGCAAAAATTTTCGGGTTGGGTAGGGTTGGGTAAGGCTCCAAAACACATGGCGTAAGTCTAGACTCTAGGTCTCGGGCCGAGCCCACACAGGGTGCGAGTAGGCTTAGAAGTTGGTGGTATTTCTAAACCTCGGGCTCATGGGTCAAATTTGTGGTTTCGTATTCTTAATATAAAATTTAAAGACAAAAAACACTTAACCTCTTGTGATTTTGGGTTGTTACAGATGAATCCTGACATTTGAAAATATGCAGACACCTCCCTATAATTTTGAACTAATTTACAATTGTTATTTTTTTCATTCAAACAAATAGCAAGTAGACTACACACGCCCCATTTGCATGTATTGGTCCGTTTGACAATTTTTCCTCTAAAAAATGGTTTAACCAATAGATCAAAATCACCCTATCCTTCACTGTATAAGACAATGTTATGAAATGGATATTATACTCCACCCAAATTGGAGGAAAAGTGAAACCATCCTGGAACAATTAGAACTCCTTCTCCCTTTTATTTTAATTTCCTTATTTGTGTAATTATATTTTTATCACTTATTTATTTTATTTATTTTATTTTTTATTTTTTTATTTACACAATATATTAGGAATATTGAAATATCTTTTATATTAGGAATAATTTTAATCAAAATAATTTTCTTTAAATTATTTATTTTAATCAAAATAATTTTCTTTAAATTTTATTACACAATATATTAGGAATATTGAAATATCTTTTGTAAGCAATATTGGTGGAGAAACACTTGATTATATTTTTATTAAATTTTATTATACAATAGTAAAATTTTTATTTTTTATTTTTATCTTTTATTTTTATTGTTTAATTTTTTTTAAAACTTTATTATGCAATTTATTAGGAATATTGAAATGTCTTTTGCAAACAACATTGGAGGGGAAACACTTGAATATATTTTATTAAACTTTATTATACATTTTATTTATAGAATCATAAGAAAATGATCTTTTCTTTAACAAATTAGTTTTATTTTTGTAAAAAAAAATAAAAATAAATAGAAGACAGAATTCAATCAAATATGATGAATTGGATCATGAGATAATTTTTTGAAACTATTTTTAATACTAAAATATATGTCACTATTTTTTTTTTGTTATTTTTAGTGAAATTTTTTTGTATTAATTTTTATTATTTTTATTGTATAATTTGTGTTAATAAAAAATAAAAAATAATATTTGTATGGTTTAATTATTATTATCTGTATGGTTTATTAGTATTTTTTATTTATACAATTTAAGTTAACATTTGTGTAGTTTGAATATTATTATTATTATTAATTTTGTAGAATTTGAGTTAATATTTTTTATTAGTCTTTACCTTTTTTTTAGTAAATAATATCTTTCACCAACAAGGGTTGGTTTAGTTGGTAAGGATTGTCCCCTTTGCCCATTTGGCTTAGGTTCGAGTCCCACTGCCGGCACTCCTTTGTTGGTGGAGCGATATTGCGTAACGCTTTCCCTGGCCCTGAAATGGGGTAGCCTCCTCTCCTCCTAAACTTTTTTTTTTTTTTTTGAATAAAAAAAAAGTAAATAAAATATCTTTCTGTTCAAAAAATAACTCTAAATGATTGTTATTGACATTAATTTCAAATCATACAAATTATTTTAATTATGCAAGTTTTTTATATATTTTTTGAATTATTAATTTAAATTTTTATTAAATATGTTAAATATTAGTCTTATTTTAAAGATTTTGTTGATATTTTTTTGAATAATATTAATTTTATAAAATTTGAATTTATATATTAAAAATTATATTTATTTTATTAACATAAAATAAAATAAAATAAAATAAAATATATTTTATTTTTAATTGAAAAAAGTAAAGTGAGTGATGTAATATGATATGTGCTGTGTAGAGAAAGAATGAGGAAGAAAATAACGAAAGTGCATGTGTGTGACGTGTGTGTGGGGGAGTATGTGTAAGAGTAAATTAATTTTTTTGACACATTAATAATGTGACGATTACATATCAATCCAAAACAATAAAAGAAATGTCTGTATATTTCCAAATATTGAAAGGTCATCTGTAACCGCCCAAAATCATGGGCAACTAGTGCTTTTTGCCCTAAAATTATTTCGGTCCCTGCTCTCTTCAACAAAGAAGCCATATCATGATCATGATGAGACCACTGTTGTATTCGGTCCCTGCTCTATTCAACAAAGCAGATTCTTAAATTCCAACTTTTGGGTCTTTGATTTATGTGCTTGTTTTATGGGTTTTTTACATTTATATATATATATATATATATAGAGAAATGTTAGGAGTCATGAAAAAATTTTCATGGAAATGATCATGAAAGATTTGTGACTGTTAGATTACCTTGATTAGTGTGCGGTGTTTTATTCTAAGTATAATCCAAAGGTCACAAATCCTTCATGATCATTTTCATGAAAGACTTTTCATGATACCTAGAATTGCTGATAGATATATACAGCAATGATAGGTATCATGAAAAGTCTTTCATGAAAATGATCATGAAAGATTTGTGATTTTTAGATTATACTTAGAATAAAGCACCACATACTAATCAAGGTAATTTAAGGGTCACAAATCTTTCATGACTATTTTTATAAAAAAAATTTCATGATTCTTAACATTTCTCATATATATATATAGAGAGAGAGAGAGAGAGAGAGAGAGAGAGAGAGAAAAAAGAAAGAAGATAGATGTGGGAATGGCTAGGTATGAAGCAAGGTCAGGTTGTGGCTACGTCCATGAGCTCCTTAGACCAGAGCTGCACTTGCAAATTATGTCCCAACCAACAACTCAAGCTCAACCCTCAGATTCACCGAACAAAGACCACCAGAAGACCGACAACCCTGATGCGGATGCGGCCGCCACCTCCAGCCGCCGTCCCCGAGGCCGTCCTCCGGGATCCAAAAACAAGCCGAAGCCACCAATAATCATAACACGAGACAGCCCAAACGCCCTCCGATCCGACCTACTTGAAGTCTCAGCAGGTTCTGATGTTGTCGAGAGCGTGTCTGTTTACGCCAGGCGAAGAGGAAGAGGAGTGTGTGTTCTCAGTGGATGCGGCACCGTCGTAAACGTGACTCTCCGTCAGCCAGCGGCAGCGGCAGCTCCTGGAGGAAGTGTGGTGGTGACACTGCATGGGAGGTTCCAGATACTTTCTATTTCGGGTACGGTGCTTCCGCCGCCTAGTGCAGGTGGATTGTGTATATTTTTGTCATGTGGAGAAGGACAGATAGTGGGGGGGAGTGTGGTGGGTCCGTTGGTGGCTTCAGGTGGTCCGGTGGTTTTGATGGCGGCTTCGTTTTCAAATGCAATGTTTGAACGTTTACCATTGGAGGAGGAGGTGGAGGAAGGAGCTGGAGCTGGAGCTGGGGCTGCACAGTCTATCCAACCAGCTGCGTCGCAAGCAATCTTCAGATGACGGTGGTGGTTGGGGAGGCAGTGGCGGTGTTTGTTTTTTTAGTGTGGGTGTAGGTGCAAATGTGGCCCCAACTATTCCTTATCAGGTGATGTGTTTGGATGGGGAGGAGCAAGTGCTGCTGCTACAACTGGAAGGTCTCCATTTTAATTTGGTTTTTTTGGGTAATAATAATAGGCTTCATTTTATGTGATTAGCACGCTTAACTTCGGATATAAAAATGATGGAGGAGGAGATGAGATGATGAGTATGGAGATATGTACAAGCAAGCTTTTGTAGATTTGATTAAATAATTGTAGTAATATATGATATGATATATATATATATGTGATATGTGGCATGTAGTAGAGGTATTATATTAATGACGAAAATTAGTCTTATTTAGTCTTGTGAATGTCATCTCATCACTTGAATATGGAGGAATGCAACCCAGTATGAAAGCTAAGATTTCTTCTTAGTTTGATTGATTATTGATAGATGTAATGTGGAAATTCTGTGATTATTGCCGATGGCCTTGTGGCCTAGTGCCATGGGTGCAGCACTTAGATGCTTTCAAGAGTGAGGTTGGGGTTCAACTCTCTCAGGTCATGTTTGTTTGGGTGGACATGAGCTTGGGATTGGACTAATAGTCCAATAAAATTATTAATCCGATATTTGGTTAAACAATTAAAGTACGGACTAATTATTTTAAACTTGACTATTAGTTAAGATAGGATACATAATCCAACGAATTCATAGTCCTAAGACTATTAGTCATGGGAATACTAATCCAGTCCGCCCAAACAAACATGGCCTCAGAGTGCTAATCTAATAATTAACAATTTATTTTTGCCGATAAAAAAAAAAAAAGCAAAAAAAAAATATTCTGTGATTATTATGCACATGCTGTTCTTCTGATCTCACATGCAGCACTTCCATCCTATGTTTCCTTTCAATTGAATACTAGAAGAATATGTTTTTAGTTCATTAATTTGTTTAATACATCTAAAATGTGACACACATTCATAAATATGCAAAATCCCTCCTTCTTATGTTAATATATAGTTATATTTGTAATCAACTGTGATGACCAAAATTTTGTATTAATTTTTTTTATTTTATCAAATAGTGTGTTATTGTATTGGTGCAATATTAGGTTCCATTCCATATCCTTCCTGCATCTTTCAATGTCCACATGAATAAATAATTTAATGCAAAAATTTACTCTTTCTACCATTATTTTTTAATTAAATCACTTAAAATGTTTCATTACTAGAGCACCTGAACTGAACCCCTAGCTAACTGCATTGGAATATCTTTGCTTTTCTTGCTCTTGCATGTGGCTAGGGATGGACAAAGAGGTTTGGCAGAGGCAACTGCATGCCAGTTTAAAATTTTTAAAAAATAATAATATATTAAGTATTATTAATTATAAATATTTTTAAATTATATAAGTTTGCCTTTTAAAAATGTTTTTGAGAAATTTAATACTCACTAAGATTTTTTTATAAAAATTTAGATTATTTACCTGTATATTTTTTATAACATTGGGTTGACACTTTAGACTTTGTCATATTACAAATAAATAAATAAAGGACATATTTGATTCAAATAAGTAAGTGATCCATTATCTATTTCTAATTATTTATGAAAACCAAATCTGATATGGAACAACATTTGGCTGTTCATTCCCTTTCTCTGGGAAGTAATTATTGTACTCCTTTTATTCCCAGGGAAAAGTTAGGGATCATGAAAATTTTTTCATGAAAAATTTATGATCCTTAGATTACCTTGATTAGTGTGTGGTGCTTTATTCTAAGTGTAATCCAAGGATCACAAAGCTTTTATGATTATTTTCATGAAAAAATTTTCATGATACCCAGCATTGCTGTTATTCCTAATACATAGCCCAAAACATATGGTTACTCATGTGAAGAAAATCAATTTAAAAATATATATTTTTTACAAAGAAGGGGGAAAAAATAGAAAAGAAAAAGCAACTTGCAATAATTTGGATCTTCAATTCATTCTTGATTGTCAAGTTTCATTTTTCACTCTATAACCCCTTGTGTCTCTCTCTGTCTTCCTTATTTTGCTTTTCCTCTTCTCTTCATGTTCATCTTTTGTTTTGATTTTTTCCTTTTTACTTGTTTTGATTATCTTTTTAACTCGATCTCCATTTTCGATTTCTTTTTCTTCTTTAATTCTTCCTCTCTTTTTTATTTCTCGGTTTCAATTTCTCCTCTTTTTTTTTATCTTCTTCTTCACTACTCCTTTGAGAATTGAAAATATTTTTGCAAGAATTGAATAATGGGTAATTTGAGGTTAATGTGATATAGTTACTTGTTCTTAGCTCTTGCTTCAGATCTTAATGATGGGTATGGTTTTCTCAAAATTGAAGAAATTTGCAAATAAATTTTATTTCAATGACTACAGAGTAAGAAAATTGCATTTGAAAATTCAATACAAAATCTATAAGGTCGATATCCATAAACATTCTAAGTTTTAAAAGTTGTCAACAATTTTTGAATTTTACCAGTGTTGGTGAAAAGAGGATATAGAATGATTTTCTAACAAGTTATCTGATTACATGTTTTATTATAATTTTGATCACATTCTTGTAATTGTTCACGTTGAATAGAAACATTTAATAAAATTGTTATGACATTTTTTACATTTTGTGTTGATAGAAATTGACAATAAAGAACCTTAAAGGCCTCTCCCTCTCTCTCAAAGCAAAACTCTAGATTTTTTTATCATCTCGTATGAATGACAAAAGATTATAGGATGTGTGTCGTATACAAGTTATGACTTTAAATTATCAAAAATGTCTCAATCCTATGAGAGTCATAACTGGACAAAAAAAAAAGAGTTATAACTAAATATCACTTAAGGTATAATCAAATTTATGTCATAACTAATATCACAATATGCGTCATAACTAATACCACAATAAATTAGAATCACAAACCACAAAATCATAATCAAATATGCATATGATACACTTTTTTGAAGTATATACCATAGAATTTCCGAAGATTTATATATATATATATATATGCCTTCAACTTGAAGTTGGAAGATGTGATCTAGCAAAAAGAAAAGTTATGTGCTTCAAGCCTCCTCCAAAGAATTCCTACCCAAAAAAGGCAAAAAAAAGATAAACCCATCCCCGGGGTCATCAAATGGCCCACGGATAAAAAATTTGATATTAGTCAACTCAGCCCATCTGACTCATGACCCGTCCCAGTTCGCTTGAGTATCTATCACATCCCAACTCATAAAAAATAAGCTATGACTTTAGACAAATGTTTGTAACTCGAGCTCACCCAGAAACCCAACCAGTAAGAGCCCGCATGGATGAATCCAACTCGGCCATCCCATTAGCCCAACTCATACTATCACATCCAATTAATTTATTTTTTTTATGAATAATGATTGAGAGCTCGAAAATCTCTCCCCCTAATCCCCCTAATGCCCAAAACGACGTCGTTTTGGGCATTAAAATTTTTTTTCCTTCGATTTTTTTCGCCTCTCTCCTTCGATTTTGAGAGGAGAGAGAAAGAAGAAGAGAGGAGAGGAGAGAGGAGGAGAGCTCCGATCGTCTCACCGCTTGCCGTCGTCGCCTCGCCGTCGTCGCCTCGCCTCCCGCCTCCGCCTCCTCCTCCTGTTATTAGAGCCCCTCCAGTCCTCCTCCTCCTTCCTCCTCCTCCCTCCTCTCCTCTCCTCCTCCTCTCCTCTCCTCTCCTCTCCTTCCTCCCGATTTACAGTTCAAAACAAAAAAAAAAAAAAAAAAAAAAAATACAAAAACGTTGCCGTTTTCGATTCGGGGAATTCGAGCTACGTAGCTTTCGAGCTACGTAGCATCACTGTTTTTTTATATATGTATCAAAAAAAAATTGAACTATTCAATTCAAATTTTAAAATATATTAATAATTTTGTATATATATCTATGTGAGATATTTAATGTGCACTTTTTGGTTGATGTTCGTAATTTTATTTTGATATATTAGCTTAAACTTGTGAGGTTTTTGAGGGAGATAGGACATGATCGAATTCAAGGTAAGAAAGCCCAACCTAATTGGGTTTTCTAGCCTTGTGTGATGTTAGTCCTTTCGCCTTTTTTTTCACCCCCACTTGAAGGTATTATAAATAAAATTATATCATGGTACTTGATTGTTGTTTGATTATATGAAATGTAGCAAGGTTTTTTTTTTCAAAAAAAAAAAATGAAAATACATGAATTATGTTGAAAAGTAAAAAAGAAAAATAACTAATGAAATATTAAAAATATGTGAATGAAAAATGTGCAGAACCTAACAATATAAGTCGAATGAAAAATATGTAGCCTGATTAGGTTTGGTTTTGATCAATAAGAATTGGGTTTATGATTGGGATGTGATTTTTAATTTTTTAAATAAGCCGAGTCCGTACCACCTCGTTGACTGGTCAAAACTTGAAAAATCTAGATAATATATGAGATTTGAATACAATGATTGCGGGATAAGTAAACCTGACCTGTCCTATTGATGACACCAATGTTTTGAAAACAAGACTGTTCATTGAACCAGAAAGAGACTAGGTCATGAGTTAGTGGTTCAATCGTCGGGTCAACCAAAATTGAACTAGAATCGAACTATAATATTATAATTACATCATAAATATATTAAAAATATAAGTATAAAAATGATTTAAAACTAGTTGATCATAAGCTGATTCACAATCACAATGCACTACTAATATTAATAATAAACTTTTTTTTTTTTTTTTAGATGGGGGAATATTAATAATTAACTTAATTTATGTTTTTGACCCTAAGAATTCACTCATACAATTAAATAATCCAAATGCAACACGTATTCCAAAATTTCACATAGATTTACCTGATATCAATGCTCAACCCATTGCAACCTTTACATGTGATATTTAATGCTCTACCCATTGCAACCTTGACATGTTGCTTCACGAAATAGAGATACAATAAATGCTTCAATTGAAGTGGGAAGGGAGAGAGAACGCAGACCAGAGAGAGAGAGTGAATACTGCCGCATAGAACAGCCCAAATTAACCCTTCAGCCCGGGCACTCGCCGAAATCCTCATCGGAATTGTGTTTTTCATTTGCCGGATTCCAACAGTTGGACACAGAGAATGGCTGAAATCGACAAATCAAGAAGAGAGGCCGAAAATCCCTCACCTTACCCGTATTCCAACACCTACATGTGACCCCTAAAAATTTGGGTTTTCTTGAGTTTGTGAGTTTTGTATGTGTTGCACAAAGCCTGCCAGTTATCAAGCTCCAGTGTGGTTTGCCGGTTATTCCGATTAAACTGTTGGCAATTCTTCCGATTTTTACAATCTAAGCTGATTTTGAGCCTAGAGCGGGTTTGAGCCTAGATTTTTACAATCTAAGGTAATTTTGAGCCTAGAGCGGGTTTGAGCCTAGAACGGGTTTGAAGGTTCATTCAGACCGAAACTAAGACTGACCAAAACTAAGACTGACCACACATTACTTGATATTGAAATAGCATTTTTGTAGCCATTCTATTTCCCAAAGTTCATTTATACACTGATGAATAAACCATGCAGAGAATGAAAGCAGCACTGATTTTGAACACCCAAATAAACCAAAAGGTGTTTGCTGCTGAATCTTATCTTATGAAAAACACAATGACATGCATTTATGGGAAGATCACTAGAAGTTCTCACCGAAGAGAAGCATCAAAAACACAAAATCGAATCACCAGAAAGAAGCATAAAAAACACAATGGAAGTTTCGAATCATATGTTCATTGAAGAAGAAGAAATTGTAAGTCTAATTTAGAAAGTTAAAACCATAAATTCTACAATGAAGCCATAAAAGCTACTGGGTAGGCCTAAGCCGAAAAAGCCTTACCACCTAACTACAGTTCTTCCTCAAATTCACATGACTTTCTAAAACTAATTTCTAATTGCAAGCATACACGATAAAGTAAGCCATAGCTAGACATTCACAAAGTTGGTTAGCTTTTGTGATTCAGCAATTTGCTCCATCTCTGACCAAAATGTTAATGTCTTTCCACAATTAATCCGACCCTTGAATGTCAGGAACTATTCAAACTAGATATTTGACTGCTCAAAGGGCACACGAACATAGAGTCTTCCATGCAGGCTAACAATGGCTGATGTCTGAAGTGGATCAATTCTAGCAGGTAAACTCACCACCTGAAAACCAGAATACAGAGGTGATGCAAACTTCAAATCAAAATATAAAGATGGAAATGCTGAACTAGTGATTTGTTAAACCCGAAGGCCCTGTTTGATTAGCAGGATTAACAGTAATAAAATGTTCATAGAATGCCTAGAAGACACAGTGTCCTTTATTCCTCATGAGTAGATGAGCCATGTCCAATTCTAGCAGGATGAAATGCGTGTTTTATGTCTTAAATGACAATGAACATCAAAGAAGTGAAAGATTAACCTTTTTAAAGGCTGTGATACCCCAAGGATTGTCAGGCTGCTCTGGTTGACCTGTAATGACCAAACGTCCAGCTGGATCTGATTGAACTCGCACCTGAATCCACGAAGAAATAAGGTCATCAATACTAGAGACCTGAGATCAAATGCCAAGGTGAGGGAGGCTGCCACCCATCCCAAGTCAGTGGTCCAATATTTCCTTCCCTTTGAAGGAGGCCTAGATTGAAGAGAGAGAGAGAAAGAGAGAGCTGCTAACCTATGTGACAAACTTTTATCACTAGAGTAGGGCTTAGAAATAAAGAGCTTCCACATTAATATTGAAACACAGTTTCCTATTGCCAAAGGTAGCAGCATAATTGATTGAAGAACAGAACATATCAATGAGACATATTAATGCTCATACTGGATTTTATCAATGATTTCATTAAAATGGGCTCCCTAAATTATCACTATCCCTCTATCTGCTCTGTGACTATAATCATGCAAATAAATTTTGCAATAAAACAGCTATAGAATCAATTTTTATATTACATCAAAATAAGGGCAAGGAGAAAAATATGAACCATAAAAGATGAATGAAATGACAGATAAAATATATGTTTCGCAATAACAAACCTCCTCGCGCAACAGCCCAGGGACCAGAGCATAAACCTCGAAACAATCTTTCTGTGCATAAAGATAGCACAACTAGTTAGAACTTCAACAGAGGAAACTCAAGGATAGAGTAGTATTTCAGTTGGTACAATTCTAAAAGAAACATACAGTTTCGCGCACATTGATCTTCACCCAATCAGCAGGGGGGCCAATATCAGCAACATGTGTCATCAGCCTAGCAAATGAAGACAGTTTAGAGTATTTTCAAAAGCTGGGGAAGAACACCATGTAATGATGGGACAGGAACTTCATTTGTTAATTTTGCCAGGAGACGTTAAGGAAGACAAATTCAGCTTTCTTTTGAGAGTAATGGTTGACGATGTTGTCCCCAAATACCTCAATAAGAACAAAGGTTGTCATGCTCATCAGATTTCCCAGGTTAAGCAAGGTAAATGACTTAACTACCCAAACTATCACCCAGATGACTAAACAAAAGTCCACCATCATCTTTAAACACGGAGAATTGTGCTAAACAGAATGAACATAAACAAATAAGCAAGCCCTCGCGTGTAGATCAAACATGCACAGGGTACAGCCTTTTACACTCCAGAACTGATAAAAGTTGAGATATATATATATATATATATATAAAATAAAAAATAAAAAACCTTTTAAGGCTAATTGTTTTATATCACAGGAAACCAGAAAGATCATTTATGAAGTTCTATGGTTTTATGCCTCTACTCCAAATAACTGGAATTAGAGATTAAAAGTTGAAGGGCACACAAAGAAAAAAGATTCATTCTTCATGGAGCATGACAAAATAAGAGAGAGAGAGAGAGAGAGAACTGCTGGTATGATCACAAAGCATGCCAAAAAGAAAATAAGAACTGCTGGTATGATCACAACCACTAATAAAACAAGAAGCAATTTGAGAATTTCATATGAAGCTCACTGGAGACAATGTCTACATTATACAACATGAGAAAAAAAAAATGCAATAAATTAAGAAATCATCAACGCCTTAACTGTTTAGCTGTTTCAGTTCGTGCAGCTTTCACAGGGTACTCCAACTCTGTTGGTCTCTTGTTTTTAACTGAACCTGAGTCAATTAAACAAATTCAAATTGAAAATGAGTAGTGGGAACCAACATTGCATAAGATCCATATGCCCTGCCTTCCTAATGTGTAGCACTGTACACATTAACATATCTTACAAATAGCTTACGAAAAATTACAGACACACTCAAGAGCAGGGTTGGACATACAGTCCAACATCCCATAAATTTAACTGTTCTTTCTATGAGTGTCAGTAAGATTTTTAGTAAGTTCTATTACAAAGAACATCTTTCAGTGAGAAAGCATGCTGTTCTGTAAAAACTGTGGTAGGCTAATATTTAAAGAACAATGATCTTAGGAGCATACCGATGCTTTTGAGACTTTTTTCACGCTTCGGCATATTATTGAAGTTCTTGTCCTATCCAATATAAAAATATAATTAAAATAAATATAAAATGCATGAATATAACAGAATAGATCAAAATTACTATGGGAAAAAAAAAATGAGTAAGTAAGAAAGAAAGAAATGACTCTAGAGGTATGGAGTTCCATCAGACCTTAATAATAGGCTCACCGACTTCACCATAACCAAAAAGACGCTGAACATGCCAACCCTGCATGGCACGAGCTGCAGCATCCCTTCTTGCCCTGCCTGATCCTTGAGCTTGGGAACCATTTGCCTGCAGAGGTAATTTAGAACATTCAATTTATGGAAAGGGGAGGGAGAGGGGGTGTAGCTAATGTGTCTTCCCAGCAAAACCAAATCCTTATTAAAGGTTAAGTACAGCATTGATAATGTGATTTCCTAACAAATCCAAAGCTACATTTTCAACTTTTGAACAACTTTCCTAAATTGGATAAAAAGAAAAACTACTTTCCTAATGCAGAACTAGAGAAGTGAGCATTTTTATAAGACCCTTTTTGTCAGGTTAGTTTGAAAAACAATGATTAAGCCATCACCCTCATGACATGGCTAGCATTCCATTCCTTCTTGAGAAAAACAGAGCTCTCAAACTATAAAAAATAAAAATCAAAAATCAAATGTACTTCGTATGGTTGTTAATAAATTATTCATAAGTGGTTCACTTATACTCGGTGGGAGCAGTGTTATTAAAGGCGATAGGCGCACCAAGGCGCCAAGGTCTCCTAAGACCTAGGCTCAAGGTGTAGGCTTCACCGAAGTGAGGCACACCTTGTACGGAAAAAAAAAAATATAATTTAATATAAGTAAATAATTTAGGGTTCAACATAAACAAAATGAAATGTTAAACATTTAGGCCAAGTTTGGCTAAACTAAAAAAGTGCACTTATTTTATCTTTTTATCTTTTTTGGGTCACATCAATCAACATCTCCTCTCTACTTTTTCTACACATAATACAAGAAAAGTCAAAAAGTGCACTTATTTAGTCTTCCCAAACTTGGCCTAAGCCTTTTTTTGGAAATTAAGAATTAGGACTAATTTTTCTTCTATCATTGATTTGAGGTTGAATACCCAATATATTGGCATCTGTAATAAGAGTAGGGATCTTCTGTAGCTGCACCATATTAAATCAATTATCAGATTTTAAACAAAACTAGTTAAAGCAACAATAAAAAAAGCCCTCAAAACGCAAACCTTGGGCCAGTCAAGCACCTTATCACAGTCGCCTAGCTTGAAACACTACAAGGCGCAAACCTTGGGCCTAGACAGGACTTGGGCCTAGGCACACCTTTAATAACACTGGGTGGGAGGGTACTTCACATGCATTATTGTCTGCATATTCTAAATTTAGTTGTGAAGAATGGCTTGAGGTAATAGGCAAAGAAACTAAGAAGATTCATGAGTGTCCATTTTTGGAGGGCAACATAATCACGGACCAAATTTTTTTAAGAGACGGATACGTGAGCATTCATAGTAATAAGAAGATAGCAGTTGATTGTAAAACTCGATGGAATTCAATATATTTAATGCTTCAGATGGCAATTATTTTAAAAGATATGTTACCAAGGGTGAAGCAATGTGAGAAGCATTATACGTGTATAGCCCATTACAAATTGTTGTTTTCCAAAAACTTGTGAGATTAGTGAGTACTTGTCTAAGTGGATAGTATGTGAAAGTGATACAAAATTAAGCTTGTGGAGTATTATTTTCCGATCATTTATGATTATGAGGCTCTAAGAGAGATTGAGAAAGTTCATGAGATTAGTTATGAATGAGTTGCGTAAGTTTTAAAAGGCTATACTAAAGCTCATCTTGTCTCGAGGCTAAGGTAAAACATATCAAGCCTTTGATTTTTAGGCTATACTCCTCAAAGGCTTGCACATCACAATTTAAGGTGTGCGCCTTGTATGCCTTTTGCGCATAAGCACATAAGGAGTATGCACATGAAGAGGTTGCCCTAGACTCTTTTTAAACATATTCTTGAAGATGGTTTAAACATAAAAAAAATAAAATAAAATAAAATAAAAAATAAAAAAAACCCTTTTTGCGACCATATGCTATAGGAGTAAACAACCAATCAAAAAAAGGCACAAAATTAATACTAAAGTGAAAAGCTCAATCACTAAAGATAAGAATATCAATTTCACTTTAAACGAAGACAAGCTTCCTATGCTGCAATGAAATGTTCAATGCCTTAAGCTTAGTTTGGTTAGATAGATAATATAAGAAGGTGAAAAAATAAATAAATAAATAAAATCTATGTGTTTGTTTAAATAGTCTTAAAAAGTAATGGAAACTAAATTTTTCTATACAACTCAAATTAGCCTGTAAGTTACGCTAACAATTTCTTGCAAAATATATATAGGGAAATTTATTTTTTCCTACAAATCTTGAAAAAGTTTATTTTTTCTTTTTTGTCCATGTTTCTCTCCATAACTCTCTATTATGCACTGATTATATATTTTTTTCCATCGTTATCTTACAAAATTTTTCATCTATGCAAGTGGATGCAAGAAAATAAATTTTAATTTATTTTTCCTTTTTCACTTAACTTTCTGCCATTTTCATTTTCTATCATCCCTTTCTTTCTAAACAAAGCAAGTCTTACGAAGAAAGTATTTACACCTTTATATTTAAACTTCATTTTATTTTATTTTTTACTATTTTAAAATATTTAATTTATTTATTGAATATTAAATTTTAAAATTTGAAATGCTTACACCTCGATGCCTTTTGGGCTTACGCCTCACCTCACGAGGGGTAAAACGCTTCGAGTTACGCAGTCACCTTTAAAAACTAATGAAAGTGAAGTTTAAATTAAATGAAGCAGTTGGTTTAAACTTCAAGTTTGATATGTTTGAGAGTAATAGTTCACAAACCGCACATGTGAGATAGGAGCTGGATCATTACTAGAATACTTGGCCGTTTATGTTTTGCTTCGTACTTCTGATTTTGATGTTTTGAGTTGGTAAAAGACAAATGGTTTAAGTATCCTACTTTAAAGTTGATTGGTCAAGATGATTTAAGCATTCCAACATCCACTGTTGTTTCAAAGTCGGCATTTAGCATAGGTGCTATGGTGGCAAGCGTTCCTTGTAGTCGACTTATGACACTTTGGAGGCTTTGATGTGCACACAAAATTGGTTACATTGTGAAATTGAAGGTAATAATCTTCCAAAAGGAAGGTTTATTTATTGTTCATATTTTGCCACATGTATAATGCAATTTGATACTTTATGTGCATAGATAATTGTTCTACTGCTGAATCAAATTGTATATTCACCTTTGATGATTATACTGAGTAGGGCTTCTGCTCTCACTTGTTATATACTAAGGTAATTGGATGCTAATTTGCTCTGTTCTAAAATAATTTTATACAAAATAAAAAATAAAAAAAATCATTGTTTCGAAGTGTTCATGTAAACTATAAATTTGTTTGTTTGTTTATATTGCAGGCATGGTTCTTGATCTTCTTTGGAGTAAGGAAGTAGAGATGGGTTTGTGGTTTCTCTCTGGTTGTGTCTTGTTGGTGTTTTGTTAACATTCCATGTCAGTTTGGTATAACATTCCATCTAAAATAGTTTGGTATAACTAAAATCATGTCAGTTTTCTATTTAACATAATTAAAATGTGCATAATTGATATTAATTACATAACTATTTTTAGATTAACTACCTTTTTTTTAAAGGACCTGCTGAATTGTATCAAAGCATGCCCTTTAAGGACAAACCATGACCATCATATTTAGAAAACAGGTGGACCAACTGTAGGAGAGGTTGATGTGCACTACTTATTAGGATTTCAGTCATAATGTATTCACAAAGTATAAAAGGAAAATTAAATTATTTAAGAAGAGACCTAAATTTAAATGAGGGGACCAAAAAATCCTCACAAAAATCTAGAACATAAACGAAAGATGACAAAAAAACTAGTGTTTGTCAGATATATTCCATCGAATAGAAGGACAAACTTCTACGTAGTGACAAAATTTATCTTACCAAGTATAAAAAGGAGGGCATTAACAGACAATGAAGAAATGCCCTATATTAGCACAACTCTCGCTAGTTCAAATGAAAAAAGACAATTGCAGGGTCAGTATACACATGCAAGCAACAGCAGCTTACAAGGCAAACCTACACTATATTTGACATCTAAATATGCCCTTACAACTTCTGATTAGACAGATCCTTTCCCACTAGGTATTTGTGTTTTCAGGACCATGGACTTGAAAGATTTCTTGAGAGACGTCTGCATTGAAAGACCAGGGCTTTTGTTTATAGAGGAAAAAAGATGAAAACTACAGGATAAGTACAAAATTTTCACAAATCAAGCAGTTTGCATAATCATCTTGCTATAGCATACTCTAAAATTGAGGTGAATCCTCTCTTTCCTAGTCTTTGGACATTCAATAATGAGGAATAATTAGTAATAATAGCATAGACATTCTTCTTAATCCTTCAAATTAGCCGCACAACTCAGCCACTTAATTCCTGTTCATTACCCTTTCTGTTGAAAAATAGTAACATTCTTATCACATTCAAGTTCTAAATTGTAAAAAAATATTGCTATATTTGAATCCACAACAATCATTTGTACCCTGCAACTTTTCATCATGCTCTCAGCACCTAATGCATAATTCCTCCATCAAGAAACTTGACAACTCTAATTAACAAAACCCACCTGGAATCTAATCCTAGGTAGCCTACATGTTTAACATGTTCTCCAAATCAAAGCCCTCTACCGTATAACCACCATATATAATTTTGAAATTTTTTAGGCCTGCACAGGTATCTGTCTTAAATCACTTACATCCAGGGCACATACCGAATATTACTTAATCTTCACATAGTTCATTCAAGGACCTCAATTGAAGTCAGTAAACTAAAATATACAAACTTACTTCATTTTCAACACTTAAAGGCTCAGGGAGGGCTGCAACAGCAAGTTGGAGCTCACCACTTTGACTCTTTTGCCTTTCATATTCCAGAAGTGCCTGTACAAGCAGAAAAGAATCAGGGAACAATAGGCTCCTTGCAATGACCTAAAGGTAGCGTTCCAAATGATCAAGCCAACAGTATAAAAAGCTAGAGCAACTAATGAGATAGAAAATGCTACAAATTGCTGAATCAAACAACAGCAGGATTAAAAAAGATGTAGCAAGAAATATCTATGTTGCCCATTCAAGACACATGACATACATCAGTGTACGCCAAATGGTCACTTTAAGAGACAATCAAGAGTCATTTTTGAAAATGGATCATTGTAGCAATCTTGAAAATAATAGCATTGCAGCAAATCACCAGAACAATGGCGCATGATGTGCTTTCCAAACAATGATTGGTAAGAATATACATCAAGTATAAGGCCACCATAAGATGAGAAATGCTAGAGACCCACAAATTCACCCACCAAAATGTAGCAAGGGAGTTGGGCCTCTTATATGATCAAGTGTGTGAAAAATCAAAAGTTGACACCTATGATGCCACATCATGTGGGTTAAATTGGGGGAGTCCAATTCTATTAGGGATGGATACTTTAGAAGGAACCATGTATGGGACCCACACTATTGGACACAACACTCCTACAATACTACTAAAAATGTGTCAGATCTGTAGCCCACCATGTCCAAAAACTTTCCTAAAGGGATTCAATATCACACACATGATCAAAAAAAGTCAAACACGTGTGACAGAAACAGAATCTATTTTTCTTTTTGCTTTTTTTTTTTTTGGAAGGGGGAAGGAAGGAGAGGGGATATAGCGAGGTAACAAGTAAGGGGGAGAAGAATTCTAGTACTAGTAGTTGACTAGTAGTATCCATAAAAAAATTATGTAAATGATATCTGTTGAGAATCATCTTTTAAAGTTATGGATTTACTTACAGAAAATAGATAATATCAATCAAGATTACATATTTGCCTCACCTAAAATATATACAGTTACGAAAACAAATAAAGTAGATATTTATAAAATATATATATATATATATATGTATGACCATATTATTTTGCCTATCAAGCCAATGACAAAAAGAATTTACATTCACGGCATGTCCATGCTCAGTGTCCTTGCTACGCTGATAATTTGAAAAACAGCAGCCAAAAAATGCCTGTCTGATTTGCTGAACAGAATGACAAACAAATCATACAGGCTCTGTGGTGCCCCACATCTTACTTGTTCACATACTGTGGGAGCCAGAAAATTATAGGTATTAGCTTATTGGGCCCAACCCAAACAAAGCCTACAAAGGTCCAGCCCAAATAAATATCACACCCCCCATCTATATAAAGAGGGAGGCATCCCAAGTGAAAGGTATGTCTGTTCTCCCTCCACCAAACACACACACCCCTTCTGATATACATATATATTATTTCTTGACTCACGAACTAACTTCATCATCGGAGTATTCCCGGCCGGCAACCCCGGTTGGGTGGCACCGACTATGTTCCTCATTGCAGGTCTACAGGGGTACAACTCTTCTCTTCGTTGGATCTCCACAACATCCATGTGAGACGTATTTCATGGTCTCACAATTGGCGCCGTCTGTGGGAACGACTGAATGAGATCAACGAAGAACACAACAAATATACTGGTGTAAGTAAACATTTATGGGATGTTTTGAGGTTAGTGCACTTCCTACAAAAGCAAAATCAATCCTAAGTAATACGGCCCACAGCTAGGTTTTTTGGTTTCTTTCATTTTGATTATGTTGTTTTTGCTAAAGTTCAGGTATATATATATATACACATCTATGCATGTATCTATTTATGCTCATAGATTTGATCAAAGCATTGTTGAATATTAATATTGCTTAGAAAGGTTGTCAAAACAAGATGAAGTTAGCAGCTTTTTTCTCTCTCTAAAAATGGGTTTCACACCTTTCTTGGTGCAAAGATCTTTTCGGCAATTCAATAAAGTTATTCGGCTAAATTTATACGTGGGTCTGTCCATTTATTTATTTATTCTTTGCCTCTCAAAACTTAGCTTAAAGTTGATGCTTGACATGTATGCACGTGTACCTATGCTAGAACTTTCTGTAGAATCCAAGTTGCCTGGTCTTCAATTTTTCTCTCACTAAAATTGGACCACAATAACTTGGGAGTGGATTAAACTTTATTATTCGGCACTCTATTTGGCTTGTCTATCAACCAACTTAGCAACAGTAACTCTTTATTGGGTTGTTCGTCAACTCTCTTGTTATTCTAAATCTCATTTCTGAAAGCTATCTCTATATTTGCAAAGATACATTTATATATATATATATATATACACGGATACAAATATTTGCATATGCATCAGATTTGTTTGTTCGGCTCTCAGACAAGGTGTTATAGGCCGACCACGACTCTCTCTAGCGCTATTATCGGCAAAGGTGGAGTCGTGCCGACCAAGTGCTCTAGCATGTCAACCAAGGCGATTTGCCTTCCAAACGTCTCAGCAAGACAAACCCAGTGGGGCAGGACCCACCTCCTGGATTTCTTTTATTTTTTGCTCTGCAACATCAACCATTAACTCTTGTTTGTAGTCTTTACATATAAAGTTATTTATCACCTTGATCCTTGTGACCATGTCTTTTTTAGGTGTCCATTTCAGTTTGTCAAGAAAAATTGCAGGAAACATTTTGGCCACTCGGCTACCCACTGTGGCAAGTTGCTTGAGGTTGGGCAAGCCATGGAATAAAGAAAGTTCCGAAGATCACGTAATCGATTGCCAATCAAGCATTTCAACAAACGGCAAGACAAAAGACCAAGAGGTACCACAGAAGTCAGCGAGCCAATGACGTTGCCGACTTGCCAATCATGAGTATAAAAATAATATTTATTACAAGATCATAAATATTTACACAAATATTAATATTGACTTGGATTTATATGTTTACGTCCAACATGTCATGGATAGCTTGACAACGTGTTTGGCTCGAGAATTGGGTATTGCCGTTAAACCCATTGCTGGGTCTTCACCCTCTCTCTAGAAAAATTTGTCCCCAAGAGTTATTGACAAAGTTTGACCATGAGTTATTATAGTAATTTATGGTAATATTTTGATCGGCTTTATATGAAGCTAATTAGAAACTCCATATTTAAGATATGGTCCTGACTAAGTTTGCAGGGCTATTGATATTTCCATGGTTGGGAGCCCAAGTTTAGCGATGGATATGTTGTTCCGCATAAATTTGGATTATTCGGCTGATGTTCTGATCTAGTGATTTCTCTCTCTTTGGTTCAATTTACTTTTACGTAGTTTACTTCTTGAGATTATGCGAACACAAGTTGCTAAGTGGAATCTCTATTCTTTCCTCTTTGAATAATTAATGTCTTCAATATGCTTTCTATATACATATATGCTTATAACCTTCAATTTAATTAAAAATATAGACTGCAGTACTCCACCATCTCTCGGATAACCAACCAAGTGCTTTCAAAGAGCAGAATTTACGAGCTGCGGAGTAATTATTTCAGCAAGCTAAGGTATGCCGACTAGTGTTTCGGCACACCAAGATTAGTGTCAATTGGCACCCATAGTTGGCTGCTTATAAGGTTCGAAAATTCGGCAGTCAGCTAAATAAGAAGTTATTCGGCAACCAAATGAGGATGCATACGGAAAGTTGTGGCCATGAATATTTGTTTTTCGGCTTTTAAAAAAAAAAACAAACCGTATATTTTATTCGGCAATGTGAATTTCTTAGGCAAATTCATATTTACAAGTTCAATTTTATTCCTTACATCATTATATTTTCAAGTTCAATTTTATTTACATCATATTTACAAGGTCAATTTTATTCCTTACATCATTATATTTTCAAGTTCAATTTTATTTACACCACGTTTTCAATTGCCGACCAAGCATGTGGCAAGTCAAGAACAAAAGAAAAGTGCTACACAGATGTGCTCAGCCAGTCAAACCTAAAATTCGGCGTCCGAGCCCATGCATTCGCATCTCGACAGTGCCGTATCTCAGAATCAATTAATCGGCGAAGCTCAAAAGCTACTCTGCACTTATTCGGTTTATTATTCAGCATAACTTGCAAACGGACAATCTATTCGGCCTTTCAAATTGGCATCAACATATTAATATCAATGCCGCATCGTCCAGCAATGACAACTTATTCGGCTTTGACATCTCGGCTTCAGCATTGCTTATCAACTCAATTATCCAATACTTGGCAGAACATTATACCGTATTGCTTATCCTTTACGATTCGGTATATCACTCGGCCTATTATCAACTGCACTAACATTATTCTGCATATCTTGGCTTTGGCAACTTACCCGGTAGCTAACACTAGTCGGCTGCACGACTGCTCGGCCGCCCATACGTCATGCACATCGGACAATCCGGCCCCGTTATCTATGATATTCGGCTAACAACATTTATCAACTTTATAGGCAACATTTTCGACTAAACAACAGTCAACTTATTCGGCAACGAAGTTCATCGGCAACGGAGTTCATCGGCATTATGAACGCTGCATACGTATGATCAACTCGGGTTCGGCATATTATTCGGCATATTATTCGGCACATTCTTGGGCAATATTCTTCCGCATCAAGTATTCGGCAACGTTGTACTTATTCGGCACTAATATCTCGGCATAAAATTAGCATCTCGGCTTGCTGAAATCCACATTTGAACATATCATAAGATTCGTATCGGCACAAAGATTCCATATCCACCAACCCGAGGAGCCAAGAAGCAGCCCAAGTCTGCCGAAAGTTGTGAAACGGATCACACATGCCGAAAACTGAAATTTCAAAAGCTGTCAAACTCAAGTTTTGACCATACCAATGTGAAGTACTCATTAAGATGAGTCCAACGCAACAAACCGCGTCATAATCGGAGCTAAAACGACGCCGTACGGACTGATCAAAGTTTGCCCAGAATTGATGAAATTTTCTGCGGACGTCGAACTTAGCAAAACATGCAAGAGAAGTTATCCGGTGCTTTGCAGCGCACAATTCTCAACCGATCTGAGCCGTCAACTCTATTTTGGCTACAATTATGCCATCAGGAGTCTGATCACAACGATCCAATAGTCCTTTCCAGCTATTTGACGTATTCCGGGTCCATCCGTACAGTCAAAATATGCAATTTCTGCTCGCAAAAATATATATACATATATATTAAATAAATAAATAAATAAATAAAAATACAAATAAATTGCAGATTTGATTCCGATATCACCAAGTACCTTACTTTGCCTCGGCTTCTCGATATCGCCACTCAAGACGAAACAGGCACTAATCTGTTTCAATTCATTATCGGCCTACTCGGCAATTTTGGCCCAAGTCAATTTTATTCTTTCCGAATAACAAATCTTATTCAAAAGCAATGGGACAAATATACGTTGGACAAGAAGCTCAACTCAACTAAATTGGCAACCACTACCGACCAAGTTCTTAGCAAACCTAACCCCGAAGGAATGCCGACATGCCACCGACCAAACAATTGGCACAATCGCCGACCCAAGCGTAAACGGACACCGATGTTTTGACACTAGTTACTCAGCAATGCATCAACTTTACATGGCAACATTATTCGACCATTATTAAATTCAACATTATGCATGATCATTATTCGGCCATGCATCAACTCTATTCGGCTAAGCAACATTATTTGTCAACTTTATGCAGCAACATTGGCCACAGTATTCGGCAACTTTATTCATCTAACAACATTATTTGGTAAAACATTTGCCCACTGGGACATCAGTCATTTTTCCCTTTCCAATTGGGCCATATCAGCCGATCATCATCTCGGCACCTTTGATATGCATGAATACTCGGCCAACTTGGTACAAACATTACAAGGACGATTACTTGAGTTACAAACTTCCGCTCCTTTTCACACAGCTTCAAGTAAGCGCTGTTTTGAGGCAATACATTACACTTGGCAAAGCAAGCGGTTTCATATTTTTTATGGCAGTCATTTTACCAAAGCCGAACCTTCCCTGCAACATAGGGCAATGGGAATCTACATTCCTTCCGACTAACACCTGGCATTCGAAAGCAATGGGGCAAGTCTACCTTGGACTAAACGCAAACCGAGCAACTCGGCAATTAAATAGTTGGCCCAATATCTACTTGGCAATTCCATATAAGCGGAGCATATTATTGGTGATTAACACGTCCACCTCCTTCGGTACAGGATACATTATTCAAAGTCCTTGCCACTTTGGCACTTAGTTGCCACTTAAAATCAGCAAAAGTCTCCGAGTACAGCGCAATCTTCGCACTTAGCACAGAGCGCCGTTAGCAAAGGCCTGCACCCATGCCCGGGGGTTATAATACCGTGGCCTACGCCCATGCCCGGGGGTTAGAATACTGCGGCCGACGCCCATGCCTGGGGGTTAGAATACCGCGGCCTACATCCATGCCCGGGGGTTAGAATACCGCGGCCTATTGTTATGATTTATTTGTATTCCTTTCTGGGTTTTAGCTCAACCCCCCTCATCTTATGATCAACATATATACATTTTTACATACATTCAAGACATACGTACATTTATACATGCATTCAAGACATACGTATATTTATACATACATTCAAGCATACATGCAGTCATTCATTCATATATTTTATTCATTTATTCAAAGTGTTCTTTATCAAAAAACCTAACAGCTATTTGAACAGCGTAACTTGGCAAGAAAAAACTCACATTCCTTCTACCGCAGACAATGAAAGTTTTGGGGCAATTGTGGGAGCCAGAAAATTATAGGTATTAGCTTATTGGGCCCAACCCAAACAAAGCCTACAAAGGTCCAGCCCAAATAAATATCACACCCCCCATCTATATAAAGAGGGGGGCATCCCAAGTGAAAGGTATGTCTGTTCTCCCTCCACCACACACACACACCTCTTCTGATATACATATATACTATTTCTTGACTCACGGACTAACTTCATCATCGGAGTATTCCCGGCCGGCAACCCCAGTTGGGTGGCACCGACTATGTTCCTCATTGCAGGTCTACAGGGGTACAGCTCTTCTCTTCGTTGGATCTCCACAACATCCATGTGAGAGAATATTTTATGGTCTCACACATACATATACAACGTGTATATCCAAACACAAATTCTTCATGTGCATGCCATCATACCATAGTGATTAAAAAAGATAATAGAAATCTCAAAATAACCCCACTTTACACATTTGTTAAAATAAACTGGTTTCAATCCTAAAGGAAAATAGTACTAAAGGTCCATTTGGGATGCTAAGATTTCAGCCAAAAAGCCACTAAAAAGTCAAAAAGCCAAAAAGTTTTTAACTCATAAAAAAAAGTCTCAAATTCTTTCTCATTCTCTCTACTTTTTGCACCTTTTTTTCATAAAAAGCCAAGAAACTATTCCCAAACATTTCAATTTTTTTCACCTCACATTTAAACCAAAAAGCCACTTCCCAAACCAATCCTAAGTTCATCTTAAAGCTTATGAAAACAAAATATGATTGTTTCATTTAAAGTGGTTTCCAAATATCTGGCGAGTTATTTGGGGCATCTACCCCCCATCATTGGGAAGACATGCACATGCATTTTTGTGTCTACATTAATTCAAACATCTTAATCTCAATCAACTATTTTTCAATTGGCAAGAAAAAGAATGAAAATGGATAATAGAGAAACTCCAATGCAAATCTATTCCTCCCTATGCCATCTAAATTCTTCACCAGAAGAAATCAGAGGCACAAACAACAATGAAACAATATATATATACAATTTCAAACAAAAGATAGAAGAAGCAACATATTTATTTCTCAAAAGAAAAATAAGAAGGATTTAAAATATATATATCTAAAAACAGTTTTTCCATTGTCCTCATTAAGCTTTGTCCTACCATCAGGGTTGGCTAGGAAACCATGCATGGAATGCCTAGTAGCTGAAAACACATCATGTCCTAACACACCTTATCTTATAGGTTGACAAACCGTCCTTTTTTATTTGACGCCACACAGATTTAGACTGTTGAATAAGGTTTAGGACCTCTGATTTGATTCCCCTTTTTTTAGAACTATTGTTAAAACACTTTATAAAAGCATTTAAGGACGTTTTAAAGATAAGATAACACCTGTAAGACCGCTACTCCTGACGTTTGGAAGGAATAGAGTAAGGCCTTTACCGATTCTAAACAACACTTATTCTGCCTATTTGGTGCCTAACATTTTAAATCGTATAAAAATACTGATACTCTAGAAGGGGGAAATCGTTTAATAATATAAGCATTACCTTCTCATAGAAAATGCGAAATGTCCAAGAGACCGTTGTGCAGGTCCTGAGAAAGGGAATAAGGGGATCAAAGGAAATCAACTTAAAAGATAGAATAGTTAGAAGAAGAAAAAAAATGACATTAATCACCACAAAATTATTTCAACATCCAAAAGATCGTTGGTAATCATAGCTTTATAGATTGTTCTAAAAATTGATTACATGTCTATTTAGTATTTAGTGGACCTTCAAAACAAAAAATTGCAGAGGTAGCAACAAAGAAAGAACAGGAGAAAAGGGGGGCAAAATAAGAAGTTTGTACATGTTGGACAGGTATAAATACGTGTTCGTGTGTGTAGTTATAAATGAACCATCATGACATCCTTACTTTGGGGGGTGGAATGACTCTCCCACCTGCCGCCATAACTTGGATCCAGTTACCTGCAAATACCCGTAGTAGAAGTGGACACGTTAAATCATCATATTAACAAATATCTCCAAACCCCAGCCATAGTGAAATTAAATAAATAAAATTTCTCAAGCACTCAAAGCAATGAAAACTCGGCAAACAGGTGAACTCAATCAAGTACTATAATTAAAATATTACATCATAGTAAATATACTTATGGTTGACCTAATGTCTATCTAAATTTGGAGTACTGACAGATTTGCTTCATAACTAGGCGTGAGGAAGACTGCAAATCAATCTACTTATTATTAAAGATCTTACTACACATTTTGATGATAAATGATTTAAATCTTAATCTTAACATTAACAATTTAATATTCGTTAGAGAGGGAATCCATAGTGAGATAAAACTTTCCATGAATTTTAAAACAAAATTTGTGTATAACCGTAAATAAGAATTTGTGTATAAGACTACTTGTGGAACAACAATTCATATAATGTATTATTTCCTTTATTGAAAAAGTACAGATTTTATACCCAACAAAATGATTTCAAAGGTATCCAATCACTATGTCACTTACAAATTACAGTTCATAAATGTAAAAGAACACTAGATGAGAAATTATATGCCTCCAAAGATGAGAACTTCAAGGCTCCAAAGAAGTAAGCTCTATCTCCACCACCCAAAGGTGCTAAGGTATCTCAAGCTAACTCACACAAAATAAAGGTAAGAACCTCTTTAAGATGTGATTTATTTATTTATTTATTTTTGGAACAACTTTGAGATGTGATTTTGAGAGTAAAAAGGGTATGTGCATCTAAGAAGCACGGACACTTGTAAGAAGGCAACGTATCCGTGTCATGTCAGTGTCGGACACCAACACTCTTTAAACACTTCCTCGACAAAAGTCCGACATTCTTCAAAACGTGTCCTATTTTTAATTTTTTTTTAAAAATCCCAGACACTCTTTGGACATTTGGAAGACACAAGTGTCTATTACTTAAATACACATGTCAATCGATTAGATACAGCTGAAACTAAGGCCTCGTTTGGGAACAGGCTAATTTAGTAACTTTTTAGCTATTTGGCTAAAATGTAATGTAAAAAAAATTAGTATGTTTGGGATGACTTTTTAGCTTTTTACGAAAAGATGTGCAAAAAGTAGAGAGAAAAGAGAATCTTTGACTTTTTGATATGGGTTGTTGGCTTTTTGACTTTTTTAGTAACTTTTTGACTTTTTGGCTAAAATAGCCTCTTGCCAAACGAGGCCTACGTATAAGTTTGAACAAAACAACATAAGATACAATAACAAAACAAAAATTATATAAATTTATAAGAATTAGTGTCATATTGCATTTTTTATTATCTTTGAATAAAACATATAATAAATATATAAAATTATATATTTCATGCGTGTCCCCACGTGTCGTGTCCTGCATTTTTTGAAAATTAACATGTTGGCGTGTCCGTGTCGTGTCACGTGTTTGTGTCCATACTTTTTAGATGTGCACTCAGATAGATTTTTTTTTCTTATCAGAAAATACTACATAGCCTAGCCATTTCAATGACTATAAACGGCTAGTTTCTAAAAAAGATTCTCAGCATGGTCAACCATAGTGGTCAACCACATCCATCAAGATTGTCGACAACGTTATAGGACAAACTTTCCTAGACTTTAGACCTACTCATGGTTGACCGAGTTGACAAAAATAAGGCTTTTTTAGTCTTTGCTTGTCCTAACTTGGTCCATCCCTTGTCCAAATCTTTCTTCATGTTAGTGGAGCTCTTCTATAAAATTTATCCAGGCCAAGAACGTCTCTCATAGCACTTCAAGCTTCCAATGTGCTCCCCTTATGGTAGTGACTTTTTCTACCTAAGTTTACTCATACAAGTCATGAAATTGCCAACTTGATATTAATCCTGACACTAACAATGAGCCACTCATTTAGCCTTGCACAAATGATTTTTTACCTATAAAGTCATGTTTGAAAGCATAAGCCCTTTTTGGTTCCAAAAATACTTAGTACCATAATCGACACTTCCATTGGAATAAAGATTTCCTCCTTATTTTTTCCGACATAGTTTCTTTCATAATTTGTTTGAATTCTATAATTTATCAAAAAAATAATAATAATTTGTCTGTACTCTATAATTTATCAAAAAAAATAATAATAATTTGTTTGTACACTACAGTAAAAAGCATTAAGATACCGCATGCAACTAGCATTTTTCTCATTAATCGAGGAAAATACAATACTCTTTCCTTGTTTGGTGATCAGGGTACAACTAAAAAATATACAAGTCCGTATCACATCCATTTTAATTCAACATCATATTCTTGTCTCATGTGTAATCCTCTAAAGGGGCCGTAGAAGTCCAATTACAATTTATTAATATAAGTTCCAAAAAAACTAGGTCATATACAACATCACACTCTTTCCTCACACTTATTCCTCTAGCAAGGCAAGAAAAATCCAATTAAGAATTATCAATATAAGTTCCTTAGATACTAGCATCATAGGCCTCTTTAAATGAGACACTCATGTAGTTAAAAATCGATTGCCTACCCCACCTCTCACTTTTAAATGCCATGGAAGCACTTAATCAATATGCAACAGAATACAGCAGCTTCGATCACCTATTCCACCTCCCATTTTTAAATGCCATGCAAATGTTTAACCAATATGCTACAGCAGCTTTGGCACAGACGCTATGCTTCTTATTAATATCAATAGTTGTTAAACCATATATTTCATAAAGCGAGAACAAAGCTAGCGTATAAGACACAAAACTGGGATGGGTTGGCCCAACAATAAGGCACGCCGTTACCGTTGCGAGTTCGAGTCATAGAAATAGTCTTATGAGGGTAAGGCACGTACATCTTGCAATCTCAGACCTGGCTTCAGCTAGAGCCTTGTACACTGAGTCACCCCTTTTTATCAAACACAACTGTTACTTGTTCAAAAATTATTTCCAAAAGCAACTTGCTCAAAACCATGATTTAATGAACCATTTTAATCCAACATTTTGAAAAATATTAACCCCATTATCAAGATTTCTGAAATACATATGTAACAGTACACAGTATCATACTGAGTTGTCAATTTTGTGTCATACTTTGATGAATAAAATCACTTACTAAATGTTTTATTACTTTTTTAGAGAATGAAAATGTAGTGATGAGATGTTTTGATTTATATAGATACACCATTTTTTAGGAGGGAGAATGTACAGGAATGAACTACAGAAATAATTGAATGATGAAGCAAGGAGATTACTCTATATTTGCTTAATTTTTTGCGCTAGAGTACATTTACATTTTTAATCTAACTGAGAAAGATTTACAAGTTACCCCGAAGTGTTGTGAGGTTATCTTCATAATAATTTAGTAATTTACCATCTCATGTACCCAAACAGACCTCTATGAATATTTAATCCTCCTCCACTCCAACTATTGAAAGATTTCCCAACACACCATCTATGCTAATGCTACTATAGACATCAACAACATCTAATCATGTTCTAGATTTTTACTCAATTGCTCAAGGCTATTTGAAAATAATGCATGAAGCTTTTAAAATCATGACAAAAAAAATATATAGAAAACAAAAACGAAGAAGACATGTCCATACCCGATCATAGCCACCCAACTTGGTGACGGCTCTCCATAACCTAACACCAATGACAAGCACACAAAAGGTTAGCCCATGCCTAAAACCAGCTAGGTACCACTGATATGCACACTCAAAGCCGTGGGAAAATTACTTGAGGCAGTTTAGTGGCTGCCCATAAAACCTAGGGGGTTTAAATTCCATGGCCCTTTCTCTATAGAAACTCTCCAGCTCCTTCATGAATGCTGCTTGGTCCTCTGCTGTTCCAGATTCATCATCCTCTGCCATCTGCAATTCAAACAAGAAACAGCTGTTTAGAAACCTCTGGATTATCATGATGTTGTTCAATTTTCAATCCCCCAATTTCTTTAAACTTCAAAACGTCTTTCTGTCTTCCTATATTTTTTTTAATTTTGTTTTTTCTATTGTGGATTTTTCAGGGTGTACCTTTGACTCCTTCAACCCATTCTTGGATGTTTCCCTAGTGCCGTCTTCAGCTTTTGCGTGAGAACATTTCACAAGGGAATTGGGTGTAACAGGTTCAAGCTGGTTTGCAGGGCGAGTATCATGAACCGCACTTTTATTTTCTGGCACCTTATTAAGACCGGTGTCAACTTCAGCAGCAACAGTGATGGCAGCAGTATCATTGTCAGGCTCAGGTGGTGCATGCAATTGCTTGTTCTCGCCAAGGGTATGGTCCTCCGCACCATTTTCATTAGGGTTTTGGTCCTCAGGCACTTTCTCCTCTGACCTTATTTCACCGGGATATTGATCCTCTGCGGCTGCCGCAGCAGAATGTTCTTCTCGTTGCCGTTCAACTTTGGCATCAACGAGGTTGCTCTCACGAACATCAACCGCCAATTCCTGGCCCGGTTTATCACTATCCTCCATCTCCAACTCGCTTACGCTTACGCTTATGTAAATTCTGAAGTCTACAAGCAAATATAATATTATATACAAGAGTCACAATACCGTTGTTCGTACAAACTAAATTTGAAAAAGGCCAAAAAAAGAAAAAATTTAAAATTCAAAAAAAATTTAAAAAAACAGCATGCACTGTATAGAATTAGATGGGTCTAATCCGAACCACAAATGTATCTTTCAGAGAAAACAAACCCTAGTTTCTTTAACCCAAAAAATAAAAGGCCCTTAAGATTTGAAATCCAGGGGTCAAAATGGAAATCCAAGATAGAAGACGATTTTTTTTGTCATGATGAGAAACGGCAACAATCGTAGCAAATATATTTTAAAAAAGAACAAAAAACAAATAAAAAAGAAAAGAAAGGTTGGTTGGTAGAGAAGCGTGCATTGTGAGTGTGAATCTTGCCTTGCCTGTATCGGAGGGAGCTTCGTGAGATGGAACAGCCAGAGCTTCTTACAATGGAAGAAGAGAAGAGAGAAGAGGAAAAGGGGGTTGAAAAGAGAAGAGCGAGGCTAGCCTAGGGTTTGAGTTTTAGAAGTTGAGGCGAGGCGAGGCGACAATGAAAGAGCAATACACGACACGTATGTATATGTATATGTGAGGTGTATGTAATGTTCGTTTGTGATTGAGTAGTTAAAGTAGAGAGGTGGGGCTTTCTTACGCTACGGCGGAACGCCTCTGGCCAAATCGCAGCAGAAACAAGAAGAGAAGAGATTGCTCACCGCAGGCAGGTCGCCTCTGGTTCTGCGGTTTCGTAGTGGTTCCGAGAACGGGTTTGCCTCAACAATTTATTATTTACATATTATTAGTAAGGCAAATTACACTGACATCCCTCATGAGCTTTTGTTCAATATAGATTCCTCACATTTAACAATTGGGTCCTGCAACTTACGCCTTACACTTACGTTTTTTTTGGTTTATAATTTTATTTTTATTTTCACCTTTCACTTACATTTTTTGTGTAAGTAGCACATGATGTACAACCTTGAAGGTTGCACACTTAAAAAAAAGTCCTTAACAATTTTCACTACTTCTTGTTAGATTTGAATGATTTATTTATCTCTTAATTTTTATACATATAAAAAAATAAAATCATATAAATATTTTATTTATATCATTTTAAAAAAATAATAATTATCTTTTTTGATTTGACTCACATAAAAAATTAAGTTTTTTTTTAAAAAAAAAAATTAATTTTTACTAAATTTTTTAATATTTTAAACATTTTTTTTATTTTTTAGACGTACCTAATCTAAGTGCTGTTTTGGGAACTCATACAAAAAGCAACGTTTTTAGGTTAGGAAAAAAAACGCTGAAGTTTGCAAAAAAGCTGAAGATGCCATTTGGGAAGCTCAAAAAATGCAACTTAGCTATTTACCAAACTACCTTCAGTTTAGGTAAATTTCTTCAATTGACTGAAGGTATTTTGGTCATTTTGTAGTGATGTGACACTTTTAAAAAATATTAAATCAAAAGGTAAAAAAGTCAGCTTTTTATCAACTTCCCAAATCACTATCAAAAAAGTCAAAAAGCTTGGTAAAAAGTCAAAAGCCAACTTTTTACTAACTTCCCAAAACACCCCTAAATATATTTAAGAAGTATAATATTTTGTGACTTCTTTTTTAAATTCACTAAATATAAAAAGAAAAATGCTTTGGACCCCCATTGGGGGGTGCTGGGGGTCCTTGCTGATTGGCTGGAAAATAAATATTTTTTTTTATTTTTTTGGACTTCAGCCATTGGTAGTGTGCTATGTGGCACTGGGGGTGCTGGGGAGTCTCTAGCATAACTCATATAAAAAAATACAAAAATTTAATATATTATCTTATTTTGTTGTATTCAATGGATTTTTTTTAAAAATTGTGTACAAATTTTATACTTTTTAAATATGTCTAAGACTAAATTGAACTAATCTAGATATAACAATGGAAATAAAAATGAAAAATTATATTCAGATATAAAAATTTATACAAAAAAAATCATAAAAATATTGTGATAATAATATTATTGTAAATATAAATAATGTTTATAAGTGTTTTATTTTAAAGGGAAAGATCACCATTAAACTATATTATTGTGTTTGAAAATTCTATATAAAATTTATATTTATATATCATCATTCAATAAAAATATGTCCAAATAAAATTTAATGATGAAAAATTGTAAAATGTAATCATGATGATAGGAAAAAGAAATTGTAAGAAAAAGGGGGTCATTTAGAAAATTTTAGGATATGACATCAATAATTCAGAAGACAATTTGTAATGAGATTACAAACCTTAGAGAGAAAGTTTTTCAAATATAAGGAAAATTTGTATTAAAATAAAAACTTCGAGGCATGTCAATGTAATTTAACCTATTTGTAATGTCTAAATTATACATATCATATATATTATTATATTATGTATAATATAAGTAAAAACAGTGTGCCTTTTGAACTTAGAAACCTCAATTTAATTTTTTTAAATTTTTTTGAATTTTTTAACACTTAATATATATATATATATATATACTGTATATCATTTTGTGAATAGTCTAAAATCTAATTTACATAAATTAAGTTAATTTTTAAATTCTCTTAATCATTGTCAATATTATATTAATATTATTTTCTTAAATTTTGTGATTCAAAATATGCGATATAATTATTATTTTTAGTTTCAATAATTATGGTATGAAATCTATATCTATACTTCTATCTATACTAATATATAAAAATAGGGTATTGTTATTAAACCCAAAAATTAGACTTATTTTTTAAATTCAATGATGTGGCAACACATTAAAATATAGAAGACAACTCTCTCTCATATCTTCTCTAATCATTAACCAATCATTTCACTAATAGAACATTATGTCTAAAAAATGAATCTAGAAAGTAGGTTTATATATCATTTTCCATAAAAATATTATATATTATTGGGTCAATAAATTTAAAACTTCTAATCTAAAATTTTTAATATTTTTTAAATAATAAAATACAAAAATACATGTATCATAAATTCATTAGTTATTTCACATTAATTATAATTATTGATATTTTTAACTATTATGGTAATATATTTCATCTTTCAAATTATTAAATGTATCATTCTTTTATGACATTGATATGAAAAATAAATCAGAATTTTAAACTATAAAAACAATGGAAGCTTAGAAATCTCAATATAATTTTCTCATTTTTTAAAAAAAATTTTAATACTTAAAATACACATGTCATTTTGTGATTAGTCTAAAATCTAATTTACATAAATTAAGTTAATGTTTAAATCCTCTTAATTATTGTCAATAATATATTAATATTATTTCCTTAAATTTTGTGATTTCAAAACATGCAATGATATAATTACTATTTTTTTGTTTCAATAGTTATGGTATGAAATTTATATCTATATTTATACTTCTATCTATACTATTATATAAAAATAGAGTACTACTATTTAAACCCAAAAGTTAGACTCACTTTTCAAACCCAATTATGTGGCAAACAATTAGAATATGTAAGGCAACTCGCTCTCTCTCTCTCTCACACACACACACACATATATCTTCTCTAATCATTAACTAATCATCTCACTAACACAACATTATGTCTAGAAAGTAGGCTTATGTATCATTTTCCATAAAGATATTATTGGGTCAATAAATTTAAAACTTCTAACCTAAATTTTTTTAATATTTTTTAGAATACAAAAATACATGTGTCATAAATTCATTGGTTATTTCACTTTCATTATAATTATTGATATTTTAAATTATTATGGTAATATATTTAATTTTTCAAATGGTCAAATATATGATTCTTTTATGATATTGATATGAAAAATAAATCAAAATTTTAAACTATAATGACAATGGAACACTATTTCACTAAATTTAATTTGTTTGTATATAATAGTAAATATGAATCCATACAATACATATTAATCATGACGTATTAATGTTAATTCTTAAAATTTATTATGCAAAGTTCTATTTTTTTATTCAATTTTTACATTTAATTTTGTTTAAATATTACAAACATTTTTTTTTTAATTTTTAAAAGCTAAGATATATATTTGGCATAAAACTATTGGCATATCAAGCTATATATCTAATTTTAAATCTTTTAAATGAAAAGTCTAAAAAAAATTTATTCATAATTAACCCACATGTTATTGAAATTTGAAAATTTAGAATATTTAAAATTTAAAATATAAAATTGAATAATGTTATGGTAATCGTATTTGGTAGTAACTGATGCAATGTCATTAAGATAATAATTATATGTGTCATGTGACGCCCATTGAATGATGTGAGGTGTTACAATACATGGTATCAAAATATGATCACATAATATTACTCACTTTAAAAATCTACATATGAAGTGTGAAAACTATCTTTTAGATAAATCATAATAAACTTCATTATCTAATTGTATCCATAGTTGCTCCCAAACAAAACAAAAAAAATCAATCCTAGACTATAATTTTTATCAATAGATTAAACTCTAAACACCAAAATGATTCAATTAGAAAAGCCAAAAAAGTAAGTTTGTGGGCTAACTCATTTACATTATTTTTTATACATCAATATGAATATCTCTTACAATCTTATCGATATAAGCATAAATCATACATTTGAGTCAACCCATGTCACACCCCTCTTTTTAATTACTCAGATACTATTACCAAATCCTTTGTTATTGTACAATTTCAGAGCTAACGTATATAACTTTAATACATTAATAAGGTCATATTAAGTAAAAGTTCTCTCATTCAAATATATAATAAATGCAACATAAATTATAATTAAATGAATTGTCCGCAGGCTTACATCATTACATATAAAAGAGACGTTCAACAGTATTTAGCCAACAAATAAAAGGCCCCGTGGCCAACAGATAATAAAAATCCTCGATCTTGAACCACCTCTTGATATACACCTGAAAAAGGATTAGTAACGTGAGATGAACATAAAGTCTAATAGGGATCCCAACATGATCCTAAACAATAACAACATAGAGATAAATATGATCGTGAATGCTTTAAGTCATACCATATACATAAGTGTTAGTTAATACATGAAGATATACTTACATAGATAATTTCCTCAAAAATGCTCAATTTGTTCAACAATACAACCATTCGTCTTTCTTTTTTCTTATTACCATTTCAATTTTAAACTCACCTGACGACAACCAGTCTTTGAAACAAATCCGTAGAACCCAATTACGTTTTCTTCGATTACCAAACTTACATCAATTTCATTCTATAATTTCCAAATAGAAGTAACCCGAACGAACATGAAGACGATACATATAAAACACTCCTCACATAACCATATAAGACAAGTGACATTCTCCACAAAATAGTCATCACTATACATGAAACATATCAAGAGAATTGAGAATAATAACGAAAAACCCAACTACACTGTCACAGCCCAAAACCCGCCCCCAAAAGTTCGGGCATGACCTATGCAGACATGGGCATTAAACCTGATATACACAATATAGAGGGCCTGAACGGAAGCATTTAATATCAAAGAACAACATCAAAACATATCCATTGAGCTACTATTGACATGCCAGGATCACGCATATCATAACAGGAAAATAATAAACAGAAACACGCATCCGAGTATCAGTTACATACATATATATACATACAGATCCAGCCCTAGGATTGAGTGAATGACAAAAATATTATTTATAGTCCAACTATAATCGACAACGAGAGTACGAACCCAAAAACCCAACAAAACTTCACTAAATGCACGGGCGTCTCCAAGTGCCTGGTTTTACTTAGGTTGACAAAAGAAAGACGGGTATCGGGGTTAGGATTGACCTCCTGGTTGAGCACCTACAAAAATAGACAAAATACAGAGTGAGCTACACTTAGTGAATAATAGTATGCTCAAAGTAAGATTCATAATATGTACTTCAGAGTTCACACGGTTAAGCCAATGTTGTGTCACCTTCAGAACGGCCTTAGGCCCAGACATAACAGAACAGCCATTGGCCCAGAAATAACAGAACGGCCATCGGCCCAGAAATAACAGAACGGCATTAAGCCCAGACAGATTTCACAGAATCCACAGAGTGGCCAAAGGCCCAGAAAACCTCAAAGTATGCCAGTTCCGGTGTTACACTGAGTTCTCAAGTTATATAAGAGTTCACACATTCTTCCAACCATTCATGTGAGTTAACATAATTGATATGTAGTTAATAAAAGGCTAATAGGAACCATTAGCGAGAAATAACGCGTATTAATACAGTACTATTACTCACAGTATTGAGGCGGAGTTCTTGTTTCTCCTGAAGCGTGCCCTACATACATGCAAGATTATAATTAGTTCTCTTTTCTTTATTCAATCGTTTTCTCACACACTTTACTTTGTCTGAATTTACAGATATCAAAACATTATCAAATACAAGTTCTGACAATATTAGAGGGTCCAAAGACGCATAAAAGCAGCATCCCATGTTTTTGACTTAGTCGCGCGTCTGTGTGAGCCCCGTACGTGTGGCAAATTTCCTCGCACATGTGGCAGTGATGCCCTACACGTGCCATTTAGGCAGTGTCCAACGCCCAAATTTGTCCCATTTCCCGCACGTGCGGTAGTGATCCCCGCACATGTGGCGATTTTGCCAAAAACCTATCTGAAAATCATACAAAAACCTAATTTTTGGTGGCATCAACAAGGTCGAAACTAGATCTTTAAATTCCTAAAACATGGTTCAAATATCATGTAATTAAGAGGTCCAAAACATAATTTATATATCAAGATATTACAAACACAAAGTCATTTGAATGCAAACCAATTCTTTAGTTCTTTGCATTTCATGAGCATAACATAAACATATAGAATCTCCACAATTGCCTTTACATACAATAAGATCATCCAAGTCCATAATTAAGGATGATCATACACAGATAAGGAATAGGATGTAATGAAATACCAAATCAAACAAACACCAACACATCTTTTCAATTATTCCATACACATCCCTTATCAAACAAAATTCTACTCATACACCAAGAATTCCTATCCAAGACAAGAGAGGAGGTAATTAAGGTATAATCTACACAAATATTTTACATACCTTGAGCTTAGGTCTCTCACTTCCTAACCTTCTTGATGCTCTTCTTCCCCTACTTCTCAACCCTTCTCTACTCTAATCTTTTCTCACAGGAGATATATGAAATAAAGCCTCTTAGTTAACATAATTGAGGAGCATGCTACATAGATATCTATATATATATATAATGTGAATAAGACAAAAATCAATCGTTTAACCATCCCCAAATTGAAATTTCACCAAAATGCTTAATATTACCTAAAAATTATACTGATCTCAAATATAACATCAATTTCGGATTATCATGCCTCTAAGGCTCCCAATTTATGTTCTAAACGTTTTTAAATGTAACAGATGCTTTTTTTATCCAATAGATAGAATCACAAAATTTTTCATTAAGCATTTTCATGCACAAAATAAGAGACTTAAACATGTCAGAAGCACATGCGAGGGTCGGGTTATTACACTCTCCCCCCCCCCCTTAAATAAGTTTGGTCCCTCCAACTTGTTTTACCTCAGGACGGAAACAGATGCAGATATTGGTGTTGCATATCCTCCTATTTTTCCCAAGTTGCTTTGGTTCCGTAATGTTCTTGCCATTCGACTTTTACCATTGGAATCTCTCGATTTCGTAACGGCTTCACTTATCGGTCCAAAATTCGAATTGGTTTCTCTTCATAAGTTAACTTGTCATCTAGCACAATTTGGTGATAATCTATCATATATGACGGGTCCGGTAGGTATCCTCGAAGCATAGAAACATGAAACACGTTATGGACTTGGCTAATATTTGACGGGAGGGCAACTCGATAAGCGACCGGACCCACTCTTTCCAGAATTTGGAAAGGACCAACATATCGGGGTGTTAACTTACCCTTTTTTTTTTCAAATCTCGGATGTCCTTTCATTGGGGTGACTTTCATGGAAACATGACTATCCACTTCAAATTCCAAATTCCTTTATCGGTTATCCGTATAGCTTTTCTGTCTACTTTGAGCAGTTTTTAGTCTTTCCCGAATAAGTCGCACCTTTTCAGTTGTCAACTGCACAATTTCAGGCTCTAGCAATGATCTATCTCCAACTTCGGCCCAACACACGGGGAAACGACACGGTCTTTCATATAAAGCTTCATAAGGTGTGATAACTATTGTTGTATGCAAACTCTACCAACGGTAGATGGGTTTCCCAACTTTCCTGAAAATCCAGCACACACATTCGGAGCATATCTTCTAGAGTTTGTATCGTTCTCTCGGACTGACCGTCGGTCTGAGGGTGAAAAGCTGTGCTAAATTTGAGTTCTGTACCCATAGCTTCTTGCAGACTTTGCCAGAATCTTGAAACAAATTTTGGATCCCTATCCGACACAATTGAGACTGGAACACCATGGAGCATGACAATTTCATTCACATAGAGTACTGCGAGTTTATCTGCATTATACTGAGTCTTCACTGGTAGGAAGTGAGTAGACTTAGTTAATCGGTCCACAATCACCCATACAGAATTCATACCCCGAGGAGTCCGTGGTAATCCCACAACAAAATCCATGGTTAAATGTTCCCACTTCCATTCCGGAATTGGAAGGGGTTGCAACAGTCCTGCTGGTTTTTGATGTTCTGCCTTTACTTGCTGGCACTGTAGATATTTAGAAACGAATTCTGCGATCTCCTTTTTCATATCTGGCCATCAAAAGTTTTATTTCAAGTCCCGGTACATTTTGGTGCTTCCCGGATGCATCAAAAACCTCAAGGCGTGTGCTTCTTCCATTAGTTTCCGTTTAAGTTCCAATACATTAGGGACACATATTCTGTTTTGAAACTTGAGCACCGAATCCACTAAACTGAACCCCGGTTTTGGTTTTGTCTCCAACTCATCACATACTTTTCATAGAGTTTCATCTTCTAATTGATGTAGCTTGATCTCTTCAAGTAAGGTTGGTTGGGCCATCACTGCTGCTACTATGGCTTCCTGTTCATACACCATAAGATCTATCTCCATTTTAGCCAATTCACTCATCAACTCCTTTTGTTCTGTAAACAGATTTGTCAAGTTTCCTAAATTCTTGCGACTAAGCACATCTACAACTGTGTTGGCTTTACCAGGATGGTAATGAATCTGTAAATCATAATCTTTAATTAGCTCTAACCAGCGCCGTTGCCGCATATTCAACTCTTTCTGAGTAAAAAGGTACTTGAGACTTTTGTGATCGGTATAAACTTCGCAAATAGTGCCATACAGATAATGTCACCATATCTTCAAGGCAAAAACTACTGCTGCTAGCTCAAGATCATGGGTGGGATAATTCTTTTCATGGGGTTTCAACTGTCAAGAGGCATAAGCGATAACTCTTCCATTTTGCATAAGTACACAACCAAGCCCTTTATGAGAAGCATCACTGTAAATTACAAACCCTTCGGTACCAGATGGTAAGGCTAGAACCGGTGCTGTGGTCAACTTTGTTTTCAACTCCTGGAAAGTAACTTCCCGTTCTTCTGACCATTCAAATGCAACCCCTTTTCGAGTTAATTGTGTAAGCGGCACAGCAATTTTGGAAAAATCTTGAACAAACCTCCTATAATAACCGGCTAATCCCATAAAACTACGTACCTCAGTCACGTTGGTAGGAGTTGGCCAATTTACGATTGCCTCAATTTTGTGTGGATCAACAGAGACTCCGTCTTTTGTTATTACATGCCCCAGAAATGCTACCTCATGCAGCTAGAATTCACATTTCTTTAACTTTGCATACGGTTTCTTTTCTCGCAGTGTTTAAAGAATTAAGCAAAAATGGTTCTCATGTGCGTCTGCATTCCCTGAGTAAATGAGGATATCATCAATAAAAACCACCATGAAGTCATCCAAATAGGGCTTAAAGACTCGGTTCATCAAATCCATGAATGCTGCTAATGCATTAGTAACTCCAAAAGGCATGACCAGAAATTTATAATGACCGTATCGGGTTCGAAAAGCTATCTTCTCTACATCATCAGCTTTAACTTTCAATTGGTGGTATCCAGACCGTAAATCAAATTTTGAAAAAGACCTGTGCCCCTTGTAACTGGTCAAATAAATCATCGATCCGTGGTAAGGGGTACTTCTTTTTTATTGTTACTTTATTGAGTTCCCTATAGTCAATACATAGCCGAAGTGTTCCATCCTTCTTTTTTACAAACAGAACTGGCATACCCCAAGGAGATACACTCGAACGGATGAATCCTTTATCGAGCAAATCCTGTAACTGAATCTTTAATTCTGTTATTTCAACTGGTGACATCCTATACGGAGTCTTCGAAATAGGTTGAGTCCCCGGCTCCATTTCAATTGTAAACTCAATCTCACGGTCTATTAGCTGTCCTGGCAATTCTTCCAGAAAGACATCCGGGAATTCACGAACAATTGGAAATCACATCAGTATTTCCATCTATCATTTGCCCTTCCAAAACACTGCATAAGAACCCCTAACATCCTTTCTGAATTAGTTTGCAAGCCTTTGCTGCCGAAATCAAGTATGGCGGTGAAGTCACTTCTTGTCCCTGAAAAATAGATTCTAGTTGTCCCGGAGGGTAGAAATTGACTTGCTTGTTCAGACAGTCTATAGTTGCACCATATTCACTCAACCAATCCATGCCCAGAATAACATCAAAATAGGTCAAGTCAAAAGGTAACAGATTGGCATATACCCGGACATCCCCAATTTGGAGTTCATAAGCAAAATACACAGAAGCACATATCATAGAGTCTCCCAAAGGTGAAGACACACATAACACATATGACAAATTTTCCTCAGATTTATCTAAATTTTGCGCAAATAAGTTTGACACAAAAGAATGAGTAGAGCCAGAATCAAACAGTACATGAGTAGAATAACCATGAACCATAAATGTACCTGACACCATTGTCGCAGAATTCTGCACATCCCCCGGAACTAGTGCAAATACTCTACCTTGTCTCGTAGTGTCTTTGTTGTTAGCAGGTTTTGCAATTGACTTAGTGTTGGAATTTGGTGTAGACCCTACTGAACTTGTAACAGCTTTGTTATTATTTTGTTGCTTCCTTTGAGGACAATCCCTTATTAGATGACCCGTTTTGCCACATCGAAAACATGCTCCAGACAGTCAGTGACAAACCCCGCAGTGCCTCATTTCACATTCTGAACACACAGGGTCTGAATCTTGAGTAGAAGCGGTTGTGCTGGAGGTTCCTGAATTTTGCTTCTTATTTGGCAGAGTAATTGTGCCCTTTGCCCATTGAGTATTCTGCCTTTTTCCTTTTCATTCGGAGATTCGGTTCTGAGTAGCGAGGTTTCTTTCTGCTATAACAGCTCTCTCCAACACAGCGACATAAGTGGGTAACATTAGCATGTTGACTTTGTCCAATATAGCACTCTGTAGTCCCCCTTCAAATTTGTGCGCCTTCTTGTAATCGGTGTCTACCATGTGAGGTGCAAACTGTGCTAGTTCTGCAAATTGAGCTTCATATTCAGCAACAGTCTTGTTCCCTCGTTGAAGAGTCTCAAATTCGGTCACCTTTTTGTCTCGTATACTTTGGGGAAAATACTTATCATAAAACAACTCCAAGAATCTGTCCCATGCTAATCCTGGATACATAGTTCTTGTAAGCATCCACCATCTCCGTGCCTCGTCCTCAAGAGTGAAAGTAGCCAATTGAACCTTTTTGGCTTCAGTACAAGGGAAGACTTCGAATAATTTTTCTATGCCCAACACCCATGCCTCAGCTTTCATCGGTTCTATCCCTCCTTTGAATGATGGCGGTTTCATCTTTTTGAACTCCTTTGTAAGGGTAATGGTTCGATCTTCAGCATGGACGTCGTGTACGACAGGTGGAGGTACCGGTGGTGGTGGCGGTTGTTGCTACTGTTGTTGTTGCCGTAGGGTTTCCGTCATCCCCATAATCATTCGTTCCATCCTGTCCAACCTTGTAGAAAAGGCATCTTCCGACTCGGTGCCGAAGGCCACATGTTCGTCATCACCAAAGTGGTCTTGGCTCGGAAGCTTGGGTACGATCGGGGAAGGTCAGCTATGAGCACCCCTTTTCGCCCGGTTCGAAGACCGGCCTCTACTAACTGTGATATCCGATTTTGAAAACATTATGTGTTCTTGTTCCAATTATTAGCCTAAAACTACTATGTTATGCGCGCAGCAAACAAGTATAGACTAGATTGCCTAATTTGGAAATAATCATTGCATATCCGTTTGTTTTGAAAATGCTTTGGAATTTGCTACTCGCAAGTAGGCTAAAACACGGATTTCAACGAGTTTTTCCAACTCAAGCAATCCAACCTCCACCCACAGGCATTCAGGCAATTTATCTCATGTAAGCATTTAGCCGCATGGTAAGCATACTGTTATGTTAACATTCACACGCATGCGAGATGCTAAAGCATAAATACTTACATCGTACTCCGTGCCAAAACAATGAACTAGTTAGCAAACATGCATGTCCTAGTTCATGTTAGAGTGACTAATGCATCGCATACAGAATGTGATTAGGATAGGCTCGGCTAACCCTAAAATGGCATGTGGAATGCAATCATTCGACACACGTATTCGAGTTGGAAATTGAAGATACAATGCGGTTTGTATGATGTACCGAGCCCGGTGCATGTCAACAAATGCATGGATGCACGCATGCATTGCATAAGGTATGCTAAAATAAACGTGCCCTAATCTACCACCATAAGCAGGTAAATAAAAGGGAGAAAGAAATGGGGGTTGGAAGACATACATACCACTCACCCACACTTATTATAGATTTTCCCTCGCTCGGAGGGACCAAAAGAATATACAGTCCGAATAATGAATAAATAAAGTATTACAAAATTCCTAGTTACTTAGTAAATAAATGCAAAAAGAAAGGAGGCCACGGCCTCCCGCCTCGGGATACGCGAATGATGCAGGTTCGGATCCAGACTCGCCTGGAAAACCCGCACCATACCACTGCTGCCTCTGTTGTTACTGCCCTGTCTTTCCAAAAATTTCCAAAGTCCCAGGACACCTTCCTTGCATGCTGCTGTACACCGCCGGCTGGAGGAAGTGCCCACCGACCAGCTAAAATTTCCATCGGCTGTTTAGGAGGTTATCGGCCATCCATATAGTGCCGGTCGGCACTCTCTACTGCCGGTCGGCATAAAATTCCTGCAGAAGACAATTTTGACAACAACAGCAGACAGACAGTGCATGGCATGGAATTTCAAACAAATGTGTATATGAACACACTCCCTATCATGCAATGGACTCAAGGGAGCATGGCCCTCGACCCTCGGGCCATCAATCACGCATTTCAATGCATGATGGCCCAAAAGCCAAGTTAGCAACTTTGATATCAAATGAAATGCAAGCACAAAACACATCAAGGGCCCCAACCTCTATCATGCTCGATCAAGAGGCAAGGGATGCATGCCAAATGCAACCTAAGCATGCGAGCTAGGTATGCAATATGATTATGCGAACAAGCATGCAAGGCATGACGCAATGTAACAACATAACATGCACAACGCATTGTAACATGGCATACACAATGAAAAATGGGCTTGCACCAATACAAGTTGACCTCAGCCACACTCATATCAGTGGCCATCAGATGAAAACAAAACAACTCGAAATGCGTGCATGCGTGCACGCAAACCGAGGACGGACCCTCAGGTACCGAAATGCCACTTTAATGAGACATGGCAAAGACATGGAATATGGAATGCAAATGTGCAAAAATCAGTAGCAAAATGAGGGGCAAAACAGCCCCGAAGCAAGGCGAAATGACGCCCGATGGATGGAATCTTTCCCGAAATGCAAAACTAGGTTCATGAAATGGCTTACAGCTATACAAAGCATGCATAATTGGTACATGGAATGAAAATACAGAAGCAAGGAAGCCCCAAAATAAGCATTTTTACAGTTCAAAGAATGGCCAAACAGTAAGCACAAGTGGGACTAAATTAGCATACAAAAATGGTTCCGCAAGGGAGGCAATGAGGCAAGTGGTATATGAAAAGCCCAAAAATAAAAAGACCCTTCAAAAACACTGAATAGGGACCAAAAATATGATGTTTTTCAGTAGATTACAAGCCCCAAAAACAGGTACAAGTATGGCAAACAATTCATGCAAGAAGTGGGCCAACAAAGGGGTAAAGAAGTAACTGATATATGGGGGTCTCAAACCAGTGAGGGACCTTAAACAATGTTGAAGAGGGTCCCAAAATATATCATTTTACAGTAGATGATCAAGCCCAAATCAGTATAAAAACATGCTCGAAATGCAATGCAAGATTAAGGCCACAAGAGGGCTATAACATGAAGTAAGCCAAATATACATCAAACGGAAAAAGACCCTTAATGAAACATGCCAAGAAGGTCAAAATATAGCCACTTTCAGTTCTGATCATGGCCAAAAACAGAAGCTAGATAAGCCTAAAAAAGCATGCAAAAAATGGGGGCCAAAGAGGGGTATAATGATAAGTGCTACATGGAGACCCCCGACAGTGTTGAGCCCTTCTACAATGTTGTAGAGGGGCTCAAAATAAGCCAACTCACAGTTTATGTCATGCTCAAAAACAGATCACACATAGGCTAGAAATATCATACAAGATTATGGTATTTAAGAGGGTATTGAAGCAAGTACCAAATAGGGGGCTCAAACAGGGTTGAGCTCTTAAACAAACATGAATAATGGCTCAAAAAAATGACCCTTTCAGTTAGGGTCAGAGCCTAAAACAGTAAGCAAATAGGCCTAAGCAATGGTGCAAAAAAAGTGCTACAAAAAAGGGAAAATGGCCTTACCCTTGAAGATCACTTCTTTGTTACCTCTTGGACCAAGGAATGTTGCTTCTAAGCCTCTAAAAAAACCCCTCCTTGCTGTTGGAAATGGAGTGGTGATGGTGGTGCTTGGTAGTGATGAAGAAATGGCTAAGGATTTGAGAGGTTTGGAACTTGGAAGTGTAGAGAGAGAGGGATCTTGTAGAGTGAGAAGCTCCCAAAACTTGCTTTTTCGTTCTAACCTATCCCATATGAGATATAAGGCTCTATATATATCAAAATAAGAGCTTTTGGTTGAAATATCCCAATTGAAAAATATCTGGTACAATGTATAGCAGCTGGATGATAAATATCTGTCAAAAATCTGAGTTCTGAGCACTTTTGGCCGGCCGGCAATCTTTTGTGCCGGTCGGATAAATATAGTGCCAATGGGTGGCTAATGAGGTCAAAAAGTGCCGGTGGATGTCCAGATTGAAGCCCCGGAAGTTATCTTTCCAATGGCGCAAACCTTGCATTAAAATTCCTTCTGTGGAAAAAGTTATGCCCTTTTTGGTGAAGCCGCGCAGATTCGATCCAACTGGACTGATCCCCTATTTCAACCAACCATATCTCCCCCACCCGGACTTGGATTTGAGAGATTCTTGAGTGCAAAATGAAGCCCCGGAAGTCTTCTTTCCAACGATGGTGGCCTCATAGCTAAAATCCAAGTGTGCAATTGAATAAGGCCGATTCAGCGAGGGCTGCTCGTCTTTCTCCTACACGGATTCATGCTGAACTTCTCCCAAACTAGTTTTCTCCTCTCCTTTCCTCTTTTCTTCAACTTCAAACCCCTAAACAAAGTGTTTTGAAAGATTTTTCAAAGATTTCATCTCTCTTTCATTCATTCTCCACTTTATCCTTGCTCGGTTTACCGAAAAACGAAACATTTACCGAAATGCGAGCGTCAGAACATCGTAGGAACTTTATTTCAAAAAAAAATGTTTTGAAATAGAGGTTTTTAAGGTCTAAAAACCATCAAAAATAATTTTGGTCCACAATGGGGTATGAAGTTGAGATTTGCCTGTCTCCTTGCCGAAGAAACTAAACTTTTCCCCTGCACAGTTCTCATCACCGAGCAAACCATCAGTAGCGCCCAAGTCTTGAGGGCAGTCAAAAATGGGGTGTCTACAGTTGCCCCTCTTTGACAGAACTCGGAAGTCATGAAATGACGTGAGTGAATGTCAAAGCCCAGAGACGACCCATTTTTGACAAGGCCGAAGACTTGGACAAACAAACAAAATATAGATGCAGTTGGTTGAACCCGCGGGCTGCCTACGTATCCCTTTGCAAGGAATCAAACCAGCGTAGTTCAGGGGCAGAATGCAAAATGATATGCAGGAAGACTTTGATAATTGGACTTATACGCTACGCGAAGCCGGTTTGAAAATCCAAGATTTATGCAAAAACACAGTGTGCACAAGACAATGTGATGCAGAGTGAATGCACAAAACAATGTTAAGGAGATGCACAAAACAGTGCGAAGCAGGTTGGAATGCACAAGATAGTGTGCTAACAAGATGCACAAAACAGTGCAATGCAAGAGTGAATGCACAAAACAGTGCTATATAGGTGCACAAGAGAGTGCGATGTGGCATAGATGCACAAAACAGTGCGATGCGCAAAATAGCGCGAATGAAATGTAATGCACTAACAAGTGCAGGTAAGGTGCGCAAGATAGCACGATAAAATGCACGTACAATGCAAGTAAAGTGCACAAAATAGTGCGATGCGTAAAATAGCGCGAATGAAACAATGTAATGCACAAAACAGTGCGATGCGCAAGAAAGCGCGAAAGTAAATTGCACACAAGCAGGCGACGCTAAACAAACATGAAAGCGATGGAATGCACAAGATAGTGCAAGTGAGATATAGTATGTAAGTGCACAAGATAGTGCGATGCGCAAGAAAGCGTGAGTGCACAAGACAGTGCGATTGAGGTGCGCAAGATAGCGCGAATGAGGCGATGCACAAGATAGTGCGATTGAATGCACAAGATGGTGCGATGCGCAAAATAGCGCGATTGAATGGATGCAAAATGCAAGTAAGGTGCACAAAATAGTGCAATGCGCAAAATAGCGCGAATGATGAATTACACAAGATAGTGCGATGCGCAAAATAGCGCGAATGAGACGTAACGTAAAATGTAATGAGATGCACAAAATAGCGCGATGCGCAAAATAGCGCGAATGAAATGTAATGCACAAGACAGTGCGATGGAGGTGCGCAAGATAGCGCGATGATGCGATGCACAAAACAGTGCGAGACGCTAAACAACGCGAATGATTTGAAATGCACAAGATAGTGCGATACGCTAAACAGCACGAGTGAGATACAACCACAAGATGCACATGACAGTGCAAGTGAGATACAAAGTGTAAGTGCACAAGATAGTGCGAGTGAGATAAAATGCACAAGAAAGTGCGATAAAATGCAACTTCTATGCAAGTATGGGGGCATTTTCCATACAATATTGAAAGCAAGCATATTTTATGCATGAATCATAACGATGCGCGGCACACATGCAACAACAGTGTATATGAAAGTTCATATTCTATGCAATAGAGGAGCATCAAATATGTACTCTGGTGTTTCCGATTTACCTCTCAGAGGGTTTTGCAACACACTCAGCTCGAAAAGGGTACACCCTGTTCATATTGGCAAGAGATAACATCTGCTGCTGCTTTAATTGCCGTTCTGACTTGAAGTAGGCTTACACTTGAGGTAGAGGCGCACTCATACTTCGGTAGCATTGACAAGGCCTGAAGAGGTACATCCGGAGTACAATCACAGAATTTGCTGAAGGTGAAACACACTCAGATGCTTCAATTTTCCCTCTTTTCTTTTGTTTTGTAGTCTGGAACCCATATTGCTTCAGATAGGTCCGGGTTTTACTGTTCTCACATGACCTGGGTTGAACCCTGCGGTTTTATGAAAGAACAAATACTGTTTTGCACAAATGTGGGGAATGGCACAACATTCTGAGCACACCACAAATCATTTTTGAAATTTGAGAAAATGAGTTTTCGACCGGGTATTGAGCCTACAACTGAACACAGCGAAAAAGACTCAATAACGGAAAATAAAAGGTAACAACCTAAACACAAACACAAACACTTGAAATGACTCAAAACAAGAATTGAGACAAACAAAACGACTGACGCGACGCACAAACGTGTTGCAAAGACAAGAGACTTCTTAGTTCACAAGGAGCCAGTTTCTCTAGGTATTATTTCCCACCCTTTCTTATTTGTGACTCTCACATCACTCGGCCCTCAAGCTCGGTTTTTCTCTTAAAACCCTTTTCTCGCTTTTTCTCTCAACGCACACCTCTCTATTCTTCAATCCCTCATTTTTCATCCCTCCCCTGGGTGGTTGATGGATAGATATGAAGTTACGAGCTCTTGCCCCTAGCATCCTGCTAGATTTTTGTTCACAACAGTGAGTTTCTCACACAGAGGGGTTGTGCTACAACTGGGTGTGTAGCAAATCTGCAGCTAACATCGGTTGATGATGCCCTGCTGGGGAGTTTGGACATGGTTAGATCTGTCCAGATGAGGAAGTGGAAGATCTTGATCCATTCTGGTTTGTGCTTCGCACTTGGCTTGATACCTCGCTGCTCAGAGGGTGAGAGAGCTTTTAGCCCTTTTGTGTTGACTTCAGTTGTGCCCTCTTCTGGCAAGTAGAGTGCCCTTCTTGGCAAGTATGTTGATGATGGGGAAAAGACAGAACACCTGACTCAACTGTGCCCCTAGTTCATCATTTCGACCATTTTTTGTGTTTGCTTTCTACTAAAACAATTTTGACCAACATGAGAGTTAGATTAACATGCTTATTCAACTTTTTTTTTTTTGATTTTGAAAATCACGCAAGTTAGGTTGTGAGCACTGGAAATTTTCCTTTTTTGGGTCCAAGAAAATGGTCCAGTTTTGGAAAAGATGGAATAATTTTCGAGAGAATTAGTCAACCTCAGTAAAAATTCTCAAAAAGCTTTTTGCAAATCCATTGCTCAACGAGCACGGAACCTACTCTTGAGATGCACAACCTCGGACCATTAGCAATGGAAAATTGCCCCTTGTATAAAGGACGCTGCATGGCAACGGAAAGTTGCCCCTTGTTTGAAATGACACCGCGACGCATTGAATGGCAACGGAAAGTTGCCCCTTGTTTGGATGGCACCGCAGCGCGTTGTAGTCAATCCTTAGAGTGCTGAACGCAACCAAACTCTCAGATACAGTGAAGATAAAAATCAGAACCATCACATGGACACAATTGAATTTGAAGTGTTTGTAGACACCCCATTTTTGACCGACCTTAAGACTCAGACGTCATCAATTGAGCGCTTGGTGATGTTGCATATTGCGCTCGTTCTGAGGTTGTGGAGTCCGACCTGAGCCTTGCCTCCTGACTTCGGACTTTTGTGCTTTGCCTCGGTTTGCGAACCAGGCTCCGTTTTCTCTGTTTTCTCTTCCCAAAGGGAGGGAGAGGTCTAGTAGATCATCTCTCAGTGGCCGTAGGCTACGTTTCGTGGTCGTAGGCCATTTTTTCCATTTTGGAGCCCAATTCCCGGTTTTCGGAGCCGTCAGACTGTGTGCCTCGGTTCGGGACCGTCTAACCACCTCCGTTTGCCCCGGTTTTTGGCATGCATCCTATCTACTCCCTTTCGAGGGACACTGTGGTCCGAGAGACCAACTTCGTGGTCGGACATCATTCCCGGTGCCTAACAGCCCTCTTTCGAGGCCTCGAACTGCGTGTTTTGGCTCCCGAACCTTCATTCTACATTTTTGGGCTCCGATCCGAACTTTAGATAGTCATATTTTGAGGTCCTTTTCATGTTTGATTAAGGACCTTTTACTGTTTGACATCTCCATCTATCACTTGTCTCTTTACCTCTTTTTAGGCTTTTTTTTGCACGGTATTTTAGGCATACTTTTGGGCTGCGTTGGACTTGGTCGTAAACTACAAAGTGTCTTATTTTGAGCCCCTTTTCAACTTTGTTGAAGGACTCTCGGCCATTTGAAACCCGTAGCTACCACTTTCCCTTTTGGCCATTTTTGGGGGGAAACTTGATATGTTTTCCCTCCCTTTTTTCCCCCTCATTTTGCCTATATAACAGCAGCCCCAGCTGTGGTTTTTAGGGTTAGAAGATCTGATTTGGGAGCTCCTCCATACAATCTCTCTCTCTATATTTCAAGCACCAAAATCATCCAAGTTTCTACACCCTCTCTTCATTACCACCTAGCACCATCACCACTACTCCATTTCCAGCAGCTTGGGGCGTTTTTTAGAGGCTAGGAGGAAACATTTTTGGTCCAAGAGGTAGCAAAAGGGTTGGTCTACAAGGGTAAGCTCATTTCCCCTCTTTTTTACCCTTTTCTTGGTCTATATCTTAGCCCTCTTTGCTTGCTGATTTGAGCTCCGACCCTAACTAAAAAGGTCATAATTTTGAGCTATTCTTCATCTTTATTCAAGGGCTCAACCCTGTTTGAGAGCCCCATTTCACACTTGCTTCAATACCTCTTGTATGCCATCATTTTTGCATTGAATATTTGGCCTATGTGTAATCTGATTTGGAGCATTTCATGAACTTATATTGTTCTTATTTTGAGCCCCTCTTCAACATTTAAGAAGGGCTCAACCTGGTTTTCATGCTCCATATGCCACTTGCTTTTGAATCCATGTTTTACACTTGTTTTTGCATGCTTTTTCTAGCCTATGAGTGATCTGTTTTCGAGCACAATGTAAACTGTAAGAGGGCCTATTTTGAGCCCCTATTCAACATTGAAGAAGGGCTCAACCCTGTTTGGCCTCTCTATCATGCACTTGTTTCATAATCTCTCATATTTATTGTAAATTTGCATGATCTGTTTAGCCTCTGTGAGATCTGTTTTTGAGCATGTCATGAACTGTGAGTAGGTTTATTTTATGTCCTTCTACAACATTGTAGAAGGGATCAACTTCATTGGGGGTCTCCATGTTATACTTGTCATTATACCCCTCTTTGGCCATCATTTTGCATGCTTTGTTAGGCCTATTTTGCTTCTGTTTTCGGCCATGATCAGGTCTGGAAAGAGTTACATTTTGTCCTTCTTGTTATCTTTTGTTAAGGGTCCAAGGCTGTTTGGTGAATGCTTGGTGTACCTCTCTTTATAGCCCTCTTTTGGCTCATATTTTGCATGCTATGTTGAGCATATCTACATACTGTTTTGGGGGTTTTCACAAGCTGTAAATGTTCATATTTTTGGTCCCTCTTCAATGTTGTAGAACTGTATTTTTTAGTTTGAGCATTGCGTATACCATCTGCTTCATTGTTCCCCTATTTTCCCCCATTTTTGCATGCTATTTTTTCCATACTTGTGATTGTTTTTTGGCCATGCTTTGTACTGTAAAAATGCTAGTTTAGGGACTGCCTAGCATCTGTCTTTACATTCCATGTCCATATTGTGCATGCATTGCATAGCTATAGGCCATTTCGGGTGCCTAAACTCGCATTTCGGGACCATTCCTCGCATTTGGTGTCATTTCGCCATCTTTCGGGACTTTTTTCCCCCATATTTCAGTGCTGAAATTCCATTGGCATGTTTGCATATCACTTTCTATGTCATTTCATGCCTTTATGTCATTGTTTCGGTTATGCGTCTGTGCAGATTTCGAGGCACTCCATTTTCATCCATCGGCCTCTTATGTGAGTGTGACTGAGGCTCTCTCATGTTAGTGTAAGCATATATTGTATTGTTTATGTCATTTTAGCATCATTGCATTCCGTATGCCATTGCCTCGGTTTGCGTGCCCGTGCGCACGCATTTTGAGGCACTTCACTTTTATCCGATGGCCTCCTGTGTGAGTGTGGCAGAGGCCCACTTGTGTTGGTGTAAGTCCATGTTGCATTGTGTATGCTATGTTTCAATGTGTTGTGCATATTATGTTGTTAGCATTGTGTATGCCATGTAGTTGCATTGCATATTTGTATGTTAGCTTGCATGCTTAGGTTGCATGTGCATTGTTGTGCATTGCCTCGCCTCTTGATCAACCATGATTGAGGTTGGGTCCCTTGTATGTTTTGTGTTGCATGCATTTTTATATTGAAATGCAATCTTGGTTCCTTGGGTTATCATGCATCAAGATGCATAATTGATGGCCCAAGAACCAAGGGTCATGCTCCCTTGAGTCCCAAACATGATAGGGAAGCATTGGCCATGCTTACATATGCCTAAAAATTCATGCCATGCACTGCTTGTCTGCTGCTGTTGTTAAAACTATCATCTGCAGGAATTTTGTGCCGACCGGCACTTTATGGGTAGCCGATAACCTCTCAAGCAGCCGGTGATCATTTTACATGGCTGGTGGCCATCCTATCCAGCCGGTGGTGTACAGCAACATTCAAGGAAGGTGTTCTGGGACTTTGGCAATTTTTGGAGAGACAGGGCAGTAAGAACAAAGGCAGCAGTGTCATGATGTGGTTTTCCGGGTGAATCGAATTCGAGCATGCATCATTCGCAAGATCCGTGTATGAGGCCCTCCTTTTTGTTATATACTGAATTTAATTTGATAATTAGAAATTTCTGTAATAATTAATTTATTCTGTATTTGGACTGTACTATTTGGGACTGTATATTCTTTTGGTCCCTCTGTGTGAGGGCATAATTGTAATAAGTGTGGGTGAGTGGTGTGTATGTCTTCCAACCCCCATTTCTTTCTCCCTTTTATTTACCTGCTTATGATGGTAGATTAGGGCACGTTTATTTTAGCATACCTTATGCTATGCATGCGTGCGTCCATGCATTTATTGACATGCATCAGGCTCGGCACATCATACAAACTGCATCGTACTTTCAATTCCAAATTGAATACGTGTTATTTGTAGCATTCCATATGCCATGTTTAGGATAGCCGAGCCTGCCTAGATTACATCTTTGCATGTGTTGCATTAGACATTTCAGTATGCTTAGGTCCATGCATGGATTTCTAATAAGCTTCTGTTTTGGCTTGGAGTACTAGGTGAGCTTTTACGCTTTAGCATATCGCATGTGTGTGAATGTTGCCATAATAGCATGCTTACCATGAGGCTAAATGCTTATGTGAGATAAACTGTTTGAATGCCTGTGGGTGGAGGTTGGATTGCTTGAGTTGGGAAAACTCATTGAAATCCGTGTTTTAGCCTACTTGCGGCTAGCAAATTCGAACTGTTTTCAAAACAAACGGATATGCAATGTTTGTTTCCAAATTAGGCAATCTAGTCTATACTTGTTTGCTGTGCGCATAACATAGTAATTCTAGGCTAATAATTGGAATAAGAGCATGTAATGTTTTCAAAATCGGATATCACGGTTAGTAGAGGCCGGTCTTCGGACCGAGCGAAAGGGGGTGCTCATAGCTGACCTTCCCCGATCGTACCCAAGCTCCCGAACCAAGACCACTTTGGTGATGACGGACATGTGGCCTTCGGCACCTAGTCAGGGTTTCCTAAATTTCCCATTTTAAAATATTTAGGTGGCGACTCTGTAATCTGGCAAAGCAGTCCATGTTTGGCACTACTTTTCAAAATCTGTTTTTCTTCAAAACGATTTGCCGGATTTTGACTCTTTGGTCAAGATTAAGAACCGTGACAAATCGAGTCCGAACTGTAGTGATCCCAATATGAACGGAACGGGACTTAACCCTCCCGGGCGTCGGGGCGTCTCTGATGTTTCTACTGACTTGAATGAAGTTGCCTACGTATCCCAAAGATGGGAATCAAGCCTTACGTAGTTCGGGGTTAAGGTACACTCGGGTATTTAACCTCTCCTTTTTATGCTCTAACTTTTGCCAAGGCACCTGTTGTAGGTTTTCGACCTTGCGAGCTTTGTTTTTCTTCTTTTTTTTCTCTTTTTTTGTCTTTTCATTCTTTTTTTTTTCTTTTTTTTGCTTTTTTGATTTTTTGTATTTTGTATTTTTTTCTTTACTCTAACTTTTGCCTGGGTCGCCCTTTCGAGTTTTCGGCCCAGCGAGTCTCTCAAAGGGTAAAAGTGTAACAAGTCCATGCCAAATGGTTTTGAGATTGAAGCCCTCTATATCCAGAAGAGTGGCTGTTGTATTGATTTGCAGAAAGATCCACCTTTGGCTCTTCGAGCACATCGGATATTTTTTTGCCCCTAGTTCGAGGGGTGCTTCTGATCTAGCTTTGCAAGCTTCTTTTGACAACATCTGATCCTCTTGATCTGACCTCGGTGCCTCTTCTTCAAGGGCTACTTCAAATCTGGCCACACAGGCCTCACATCATGATTGTCCTTTGAACGTTTCGAATCCAAGTTCAAGGTTTGAAAGCAAAGGGGTTGAGTCTCGAGGCCGAGAGCGATTCTAAGCTGCACAATCTCAAGAGCAATTCCACACATGTCTTCGCAGGACCGCGCAAAACATTTTTCGAAAGTTTTTAAGAAAGCGACAAATTGCTCATACTGAAGACAGTGTAGAACCAATCTGGATCAAAGCTAGGGTCCTTCTCAGTACTCACACTAACAAGCATGATCTCAATCATTAAGGGCTTAGCACGCCTCTCTTTCTCTCAAATTGATCAAATTTTGCAAATCCCGAGGAATTCCTTCCTCTTTGTTTTCATCGCAGTGTTCGAAAAGTTTTGAAAAACTCAGGTCATTACAATGACTTCAAGGCACAGAAAAGACAGAGTTCTTAGTCAAATACTATCATTTCATTCAGAACTTCTGGTACAACTAGCACAAGGCGGTTTAACACAAGAATGTGAAAATCACCTTGCTCATTCAAATCTGTTGGTAACTGGTTCCAGTGTAACAGACTCAAAACAAAATGAAAAGACAAGCATAAAACAAAAGGGTGATGCCCGAGGTAACATCCGGAATCACCCGACCTTTGTACAACAGATCGACTCGATACAACAAGGCGGACAGACTCAAAACAAAACTACGTAATCGACTTCAACGCCCAAGTCAAAAACTACAAAACTAGCATTCGCAAATGCTCAAAACAAAGGCGCAAACGCCACATCCGAGTAAATCGGCGTCATTCGCAGTGGTTCATCTCCGATCACGTCACATTATCCCCACAAGTTCACCGATCAAGTCGATAGACTTTCTTTGAGTTGCGACGATGACCTTATTGTCAATCAGATCTTGTATTTCGTGGCGAAGACGGAAACAACTATCAGTGACATGGCCGACTTGCTGATGAAAGGCACAGTACTTGGCCGGATTATGGGAGGGAGGAAGTTTATCTGGTAGTGGCCGCAGCTCTAGGGTTTCAGATCCCCCTTTCTACTCAGGACCCTCAAGGCCGTTGATAGAGACATGCATAGTGGGGTGAACACCCTCTGGCCTCGAGGTGGGTATTTTGAGGTTTGTGGCTTTTTGCTGGATGCACCAGCAAAGGGATTGATAGGCGCTGACTGGGTTTGCTGATCTCTTCCGAGTACGGGATTAGAGTTGAAAGGAACATTCCTGGTACAACGGCCCTTCTCCCGGCTTGCTCCTTGATTCAGACTGCCCCTAACTTGAGTGGCGAAGGTGTCATCCACAGTTTTTGCCATAACTGCGAGGACTTGCTCTTCGTTTAATCCCTCGGCTTTCAAAGCCTCAACAGCCAACTAAAGATGTTCATGGGGACTAATGCTTGCCCCTACCTTGTTCTTATAACTGGCCTCCACTTTGCTAAGAGGTTGGCTTTCTTCCAATGCAGCCCGTCCCAAGGTTGGGGAGCCTCTTGACATGAACTCCCTGGTATGTGATGCGGTTGATGACGGGGCCAAAACTCAAGGCCGATTCGCCAAGCTTTGAAGATCTTCGATCATTCTTATCAGCTCAGAAGTAGTGGGTTCATGTGTTTGGGATAGTTGGGGTTCAGATGCACCCATCATGCATAAGTCCAGGCTCTCTAGGGTAAATACATTAGGCTTGGGTAGATGGACTGGGGTGATGTATACGTTGGGGTCATAAGGGACGGCCAGTGTGTGGATTAGGTTGAGATGTGGATGAGGTACTTGGTCATTGGAGGCTGAAGGTGGAGCTATCGTCCGGTTGTCAATGAGATTTTGGATCTCATGACGAAGGCGGTAGCAACGGTCGGTGCCATGACCGTTAGCGATAGTACACCTGATTTCTTGGAGGGGTTATATCTGGCTGGGAGTGGGTCAGGCAGAGGTTGAGGATCGAGGGGTTTGAGATGCCCTCTTTCCATCAAGGCTTTTAGTGCACTAGTCAGGCTCATATAGAGGGGGGTGAAAGTTCTGCCCTGAGCTCGGGTTAGGTCGGCTGGTTCTAGGCTTGGTTTGGCAAAAGGGTCGGTTGTGGCAACTGTATTGATTTCGGTGGGTTTGGGAATGGCGCTACTACGAGCATTGGTATTCCCTGAAATCACCCTCCTTGTCGATTCACTTGTTCTGGGAATGATCCCACTGTTGAACGCGCTCTCGACCTGAACCCCCAGTTCATGCAAACTCTTGAAAGTGAATAGCGGAGCGACTATCAACTTTTGCAACATATCATGCTCGAGGTTTCGCACCATCATCTGTACTTGATCCCTCTCCGAAGGGCGACGATCCGTTATCTGTGCTGCCTTTGCTCTCCACCTGGCAACAAATTCCACAAAAGGCTCTTTTGGGTTCTGGCGGGTTACTTCAAGCTCTTGGATGGTCATTTCAACTTGGGTGTTGTACGAATACTGATCGACAAAGGCCTCAGCCAGTTCTTCGATTTTGCTTCACTTTATCTTCCAACTTAGCGTACCAAGTGGCGCTACACCCGGGGTTCTTCCATCTGAGAGTTTCTGTGGCTTAGTCAGACCCATCGGCTTCAGGTTATCCAAGAAAAGTCGGTTATGTACCATGGGATCTCCTGGCCCATCGAAATTGTCAAAATATGGCATTTTGAATAAATGCAGGGAGCATGGCAGACTCAGTGTGCCCATCCTCAATGTCGGGGATGGAGTTAAGGCCTTGTGCCTTTTTGAATTGCTTCTCAAGGCTCGCAATTTTCACTGTAGTTGGATTGAGCTCATTAACATGAAAGGGTTGAAGCCTCTCAGTAGGCTGCACCAGGGGTTCGAGCACCTGAGCTTGAGTCAACCTTCCCCGAGGATTCGGACACTGTAAATCTTCAACTGGCGGAAGTGGATCAAAGTTTGGCTGGGGTCCCAAAGCTGGATGCGAGGCAGATGCCCCAGATGGGCGCTGCGTTTCAATATTGGTCTCAGCCTGCATAGCAGTTCCCTGATTTAACGCTGCTATCGCGGCCACAAATTCTTCTGAACCCTGTGCCATCACGGGTCTGCTGATGATGTGACTGGTGACTGTCGGATTAGATGAACCGGTGAGCCCTAACTGGCCTTTCTTTGTCTTACCACTGGCGAAGGGAAATTGGTTGCCCTTGAATTGAATCTCTGACCTAACAAAGTCTATCAGCACTAGTCCAATGTACCCGGGAGATATCGGAGCCTTCTGAAGCTATGGTTCTAGGACTACCTAGCAAAAGAGAAAACAGACAGCATTTCAGCTCAATTTTACTGGAACGGATATGAGCATAGCGGAATGATTGTGCTCAATACTGATCACTGTTCCTCAAATATCTGTCCCCAAACTGATACCCTCAGGTAAAACTGATTCCCCAAATACTATGCCCACAGGCCTGATGTCCACAGGCTTGATGCCCAAATTTGCGAACTGATATGTGCATTCCTGTAGAGATACACTCTAAAAGCACATAGCAAGTAAAAAGAGTCAAAACACTCCTATGTTGGGGTAGGGTTTTCCTATCCTATTTTGTCAGGAGCTAGGGTTTCACTACGCACGCAGCGGTTTCAAACAACCTATATCAGGTAAGCAACCAGTCCTAGTTTGGAATGGTCACTATAGATTTCGATATGCACTAGGTCGAGTGGTCAAAAAGGGTGCCCTGGTAAAACCGGGGTTTGTGTTCCCATACTGGCAGAGCCCATGAGTCACCTTATGGTCATGCCTTGACAAGACAAGCCTCCAGCAAACCGCTCAGGAATAGTAGATGGCCAACACGGTGTCCTAGGCGCACCAATGCACATGCAATGCAAAGAAACACATAAGTGTAGTCAAAACAGGATATCACGAGTTCGAGTCAAGCTCTCTAAAATCCCCAACAGAGTCGCCAGAAACTGTAGACGCGCCCTTGGGCTTTGCTCTACAGTTCGGACTCCCCCGTTTTGTTTGTTGCGGTTCGTGTCAACCAAAAGTTCAACTCGCAAATCGCTTGAGAAAGCAGATTTTTGAAAAGTAATGCCAAACATGGATGCTTTGCAAGATCTGAGTCGCCACCTAAATATTTTAAAATGGGAAATTTAGGAAACCACGACTCGGTGCGAAATACATGTCCGTCATCACCAAAGTGGTCTTGGCTCGGGAGCTTGGGTACGATCGGGGAAGGTCAGCTATGAGCACCCCCTTTCGCCCGGTTCGAAGACCGGCCTCTACTAACCGTGATATCCGATTTTGAAAACATTATGTGTTCTTGTTCCAATTATTAGCCTAAAACTACTATGTTATGCGCGCAGCAAACAAGTATAGACTAGATTGCCTAATTTGGAAATAATCATTGCATATCCGTTTGTTTTGAAAATGCTTTGGAATTTGCTACTCGCAAGTAGGCTAAAACACGGATTTCAACAAGTTTTTCCAACTCAAGCAATCCAACCTCCACCCACAGGCATTCAGGCAATTTATCTCATGTAAGCATTTAGCCGCATGGTAAGCATACTGTTATGTTAACATTCACACGCATGCGAGATGCTAAAGCATAAATACTTACATCGTACTCCGTGCCAAAACAATGAACTAGTTAGCAAACATGCATGTCCTAGTTCATGTTAGAGTGACTAATGCATCGCATACAAAATGTGATTAGGATAGGCTCGGCTAACCCTAAAATGACATGTGAAATGCAATCATTCGACACACGTATTCGAGTTGGAAATTGAAGATACAATGCGGTTTGTATGATGTACCGAGCCCGGTGTATGTCAACAAATGCATGAATGCACGCATGCATTGCATAAGGTATGCTAAAATAAACGTGCCCTAATCTACCACCATAAGCAGGTAAATAAAAGGGAGAAAGAAATGGGGGTTGGAAGACATACATACCACTTACCCACACTTATTATAGATTTTCCCTCGCTCGGAGGGACCAAAAGAATATACAGTCCGAATAATGAATAAATAAAGTATTACAAAATTCCTAGTTACTTAGTAAATAAATGCAAAAAGAAAGGAGGCCACGGCCTCCCGCCTCGGGATACGCGAATGATGCAGGTTCGGATCCAGACTCGCCTGGAAAACCCGCACCATACCACTGCTGCCTCTGTTGTTACTGCCCTGTCTTTCCAAAAATTTCCAAAGTCCCAGGACACCTTCCTTGCATGCTGCTGTACACCGCCGGCTGGAGGAAGTGCCCACCGACCAGCTAAAATTTCCATCGGCTGTTTAGGAGGTTATCGGCCATCCATATAGTGCCGGTCGGCACTCTCATCACGATCGGCATAAAATTCTCGGAAGACAGTTTTGATAGCAATGACAGACAAAGGGTGCATGGCATGGAATTTCAAGCAAATGTGTGTATGAACACACTCCCTATCATGCAATGGACTCAAGGGAGCATGGCCATCGACCCTCGGGCCATCAATCACGCATTTCAATGCATGATGGCCCAAAAGCCAAGTTAGCAACTTTGATATCAAATGAAATGCAAGCACAAAACACATCAAGGGCCCCAACCTCTATCATGCTCGATCAAGAGGCAAGGGATGCATGCCAAATGCAACCTAAGCATGCGAGCTAGGTATGCAATATGATTATGCGAACAAGCATGCAAGGCATGACGCAATGTAACAACATAACATGCACATCGCATTATAACATGGCATACACAATGAAAAATGGGCTTACACCAATAAAAGTTGACCTTAGCCACACTTATATCAGTGGCCATCAGATGAAAACAAAACAACTCGAAATGCATGCATGCGTGCACGCAAACTGAGGACGGACCCTCAAGCACCGAAATGCCACTCTAATGAGACATGGCAAAGACACGGAATATGGTATGCAAATGTGAAAAAATCAGTAGCAAAATGAGGGGCAAAACAGCCCCGAAGCAAGGCGAAATGACGCCCGATGCATGGAATCTTTCCCGAAATGCAAAACTAGGTTCATGAAATGGCTTACAGCTATACAAAGCATGCATAATTGGTACATGGAATGAAAATAAAGAAGCAAGGAAGTCCCAAAATAAGCATTTTTACAGTTCAAAGAATGGCCAAACAGTAAGCACAAGTGGGACTAAATTAGCATACAAAAATGGCTCCGCAAGGGAGGCAATGAGGCAAGTGGTAGATGCAAAGCCCAAAAAGAAAAAGAACCTTCTAAAAAACTGAAGAGGGACCAAAAATATGATGTTTTTCAGTAGATGACAAGCCCCAAAAACAGGTACAAGTATGGCAAACAATTCATGCAAGAAGTGGGCCAACAAAGGGGCAAAGAAGTAACTGATATATGGGGGTCTCAAACCAGTGAGGGACCTTAAACAATATTGAAGAGGGTCCCAAAATATAGTATTTTACAGTAGATTATCAAGCCCAAATCAGTATAAAAACATGCTCGAAATGCAATGCAAGATTAAGGCCACAAGAGGGCTATAACATGAAGTAAGCCAAATATACATCAAAAGGCAAAAGACCCTTAATGAAAAATTCCAAGAAGGTAAAAATATATCCACTTTTAGTTCTGATCATGGCCGAAAACAGAATCTAGATAAGCCTAAAAAAGCATGCAAAAAATGGGGGCCAAAGAGGGGTATAATGATAAGTGCTACATGGAGACCCTCGACAGTGTTGAGCCCTTCTACAATGTTGTAGAGGGGCTCAAAATAAGCCAACTCACAGTTTATGTCATGCTCAAAAACAGATCACACATAGGCTAGAAATATCATACAAGATTATGGTATTTAAAAGGGTATTGAAGCAAGTACCAAATAGGGGGCTCAAACAGGGTTGAGCCCTTAAACAAACATGAATAATGGCTCAAAAAAATGACCCTTTCAGTTAGGTTTGGAGCCTAAAATAGTAAGAAAATAGGCCTAAGCAATGGTGCAAAAAAAGTGCTACAAAAGAGGGAAAATGGTCTTACCCTTGAAGATCACTTCTTTGTTACCTCTTGGACCAAGGAATGTTGCTTCTAAGCCTCTGAAAAAACCCCTCCTTGCTGCTGGAAATGGAGTGGTGATGGTGGTGCTTGGTAGTGATGAAGAAATGGCCAAGGACTTGAGAGGTTTGGAACTTGGAAGTATAGAGAGAGAGGGATCTTGTAGAGTGAGAAGCTTCCAAAACTTGCTTTTTTGTTCTAACCTATCCCATATGAGATATAAGGCTCTATATATATCAAAATAAGAGCTTTTGGTCGAAATATCCCAATTGAAAAATATCTGGTACAGTGTATAGTAGCTGGATGATAAATATCTGTCAAAAATCTGAGTTCTGGGCACTTTTGGCCGGCCGGCAATCTTTTGTGCCGGTCGGATAAATATAGTGCCGATGGGTGGCTAATGAGGTCAAAAAGTGCCGGTGGATGTCCAGATTGAAGCCCCGGAAGTTAGCTTTCCAATGGCGCAAACCTTGCATTAAAATTTCTCCTGTGGAAAAAGTTATGCCCTTTTTGGTGAAGTCGCGCAGATTCAATCCAACCGGACTGATCCCCTATTTCAACCAACCATATCTCCCCCACCCGGACTTGGATTTGAGAGATTCTTGAGTGCAAAATGAAGCCCCGGAAGTCTTCTTTCCAACGATGGTGGCCTCATAGCTAAAATCCAAGTGTGCAATTGAATAAGGCCGATTCAGCGAGGGCTGCTCGTCTTTCTCCTACACGGATTCATGCTGAACTTCTCCCAAACTAGTTTTCTCCTCTCCTTTCCTCTTTTCTTCAACTTCAAACCCCTAAACAAAGTGTTTTGAAAGATTTTTCAAAGATTTCATCTCTCTTTCATTCATTCTCCACTTTATCCTTGCTCGGTTTACCGAAAAACGCAACATTTACCGAAATGCGAGCATCAGAACATCGTAGGAACTTTATTTCAAAAAAAATGTTTTGAAATAGAGGTTTTTAAGGTCTAAAAACCATCAAAAATAATTTTGGTCCACAATGGGGTATGAAGTTGTGATTTGCCTCTCTCCTTGCCGAAGAAACTAAACTTTTCCCCTGCACAGTTCTCATCACCGAGCAAACCATCAGTAGCGCCCAAGTCTTGAGGGCAGTCAAAAATGGGGTGTCTACAACTAGGTGCTTGTGTGCAATAGTATGGACTAAAACACACACAAGAGTAATATAGAGATAGGATGTCTATTGAACCCTAACCCTAAAACCAGAGCTTCCTCTGTATTTTCTAAGCAAAAAGCTCTAATTTTTCTAACCCTTGAGCAAGGGAGAGGAGGGCTCCTCTTATAGAGGAGCCAATCTTGTAAACTTACAATGTAAGCTAACAAGAGGGCATCCCTCCATACGTGTATGGAGGGAAGCAAATGCCAACTGCTTCAAAATATCTCCAAAAGCGGTGAACATGGTCGGTAGGCCAAAAATGTTATTTTGACAAAATTGATGCCGATAGGCAACATACATTGCTTGTGGCAACAAAAAACCGGTGGCCTCTAGCCACTACCGGTGGTGTGTGGGGATGCCTCACAAGGCATTCCCTGCCCCTCCAAGGCAAAACACAAGTGTTTGGTGCAAAACCAGACACAAAATGGTCGAGTTCGGAGATCCTGAGACAAGGCGCGTAACCGAGAACTCCGAGAACTCCAAATGAACACAAACATGGATAATCACCGAGTGTTCAAACGGTGACGTCCAAGTCTTGAGGACGGTCAAAAATTGGGTGTCTACAGTTGCCCCTCTTTGACAGAACTCGAAAGTCATAACAATGATGGTAGTGAATGTCAAAGCCCAAAGACGACCCATTTTTGACAAGGCCGAAGACTTAGACAAGCATGCAAGACAAACAAGATATGCACCCGAAGGCAAGGGGCAAAATGCAAGACGATGCACAGAGCCGGGCATAACTGATGATCATGCACGAAGTCATAGCAAACACACATACATGCAGTTTTAAGCTAGCATACACCAAACTACACTACGATGCAGAAAGGATGTAAGAGAATTATGCAATTCTCACGAACATGTGCGTTAGATACACAAAAGTGAACGAAGTGTGATAGATACACTAAGTGGACAAACATGTGTGATGGATACACAAAAGTGAAGAGAGTGTGATGGATACACTATATGAATAAAGTGTGGTTGATACACTAAGTGAAGCAAAGTGTGACAGATACACAAAGCAAAACGAGTGTGACGGATACACTAAGCAAATATGTGATAGATATACTAAGCAAATGTGTGTGGTGGATACACAAAGGGGGCATGTGATAGATACAAAAAGTGAACGTGTGTGGTAAATACACAAAGTGAAGCGAGTGTGATGGATACACTATATGAAGCAAAACGTGATGGATACACAAGGTGAGTGCAGTGTGATGGATACACAAGATGAGCATAGTGTGATAGATGCACAAAGAGAAAGTGTGTGATTGATACATAAAGCGAGCGTGTGATTGATACACAAAGTAAAAGTGTGTGATGGATACACTGAATGAAGCAAAGTGTGATGGATACACAAGATGAATGAAGTGAGCAAAGCGTGATGGATACACAAAAGGCAAATACAAAGTGTGATAGATGCACTAAGTGAACAAGTGTGATGGATACACAATAGGTGAACACGAAATGTGATCGATGCACTTAGTGAACAAAGTATGATTGATATACTAAATGTGAACACGAAGTGTGATAGATGCACTTAGTGAACAAGTATGATGGATATACTAAAGGTGAACACGAAGTGTGATAGATGCACTTAGTGAACAAGTATGATGGATATACTGAATGTGAACACGAAGTGTGATAGATGCACTTAGTGAACAAGTATGATTGATATACTAAAGGTGAACACAAAGTGTGATAGATGTACTTAGTGAACAAGTATGATTGATATACTGAAGGTGAACACAAAGTGTGATAGATGCACTTAGTGAACAAAGTATGATGGATATACAAAAAGTGAACACGAAGTGTGATAGATGCACTCAGTGAACAGAGTATGATGGATCTACTGAATGTGAACACGAAGTGTGATAGATGCACTTAGTGAACAAGTATGATGGATATACTGAATGTGAACACGAAGTGTGATAGATGCACTTAGTGAACAAGTATGATGGATATATTAAATGTGAACACGAAGTGTGATAGATGCACTTAGTGAACAAGTATGATTGATATACTAAAGGTGAACACAAAGTGTGATAGATGTACTTAGTGAACAAGTATGATTGATATACTGAAGGTGAACACAAAGTGTGATAGATACACTTAGTGAACAAAGTATGATGGATATACAAAAAGTGAACACGAAGTGTGATAGATGCACTCAGTGAACAGAGTATGATGAATATACTGAATGTGAACACGAAGTGTGATAGATGCACTTAGTGAACAAAGTATGATGGATATACTAAAAGTGAACACGAAGTGTGATAGATGCACTTAGTGAACAAGTATGATGGATATACTAAATCAATGAAGTGTGATACAGAAAACGAGAATGTGTGTGATAGATGCACAAAATGAGTGAAGTGTGATTGATACATTGAGTGAGAGTGTAATAGATACACAAAAGTGAATATGTGCGTGATAGATACACAAAATGAAAATGTGGGTGGTAGATACACTAAGTGAAGAGAGTGTGATTGATACACTAAATAAACATGTGATAGATACATGAGGCAAACAGAGTGAGTGAGGTGTGATGGATACACTAAAGTAAACATGTGATATGAAGAGAAGAATGGTGTGATAGATACGCAAAGTGAATGAAGTGTGATTGATACACTATGGCAAATAAAGTGTGTTAGATACACTGAGTGAATGAAGTGTGATTGATACACTAAGTGAATAAAGTGTAATTGATACACTAAGGCAAATAAGGTGTGTTAGATACCTCGAGTGAATGAAGTGTGATTGATACACTAAGGAATGAGGTGTGATTGATACACTATTCTCGCTTGAAGTAGACTTGATCTTGAGCTTGAGGTAGAGGTACACTCATACTTGAGCATTGGCAAGGCTGAAGAGGTACACACGGATGTAGTCTCGAACTTCATGAAGTTGAAACGAACTCGGATATACCCGACGCTTTTCCTCTTTTGCTTTTGCTTTGCATCCGAACCATTATAGCCAGATAGGTCCTGGTTCTCGTTTCTCACATGACTGGGTTGAACCTGCAGTTTTATGAAAGAACAAATATTGTTTTGCACAAATGTGGAGAATGGCACAACACTCTGAGCACAAGATGATTTTTTGAAATTGACGGTGAGAATAAGTTCTCGACTGGGTATTGAGCCTACGACTGAACACAGCACACCACGACTCAACAACGGAAAACAAAAAGGTAAACAACCTAAACACATCTATTGACAGTCGAAACGACTCAAAACAAGAATCAAGACAGACAAAACAAAACACAAGCCTCAAATGTGCACAGGGAGCCTGTTTCACAGTATTATTTCCCACCCTTTCTCATTTGTGATTCTCACATCACTGCCCTCAAGCTCGCTTTTTAAAAAAGCCCTTTTCCTCACTTTTTCTCTCAAGCACATCTCTATTCTTCAATCTCTCATTTTTCATCCCTTCCCAGAGTGATTGGTGGATAGACAAGAAGTTGCGGTTTTGCCCCTAGCATTCTCGCTAGATTCTTTTTTCTTCGCACACAACAGTGAACTTTCCCACAGAGGGGTTGCGCCACAACTGGGTGTGTAGCAAATCTGTAGTTGACATTGGTTGACGATGCTCTGCTAGGGAGTTTGGACGTGGTTAGATCTGTCCAGATGAGGAAGTGGAACATCCTGATCCATTCCAGTTCGTGCTTCGCACTTGGCTTGATACCTCGTTGCTCGGAGGATGAGAGAGCTTTCTGCATTTTGTTGTTGACTTCAGCCAGTGCCCTTTCCGCAAGTATGTCATGACGGGGAAAAGACAGGAAGCCTGACTCAACTGTGCCCCTAGTTCATCATTTTGACCATTTTTTTATTTTGCTTTCTACTAAAACAATTTTGACCAACATGAGAGTTAGATTAATACGCTTGTTCAATTTTCTGATTTAAAATCATGCAAGTCAGGCTATGAGCACTGAAAATTTTCCTTTTTTGGGTCCAAGAAAACGGTCCAGTTTTGGAAAAATGGAATAATTTTCTAGAGAAAATCAGTCAACCTCAGTAAAAATTTTCAAAAACTATTTTTGCAAACAATCAACGCTCAACGAGCGCGGAACTTACCCTCGAGATATGCAACCTCGGATCAGAGGCAATGGAAAATTGCCCCCTGGCTTAAAGGGGGGGATAAGGCAACGGAAAGTTGCCCCTGGTTTGGATGGCAACTCAGGGCAACTTATGGCAATGCATGGCAACGGAAAGTTGCCACTTGTTTGGATGATGCCACGACATTTTGTAAGCCAGTCCTCGTTGACGACGATCGGATCCTCGGACGCGGAGGAGGCGAAGACGGTTTGAATCAATATATGGACATAGTCACCTGGAAGGCATTGGTGGTTGGACTTCAAGAGGAAGCTGGTCACGTAATTCCAGGTTGCCGCAATCGAGACATTGGGTTCGGAGGAGGCACAAGTGATCAAAACCATGACATGGACTGAGACGCTATGGAAGCGTTGGGGGCTGGACTTCAGGATAAAGTTGCCTACGTATCCCAAACATGGGAATCAAGCCTTACGTAGTTCCGGTTAAGGTACACTCAGGTATTTTAACCTTCACTGTTTAGGCTCTAACTTTTGCCAAGGTGCCCAATGCGGGTTTTCGACCTTGCGAGCTATGTTTTTCTTTTTCTTTTTCTTTTCTTTTCTTTTGCATTTTCATTTTTTTTCATTCATTTTTTTTATTTCTTTTGCTATTTTTTCTCTTTTTTTTTTCCTCTTTTTTTCTTTGCTCTAACTTTTGCCTGGATCGCCCTTTCGGGTTTTCGGCCCAGCGAGCCTCTCAAAGGGTAAAAGTGTAGCAAGCCCATGCCAAATGGTTTTGAGATTGAAGCCTTTCTGTGTCCAGGAGAATGACCGTTGTGTTGATTTGCAAAAAAGTCCATCACGGCTACTTCATGAGCCTTGCCTTGTGGGATCTGATCTCCTTGATCTGGCTTTGGTGCCTCTTGCTCAAAGGCCGCCTCAAAATGGGCCACACAGGTGTTTCATGGCACTGAATGTTTTGAACGAATTCCAGTTTACAACAGATAAATTGAATCTTGAGGCTGAGAGCGATCCTAGGCTGCACAATCTCAAGAGCGATTCCACACAAGTTTTCACAAGACCACGCAAGACAATTTGTTTTTGAAAGTTTTTAGGAAAGCGACAAATCATTCGTGCTGAAGATAGTGTGGAACCAGTCTGGATCAAACTAGGATGCTTCTCAATACTCACGCCGACAAGCATAATTTCATTCATTAAAAGTTTAGCATGCCTCTCTTTTTCTCAAAATGATCAAAATTTTACAAAACCCGAGGAATTACTTCCTCTTCGTTTTCATCACCGCAGTGTTCGAAAAGGGGTTTTATGAAAAGCTTAGGTCATTACAACGATGTTTAAGGCACAAGAGAGTAGGTGGTATGTACTGTTGTTCCATTCACATCCTCTGGCACGGCTGACTCAAATAGCAACAAGTACGGAAATGTGATAGCCGCGGCTGTTTCATTCAGATGCCCTGATTGTGACTGGCTCCTCAACCGAGACAGACTCAAAAGGAAAAACAAAAGGATAATTACAAAACGGCGTTCGAGGCAACAACCTTGGAATCACCTGGTATTCTATACAAGAGGGACTGACTCATTACAACAAGACAGACCCTGTAAGCAAAAAGACTGACTCAATACAGAGAGACAGACTCAAGACAAAACAAAAGATTGACTCGACACCAAAGTCAGAATTTACAAAATTAACATTAACAGATGCCCAAAAATGCGTGCCCAAATGTCACATCCAAAAATGCGCCAGGCACTGCCCACAGGCGGTTTACCTTCTGATTACATACTCGCAGTATTTGTGTCCTCAAAATCCAACAATTGGGTGGTGACAGACTTTGCTGAGGTGGGGGGGAGGATAACCTCGTTGTCAATCAAATCTTGCACCTCATGAGGGAGGCGGAAACAATTGTCGGTAGCATGGCCTGTCTGCTGGTGGTACGCACAGTACTGAGCAGGGTCATGAGTAGCAGGGAGATTCTTTGGGAGAGGCCAAGGCTCCAAGGGTTTAAGGTGTCCCCTCTCGGCAAGGATTTGAAGTGCCTTGGACAATGGCATGTAGAGGGCATGGAAGACCCTGCGCCCCCGGGGCAGGTACTTTGAAGCCTGAGCACTCTTGCTAGATGCACTAGCGAACGGATCGGCGGGTGCGGCCTTGGATTTCTGATCCTTTCTGGATGCAAGGTTGGGAGCGGGAAGAACTATTTTGGCATGACGGGGCCTATCCCGGTTCTCTGATTGACTAGAATTGCCCTCAGGCAGAGTGGGGAAAGCATCCTCCACAGCTTTCGACACAACTGCAGATATCTGTTGCTTGTTCATCCCCCCGGCTTTCAAAGCCTCTACTGCCCACAGCAGTTGTTCGATAGGGTCGGCATCTGCCTTCATCTTACCTTTGTCTCTAGCCTCAGCCTGATCTAGAATTTGGTTTCATGCGTCGTTGCCATAGCTGGAGGCCATCTCCGATTGGCTGAGTTCAATTACTATCCGTCCCAATAGAGGGGGCTCCTGGGGTATAAAGCCTCCGACGTATGGTGTAGCTGGTGGCGAGGCAGACATCCTATAGGCGAGATCCGCCACGGATCTTTGAAGATCACCTATCATTCCCATTAGTTCAAATGTAGTAGGCTCGCGAGCCTGATATAGTTGAGGGGTCCAAACTGGGTGGGCGGCAGGCGACCTGGGTGGATACGGCAGATCAATATTAGCCTCACCTTGCGGGGTGATTCCTTGACTCAACACGGCTGTCATGACCATGATCTCTTCAATCGCATCATGCTCACCCCGCCTCAAAGAAGGAGAAGACACTACTGCTGGATTAACTCTCAATCTCGAATCAAACGGAAAACAAGCAGATTTCATTTCAAACAGATCAAACACGGTGTAGCCGAACAATCGCACTCTATTATCGATCATCGTTTCCCCGTAATCACTGTTCAAAACTGAATTGATACCCCCAAACATAACTGATTCTCAACAACACTGATACTAGTGCCCTCGGGCCTGATGCTCAAACTTGCAAACTGGTATATGCATTCCCCTGCAGAGATACACTCTAAAAGCACATAGCAGATAAATGAGAGCCAATACACCCCTATGTTGGGGTAGGATTTCCCTGTCCTATTTTGTCAGGAGCTAGGGTTTCACTACGCACACAGCGGTTTCAAACAACCTATATCGGGTAAGCAACATGTCCTAGTTTGGAATGGTCACTATGGATTTCGATATGCGCTAGGTCGAATGGTCAAAAGGGTGCCCCGGTAAAACCGGGGTTTGTGTTCCCATACTGGCAGAGCCCGCAACCGGTCAGCCTTACGGTCATGCCTTGACAAGACAAGCCAAAGAAACCGCCAGAATAGCAGATGGCCAACACGGTGTCCTAGGCGCACCAATGCACATGCAATGCAAAGAAACACATAAGTCTGCGTCAAAACAGATATCACGAAGTTCGAGTCAAGCTCTCTAAATCTCAACAGAGTCGCCAGAATCAGAATACCGAGGGACCTCGATGCTACGCTTTGACTCTTTTTTGTTTATCATGTTCGTAATCTGAACCAAAGAGTCCAACTCTGGCAAATCGTTTGAGAAAACAGATTTTTAAAAAGAAGTGCCAAACATGGACTGCTTTGCCAGATACAGAGTCGCCACCTAAATATTTTTTAAATGGGAAATTTAGGAAACCCTGACTCGGTGCCGAAGGCCACGTGTCTGTCATTACCAAAGTTGTCTTGGCTCGGGAGCTCGGCACGATCGGGAAGGTCACTATGAAACTTTCGCCTCATTCCGAAGACCGGTCTCTACTAACCGTGATATCCGATTTTGAAAACATTATGTGTTCTCGTTCCGGTTATTAGCCTAGAATTACTATGTTATGCGCACAGCAAACAAGTATAGACTAAATCGCCTAATTTGGAAATAAGCATTGCATATCCATTTATTTTGAAAGTGCTTTGGAATTTGCTACTCGCAAGTAGGCTAAAACACGGATTTCAACGAGTTTTTCCAACTCAAGCAATCCAACCTCCACCCACAGGCATTCAAACAGTTTATCTCATATAAGCATTTAGCCACATGGTAATTATGCCGTTATGTTAACATTCACACGCATGCGATATGCTAAAGCATAAATACTTACATTGTACTCCGTGCCAAAACAATAAACTAGTTAGCAAAAATGCATGCCCTAGTTCATGTTAAGGGGCTAATGCAACACATACAGAGATGCAGTTTAGGATAGGCTCGACTAACCCTAAAATGGCATGTGAAATGCAATTATTCGGTGCATGTATTCAAGTTAGATTTGAAGATACAATGCGGTTTGCATGATGTACCGAGCTCGGTGCATGTCAACAAATGCATGGATGCACGCATGCATTGCATAAGGTATGCTAAAATAAACATGCCCTAATCTACCGTCGTAAGCGGGTAAATAAAAGGGAAGAAAGAAGTGGGGGTTGGAAGACATGCACACCACTCACACACGCTTATTACAGATTTGCCCTCGCTCAGAGGGACCAAAAGAATAATACAAATTAATTGACTACGCAAGCTAATTAAATATTACAAATTAATAAAAAAAACTAAATTAATTAATCAATCTAATTAAAACAGTGAAGCCCTCGGGAAGCGGGTCAGATGCAGCGCATGCTCGGGACTTGCTCGGAATCGCACTGCCATGCATAGTCTGCCTCTGTTTTCCCTGCTTTGCTCCTCTGAAGACTGCCAAAGTCTCAGGAATGCCTCTCAGATCTTGGGGATCCCGGCTAAGTAGAATGACCACGGCACTAGGATGTGGCCATCGGCACAAAATGAATCCATCGGTGATGACTTCTGCCGGCGGCACAAATGTTGCCGATCGGCAAAGAATGCTGCAGAACACGCAACTCACAAAGAAGAGAAGGCAAAACTTGCATGGCAATACAATTCAAGTAATGTATGCACCAATCATGCCCCCTATCATGTTTGCGACTCAAAGGGGTATGTGCCTCGATTCTCGGGCCACCAATCACGCATTTCCATGCATGATGGCCTAAAGAATCAAGTGTGCACTTTCATGTCAAATGAAATGCAAACCAATCAAACAAAACAAGGCCCAATTCCTATCACCAAATCAAAGAACAAGGCATGCATGCAAGATGCAATGCAACCTAGGCATGCAAGCTAAGGATGCAACATGGCATGACAAGGCACTTGTGCAAGCATACTAGCAAACATGAGGTAAGCATGCAACCAAGCAAATGATGGTCTTAAACATGATCTAGGTAACTCTAATTAGGCCTAAAATCAGTGGCCAAAACCAAGGAAATGAAGGTCAAAATGCACACACACATGCATGCAATCATGGTCCAACACCTTAAGCATAAACAAGGCAACTCTTAAGCACACTTAAAGAGACCAAACAATAGACAATTAGCATGCAACACAAGCTCTGAAATTGCACAAAATAGAGGTGCCAAACCAACTAATTCAAGCAAGTAAAGCATGCAAATGGCCCAAGTACTTGAGGCAAGCCAAGAGGCTTAAACCAAGGTCAAACCCACCAAGCCTCACAAGGCTAAGGGAACTCAAAACAGGTCAAAGGCAGAACTAAACAACACCCAAGGAACTCCTAGATGGCATCTAAATGGCTCAAGTCCAAAGGCATGCACAAATGCACTTTCAAAGAGCATACAACACAAGCTCATAAGGCGTCAAAGGGGCATGCAAGGCAAGCATACAAACATGTTAAAGGGACTGAAATAACATGAAAAATGACTCCAATCTACTAAATCAAAGCAAACAAAGCATGCTATACACTTACATACTTAAGGCCAACAAGCCCAAAAATGCAAAGAGGCTATATAATGCATGCTAGGGTCGACTCAAACAACCTAAGACAGACCTAAAGCATAGCAAAATAAGCACAAAAGCTTCACAAATCTAAGCCTAAAACATGCTAAAACAAAGGCACACAACCTAAGGCATATTAAGGTAATCACAAGGCATTACAAGGTAGGTATGCAAGGCATGCATGGTACACCAAAACCAACTTAAAACCATGTTATATTATGGCAATATAAGCATGAAAAACAGTCAAGGCATGCTCAACACACACTCAAACATAAGCTCCCTTAAGAGACCAAAAATGGTCCCTTTCAAGGACAACAAGGAGAGGGGGTGGCCCTCCCCTTTTGGAGACTTCAAGGCACCATCCCCACCATTGAAATCCCTCAAGATTTCAGTGGTGAAGAGGCCCAAACACCAAAGTCTCGAAACTTGCACAAAATAGCACAAAAAAGGGGCCTTTCAAGGCCTAAGGGTGGTCAAACACACCCAAACCACAAAACACTCTTAACAAACAATCAAGAGGGCCTAAAAACAGAACTTTTTTATGTTATACACTAAACACAAAAACAGCTTTAAGATAGGTAGAAATAGGATGCAAAAATGGGGTAAAAAGGACTAGTTTCTTACCCTTAAAGCCCTTCTTCAACAATGGTGGTCTTGTTGCCTCCTTAAGCTTCAATCCAGTCAAAAATAGCAAGAACAAGCCCTTAGAACCTCAGTAGCCCAAGGAAGGTGAAGCACTAGGTGCTTGTGTGCAATAGTATGGACTAAAACACACACAAGAGTAATATAGAGATAGGATGTCTATTGAACCCTAACCCTAAAACCAGAGCTTCCTCTGTATTTTCTAAGCAAAAAGCTCTAATTTTTCTAACCCTTGAGCAAGGGAGAGGAGGGCTCCTCTTATAGAGGAGCCAATCTTGTAAACTTACAATGTAAGCTAACAAGAGGGGCATCCTCCATACACGTGTATGGAGGGAAGCAAATGCCACCAATTTGTTTCAAAATATCTCCAAAAGCGGTGAACAAGAGTCGTCGCCAAAAATGTCATTTTGACAAAATTATTGCCGGCCAAGCAACATACATTGCGGTGGCAACAAAAACCACCCGGTGGCCTCTAGCCACTGCCGGTGGTGTGTGGGGATGCCTCACAAGGCATTCCCTGCCCCTCCAAGGCAAAACACAAGTGTTTGGTGCAAAACCAGACACAAAATGGTCGAGTTCGGAGATCCTGAGACAAGGCGCGTAGCCGAGAACTCCGGGAACTCCAAACGAACACAAACATGGATAATTACCGAGTGTTCAAACGGTGACGTCCAAGTCTTGAGGACGGTCCAAAATGGGGTGTCTACAATCCATTGAGCTACTATTGACATGCCAGGATCACGCACATCATAACAGGAAAATAATAAACAGAAACACGCATCCGAGTATCAGTTACATACATATATATACATACAGATCCAGCCCTAGGATTGAGTGAATGACAAAAATATTATTTATAGTCCAACTATAATCGACAACGAGAGTACGAACCCAAAAGCCTAACAAAACTTCACTAAATGCACGGGCGTCTCCAAGTGCTTGGTTTTACTTAGGTTGACAAAAGAAAGACGGGTATCGAGGTTAGGATTGACCTCCCGGTTGAGCACCTACAAAAACAGACAAAATACAGAGTGAGCTACGCTCAGTGAATAATAGTATGCTCAAAGTAAGATACATAATATGTACTTCAGAGTTCACACGGTTAAGCCAATGTTGTGTCACCTTCAGAACGGCCTTAGGCCCAGACATAACAGAACAACCATCGGCCCAGAAACAACAGAACAGCTATCGGTCCAGAAATAACAGAACGGCCATCGGCCCAGAAATAACAGAACGGCCATTGGCCCAGAAATAACAGAACGACATTAAGCCCCGACAGATTTCACAGAATCCACAGAGTGGCCAAAGGCCCAGAAAACCTCAAAGTATGCCAGTTCCGGTGTTACACTGAGTTCTCAAGTTATATAAGAGTTCACACATTCTTCCAACCATTCATGTGAGTTAACATAATTGATATGTAGTTAACAGAAGGCTAATAGGAACCATTAGCGAGAAGTAACGCGTATTAATATAGTACTATTACTCACAGTATTGAGGCGGAGTGCTTGTTTCTCCTGAAGCGTGCCCTACATACATGCAAGATTATAATTAGTTCTCTTTTCTTTATTCAATCGTTTTCTGACTCACTTTACTTTGTCTGAATTTACAGATATCAAAACCTTATCAAATACAAGTTCTGACAATATTAGAGGGTCCAGCACGCAAAACAAAGCATCCCATGTTTTTCAGCTTGGGCCGTACGTCCGGCTGTGAGCCCCGTACGTGCGGCAAATTTCCTCGCACGTGTGGCAGTGATGCCCTACACGTGCCGTTTAGGCAGTGTCCAACGCCCAAATTTGTCCCATTTCCTGCACGTGCGGCAGTGATCCCCGCACGTGTGGTGATTTTGCCAAAAACCTGTCTGAAAATCATACAAAAACCTAATTTTTGGTGGCATCAACAAGGTCGAAACTAGATCTTTAAATTCCTAAAACATGGTTCAAATATCATGTAATTAAGAGGTCCAAAACATAATTTATATATCAAGATATTACAAACACAAAGTCATTTGAATGCAAACCAATTCTTTAGTTCTTTGCATTTCATAAGCATAACATAAACATGTAGAATCTCTATAATTGCCTTTACATACAATAAGATCATCCAAGTCCATAATTAAGGATGATCATACACAGATAAGGAATATGATGTAATGAAATACCAAATCAAACAACACCAACACATCTTTTCAATTATTCCATACACATCCCTTATCAAACAAAATTCTACTCATACACCAAGAATTCCTATCCAAGACAAGAGAGGAGGTAATTAAGGTATAATCTACACAAATATTTTACATACCTTGAGCTTAGGTCACTCACTTCCTAACCTTCTTGATGCTCTTCTTCCCCTACTTCTCAACCCTTCTCTACTCTAATCTTTTCTCACAGGAGATATATGAAATAAAGCCTCTTAGTTAACATAATTGAGGAGCATACCACATAGATATCTATATATATATAATGTGAATAAGACAAAAATCAATCGTTTAACCATCCCCAAATTGAAATTTCACCAAAATGCTTAATATTACCTAAAAATTATACTGATCTCAAATATAACAACAATTTCGGATTATTATGCCTCTAAGGCTCCCAATTTCTGTTCTAAACGTTTTAAATGTAACAGATGCTTTTCTTATCCAACAGATAGAATCACAAAATTTTTCATTAAGCATTTTCATGCACAAAATAAGAGACTTAAACATGTCAGAAGCACATGTGAGGGTCGGGCTATTACATACGCTCTACCTACTTCAAGCACGGTAAGCCAAGAATACACATCTTCAATACTCACGCCAATTTATCAGTCACCAGCTAGAAGGTAATGGTACCTCTGCCAAGTTCTCTAAGCGCTAGCTAGAAGGTACTGGCACTCCATATTCTCATCACAGCCAATTCTCCAGGCGTTAACTGGAAGGTAATGGTACTTCTTATTCTCAACGTATGTACATTTCCAACCGTCACATAACTCATAAATATAAATAATCCAAGTGTACTACATGCACAAAATCTATTCAACAATACAATGTTTTCCTCTACCGATGACCAAGGACAAAACCACTAAGCAAAATATATAAACACACATAATACGATAACTCGATACTTGACCTTAAGTCCAACAACGATGATAATAATAACAATATTCAAAGATTTCAAACCCAATCTTAAGTTCATGTCTGAATTTACAATACGTTATAGTTTCTTTCTTTGGTTTCCTTCTTTTTCAAAACCAACCATTTTATTTTATTTTTTCCAGATTTACATGCCCAAGTCCTTTTTCTTTCCAAAAACCAATTTTCACATTTTAATAAAATCTTATTCATGAATTTCAAGCCATAACCCAGCTTAACTCAATATGACTATTCGAATAAGTTCCAATACAAGAATCAATTTCCCCATTTTTATGTTAACAACACAATAACACAACTCAAATTATCAAAATAAAAACATTATTCAATTTTACCCTTTTTAATTCATTAGGCCAAATATGAAATTAAGGATTTTTCTCCTTTGCCACATAAACAAGTTAATCTACCCTCCAATTAACCCAAACAACAATCAATTACCCGATTTCTACTCCAAACATTCAAACCCTAGATCCCCTTATATGATTTTCAAGGAAGTCCATAATAGACATAATTTGTTTGCAATAAAATCTGCCAGACGTCTATCTATAGGCAAAGTATTGAAAAGGAGCAAAAGAATCCCTACCTCAAGCAATGAAGAGAAGAAAGCTCGAAAATCTAACTTCAACGAAAACACGATCCACTCAGATTAGATGGAAACTCTCATCAAGTTCTACATTTTGGTATATGGAACTAGGGGTCAAAGATGTATAAAAATAGTTATAACCAAGTCATGATTTGTATATTATAGAATTTTTTGGTGCTTTTATTTTTTTTTAGAAAAAATGTTTTGATACAATTGGAATTCATGATTTTTGATAAATTTAATTAACACAAATGAGAACTTAATTTCAGGTTGAGAATACACCCTTTTTTTTATTATGTAAAAAAGAAAAAAACTTTGAAAGAAATTGTTTTTATAAGCCTTTTACATAGGATCATACATATGGTGACAAAAATTTTCATCGGCTATTAGCAAATCTATGCGTATTTAACTTTCAATTATTAAAATTTTCTACACATAAAATATTATGACTCAAAATGAACTTTCTATTTTAAAAATAAATTCTCATACATCGCAGGAGTCACCTACTAGTACTCCTTATAAACTAAAGAAAAAATTATAGCTAACCAAAAAAAAATCTCTAACAAAATAAATTTTAAATTTATTTAATTTAAATAGGAGAATTTGTTATCTCCTTTTATGTACTTTGTATTCCAATTAGTTCAGAAGTTATTCTTATGTTCCAATAAATCTATTATTTTTGGAATTTAATCCATCAAATTCTAATTCTTATATTTGAGGTATTTTATAAACAATTTTATCTTTATAGATATTTTTTAACTCTTAGCAAACTGATATGTGCTTTGACCCTGAACAATTGTCCAAGTGGTTATAAAGAGGGCATTTAGGTGCCAAGGTGAGTGAGGTTTCAAGTTTGAGTCTATGAATAGACGTTGTCTTGTGTTATAATCTAATTACTAACATACTAACAACTTGCGAAAAAAACAAAAAATAAAAAACAAAAAAAAAACAACTAAACTGATATGTGCTTATGGTGTTTACTAATTTAGACTATTTTTGACTTTTTGTATATTATACTTTAAAAATTCATAATTTTGTTGTACAAATATATTATGAAATTTATATTTTTTAAATCTATTTAACAAGATTTCACTTGAATATGTAATCATGTAAGATAAAAGAAAATTTGAATTTGATAATGTAAATATTCACACTGAAATTATGTCACGCCCCGAAATAATTACTATAACCCATACTCAACATCAATAAGTGACCACAATGACAAAGTGATTATCTTTCATTGATTTACAATTAAGCTTTACAAAAAAGTGACATAATAAAGAGGTAGGATGACAGTTAAACAAATAAGAAAAAGGCTTACATCATTCCAAGATGATGCTTGGTTACAACAAAAGTGGACTTAAGTCCAATACAGTTAAAGCCATTGGCTTATACTAAATAAATACAGCAAATACACAAAAAAGCTCTTGTTCCAAGTCCTCCCAAGCTATTACATTGGCAGACGCATATCATCAGCACCTGAAAAGTTTTTCCCCACATAAGGTGAGTCAAAGCCCAGTAAATAATCCAACACAGTATATGAATCTTAACAAAGATATAAGGTGAATGCATATGCAATACTCGTGCTAAAACATTTTACGTCTCTTTCCAAAATCATGCAATGCAATGTTAATATCATAATTCATTTCCTTTACAATAGAAAAGAGGGCAATGAATCATACTTTGGGAATCTCAAAAAAGTATAACCTTTCACGGAAATTTCGTCCATGGAAAACCGTGAACCGGCACCCATGTAAACGTATGCCATACAAGCACTACTATTGCCATTTTACGGATATTTCGTCCACGAGATCAACACCCATGTATACGTGCAGTTTTAGGACTTTCATAATGGGCACTCAGGCCAACTTATTTCAACGAGACAATACATGTTTTCTAGATTCACCCATTTTTTCTCAAAATGATATACATTTCCAATGTACAAATATAAGTTAATGCCCAATGCAAATGAATGAGAAAATGGTTTCGATTCTCCTAATTCACATGCAATTTTTACAACAATCATAGCTATCATTCACCGATAGCCAAAAACAGGTATTTCTAAATAGATAAACAATTATCAATAAAGATAAATTCTCCAAATTTTTCAGAGGTGAGTGATAATACATGTCCAACTCCACTATCCTCATCAACATAATTCCAATTTCATAATTTCAATATCAATCTCATAAGTTACATAAAATCAATTCCAAATATCAAAATCAACTATATATCCTCAACTCAAAATTATTTTCCACATCAAAATCATTTTCAATGATCCATTTGAAAATCCCTCTTTTGATTTTTACCCAAAACCCTAGATTTGTTTCAAATCTTCCAAAATCTCAATATTGTTTAGAAATAATAAATAACTAAGTTAAAACTCATAAAAAGTATGGAGATATCCCTACCTCACGCTTAGGAGACGAGAGAGAGAATGGAGATACTTCAAAGACGCCAAAACCCAACTTTATTCGGATCAAAAGGAAGCCCACAGCGTACTCCACCTTTATAACAAAAGGACACGAGTGAGGAACTCGACGGATCTAGGTGTATTTGAGTGAAATCAAAGAGTTTTAGAGAGAAAGTGAGAGAAAATAGGATTTTGAAAAGTTTAGAGAGAGAAAGAGGTGAAAAAGTGACTTTACGAACTGATATATGCGCAGATCGCTCGAGCGCAAGAAGTGTCGCTCGAGCGACTAGACACAATAAGTTGCACCGCTCTAGCGAAGAGTACAAACTCCCAAAAGTTTTACAGACAGAAGACCAACGTTCGAGCTTAACAAGGATTGCTCAAGCCAACACTGCTCGAGCGAAGAATATCACTTCCCAGTAGTTTTCCAGACCTGCAAAAGTACTAAGAGTTCACAAAGACTGCTCAAGCGCAAAAAGTGACGCTCGAACGAATGAACAAAATTCTGAGCAACAAAAGTTTGAAAAATAAGCTACCAACATATTCCAAAGCAATCAACACATCCCAAAAGCCAAACTCAAAGAGAGAGATAAAGAGGAAACAAGACATGAATAACTATATATAACAATAAAACCCGGATCTAAAACATCAAATGGGTTGGGTTCAAACCAGAATCGCAATCAATTATGTTATTAATGTGAGATTATTTCGCACACTTAATTTTGTATTTGTTCAAATTTGATTTCGATATTAAAAGTCGGATTGTAATCCTCTCCATTGCATATTTGTATTGAAGAGATTCCATTACATCATCCAATAGCGAATATAATAATATTTTTTAATTTAAAATAATTATAAATTTCTATTTCTATTTCATAGCTATTAGATATATAATAAAAAATTTCTATTACATATATAGAATGAAGAGGATCAAAGTCCTTAAAAAGTTTACATTATCTCAATTGTGAGGTGAATATTAACATACCCTCACTTTCTCCCCTTTTAAAATACCATTCATATTCTTGTTTGGGATATGACTTTTTAAATTTTTTTCAACTAAAACAATTAATAAGATAAAATATCATATCTAAATAATAATCATTTCACTTTTTTTGTCACAACTATCAAGTCAACTATAAAAATAATAATAATAATAATAACTATCATCACACATACAACTTTTTAATCAGATTAAAATAGTCAAAGTAAAAAAAAAAAAAAAGCTAATAAACGTTCGTTTGTGAGTAGTAAAGTAGAGAGGTGGGGCTTTCTTATGCTACAGCGAAATGCCTCTGGCCAAATCGCAATAGAAACAAGAAGAGAAAAGATAGCTCACCGCAGGTCGCCTCTGGTTTTGTAGTTTCGTAGTGGTTCGAAGTACGGGTTTGCCTCAACAATTTATTATTATATAATATATATAAATTACACTGACATCCCTCAGATTTTTGTTTAATATATAATTTTTTTACATTTAAAAAATTACACTTACCTCTTACCAGATTAAAATGATATATTTCTCTTAACCCTTATATATATAAAATAATAAAATAATATAGATATTTTATTTATGTCATTTTAAGAGAAATAACAATCATCTTTGATTTAACTCACACAAATAATTGAGTTTTCTTTTTTTCTTTTCTTTTTTTTTTTCTTTATCCTGAATGTTTTAATATTTTAAACAATTTTTTTAATTTTTTAGATACACCTAATCTACATATACTTACGAAGTATAATATTTTGTGATTTTTTTTTATAAATTTACTAAATACAAAAAAATATTTAAAAAAATAAAATTCTACACACTATCTTATTTTGTTGTATTCAATGATTTTTTTAAAAAAAAAATTTTGTACAAATTTTATATATTTTTTAAATATATCTAGATTAAATTGGTCTAACCTAGATATAATGGTAAAAATAAAAATGAAAATTTATATTCATATATAAAAATTTATACAAAAAATATCATAAAAATGTTATAATAGTGATATTGTTATAAATATAAATCATGTTTATGGGTTTTTTTGTTTTAAAATGAAAGGTTATCATTAAACTATATCATTGTGTTTGAAAATTCTATATAAAATTTATGTTTATAAATCATTGCTCAATAAGAATATGTTAGATAGAATTAATGATAAAAAGTTATAAAATCTAGTCACGATGATAAGAAGAAAAAATGGTAATTTACAACATCAGCAATTCAAAGAACAATTTGTAATGAAATTAAAAACCTCAAGGAGAGGAATGTAATTTTTCAAATGTGAGAAGGCCTGTATTAAAGAGAAAATTCAGGGATATCATTGTAATTTACCCTATTAGTAATGTCTAAATTACACATATATATTATTATATAATATAATATAAGTAAAAACATTGTGCCTTTTGAGCTTAGGAATCTCAATTTAATTTTCTCATTTTTTTTTTGAATTTTTTAAAACTTAAATATATATATATATTAGTTTAAAATTTAATTTACATAAATTAAGTTAATTTTTAAATCCTCTAAATCATTGTCAGTAATTTATTAGTATTATTTTCTTAAATTTTGTGATTTCAAAACTTGTAATGATATAATTACTATTTTTAGTTTCAATAATTATGGTATGAAATATATATATATATATATATCTATACTTCTATCTATACTAATATATAAAAATAGAGTATTGCTATTTAAACCTAAGAATTAGACCCAATTTTCAAATTCAATGATGTGTCAACCAATTAGAATATGTAAGTCAACTCTCTTTTTTATATCTTTTATAATCATTAACCAATCATCTCAGTAACACAATATTATGTGAGAACTGCTATGGACCCCCAGTGGGGTCGCGCCTGATGACGCGCGCCTTTCGGGCCGATACCTTAAAAAAAAAAAACAGCTTTTTTTCAGCCACTCATGCCCCTCCACCTCACTGGGGGTTGACCCCAGTGGGGGTCTAAACCATTTTCGATATTATGTTTAGAAAATGAATCTAGAAAGTATGCTCATAAATCATTTTTCATAAAAATATTATTAGGTCAATAAATTTAAAACTTCTAATTCAAAATTTTTAATATTTTCTAAATAATAAAATTCAAAAATACATGTGTCATAAATTCATTAGCTATTTCACTTTAATTATAATTATTGACATTTTTAACTATTATGGTAATATATTTCATCTTTCAAACTATTAAATGTATGATTCTTTTATGATATTTATATGAGAAATAAATCATAATTTTAAACTACAATAACGATGGAAGCTTAGAAATCCCAATCTAATTCTCACATTTTTTTTTTGAACTTATTAATACTTAAAATACACATGTCATTTTGTGATTAGTCTAAAATCTAATTTACATAAATTAAGTTTTAAAATCCTCTTAATTATTGTCAATAATATATTAATATTATTTTACTAAATTTTGTGATTTCAAAACATGTAATGATGTAAGTACTATTTTTAGTTTCAATGGTTATGGTATGAAATCTGTGTCTATATCTATACTTCTATATGTACTATTATATAAAAATAGAGTATTGCTACTTAAACCCAAAAGTTAGACTCATTTTTCAAATTCAATGATGTGGCAATCAATTAAAATATGTAAGACAACTCTTTCTCTCATATATTCTCTAATCATTAACCAATCATTTCAATAACACAACATTATGTCTAGAAAATGAATCTAGAAAGTAAGCCTATATATCATTTTTCATAAAGATATTATTGGGTCAATAAATTTAAAACTTATAATCCAAAATTTTTAATGTTTTTTAAATAATAAAATATAAAAATGCATGTGTCATAAAATCATTAGTTGTTTCACTTTAATTATAATTATTGATATTTTTAATTATTATGGTAATATATTTCATCTTTCAAATTGTTAAATGTATGATTCTTTTATGATATTGATATGAAAAATAAATCGGAATTTTAAAATATAATAACAATGGAACACTACTTCATTAAATTTAATTTATTTGTAGTATAATAGGATATATGAATCCATACAATACAAATTAATCCTGACCTATTAATGTTAATTTTTAAAATTTATTATGCAGAGTTTTAATTTTTTTTTTTGTTCAAGTTTTACATTTAATTTTTTTCAAAAACATATTACAAACATTTTTTTCGTAATTTTTTAAAAGCTAAGATATATATTTGGCATAAAACTATTAGCATGTGAAGCTATATATCTAATTTTAAATCTTTAAATGAAAAGTCCAAAATAAAATTTTATTCATAATTAATCCACATGCTATTGAAATTTGAAAAGAATATTTAAAATTTAAAATATAAAATTTAATAATGTTATGGTAATTATATTTGGTAGTAACTGATACAATGCCATAAAGACAATAATTATATGTGTCATGTAACGCACATAGAATGACGTGAGATGTCATAATACATAGTATCAAAATTTGATATAAAAATATGGTCACATAATATTACTCATCTTAAAAATCTACATATAAAGTGTGAAAATTATCCTTTAGATAAATCATAATAAACTTCATCATCTGATGATATCCACAGTTGGTTCTAAGCAAAATAAAAAATCAAGCCTAGACTATATTTTTTATCAATAGGCTAGAGTTTAAACACCAAAAAGGTTCAATTACAAAAGCCAAAAAAAGTAAGTTTGTGGACTAACTCATTTACATTATTTTTTATACATCAATATGAATAACTTTTACGATTTTACTAACATAAGCATAAATCATATCTTTGAGTCAATCTATCTTAAGTAATTTTTCGTGTAATAAAATACTTAAATATTGTTATATAAAAATATTATAGTAGATCATAATCAAACATCACTTGAAGTATAATTAAAGACTTGATGCACCTTAGACATAACACAAAAAAAAGAAAAAAAAAGAAAAAAAAAAGAAATTAGCAAAGACCTTTTTCGATTAATAACTCAAATAATACACCATGAGTTATAACTAAGTCATAATTTGTATATTATAGAATTTTTTGTTGTTTTTATTTTTTTTTCAAATTTTTTTTATGATACAAGTGGAATTCATGATTTTTGATAAATTTAATTAACACAAATGAAAATTTAATTTCAAGTTAAGAATACACATTTTTTTTTTTATAACTTTGAAAGAAATTGTTTTTATGTGCCTTTTACATAGGATCTGTAACGCCTCGAAATTATAACCATTATTTATACCATGACAATTATTAAATAACAATACATTTCCGAACATAATATCTTTCTATTCATATGATTCTATTTTTTTTTTTTTTTGCAAAAGTGTAACGCATGTAGTAGTACATTCATAAGTCTTAATCCTAAATCTATAGCATGTGTCATAAGCAAAAGATATGAAATAAGAATTAAACAGATAAATGAATGCCTTAATGGCTACAACTTTCCAAGTCGATACTTGGTTACAACAAAAGTGAGTTTAAAACTCAATACAAACAAAGCTCTAGACTTGTACAAAATAAATATAACAAAAACGAAACAAGAAGCTCTCGACTCCAAGTCCTCTAAGTTATGACTTTGGCGGAGGCATATCTTCAGTACCTGAAAATAATTTTCCACATAGAGTGAGCCAAAGCGTAGTAAAGATACTCTAACATAGTGTATGAATCTTAACAGAGTTATAATGTTAATGCAAATGCAATGCTTGTGTCAAAATATTTTATATCTCTTTCCAAAACCATGCAATGCCAAGTTTATTTCACAATTCATGAAATCATTTCCTTTACAATAGAAAACAAGACAGTGGATACAACAGTAGGAATCTCTAGGATGTGTCTGCAAGTGGGCTATTGTGGACGCGCCCTTGGGCTTTGCTTACCACAGTTCAGACTAAAATGTCACGGTTCTAAATCTAATCCCGCAAAGTGCAATACGAGACTGATAAATCACCAAAGAACCCAAATTCGGCAAATCATTTTGGAAAATTGATTTTTAAGAAAGAAGTATCAAACATGGACTTCTTTGCCAGATACAGAGTCGCCACTTAAATATTTATTTTGGGGGAATTTAGGAAACCCTGACTCGTTGCCTAAGGCCACGTGTCCGTCATCACCAAAGTTGCCTCGGCTTGGGAACTTGGGTACGATTGGGGAAGGTCATCTATGAGCATCCCCGCTCGCTCGATCAAAGATCGGCCTATACTAAACATGATATTTTATTTTTGAAAACATATGTGTTCTTATTCCGATTAATTAGTTAGAATTACTATGTCATGCGCACAACACACAAGTATAGACTAGATCGCCTAATTTTGAATAAAGCATCGCATATCCATTCGTTTGGAAATGGATTGAAGTTTGCTACGCGCAAGTAGGCTAAAACACGGATTTCAATGAATTGTTCCAATTCAAGTAATCCAACCTTCACCCACAGGCATTCAGGCAGTTATATCACATAAGCACTTAGCCTCATGGCAAGCATGTTGTCATGTTAACACTCACATACATGCAAGATGCTAAAGCATAAACACTCACAGTGTACTCCGAGCCAAAACAAGAAACTAGTTAGAAATCATGCATGATCCTAGTTCATGTTAAAATGGCTAATGCATCGCATACAAAGTGCAACTAGAATAGGCTCGGCTAATCTAAAATGACATATAAGATGCGACAATTCGATACATGTATTCAAATTGGAATTAAAATTTAATGCAGTTAGTATGATGCGCTGAGCCTGGTGCATGCAATACAGATGAATGGTGCAAACATGCATAGCATAAGGATGCTAATTGAAATATGCCCTAAAACTAACCATCGTAAGCAGTTAAGTAAAAGGGAGAAAGATGTGGGGTTGGAAGACACGCATCGCACACACGCACGCTTATTACAACAATTGGCCCTCTCGACGGAGGGTCCGAAAGAGTAATAAAAATCAACTAATTAACTAACTAACAAGATAATTAATTAATTACACAACCAAATCGAAATAAATAACTATTCTAAGTTATTAAAACACTGAAATGGCCTCGAGACGAGGGATGAATGCATGCTCGGATAGCTTCGCTCGGAAATCCATCGCCATGCTTCCTGTCGCCTCTGTTTGCACTGCTCTGTACCTCTGAAAACTGAACAAGTCTCTGTGATGCTCCAGAACCAGTTCATGGACACTGTGAGAGATCATCGGCCAAATAGTATAGCCATCGGCCAAGGTAAAGGTTCGATTGACCAACAATAAGGCTCTCGGCCAACAATACTTAGCCGATCGGCACTACAGATAGCCGATTGGCCATCTTTTCCGGCAAAATACTTTTTTGCTGCAGCAGAGGACAAACAGAGCATGACAATACATTTACAAGACAATGTTTGCACGACCACCCTCCCTATCATGTCATGAACTCAAGGGAGTATAGTCCTCGACTCTCGGGCCACCAATCACGCATTTCAATGCATGATGGCCAAAGGAGCCAAGCGTGCAATTCAATATGGAATGAAATGCATAAAAACACATAAGGGGCCCCAACCTCTATCATGCTTGATCAAGAGGCAAAGGAATGCACACACAATGCAATGCAACCTAAGTGAGCAAGCAAGCATGCAAACAACTCAAGCATGATGCAAATCTAATGCAATATGAGCATGTTAACAACAATGCTATAATAGGCATACAACCTAAACAAGTAAACATGCAAGGCATGTAACAACACTACCAATGACAAACATGCAACAACATGTGAGGCAAACATGTGACAACATGTAAAGGGACAAGTATATTTAGACCAATGTAATACATGCATGATGAACTTAACAAAGTAGCATAATCATGCAAGCATTACAATGTAATAGGCATGCAACAACAATACCAATGATAAGCATGCAACAACATACAATGGGACTAGCATGCAAACATGCAAAGCAACTTAATAAAAAGCATGCCAAATGCAATATAACTCAAGCATGCGACAACATGCAATAGGCCAAGTATGCAACAACATGCAAGGCAAACATGCAACAACATGCGAAAATAGACTTAAACTAATATGGACAGCTCTCAAATAGGCCCAAATCAGTGGCCAAAATGCTAAGAAATGAAAGACAAAAGCATATACAAACATGTATGCTAATTGGCCTATCACCTAGGCATGAAGACACAACTCTTAAGCACACTTAAAAGAGTGAAAAGCATGCAAGTGCGACAACACTACATGCTCTGAAATGATGTTAGAAACGATGCCAAATCACACATATAATCATAATCATAGCATGCATAAGGCTTAAAGCCTAAGACTAGTAAAGGGACTTGAACCAAAGCTACACAAAACAAAGGGCATATGGCAAGTATAACCCAAAACATTCCTAAATCATGTCAAGATGAGCCTAAAACATGCAATGGCCAAGGTCAAAACATGCTAGAAAGGTGGGTTCAAAACATAGAGCATGCAAGGCTACAAAAGGGGTGTTACACTACACCTATCAAAACCAAACATGGTATGATTTAAGCAACCAAAATCAGAGTTATGGCATGTTAGAACAAGACCAAAAACACATTGAAATGTCATCCTAGAAGCCTAAACATGGAGGCATACACAATGATCCATTCATGAGGCATAAGACATCAACTCTTTAAAACATTAAAGGAGTGATAAGTGCAAGTGTACAAGCATACTATATGGACTGAAATAACATAACAAGTGATGCCAAATCACTGAAATGACCCAAGTAAAGCGTGCCAATGACTTGGACACTCAAAGCTAACAAGCTAGATTACATAGTGGCTATACAAAACAATGCAAGCATGACAAAGACAAGGAAAAACAAAGCTCTAGCATGGTAAAACAAGGCTAAATGCTTCATGGAGTTGAGCTAAAATCATGCTAAAATGACATGTTACAACATGATGCATGTTAAGGCAAATAAGAGGATTGCAAGGCAAGTACATGAAGCATGTAAGAGACCATTAAACCAACCTCAGAAAAAGGTAAAACATGGCAAAATAATACCAAATACTTGCTGAAATGGAGCTAAAACAAGCTAAGCATACATGCTACCCACATAAGCCATTTATGCAAGCATTCAAGACAACAAGGAGAGGGGATGACCCTCTCCTATTTAGGACACCAAAACCACCTCTCCACCACTGAAAATCCTCTGGATTTCAGTGGTAGAGAAGCCATGCAAAGCTTAAATCAAGGGCCAAAAGAGATGGCCTAAAACAAGGCCTAACAAGGCCTTGGAGGGGGTAAACAACCCCAAACCTCAAAATGACCTTAAACAAAGTTCTAGAGCAAGTAAAAACAGAACTTTTATCAGTTAATAGCTAAGCTTAAAACAACAAGCAAGAAGGGCTAAAAGCTTAAGCAAGAAAGGGGTATCTAAAGCAAGAATGCTCGCCCTTGAAGAACACCTTCAAAAACACAACACTAGCACCTTTCTCTGATCAAAAATAGCTCAAGAACCCTAACACCAACTCCCTAATGCCTCAGCAACCAAGGATGGTGTAGTGCTAGGTGTTTGTGTGCAATAGTAAGACAAAATCACACACAAAAGTGTAAAGAGAGGGAGATATAAAGATAGAGAGATACAACTATTCTAACCCTAAAATCCAGAACCTCTGAGAAGGGAGGAGGGCCTCCCTTCTTATAGAAATCCAATTTGCAAAGCTTTTTGGAGAAGCTAAGCAAAAGGCAAATCCCTCTATACACGTGTATGGAGGGGGTTAATTGTGGATGCCAACTGTGCTAGCTGGCACAAAATATCTGCATAAAGTGGATGAACGGGGTTCGGCCAGAAAAAGTGGCCGATCGACCATCATAAGGGCCGACCGACCAAATACAGTGTTGATCGGCTAAGACTATTGGCCGATGGAAGAAAAACAAGGTCGATGGCTCAAGCCTTGGCCAATGGGTTAAGGGGATGGACAAAAGGCCATCCTCTTCCCTCAGAAGCAAAAACACAAGTGTTTGATCCACAACCAAGCACAAAACAAACAAGTTGAGAGATCTTGAGGTAAGGCACGCGGCTGAGACCTCTGAGAACTCAAAACGAACATGAGCATGGATGATCATCGAGTGTTTAAACGATAACGTCCAAGTCTTGAAGACAGTCAAAAATGGGGTGTCTATAGTTGCCCCTCTTTGACAGAACTCGAAAGTCATAAAAAATGATGAGAGTGAATGTCAAAGCTCAGAGACGACCTACTTTTGACGAGGCCGAAGACTTAGACAAGCATACAAGACAACGAAGATATGTGCTCATAGGCAGGGGCAAGATGCAAAGAACAATGCACGATGCCGAACATAACTTATGATCATGCAAAGAAAGCTGTAACGAAGCAAAGCATGCAACAGTTTTAAGCAGGCGAACACAAATCTAACTACATTACATGCAGAAAGGATGTAAGGGAATTATACAATTCTCGCTACGTCTCACACGGAGAATACAATACCGTCCGGTTCGTCTGGTCTTGCCAACTTCAAATGAACCGTACATACAATATTGTGCCTGCAAAAGAGAGAAACTTAATAGGTACAATATTGTTAGAAACATGCATAACTATGCAAATTAAAACTGTGTGACAACGCGAGTAAAGTGTGCATAACAATATAGGTAGAACATGCGAAACAACACGAGTTAAAGACGTACATAACAATGTAAATAACGAACATAACAACGCAAGTTAAGGGTATGCAAAACAACGCAAGTTAGAGAAGGGTGTGAAACAACGCGAATTAGATAGGTTGCAAAACAATGCAAATTAGAAAGGTTTGCTAAACAATGCAAGTTAGATAAGTTTGCAAAACAATGCAAATAACGAGCATGACAATGCCGGTTATAGGGAAAATGCAAAACAACGCAAATAACGAGCAAGATAATGCCGGTTATAGGGAAAATGCAAGACAATGCAAATAAGGAGCAAGACAATGCCGGTTATAGGGAAAATGCAAGACAACGCAAATAACGAGCAAGACAATGCCGGTTATAGGGAAAATGCAAGACTACGCAAATAATGAGCAAGACAATGCCGGTTATAGGGAATGCAAGACTACGCAAATAACGAGCAAGACAATGCCGGTTATAGGAAAAATGCAAGACTACGCAAATAACGAGCAAGACAATGCCGGTTATAGGGAAAATGCAAGACTACGCAAATAACGAGCAAGATAATGCCGGTTATAGGGAATGCAAGACTACGCAAATAACGAGTAAGACAATGCCGGTTATAGGAAAAATGCATGACAATGCAAATGAAATATGCATGACAATGCGAATTATTAAAATGCATGGCAATGCAAATAAAATATGCATGATAATGCAAATTATTGAAATGCATGACAATGCAAATGATATATGCACGACAATGCAAATTATTGAAATGCATGACAATGCAAATGATGTGCATGACAATGCATGGACTGAAATGCATGACAATGCAAATGAGATGCGCATGACAATGCATGAACTAAAATGCATGACAATGCAAATGATGTGCATGACAATACATGAACTGAAATGCATGACAATACATGAACTGAAATGCATGGCAATGCAAATGAGACGCGCATGACAATGCAAATAAGACGTGCATGATAATGCATGAGCTGAAATGCATGACAATGCATGTAATATGATAAGGTGTATGATAATACGAATGAAACATGCGAAGCAACGCGGATGGAGGGGGCGCAAGACAATGCGACCTAAGGGATGTGCATGATGATGCAAGCATGGTGTACGTAACAACGCATATAGACGTGCATAACAATGCTAGAGATGGTGTGTGCTTATTACGAACATGACAAAGTATTGCAATGCAACGTATTTAAAGTAGTTTTCGAATCTCACAAGATACAAAAAGATACGAAAAAGGATACACCTTGCGCGTACTGAGCATCGTATACAGAAGACACTGTTCGAGGTCAACACGGGGGCCGGTTAAGCTTCAAAAGTCTACTTTCTTGTACTGTCTTGAGGAATGAAGGTCCCAAACAATACAACTGACCCAAACAAGGGTGTTGGAGGTGCATCGACCACAAGGGGAGTCCATCGGCCATCCATCGACCATAAAATAATCTCATCGGCCAAACATTAGCCGATCAGCTAACAATTTGGCCAATCGGCCAAAAATGGCAGTTTTGGGGCAGTTTTGTCTTTTAGCCATGGGTCTTTAAATATAAGGTTCCAAACCTTATATTTTCACTTCACCCTAACTCGAAAATCCTTCATGTCTCTCCCCAGGTGACTTTCTTTCCTTCGATCCGTGTTTTTCTCCCGTTTTAGAGCCTTTTCCGTTGTTCGATTCGCGAAATCCTCCTCGTTTTGCACACTTTGAATCGATCGAAACTCGTTTTCGGTGTCCCTTTCTCGGTTTCCACCACTTGGGGTTTGTTTTCCCTGAGTTATACCTCGATCTTCGTGCCTTTTCCACACTCCGACCTTTTCTCCCATTTTTCACCCTCTTGGGGTTGACTTTTCGCATTCTCACCCATTTTTCACATTTTCGGCCATTTTTGCACTCTTCTTAAGATGGCAGACGACATTCCACAGGGTGGGGCTCCCCCAGACATGGACGTGGATCCTGAGGTCGAGCTCCTACCTCTTCGCATTTGACCGTTCGATCTGGCGACCTACAGGCTGGCGATACACGTGTTGCCTCTCAACGGTATCGCCGCCAGAGCTATCTTGTGGGCGCGCCGGTGGAGCTTTTGCTATGCGAGCTAGAGTCACATCTGTCCGACTAGCGCCGAGGTACACTCTTCCCCTGTTTCATTTTACGCAATGTAGAACATATAAGCTGCGATAGTCGATTACGTTCTTTAATCGCTTAACCGGATACTGCGATATATCATATGTGTAGTTCACCGTGAGCACACCCACACTCGATATCTGTATAAACTTAAACACATGCACACACACTGTATTCTCAACCGGATAATTCAAACACACTGATACATCATATGCTTAGTTCACCGTGAGCACACCCACACCCGATATTTGTGTAAACTTGAACACATGTACACACACTGTATTCTCAACTGAATAACCCAAGCACACTGATACATCATATGCTATAGTTCATCTGTGAGCACACCTACACCCGATATCTGTGTAAACTTGAACACATGAACACACACTGCATTTTATCAATTCTGAACGCATCTAAACACTGTATTTCTAACATTGCTTCGTAGCTGTTTGTCTTTGAACGTAGGGAGATTCTCATGCCTTTCGGGGGTATGGGAACACCGTCGCCCGAGATTGGTACATGGAGTTGCTGGACACAGTTCGTCATATTGTTGATCGAGCCGACTTCGGTGTTTTCTGCAGGGGACTCTCGCGCCTTACTGCGAGTAGGCCTCTTTTGGGCGCACTAGTGGAGAGGTAGTGGGACACCACCGACTCATTCCACCTTTCTGCCACCGGGGAGATGACGATGACTTTCTTTGACTTCTCCATGCTTACAGGCATCGGAGTAGGGGGTGATCCGATCCCCTTCGATACTGATATGGACGAGTGGGACGCTGCTCAGATTTACTTGCTTGGCACTCAGCCTCTTCTCTCCCGTCCCGAATTTGTGAGGTACTCATGGTTTGAGGACCACTTTAGGATTCAGAAGCCCATGACTCGCGAGGAGGAGAAGCAGTACGCCCGCGGCTTCATCATGTTCCTGCTAGAGACCATACTCTGCACATTATTCTATAATTTCTACTCTATTTGCATTATGCTTTATCAGATAAGCATACTCATATCTGCCTTGTTACACTATACAGTTGTGGGTGTATGCCTACTTTTTGAGGCTTGCCCCAGTGCCAGATGTGGAGACGCCCCCCCATGGTTCCATTTTCCTACCGCTTCAATGTGAGGTGCGAGTGGAGGCCACAGGAGTCCTTCCTATTCTTCAGCCGATACTTTGACACCATCACTGCCGCAAAGGTATTTCAAACTTTACAGTTCATTTAAACTTCGCTTTACATTATACTTTCAACAGTAGATAACAAACTGTATATCATTTGCAGATCACCTGGCAACCTGGCGATGTTGCTGATGTAGTGAAGATGGATAAATGGGTGCCCGGAGACCGGCTGGTTCAGATTCTTTGGAGGGCTCGATCTGTCGGGCATGGTTTTTCGAGGCGCTTCTTGCGGCGGACTTTGGGCTTGCGAGCGGATAGTTCAGCGCTTCCTCCTACCCACGTGAGGCATACCGAGAGGTACACCTCAAAGGAGATGGTGGACTACACGATTGGTGGGACTTTGAGCCCTTTAGGGATGAGGATGACTATCTTAGAGTTCATCGAGCCTATCGATCTGACCTTTAACGGTGCTCGCCGAGTGAAAGAGAGGCTGTGTGGCGATGGCGAGGAGCGGAAGCATCGAGGTACCTACGGCCCGTGGGAGTGGGTCCGGAGAGAATAGGGAGCTGGATGGCGGCCGCCCAACGATGACATCGAGAAACGGGGTTGGGAGGCGTGCAGATACCCATCGCTCCTCCTCCGGCTGATCATGAGCTTATCGGAGTCTACGGCTCGACCTCGGTATGTACTACTATACCTTGTATTCTGTACAGTCATTTCAATTCATTTGATATTCCACAGAGTACTAATGACTTCAACACTTTTGCAAGCTTTAAATCAGTACACTCGCCCGATCCCTAAGTTGCCGCCTCCGTGATGGGGATCTTTGCGTGAGCATCGACACATTAACCATCTCGGCATCCGGTAAGTTCTTTCAGCGATCTCTTAAACTTTGCATGATTTGTTCCATCTTGATCGATGTACCACATTACCCGTCTGACACTTGATACACAACACTCACGGCATTGATACCTGTAACTTCGGATCGCTCACGGCATTGCTCATAGTATTCATACTTTACTGCTCACAACATTCATACATTCGCTCACACCGTATCCGTATTCATACCTGCTGCGTAGTGTAACTGTTACATTTGCCATTTGTTCCTTTCAGGCCCCATTCCAGATTCCGGCCCGGGGAGGTGCTCCAGTTGGACCATCCGTACTGCCGAGGAGGAGGTTAAGTGGTGACTATCCTGGCCGAGGTGAACACGAGCGCCCGTCTTTGAGCGATTCGCGAGAGCCCTCGATGATTACGATGAGGCGGCGTTGTCCCAAAGTGAGCCGGAGATGGAGATTCTCGACTACTTGAGGTGGTGGTGATCCTGGACCCTTATCCAGGAAGAGGACCAAGACAGATTTCCATGCTCAAGATGACTGATATTGATCCAGACTTTTGCTATTTTTCTTCTTTTTGTTTTGTTCAGACATTTTGTTGCTTTTCTTTTCTTTTTTTCTTTATTTACCTTTTTTGCTAGTATTTTGAGCACATTGTCTTTGCTTTCGAGCAGTTTTACTTTTTGAAACTATGTACTTTGGCAAGTGACATATGATGAAATGAAACACTATTTTTGTTCAAAAAGTGTTACAGTTATACATTCTATACATCACATCGCATTACATAACAATGTAAATGAGATTGAACTTTTTGTTTTGAAAACCAAACTCTCGAATTGCAATTAATTAGGTAGTGAACCAACTAACGACAAAACAACTCGATAAACAAAACAAAGACCTCAACAAGCTAACCAAGTGTAAATACAACTCGATAAGCAAGACAAAAACTTAAAGAATCTGAATACAACTCGATAAACAAATGTACAACAACTCGATAAGCAAATAGGCGTGACTTCGCACAATCAACACCGGAAGGCATTGGAAGTGGAACCAATCACAAGTTTTCAGCACGTTCAACACATAGACTGCTCATAGTACAAGAGAAAAGGCCATCAGCCAAAGGGAGAGGCCATCGGTCACAATAAATGGCTATCGGCCAACATTTTTAGCCGATCGGCCAAAGAGGATGGTCGGTCGGCACTATTTTTGGCTGATCGGCCAAAAATGACAAGCACCTCCAGAATGTTGACACCTGTCTTCCACTCAACTCCTTATCTTCTACAAAAGCCTCGGCCGTAATTTTCCTCATTTATTTCGGTTGCACCAAATGGAAGAGTTTCTTGTCCAAAATCTCACAAATTGGATTGCCAACTTGGATGGCTCGGAAAAAATTGAATTTCCGGCTTATAAATGCACTATTCACTTTTGCACCCATTGTGTTCCGTTCCTCTATGCGCGACAAGGTTTTGGAATCGGTTGACACCGTCTTTAGCTTTGGCGGACAAGAGGTTTGTTCTATTTTGAGGATTTCAAGGTTTAATGGAATCGATCGTGATGTAGAAATCTTGCCTCAACTCGGTTCGCCCGTCCAAGCCTTAGGGACGAATGCGACCTTACTTTGCATGGCCTTTCGGTCATTGATTCTAACGGAGGCTGGACATTCCGAGCTTGGTTTGTCGGTTTTCGATGTGATCGCGGCGACCATCATTGGCGGGGTTATCGGCGACCACTTTGCTTATGCATCTTTGTCTCACTTTTGCTTGCCGGTGAGGATTTAGCACTCATTTGATCGAGGTCGTTGAGGGCTTGAAAGAGGGTAAGTTGTATCGCCATGACGCGCTAGCGAATTGTTGATGGGGTTGGACGCTTTTCATCGCCGGGAGACGGCTGGGTTTGCGGGAAGTCCACTACTATTGCAGGTAATGTTTCCCACCCCATCTCACATATGTATTGCTCACATCACTCGGCCCTCAGGCTCGGTTTTTCTCTCAAAACCCTTTTGCTTACTTTTTCTCTCAATATACACCTCTCTATTCTTTAATCTCTCATTTTTTATCCCTCCCCAGGTGTGGTTGATGGACAAATTGAGAGTGGTGGACTCGTGTTCGGCATATTCAGCTCGCAGCTATTCCTTCCGACGACGTCTAGTCGATGCTCCGGATGAGGAATGATGGTACAACTGGATGTGCAGTTTGTCTGCGGACTATGTTGCTTAGCGCTTGGCTTAACTTGCGGCAATGAGTTCTGATGACCCGTTAGCGGGATCGGTTGATTGGCTTGACACACTGCGTGTTCTATTTTCCATTCTAATTCCGATGCCAGTTTGGACATGATCAGACTTGCCCAGAGGAGGGGATTGAGTACCCTGCTACATTTAGGTCGAGGCTTCAGCTAGCTCGGTATGCATAACATGGAGGGGCGAGAGCTTCGGCTCCTGCTTCTACTTTTTATTTGACCACTCGATGAGTGCATAGATTGGCTCAATGAAGAGGCACGGGTAGGGCCTAGCTTGTCATCGAGGCTTGACCAACTCACGAGAGGGCGAGGACACTGACTATGCCGATTTATTTGCTTTAATTAGAACTTTCAAGTTTTCTTTATGAATGTAATGAAAAGCAACTTCAATTTTGTACTCAAGAGCAAGAGAACTTTGTATTGAAATCATGAAATTAAAGGTTATGGGTACTGAAAATTTTCCGTTTGGAACAAAAAAGGTCTAAATTGTAAAAAGATTAATTTGAGCAAAATCAAATTTTATTATAACTTTTCAAAACCATTTTCGATATGGGTAAGAAGACACTTTGAGATCATCCTTTGAGGTGCACAACCGGAATCTAGCTCGGAAAGTTGCCCTAGTCTGATAGCTTGCAGGAGATCACAACCGAGCTCTTGAATGCTGAATAGACAAGGATGACCAAACATGATCACATGGACAACGTTGATCGGGGAAGTGTTTATGGCTGGACTTCAAGATGAAGTTGCCTACGTATCCCAAAGATGAGAATCAAGCCTTACGTAGTTCGGCTCGGGTTCACTCGTGTATTAATCCTCACCTTTTACGCTCTAACTTTTGCTAAGGCCGCCTTTTGCGGGTTTTCAACCTTGTGAGCTCAGTTTTTATAATTTCAAATTTTATGTGCTCTAACTTTTGCCTAGGTTGCCCTTTCGGGTTTTCGCCTACTTGAGCCTCTCAGGGAAAATATTTCTTCAACTTGTCCATGTTGATCGGTTGGGAGAACTCTAGGCCATCTAGATCCATCAGAACGACAGCTCCACCAGACAAGATAGACTTGATGATATAAGGACCAGTCCAATTAGGTCTGAACTTGCCCCTAAGGTTGTGGATGGGAGCTCGGTTGTCTTTGAGCACTAAATCTCCTTCTTTCAAATCCTGGACTTAACTTTCTTGTTGAAAGCCCTGGCAATTCTGCGTTGGTAACCCTGAACATGGTACAGTGCTTTCAGCCTTCGCTCATCAAACAGCATGAGTTCTTTGAACTAGCTCTGCTGCCAATCTGCCTCAGCTATCTGACACTTAGCCAGTACTCGCAAAGATGGAACTTCAACTTTGATGGGTAGAACTGCCTCCATCCCATAAACCAATGAATACGGAGTCGCCCCAGTAGAAGTTCTAATTGATGTCCGGTAGCCCTACAAAGTAAATGACAACTTATCTGGCCAATCCCGGTAGGTTTCCACCATCTTCTGCAAAATGTGTTTGACGTTCTTGTTGGCGGCCTCAATTGCTCCGTTGGTCTGCGGTCGATATATGGATGACTTAAGAAAAGCCACGTTGTATTTGTCCAACAAGTCGATTACTTCTTTCTTGAAGTGGGAACCATTATCTGAAATGATCTCGTTCGGGACCCCATAGTGACAGATGATGTTGTTCCTGATGAACTTTGCAACATGCGAAGCCTTCAATATCGTATAAGATTGGGCCTCAACCCACTTTGTGAAGTAGCCTATCGCGACCAGAATGAACTCATGTCCATTGGACCCCTTCGGAGTAACAGCCTCGATCACATCAATCCCCCAGACTGAAAATGGCCATGGCAAAGTCATGTTGTATAGCTTCGACGGTGGAATATTCATGCGGTTTGCATGGATCTGACATTCGTGGCATCGCCGGACAAAGCCAATACAATCCTCCTCCATGGTGGACTAATAGTAACCCTGTCTAAGGATTTTCCGGGCTAGCATCACCCCGTTCATGTGCGTTCCGCACTCTCCTTCATGGATGGCCTCCATCAGGCGCTTCGATTCTTCTGTATCAACACACAGCTTATGCATTCCGAGATGACCTCTCTTGTATAGTTTACCCCCGCAGATGATGAACTGAGCAGCCATTCTTCTAATTTCCCTCTTATCTTTGGCATTTGCCCCTGATGGATACGCCTCTTTCTCCAAGAAGTTCCAGACATCGTAATTCCAGGGGTTCTCATCTTGAACCTCATCTATGGTAGCAATCAATTTGTAGGCCGGTACAAACTTCTGGTCAATGATGATCGGACGCATCCAGACTCCAAAAGGGATGTCTATCATAGAAGATAGCGTTGCTAGTGAATCTGCAAACCTGTTGTTCTCTCTTAACAGATGAGCGAAGTTCAGCTTCTCAAACCGAGGAATCAACAAGTCCAAGGTCTGGTGGTATATTCTTATCTTTTCTTCTTTCACTTTCCAATCTCCTTTAGCTTGAGATACAACAAAGTTCGAGTCCCTAATGACGTCCAACCGTTTTGCCCCTAGTTCTAGGGCAGCTTCTAAACTGGCAATGCATGCCTCATACTCTGCTTTGTTATTGGATACTTTGAACCGGAGTTTGAATGCTAGAGGGATACGGGAATTGTCATGTGCTATTAGCAACACCCCTATCCCATACCCGTATTGGTTTGACGCTCCGTCAAAGTACATCGTCCAAAACTCGTCTTTGACATGCAAAATGGCCTCGTCTAGGAATAGGTACTCAACTGCTTCATCCCCTTCCACAGGGTGATCGGCTAGGAACTCCGCTACCGCTCTCCCGTTTACTGACTTGTGTGTTACATACTTTAGATCGAATTTGGAAAGCAGAAACAACCAATGGGCTAGCTTACCCGTAAGTGCTGATTTCTTGAAGAGATATTTGATGGGATCTAATCTCGAAACCAGTATATAGAGTGAGCTAACAAGTAGTGCCGCAGCTTCCTGGTAGCCCATACCAAGGTCAAACAAGCCTTCTCCAGCGGAGTGTAACGGGTCTCATCACCCAGCATCTTCTTGCTCAGGTAGTAGATAGCTCTTTCCACTTTTTCCTCAGACTCTTGTGCAAGCATACAGCCCATTGTAGTTTCGATCAGCAGATACAAAATCAATGGTTTCCCGCTCGGTGGTGACAACACGGGTGGGTTCTGTAAGTATTGCTTAACTGTTCAAAAGCGACTTGGCATCGGCCGTCCCATTGGAACCGTTCCTTTCTTGAGAGACCAAAGAGTAGTTCACAAGTCTAGGTAAATTTTTAAAAACCGTCTTATGAATTGCACTTTACCCAAAGCCTCGCACCTCCTTTTTAGTCATTGGTAGTGGCATTTCTAAGATGGCCTTGATTTTGGAAGGTCAACTTCAATACCTCTCTGTGTAATCAAGAACTGACATTTTCCTATTTGTAACACCAAGCGTACATTTCGAGGATTTAGCATAATCGAAATTCTCGATCCTTTGGAAGAACTTTTGCAAGGTGGTGTAGTGGCCCTCTCTTTCTTTGGACTTAACAATCATGTCGTCCATGTACACCTCAACCTCTTTGTGGATCATGTCGTGCAATATTGTGGTCATGACCGATTGATATATAGCTCTAGCATTCTTATTAAGCGGCATCACCCTATAACAATAGGTCCCCACGGGGTGGTAAGCGATCTTCTCCGGTCTTGAGTGCCATTACAATCGGTTGTAGCTTGAAAAGCTATCCATAAATGAGAGCAATGCATGCCTGCTTTGTGAAGTCCACTAATTGTCGATATGTGGCGAGGAAAGCCGTCCTTGGTGGCTTTGTTCAAATCTCTGAAATCCACACATACCCAAATTCTACTGTCCTTCTTTGGCACTGGAACTATGTTGGCCAACTAAGTTGGGTATTCAGATACCAGCAGGAACCCTGCGTCAATTTGTTTGGTGACCTCTTCTTTGATCTTGAGAGCCCAATCTGGGCGGATCCTTTTGAGCTTCTGCTTAACAGGTCGGGCCTCTAGGTCAAGAGGGATCTGGTGCTGTACAATCTCAGGGTCGATTCCAAGCATGTCTTCGTAGGACCACGCGAAAACATCTTTGAAATCTTTTAATAAAGTGACTAAGCGCTCGCGCTCCTTCAAAGATAACGTGGACTCGATCTGGACCAACCGCGGGTCCTTCTCAGTACCAATGTTAATTTGGGTGATTTCATCAACCAGCAGTTTTACAAACCTCTCCTACTCTTGTTTTAGCAAATGTTTCAAAACCGGAGGAATTTTTTTCTCGTCGTTTTCATTGAAGTTTTGAAAGTCTGAATTAATGCAATAAATCAAAGTGCAGAAAAATGTCGAAAACCACAGCCACTTCATTCTCATTAAGCACTTCATCCAGTCCATCCGATTCTTCTGTTACAACAGACTCAAAAGAGAAAGAAAAAGACGACCTAGACAGGACTGTGGCATCCGGGTTGTCACCCCGAAATCTTGGACTCGGACTTCAGACGATTGGAACTGATTCGACTCTCTGACTTCGGTGGAATTAGATTTGGCTCACTACGACACTGGTGCTCTCAATAAGAATCCTCCTCGTCTTGCCAAAGCGAGGAGGGTGCAATGGATGCGTCCAAAATGTTTGAAGGTGGGCTCGCAGCCATTTTATTTCCAATCATAAACACTGAGAGATCATCCCTGTGGACGCGCCTTCGGGCCTCCGTGCTCTTTCACAGTTCGAACTCGTTTTGTGTCACGGTTCTTAATCTGATCTCACAATGTACAATGTGAGATTGATAAATCACTAAAGAGTCCAAATCTGGCAAATCGTTTTGGAAAACAAATTTTTGTAAAGAAGTGCCAAACATAGGCGCTTTGCGGAATCTGAGTCGCCACCTAAATATTTTTTATAGGGCAATTTAGGAAACCCTGACTTGTTGCCTAACGCCACGTGTCCGTCATCACAAAAGTTGCCTCGGCTTGGGAACTTAGTGCGATTGAGGGAATGTCGACTATGAGTACCCCTAATCGCCCGATCAAAGATCGGCCTCTACTAACCATGATATCTAGTTTTGAAAACATTATGCATTCTTATTCCGGTTAATTAGCTAATCTTACTATGTGATGCGCGCAACACAAAAGTATAGACTAGATCGCCTAATTTGGAACAAAGCATTGCATATCCGCTCGTTTGAAAGACAGTTTGAAATTTGCTACTCGCAAGTAGGCTAAAACATGGATTTCAACAAGTTGTTCCAACTTAAGCAATCTAACCTCCACCCACAGGCATTCAGGCAGTAAATCAACTAAGCAGTTAGCCTCATGGCAAGCATGCTTTCATGTTAACATTCACACTCATGTGAGATGCTAAAGCATAAACACTCACCTAGTATTCCAAGCTAAAACAAGGAACATGTTAGTAATCAAATGTATGATCCAAGTCCATGTTAAGGTGGCTAATGCGCATAAAAAATCTTGACTAGAATAGGCTCGGCTAATCTATGGATGGCATGTGAAATGCAGCAGATGACATGTATTTAAGTTAGATTTGAAATGCTATGCAATTAGTATGATGTGCCGAGCCCGGTGCATGCAATACAAATGAATGGATGCAAACATGCTATCATAAGTATGCTAATCAAAACATATCCTAATACTAACCATCAAAAGTAGGTAAGTAAAAGGGAGAAAGAAGTGGGGGTTGGAAGACATGTATCACACACATGCACACTTATTACACAATTCGTCCTCTCTCGGAGGGACCAAAAGAATAATACAAATTTAACTAACTAACAAGCCAATTAAATAGTTACAGACCACTTAACTAGTTAAGCAAATTAACTAAGCTAATAAAGCGGTAAAACAGCCTCGGGAAGAGGGTCTAATGCAGGCGTGCCCGGCTTCGCTCAGAAATCCACTACCATGCACAAGCTGCCTCTGTTTGCATTGTTTTATGCCTCTGAAGACTACACAAGTCCCAAAGTTACTTCTGAAATACTCCCTGAGGGTTGTGGGAGACCACCGGCCAAGAGGAATGGCACCGGCCATGGAAAAGCGGTCATCGACCATCTATGATGCTCTCGGCCATCCATTGTTGGTCGATCGGCACTGAGAATGGTCGGTTGACCATCTCTTCCTGCAGAACCCTGTTTTGAAAGCAGCAGAGGGCAGATAAAGCATGGCAATGCATTTTCAAGCAAATGTTTGCACAACCACCCTCTCTATCATGTTTAAGACTCAAGGGAGTATGGTACTCGACCCTCGGGCCACCAATCGCACATTTCGATGCATGATGGCCCAAGAAGTCAAGTTGTGCATCTTGATATCAAATGAGATGCACACCAAACAAACAAAAGGCCTCCAACCTCTATCATAATCAATTCAAGAGGCAAGAGATGCATGCTTAATGCTATGCAACCTAGGCATGCACCATGAGCATGTGAACAAGTATGCAAGCTAACAAGCATGCAAAGTGTAATTTAACCATGCAAGCATGCAAGATGCAACATGGACAACATGTTAAGTAACTAAAAGAGAGAATGCATGCCAAATGCATTACAACCTAAGCATGCAACAACATGTCATGGATTAAGTACACAACGAGGCACAATTGAACTAGCATGCTACAACATGTAAATCACCAAATATGCAACAAGTATGTGACAACATACAAGGCAAGCATGCAACAACATGCGAGGATGGACTTAAACCAATTTGGGCAGCTCTCAAATAGGCCCAAAACAGTGGCCAATATGCTAAGCATGTGATGGCAAATGTATATACAAACATGCATGCAAACATGGTCCAAAACTTTAAGCACAAAAGAGGGACTTTTAAGCACACTTAAAAGGAGGCAAACATGGACAAATGGCAAGCATTGTAAGCTCTGAAATCATGTTAGAAAAAGTGCCAAACCAATTAAACAAATCAAGCAAAGCATGTAACGAAGCCCAAAACTCAAGGCTAGCCAAGGGGCTCAAGCTATGACCATACAAACCAAGCCTCAAAGGGACTCAAAACGGTCCCAAGGCAGACCAAAACAAGGTCAAAGACACACTTAGATGGCATCTAAATGTCCTACACATGATGGCATACACAAGGGTCCAAACATGGAGCATAAGATATCAACCTTTTAAAGCACTAAAGGAGCATGAAATGCAAGCATATAAGCATGCCATACGGACTGAAATGACATAACTAATGGTGCCAAACCACTGAAATGACGCAAATAAAGCATGCTAGAGAATCCAATAGTCAAAGCTTACAAGGGAGATTGCATGGTAGCTATACAAAGCAAGTCATGGGTGACCCAAATAACCAAAATCAGACCTTAAGCACACCAAAACATGCATAAAAGCTTCACAAAGCTAAGCCAAAATCATGCTAGAAAGTCATGGCACATCATGATGCATGTTAAGGCAATTTCATGGTATTACAAGACAAGTATGCAAAGCATGCATGGTGTGTCTAAACCAACTTAAAACAATGCTATAACATGGCAAAATAACCACAAATACCAACTAAGACATGGCCAACATGGACTTAATCAAGGTGCTCACACATGAGGCTAAAATGACAAGTTTTGAAGACAACAAGGAGAGTGGATGGCCCTCTCCTTCTTAGGACCTCAAAACACCATCCCCACCACTGAAATCCCTATGGATTTTAATGGTGAGGAGGCCAAACAAGGCCTAAGAGGGGGTAAACAACCCCAAACCTCAAAACAATCTTAAGCAAAGTTCAAAAGCAAGTAAAATTAGAACTTTTACTGGTTATACACTAAGCTTAAAAACATATGCAAGATAGGTCAAAACCTTGTGCAAAAATGGGAAATAAAGGGGTAAAGTTCTTACCCTTGAAGACCTTCTTCAAAAGGAGAGCTCCAGCAGCTTCCTTAGGTCAAAACCAGCCCAAGAACTCCAAGAACAACCCTTTGGCACCTCAGCAACCAAGGTATGGTGTAACACTAGGTGCCTTAGTGCAAAACTAAGAACAAACACACCTTATACACACACAAATCAAAAGGAGAGGGAGATATAGAGATAGGATAGATACAAGACTCCTAACCCTAAAACCCGACCTCTAGAACTTCTTGGAACCCTTGAGGAGGGAGGAGAAGCCCTTCCTTTATAGGAATTCCAATCTTGCAAAGCTTATAAAACAAGCTAAGCAAGAGGGAAATCCCTCCATACACGTGTATAAAGGGGGTGCATTGCGGATGCCAGCTATCAAAGCTGGCATAAAATATCTGCCAAAAGCAGATGAACAGTGGTCGGCTAGCCAAAAATGACAAATTGACCAAAACAATGGTCGGCAGACCATAAAGAGTGTCGACCGGCCATCACCAATGGCCGGTAGCAACAAAACAGGGTCGGTGGCCTCAAGCCATGGCCAGTGAGGTGTGGGCATGGCCAACAAGCCTTTCTCTGCCCTCAGAAGCAAAACAACAAGTGTTTGGTACAAAACCAAACACAAAACAAGCAAGTCGAGAGATCCTAAGGCAAGGCGCGTAGCCGAGACCTCTGAGAACTCAAAACGAACACGAACATGGATGATCACCGAGTGTTCAAACGGTGACGTCCAAGTCTTGAGGATGGTCAAAAATGAGGTGTCTACAATCTCCCAAGCACTCATGTACGATCGGAGGATCTGATAGTAGACAGGCCAGTGCTACCCTCATTTCAAACTCGGTGCTCGTGGAATCCATTTTCTTACCGTTTAACCTTAGGCGATGGGTGCATGCGCTCCTCGGCAACATCATCCCCAGATAACTACAAGTCGAAGAAGATCTCAAATCCCGGCATGCACCTTTTCTCTGCGTTCAACCATGGCTCTGGAAAGCCACAGAATGGAAAGTCTTAACCCCCCCCGAACGAAGCGTCTGTTCAAGGTGCCCTGAATAGGCCAATGCATCAAATCAAAATGCCTCCCGGTCTGCTTGGCTCTGGCTCTCCCAGCCATTTCTTTATCTTTTCTCACCCAGTCCTCTTTGGTAGGCAAGTAGCCTAACCTAAAGGTATGCAGGTTATGCGGTATTTCGGCCGATAGTGCAATGCCTTTCCGGCCACTTTTCCCTAGCCCCATCCCAGGGACGTGCTGAAGCTTGTTCATGAGGTATACTGACTGTGCACTGACATACAACCCTTCATCAGCAGCCAAAATGCTCTGTACGACACAGGCCTCGGCTAGGCTAAATCCTGATAGAAACACATCCTCCGCGCCATGCTAGATTTCCAAAACCAGTGTAGACACCTCTAGCGGTGGATGAATTGACGAATTCTCGAAAACTATAGCCACCCCTTTCCCGTGGGGGTATTTCAACATTTGATGCAGAGTAGAAGAGACTGCCTTCACTTGGTGCAGCCACGACCGCCCTAGGAGTAGATTAAAGGTTGCGGGAACGTCCAAAACATGAAAGTCAATCTCGTGTTGTCCTGGACCAACATTAGTGTGAATCTTCACAGTCCCCATCACTTCTCTGCTAGTATTGTCATATGCTCGTATCACCTGGGCAGTTGGCACAAAGTCCGCGGGCTTCAACCCGATTGCATATGCTGTCCTTGATGGGCACACGTTAATGGCGGATCCTGTGTCGACAAGAACCACTGGTACCCACTTGTCTCTGCATTCCACAGAGATGTAGAGGGGTTTGTTATGATTTGCACCCTCAAGCGGTAGTTCTTTGTCAGAAAATGTCAACGTCGGGGAAGCTCCTCCTAGAAAGACCCTTAGGCGCTTTCGGGACTAGGCCGTCAGAGTGGTATCTATTGAAAGTTTGGCCTTGTCCATTGTAGAGAGGACAGCCTGTCTATGTACTCTCAAAAGCCATAGCCATCCCAGAGATGGAGATGTCATTTGTATTTTTTTAGTCATTTGTTTAAGCCTGACCTCTGTTAGAGTAGATTTTCTTTCTGTTTTTTCGTCTCCTTGTCATTTCCGAATGCCTCTGGTTGATCTAAGTGCGGGGGCTTGAAATAATGCCCACTCCTAGTCATGTGGTCAACTTCACCAATGTACCAGGTATCATCCGGGTGGTTATTCCCCCAGCCCTCATCTGTGTGAGCAAGATATAGATCATTATCTTCCCACCACATGCCATCGGCAGCCGACAGACACTTGTCTGGCTCCGTTACAACTATTCCTGTGCCCACAGTACCTTCCATTCTTGTGCTCGCAGCACGTTCCGTCCCCACAGGGGCTTTGGCTTTTCTAGTCCTCTCAGAATCTTCGATCCTTTCCCGCTCAAACTGCTTCAGTATAGCCTGTTGTTCAGTTTCTTCTATTCCCAAACTGCCCATATCTTGAGCAAAATTCTTAACACCGATGCTCTCCGGCGATGTACTCTGATCTTTGGCCCTTTCGGCCACTGTTGATGACTCCGTCCCTGATGGACCCTGTTCTAACTGAGGTTGTTCAACAATATTCGGCTGGTCGTCAAGTCACCCAGTAGATTTTGCTGACCTAACTAGACCAAACCAGTTGACAGTCACGTCTCCTGAGTCTTACTCTTCAAAGAACTACAGATTTGCAATGTTTTCTTCTAGATCCGCTAGGTCATCTAGCCTCTGATTAGGTCCATCCTCTCGTACTACACAAATCTTTGCCCTCACTGGTAATTCCACATCCGGCCTAGCCTAGCCTGCTTATATAATGTAACCGCTCGGGTCGTACATGAAACTTTCAGACCCCTCAGGCTCTGTATAATCATTCTGATCTGCACCCGCAGTTGACCCACTTCTATGTTCGATAGCCGCCACCGTCTCAGGTTGGGTTTGGGAGATGTCCAATACGCATAAGTCAATGCTGTCGGGAATGAACACCTCTGGCTTGGGTAGGTGAGAAGGGGTGATATATATACTAGGGTCGTATGACACAACCCCAGTTTGGATTAGATTGATGCGTTTGGGAGGTGGAGCTTGGTTATGTGGTGGGAGGGGGTTAGTTGTGACATTCAGTTCCTCCGAAGGCACTATCACCCTGTTGTTAATGAGATCATGAATCTCATGACGCAATAGAAAGCACTGGTCGGTATCATGACCGTGCTGCTGGTGAAAGGCACAGTACTTGGCCGGGTTATGGGAAGTAGGGAGTTTATCTAGTAGTGGTCGTGGCTCTAGGGGCTTCAAGTGCCCTTTCTTGATCAAAACCCCCAGAGCTTTAGACAGCGGCATATATAGTGGAGTGAAGGTTCTTTGGCCTTGCGGTGAATACTTGGTTGTTTGTGAGCTACTTTCAGACGCACCGGTGAATAGCGTAGCTGCAAGGGTTCTTGGGGTGGTGGTGGTGACCATTCCCACATCTGAAGATTTGCCAGCTGCAGCACTGCTTGTGCCTGCATTTGTACTGCGGTTGAATGCCCTCTTGGGCTGCTCTCTATCCTGGTCAATCAGACCCTGTTTCATAGCATCCTCAATCTGCACCCCTATCTCATATAGGTCTGCAAAGGTGGGGAGGGGGAGAACGATCATCTTTTGCATAAGCTTTGGCTGGAGGTTGCACACAACCATCCGAATCTGATCTTTGTCAATGGGCCTGATGGTCATCATCGAGGCTTTGGCCCTCCACCGAGTCACAAAATCGGAGAAACTCTCCTTAGGCTCCTGCCTAGTTGTCTCGAGATCGTGGGTTATAATCTCAATTTGTGAATTGTAGGAGTATTGAGATATGAAGGCCTCGACCATCTCCTTCCAACTTCTCTTGACGGATTCTTCTAGTTTGGCGTACCAAATGGTCGCTACACCCGATAGGGTCCGGCTAAATAAGGAAAGCTTCTGCAATCTGGAGAGGCCCATCGGTCTCAGTATGCCTGAAAAGAGCTGCAAATGCACCATAGGATCTCCAGACCCATCGAAACGATCTATGTGCAACATTTTAAACCGGTCTGGCAGCGTCACGGCCGAGTCGGTATACCCATCCTCAATATCTGGAATGGACTTCACACCCTGAGACTTCTTGAACAGCTTTTCAAGCTTGCTCACTTTTAACGCTGTGGGATCCACCTCGAACTCAAAGGGAGAATTCGGTAGGTTGGTCTGTGCTTTGGATAGTTAGGGTAGGATCGGGGACGGAGCCGGCCCGATTGGAATGTCCGTATCATCCTAGACGTTAGCTGTCTCCTCGAGTGTTGGAACTCTTGGTGGGGGAGGAACTTGGTGTGAAGTAGATGCTCAAGTTTGCTGCTGTAACCTAGTGATTAACTCTGCCTGTTGGGCCATGACCTTAGCCTGTTGCTTGTCAAATTCTGCTTGACGGGTAGAGTCCTGCTGCATGGTTCTCATACTTTCCTGGAGCTGACGTATCATCTCCTCCAAGCTTGCTATATTGTGCTGATCTAACTGAATAACTGGTATATCTGTCCCTGCAATAGAAACTGAGACCTCAGCTGTTGTTTCTTGATGGGGTAAACCAGCGATCTAGAGACATTGTACTAATACATCTGCCTTTTGACCTCCGTCTGGTAACCGAGGGTAAAGAAAGGAACACTGCTTGTCCGTCTATCAGATCCCTAGATCGATTAAGTCTACGACCTCTGACCCAGAGTGCTCGGAGGATATCTACCTGGTCAGATGCAATGGTGCTAAACTACCTTGCAAAAAGATAAATGAAGCATAATAAGGAAATAAAATGACCAGAAAAATGGACAGCATAACAGCTTAAATAAAGACCACACGGTTGGCATACACCTATGAATAGTGTTCTCAACTCTCGATCCTTGTTCTAAAAATCAACGCCCGAATCGACTGATACCCGCAGATATAACTGATTCTCAAAATACTGATGCCCGCAGGCTTGATACTCAGACTTGCAAACTAATACGTGCATTCCCTGTAGAGACACACTCTAAAAGCAGATAGCAAGTAAATGAGAGCCAAAACACCTCTATGTTGGGGTAGGGTTTCCCTATCGTATTTTGTCAGGAGCTAGGGTTTCACTACGCACGCAGCGGTTTCAAACAACCTACAATCGGGTAAGAAACCTGCGCTAGTTTGGAATAGTCACTATGGATTCCGAATATGCACTAGGTTGAATGGTCAAAAAGGGTGCCCCGGTGAAAACCGAGGTTTGTGTTCCCGTTGTGGCAGAGCCCGCAACCGGTCAGCCTTATGGCATGCTTCTCAAAGTGAGCCTCCAGCAAACTGTTCAGGAATAACATACGGCAAACACGGTGTCCTAGGCGCACCAATGCAAATGCAAATGCAAAGAAACACATAAGTGTAATCAAAACAAGATATCATGAGTTCGAGTCAAGTTCTCTAACTCCCCAGCAGAGTTGCCAGAAACTGTGGACGCGCCCCGAGGGCCTTGCTTACCACAGTTTGGACTCAAATGTCACGGTTCTGAATCTAATCCCTCAAAGTGCAATGCGAGACTGATAAATCACCACAGAGTCCAAATCCGACAAATCATTTTGAAAACTGATTTTTAAGAAAGAAGTGCCAAACATGGACTGCTTTGCCAGATACAAAGTCGCCACCTAAATATTTATTTTGGGAAAATTTAGGAAACCCTGACTCGTTGCCTAAGGCCACGTGTCCATCATCACCAAAGTTACCTCGGCTCGGGAACTTGGGTACGATTCGGGAAGGTCATCTATGAGCACCCTCGCTCCCCCGATCAAAGATCGACCTGTACTAAACATGATATCTTGTTTTTGAAAACATATGTGTTCTTATTTTAGTTAATTAGCTAGAATTACTATGTGATGTGCACAACACACAAGTATAGACTAGATCGCCTAATTTGGAACAAAGCATCGCATATCCGTTCGTTTGGAAATGGTTTGAAGTTTCCTACTCGCAAGTAGGCTAAAATACAGATTTCAATGAATTGTTTCAATTCAAGTAATCCAACCTTCACCCACAGGCATTCAGGCAGTTGTATCACATAAGCACTTAGCCTAATGGCAAGCATGCTGTCATGTTAACACTCACATACATGCAAGATGCTAAAGCATAAACACTCACAGTGTACTCCGAGTCAAAACAAGAAACTAGTTAGAAATCATGCATGATCCTAGTTCATGTTAAAATGGCTAATGCATCGCATGCAAAGTGCAACTAGAATAGGCTCAGCTAATCTAAAATGACATATGAGATGCGACAATTCGATACATGTATTCAAATTGGAATTAAAATTCAATGTAGTTAGTATGATGCGCCGAGCACGATGTATGCAATCTGAGATGAATGGTGCAAACATGCATAGCATAAAGATGTGTCACGACCCAAACCCGCTCCTATGGGTTTAGCATCAGAATGACCAAGAATCCGTGATTACCGAAGGCACGCTAACGAATACAGAGTACAAGGGCTGGCGAAAGCCAAAACAGTAATAAAAAATGTCCAATGAGCTGTGACAATCTGTATGCAAAAAGACTTTTCATATATATTCACATTCAGAACTAAAGCAGTATGTACATACATCATTTACAGGCATTCTAGTTAGGGACCAAATCCCTACCATAACAGTACAATACCAGTCTATACCATATTATAAAACAGAGACAGAAGGGTGAACTGAGACACCCCAAAAAGCCTAAGCTTGAACACACTTGGAACCTCGCGGTGAGGCACGTTGGTTGGCTTGACAAAAAGGGAGTTTCACTCAACGCTCCTAGCTCCGATCCGGTGCCTGGACACCTACATATATATATATATTCAGTGAGCTAAAGCCCAGTGAATAACATATGCGTAAAAAGGTTAGGAATGAATGTCCTTTTAGTATTTAAAACAGTAATTTGTACAGTATATTAGTTATTCGATCATAGCAGTCATAAGTGGTACATCCAATAGCAAATAGTTCAGTAGGTCTTATCAGACCGAACAGTCAATTGATGGCCATCATATCGATGATAGTGGTTCCAAACATGGGAATCGGCGAGATCTCTGTGATGATGATCTGACAATAATAGTAAATTGCTATGGATGCCACGAATACAGTTCGCAAATAGGACAAGCATTCATTTAGTAAGAAATATCATTTTAGAAAGCAGTACTGTTGATCATGCAGAAACTATTCATGATTGAATATATCTTTACAACAATGTTACTCACAGAGCACTGGGCTACAGTTAGGCTAGAGCGTCCTCGGATGCCAACCCTACAGTTACAGAATGAACACACACTAAGTTATATACTTGGGAATCAATGATTTAGTCCCTATCTTGACTCGGTGTGGTTCTACATCATTGTCCTCCTTAAGATGCCTTAAACATGTCCTAGGAATGCCTAGGATGGAAAGAGGATGCAAAGATGTACTTTAAAACACTTTTCAAAATTTGCTGAAATAGGGGTCCACGCTCGAGCGGACATGTAGAACAAAGGAGCTCCGCTCGAGCGTGGATTGCCCCGCTCGAGCGGACTATAAAATCATGCAAAAGTACTGGATGCATGCAATTCACGCTCGATGGACGCTCGATCCCCGCTCGAGCGTGAGACACAAGTCCTCGCTCAAGCGTGCATTCCCTCGCTCGAGCGGACTGTAAACACATGCAAAGTACTAGATACACGCATTTCACGCTCGAGTGTTACTTTCCCCGCTTGAGCGGACTGCATGAACTCAGAGTGTACGCTCGAGCGTGAAGTCCTACGCTCGAGCGTGGGTCCAAATTTTGGAATTCCCAAATTGAACCTTCAAGCTCAAAATTCACTTTTAAAGCATTAAATTCGATCCTTTTGGGCTAATTTTCTGGAAAACACCTTAAAACCCATAATACAACATGTTTTAAAGATCAATTTGCAAAATCAAAGCCCAAATGTAGTTCAATTAAACACAATTTCAAGGAAAATTTCAAGAACATGATGAACATATGACATGCGTGTGTTCTAATGAGTTCAAAGCTTCTAATACATGCTCCAAAGAGCCAATTCTCTAAAAAACATGATGGATTCATGGAGTTCAACCAAAATGTAAACATGCATGTAGGAATACCCATGAAAACAACCTCAAAACTTCAATATAAGAACATGCATGCATGATTTAAGCTTCAATTCAACAATCTGAACCAATTCTAGACTTTAAAACTCTAAACTTCCATGAACCATGCAACACATGACTTAATTTAACAATCAAGAAGATGATTCTCCTACCTTATGCCTTGAATTCAAGATGTAGAAGTTCAAATATGCAATCCTCCTTTTAAAGCTTCTAATTCCAAGCAAGAATTCTAGATGAATTCAATGTCTCCAACTCCCTAGCTCTCTCTCACGTTTGGTCTTGGAGGGAATGAAGAATGATGCAAGACTAAGCTTCAAACAACATTTGGTGAAGTGGCCCACTAGATGGCAAAAAATTAATAAACATAACTAATGTAGTTCAACATTATTTAATCTAATAGAATCATATAAATTCTAATTAACATGAAACACTAATCAATTTCAGATTCGGCCGCCAATAATGCCTTTAATTTGCAATTTAAAACATAAAACATGAACAGATCAATTAATAGTCAAACAGATAGAAATGTGTTTAACTAATACACTTCAATCAATCAGTCAGAATCTCAGTCAATCAGTCACTTAACATGCTTAATCATAGATTAGCACTAATCAGTGGTATTATTAGTAAACAGTGGTGAGGGTTGTCACAGGATGCTAATTGAAATATATCCTAAAACTAACCATCGTAAGCGATTAGGTAAAAAGGAGAAAGATGTGGGGTTGGAAGACACGCATCGCACACACATACGCTTATTACAACAATTGGCCCTCTCGATGGAGGGTCCGAAAGAATAATACAAATCAACTAATTAACTAATTAACAAGCTAATTAATTAATTACACAACCAAATTAAAATAAATAACTATTTTACGTTATTAAAACACTGAAATGGCCTCGAGACGAGGGATGAATGCATGCTCGGACGGCTTCGCTCAGAAATCCATCGCCATGCTTCCTGTCGCCTCTGTTTGCACTGCTCTATACCTCTAAAAACTGAACAAGTCTCTGTGATGCTCCAGAACCAGTTCATAGACACTGTGAGAGATCATCAGCCAAATAGTATAGCCATCGGCCAAGGTAAAGGTTCCATCAACCAACAATAAGGCTCTCGGCCAACAATACTTAGCTGATCAGCACTGCAGATAGCCGATTGGCCATCTTTTCCTGCAGAATGTTCTTTTCTTTGTCGAGAGGACAAACAGAGCATGACAATACATTTACAAGACAATGTTTGCACGACCACCCTCCCTATCATGTCATGAACTCAAGGGAGTATAGTCCTCGACCCTCAGGCCACCAATCACGCATTTCAATGCATGATGGCCAAAGGAGCCAAGTGTGCAATTCAATATAGAATGAAATGCACAAAAACACATAAGGGGCCCCAACCTCTATCATGCTTGATCAAGAGGCAAAGGAATGCACACACAATGCAATGCAACCTAAGTGAGCAAGCAAGCATGCAAACAACTCAAGTATGATGCAAATCTAATGCAATATGAGCATGTTAACAACAATGCTATAATAGGCATACAACCTAAACAAGTAAACATGCAAGGCATGTAACAACACTACCAATGACAAACATGCAACAACATGTGAGGCAAACATGTGACAACATGTAAAGGGACAAGTATATTTAGACCAATGTAATACATGCATGATGAACTTAACAAAGTAGCATAATCATGCAAGCATTACAATGTAATAAGCATGCAACAACAATACCAATGATAAGCATGCAACAACATGCAATGGGACTAGCATGCAAACATGCAAAGCAACTTAACAAAAAGCATGCCAAATGCAATATAACTCAAGCATACGACAACATGCAATAGGCCAAGTATGCAACAACATGCAAGGCAAATATGTAACAACATGCGAAAATAGACTTAAACTAATATGGACAGCTCTCAAATAGGCCCAAATCAGTGGCCAAAATGCTAAGAAATGAGAGACAAAAGCATATACAAACATGCATGCTAATTGGCCTATCACCTAGGCATGAAGACACAACTCTTAAGCACACTTAAAAGAGTGAAAAGCATGCAAGTGCAACAATACTACATGCTCTGAAATGATGTTAGAAATGATGCCAAATCACACATATAATCATAATCATAGCATGCATAAGGCTTAAAGCCTAAGACTAGTAAAGGGACTTGAACCAAAGCTACACAAAACAAAGGGCATATGGCAAGTATAACCCAAAATCGTCCTAAATAATGTCAAGATGAGCCTAAAACATGCAATGGCCAAGGTCAAAACATGCTAGAAAGGTAGGTTCAAAACATGGAGCATGCAAGGCTACAAAAGGGGTGTTACATTACACCTATCAAAACCAAACATGGTATGATTTAAGCAACCAAAATCAGAGTGATGGCATGTTAGAACAAGACCAAAAACACATTGAAATGTCATCCTAGAAGCCTAAACATGGAGACATACACAATGGTCCATTCATGAGGCATAAGACATCAACTCTTTAAAACATTAAAGGAGTGATAAGTGCAAGTGTATAAGCATACTATATGGACTGAAATAACATAACAAGTGATGCCAAATCACTGAAATGACCCAAGTAAAGTGTGCTAGTGACTTGGACACTCAAAGCTAACAAGCTAGATTACATGGTGGCTATACAAAACAATGCAAGCTTGACCAAGACAAGGAAAAAAAGAGCGCTAGCATGGTAAAACAAGGCTAAATGCTTCATGGAGTTAAGCCAAAATCATGCTAATATGACATGTTACAACATGATGCATGTTAAGGCAAATAAGAGGATTGCAAGGCAAGTACATGAAGCATGTAAGAGGCCATTAAACCAACCTTAGATAGAGGTAAAACATGGCAAAATAACACCAAATACTTGCTAAAATGGAGCTAAAACAAGCCAAGCATACATGCTACCCACATAAGCCATTTATGCAAGCATTCAAGACAACAAGGAGAGGGGATGACCCTCTCCTATTTAGGACACCAAAACCACCTCTCCACCACTGAAAATCCTCTAAATTTCAGTGGTAGAGAGGCCATGCAAAGCTTAAAGCAAGGGCCAGAAGGGATGGCCTAAAACAAGGCCTAACAAGGCCTTAGAGGGGGTAAACAACCCCAAACCTCAAAATGACCTTAAACAAAGTTCTAAAGAAAGTAAAAATAGAACTTTTATCAGTTAATAGTTAAGCTTAAAACAATAAGTAAGAAGGGCTAAAAGCTTAAGCAAGAAAGGGGTATCTAAAGCAAGAATGCTCACCCTTGAAAAACACCTTCAAGAACACAACACCAGCACATTTCTCTGATCAAAAACAGCTCAAGAACCCTAGCACCAACTCCCTAATGCCTCAACAACCAAGGATGGTGTAGTGCTAGGTGTTTGTGTGCAATAGTAAGACAAAATCACACTTTAGATCACAAAAATAAACACAAAAGTGTAAAGAGAGGGAGATATAGAGATAGAGAGATACAACTATTCTAACCCTAAAATCCAGAACCTCTGAGAAGGGAGGTGGGCCTCCTCTCTTATAGAAATCCAATTTGCAAAGCTTCTTGGAGAAGCTAAGCAAAGGGCAAATCCCTCCATACACGTGTATGGAGGGGGTTAATTATGGATGCCAGCTGTGCCAGCTAGCACAAAATATCTGCATAAAGCAGATGAACAGGGTTCGGCCAGAAAAAGTGGCCGATCGACCATCATAAGGGCCGACCGACCAAATATAGTGCTGATCGGCCAAAACTATTGGCCGATGGAAATAAAACAAGGCCGATGGCATCAAGCCTTGGCCGATAGGTTGAGAGGATGGACAAAAGGCCATCCTCTTCCCTCAGAAGCAAAAACACAAGTGTTTGGTCCACAACTAAGCACAAAACAAACAAGTTGAGAGATCTTGAGGTAAGACGCGCGGTCGAGACCTCCAAGAACTCAAAACGAACATGAGTATAGATGATCATCGAGTGTTCAAACGATGACGTCCAAGTCTTGAGGACAGTCAAAAATGTGTGTCTACAGCTATAAGCACTACCAATTGCCATTTTTACTAGCACTAACTGAAAGACTCAACACTTATCCATGTGGGTTTCTGGACTTTTATCAAAGACACACAGGCCAACTTAATACAACAACTACACTCCTTACCCAGATTCACCAAGGTATTCACATCTTTTTTCTCAAAACAATAAACATTTTCAATGTGTTAAATATGTTGCAATGCTCAATGTAAATAGATGAAAAATTAGTTTCAATTCACCTAGTTCTTATGCAATTTCTACAACAATCATAACTATCCTCCACCAATAGCCCAAAACAGATATCTCTAAACAGATAAATAATTTCCAATAAAGATATACTTTCCAACATTTTAAGATAATAGTGATAATTCATATCCAACTCCATCACCATCATCATTGTCGTTCTGATTCCACAAAACCAACATCAATTCCATTTTCTCTTTACAAAATAAAATATTCACAATTTAGAGCAAAATCCTCTTTCTTTAAAAATCAAATCCAAGGATAAAATCCACCATTTCATCACACCTCAACCCCATTTACAAACCCATATTCACATTCAAGAACTCATTTTAAAAACCCCTTTTTTGATTTCAAACCAAAACCCTAACTTTGTTCCAAAGATCCCCTGTCACGACCCAACCCTAGGGGCTTAGGGCTGGAATCGCAACTCACTAATTTATTCTAATTGTGGCAAATTAAATGGCACAGGCGGAGGAAAAAGGAAATGAAGATATAATTAAACAAAAAATTTACTTTATTTTACTATTTTAATAAGAGAAAATGCATCTATAGGGTTTTTATTATTTTATTATTCGATGATTGGCCTTGAGTAAAAACAAAAGGGAGAAAAAAAAATAAAAAAAAAGAAAAGAAAAAAAAAATAATGGTTTAACATCCAATTCTCATGCGGGTTGCACTACGTGAAGTTATGAGTCTCTCTTACATCTCGTCACTTGAAAGGGTAACGGCTATAAGCACACAACAGAGTGAGAAATATTATACTAAGAGCATAAGGAATACAAAATAACCATGGATAGTTAATTAGGCTAAAATATTTACATAATTTAATTTGAAATAATAATTTATTTTAAATGGCAGAAACTGAAATACAGAAATCATGTAAATAAATAACCACAACTACGGTACAGAACTGAACAGAATAGAGATCATGGGAGTGACAGTCAAAATAGAAGTCAATGGATCCATGACAAACAGAGGACCACAAAGTGGCCAAACATAACTGTTCCCCAAGGCGTGAGACTCCCGTGGTGGTACTTACAAAACATAATTGTTTATAAGGTCTTAGTCAAATATTTTTTAAAATTTAAACAAACACATCCATGTGTTTCATTTTAAACAAGTAGAATTTAGAAAATAACCCACGTAATTGAAATATTAATATAATTTATAAAACACAACTTGTATAAAATAAATTATAGTAAGTCAAAAACATACGTAAAGTATATTATGGTGACTTAAGGTATAATATAACTCACCCAAATAACAACTTCCAATTTCACTTCCTTTCACCGTGAACCAACTCCTTCTGTGGTTATGTGTGTTTTTTTTTTTATAATCTTTTTGGTTCTCCTATTCACAGCCCCCACACCTCCTTTTATACACTTGTTCAGCCCATATTTGGGTGACACGTAGCCTCTCTATATTACAACCATCATTATACCCTAGTTTTGAAGCTTATCTTTCTTAAAGGGATAAGTTTAAATATTTGTTTATTTATACTTGGATCCCAAATTCTAACATAATTAAATTAAAATTAATGTCTTTGAATTGGATGACCTTTTCGCACATGCCATGTAAATATTCTTTATTGAGTTACTTCTTATTAGTGTTATTATTACTTTTATAATTTATTTATTTATTTATCTTTTAGTGTCATTTTATTTTGGTCCAATTTTTTAAATTATTTTATTTATTTATTTTATATTAGCACATACAACCATAACTATGTTTATATATATATATGTGTGTGTGTGTGTGTGTGTGTGTGTGTGTGTGTGGTATTTAACTAAACAATTAGGGTGTCATATTTCTTCCCTCCTAAATAGAAGTTTGTCCCCAAACTTGACGTATCTTAATTTTCGAAGAGGTGTGGGTATTTGGCTCACATTTAACTTTCCGTTTCCCACGTAGCTTCTTCGATAAGATGATTTCGCCATAAGACTTTTACTAACAATATGGTCTTGTTTTGGAGAACTTGATCACGACGATCGAAAATCTGCACTGGTTGCTCTTTATAAGAAAGGTCCTCTTGAACTTCCAAGTTTTCATAGTTGACGACATGTTCTGGATCTCGAAGATACCGTCGAAGCATTGCAACATGAAACACATTGTGGACATTGGATAATTCAGGTGGTAGTGCAAGCCGATCGGCTACAGGGCCAATTCTTTCCAGTATCTCGAATGGCCCGATGTAATGTGGGTTTAACTTTTCTCGCTTTCCAAATCGGATAACTCCTCTTGTTGGTGAGATCTTAAGGAACACATGGGCCTTGTTTGGTTTGTTTTTCCAAAAAAAATTTTGGAAAAAATTCTCTACAAACAAATTTTCAAGAGTAATTAAACCAAACAAATTTTTTCAAAAAAAATCTCAAAATTTTGTTTGGTTACCTGCTTTCAAAAATCACTCTCTCTCTCATACACATCAAATCAATCATTTTTTTTAAAACTCTCTCCCCAAAATAATTTTCCAAAATTATTTCTGAAAAAAGCCAAACCAAACAAGTTTTCGTACTTTTTATCTCAAAAACTACTCTACAAATACAAACCAAACACACCCATGATCTTTTATTTGAAATTCCAAGTCCCGTCTCCGTGTATCTGCATAGCTTTTCTAGCGGCTCTGAGCAGTGTGAATTCGCTGTTGGAAGAGTTGAATTTTCTCACTTGTGACTTGTACGATCTCAGGGCCTAACAGTTTCCTGTCCCTAACTTCCATCCAACACAGAGGTGATCGACATCTCCTTCCATACAAAGCTTCATACAGTGTCATTCCAATGCTTGCTTGGTAGCTGATGTTATAGGAAAATTCCACTAAAGGTAGGTGCTCATCCCAGTTACCTTTGAGGTCCAACACACATACACGTAACATGTCTTCCAACGTCTAGATTGTTCTTTTGGATTGCCCATCAGTTTGTAGATGATAAGTCGTGCTAAACTTTAGTGTGGTTCCTAGAGTGTCTTGCAATTTGTTCCAAAAGTAAGACACGAAGCGGGGGTCTCGGTTAGACACGATTGAAACTGGGCTGCCATGCAAACGAATAATATCCTTGATGTATAAGGTAGCAAACTTATTAAGGGAGTACATGATTTTGATTGGCAAAAAATGCATCGACTTCGTCAATCGGTCTACAATAACCCATATTGCATCATTCTTCGAAAATGACTATGGTAGCCCGACCACGAAGTCCATAGTAATGTGCTCTCCTTTTTATTTAGGAATAGGGAGTGGTTACAGCATTCTTGCAGGTCTCTGATGTTTTGCTTTAATACACTGACAATGCAAACATTTGGAGACATGGCTTGCTACGTCTCTTTTCATTCCTGTCCACTAGTAGTGTTCTTTCAGATCATGGTATGTCTTTGTGTTGCTAGGATGGACTGCAAATCTCGAGCTATAAGCTTCCACCAATATCTTTTTCCTGAGTTTCTGAATGTCGGGTACGCAAATTCGATTTTGAAATTTCAGTATCCCATTGCTTATAGTGAAATCAGGATCAAGTGCACTCCTTTGTTCCTCGTACTTTTGCTTCAAAAGTTTATCTTCTCATTGGCGCGCTTTAATTTCTTCAATCAATGTATGTTCCACGGTTATGTTGGTGAGTAACCCATTGATCTTGCAAGAAATGAGAGTACATGCCAAACCTCTGGTCGTCTTTCGACTCAGTGTGTCTGCCACTACATTAGCTTTGCTTGGATGGTGATGGATTTCTACATCATAGTCTTTCATAAATTCTAGCCACTGCCGTTGTCTCATATTTAGTTCCTTCTATGTGAACAGATATTTAAGACTCTTGTGATCAGTGTAAATCTCGTAAGTTGCACTGTAGAGATAATGACGCCAGATTTTGAGGGCAAAGATCACCGCAGCTAATTCCAGATCATGTGTTGGGTAGTTCTTCTTATGAGTCTTTAGTTGGCGTGAGGCATAAGCAATGACTTTTCCATTTTGCATAAGAACGCAACCCAAACCATTGTATAAGGCATCACTATAAATTACGAACCCATCTGCTCTTGTAGGGAGTGCTAGTATAGGAGCTGATACAAGTCAACTTTTTAATTCTTGGAAGTAATGCTCTTGTTTGTCAGTCCATTCAAATGGTGTGTTCTTCTGAGTTTGCTGGGTCAAGGGTGATACTATCTTTGAGAAATCTTGCACGAAGCGTCGGTAATAACCAGCTAGACCCAAGAAACTCCGAATTTCTGACACATTAGTAGGTTGTGGCCAATCTACAATTGCTGTAATTTTTTGGGGGTCAACCGAGATGCCATCTTTGTTAATGACGTGACCGATAAAGTGTACACTAGTGATCCAAAATTCGCATTTCTTCAACTTGGCATAAAGTTTGTGATCACGTAGTATTTGTAGAACCGTTCGCAAGTGCTGCTCATGGTCTTTCGGTGACTTAGAGTATATGAGAATGTCGTCAATGAAAACGATGACAAACTCATCAAGATAGGGTTTGAACACTCGGTTCATGAGGTCCATGAAGGCTGCTGGAGCATTTGTGATGCCAAAAGGCATGACAAGAAACTCGTAGTGCCCGTAACGGGTTCTGAAGGCAATCTTTTTGATGCTTTCCGTTTTGAGTTTTAGTTGGTGATAGCCTGATCGCAAGTTGATTTTTGAGAATACTTGGGCGCCTTGAAGTTGAACGAACAAGTCATCGATTTATGGCAGAGGGTACCGATTCTTGATGGTGACCTTGTTCAGCTCCCAGTAATCGATGCATAACCTCATCGTGCCATCCTTTTTCTTCACGAATAATACTGAAACTTCCCAGGGTGAGGTACTAGGTCGAATGAAACCTTTGGCCAGGAGTTCCTAGAGTTGAGTCTTCAATTCTTTTAATTCCGTCATCGACATGTGATAAGGAGCTTTTATTATTGGTTGTGTGCCAGGTTGGGTTTCAATGGCAAATTCGATTTCCTGATCAACCAGGATACCCGGTAGATCTTCAAGAAAGACATCTGGAAATTCTCAAACCATGGGAATTGCATCAATGGTTGGGCCCTCCTTTTGTGTATCGATCATATAACATATATAACTACAACAACCCTTTCTTAGAAGTCATTGAGCTGTCATGAAAGATATAATATAGGGAGGGTTGGAAACTCCAGTTCTATGAAAGACAAGCTCGGGTTGGTTTGGTAACCTGAGGGAAACCATTTTGGCTATACAATCAATAGAGGCGTGGTTGGCAACTAGCCAATCCATACCTAAGATCACATCAAAGTTTCTAATGCGGAGGGGAATCAAGTTTACATATAAGGTTTTGCCTTTTATGGATATAGTACATGATCTGTACATATCAATACTATAGGTAGACTTACCAGAAGGAAAAGACATAGATAATATATATCTTAATGGTTCGGTATTGATGCCAACTTGGTAGCAAAATGTGGTGCAACAAAAGAATGAGTTGACCCAGAGTCAATGAGGACGTGAGCTAAATGACCATAGTCAGAAAGTATGCCTGACACAACATTTTCGATAACTTCTGGTTTTCCAGATACCAAGGCGAAAGCCCTTCCTTGGCATTTTTGGTCATTCCTCTCTCTTCCAGGTCCTGCGGGTTTTTTGGTTGGGCCAAAGGGGTTGGCTGTAGGATTAGTTAACTTTGGACAATCCCTCAGCAAGTGGCCAACTTGATTGCATTTAAAGCATGCTCCCATGTCTCGATGGCATTATCCCCAATGAGCCTTCCCACAAGTAGGACAAATTGGAATAGTGTCACATCGGGAGTTGGTAGGACCTTGATTGCCTGAACTAGTTGTGCCCATATTCACCTTTTTGGGAGGCGGAACACCGGGTCTTCTGTTGTCTCTTTTCCAGAATCGCTTCTTTTGGCTTGGTTCCCCAAAATGCAAGGCTTTAATCCCTTTTTCTGCAATGTACGCCCGGTCTACCACTTCTGCATAGGTTGACAGTTCCAAGACCTCGAGCCTATCTTTAATTTCAAAGATCCAATTACGCTCAATTTCCTTGCTTGAAGTTTCGTAAGAAGGATGACGATGTCGCAAACTGAGCAAGTTGCGTGAACTTGCTCTCGTATTCGGCCACCGTCATGATTCCTTACTTTAGATGTATGAATTCTGATGCTTTCTGTTCCTGCAATGAATCTGGGAAGTATTTTTTGTAAAATACTTCCAAAAATCTTGCCCAAGTTGCAATTTCTTCTTTCTCTAGAGTGAGAAGCCACCATTCTTGTGCATTATCTTTAAAAGTGAAAGTGGCGAAAGTTACCTTCTGTCTTTCGGTGCAAGGTAGGGCGCGAAAAATCTTTTCCATGTCTTTAACCCAAGCGTCTGCTACCATTAGGTCTGGACCGCCGGTAAATGTGGTGGGTTTCAAATCCTGGAACTGTTTTATGGTAACTGGCTCTTCTCGCTGTTTCGGTATCCCATTGTTGATGTTGGTCTGTAAGGCTTGCAAAAAGCTAGTAACCGTTCTTTCCATCGATTCAATGCCACTGACTGATGACTCGCTTCCGTTACCATTATTGGCTATTTTACAAAGTAATAAACGAGGCATTACATTCTACAAAGTAATAAATGAGGTATTACATCTATAACGCAGCATACATATTGTAGACACCCCATTTTTGACCGTCCTCTAGACTTGGTTGTGCTTGTAGGTACACCCAACAACTGGTTCGATTGCTTGCCTAGCACTCGACTGTCGCGGTGGAACGTCACCGATTCGAGTTTCCCGGACCTTGTATCCTTTCTGCCTCATTTTTGGACCTTGATTTGGTCCTTTCAGAGTGGCCCTCCTGGTGCACTGCCGGCCATGGATTTGTTCCTACCGGCCACTGATGAAGCCCTACCGGCCATCAGTGTGGCACTGCCGGCCATTACTGATGGCCGACACCCCCCATATCTCAGCTGGTTTTCCTCCAGATCTTTTGAGCCAGCCGGATTTTTGTTTGCTCCCCTCCATATACGTGTATGGAGGGATGAAGGCCTTGTAAAGTTTCTTAAAGAAGTTTTGGCTTTTCATTCCTTTATATAAGGAAGAGGCCACTTCCTTAGACCAGGTTCTGAGTTTTTGAAGAGCAAAAACTCCATTTCTCTCTATATTGCTTGTGTTTTGTGCCTTGAAGTTGGATGTCCTTGCTTGCACTTTTGCACTACAACACATAGATATACACCACCACCATTGAATCAAGCTTCTTGGGAGGTCTTCTTGAGGTCTGAAAGCAAGCTTCCATCCCCTGAAATTGCTGGTTTCGAAGAGAGTCTTCAAGGGTGAGCATTTCCCCCATTTTTGCACTTTCTTGCACCTTGCTTTATCCCTCTTTGCATATTGTTTTAGGCTTTTCTTATAACTAAAAAAAGTCTTGTTTTTAAGTGCTTTTTAAGTTTGGTTAAGGTCATTTTGCTGTTTGGAGTGTGTAGCCCCCTTGCATGGTTTGTTTGGCTTTGTTTTAAGCCATATTTGGAGGCCTTCGAGCTAGCCTTGGTTTGGCCTTCCTACCATTGAAATCTAGTGAATTTTCAGTGGTAGAGGTGTGGTTTTGAGGTCGTAAATCAGAGGGGGTAGTCCCCTCTCTTTGTATTCCTCTTTGCTTACATTTTTGGCCTTCCAAAGGACCATCCCTCTATGCATTTTTGAGGTTGGTCTAGGCCTCTTTTTTGTGACTTCTAGGACCTACCTTGGCCATGTCCAAGGCTGGTTTGGTCATGTCTTGCTTGCATCTTGCATGTATAGTGTAACTCCATCCATAGCTCATCAAAGTAGCATGTGTGCATAGTCTTTGTTGAGTCCATTTCAGTCCATTTTTGGTGATGTTTTACCATGCCATGAACCTGTTTTGGGTTGGTTTCGTCACTCCATGCTTGCTTGATGCACTTGTAGAGTAAATCCCCTAAACTAGCTTCATATGCTCCATGCCATGCCATGTCATTTTAGCTTGTTTGGTTTACATTTCAGCATATATTTGGTCATTATTTGGCATGTTATGACCTTATCCATAGTTGGTTTGATCATCCTTTGCATGCTCCATATAGGTGTAGAACAAATCTTGTTTACTAGCCTTTTGTGCATGATGTTTTGACTCATCATACTAGCATATTTTGGCTTTGCTCAAACTTGATTTCATGCTTATTTTGAAGTGTTCTAGGGCTGCTTTGGGCTGCCATGGCCATATCACTCATGCTTTGTATAGCTATAGTGTAAATGCTTAGGCTAGTCTTGGGTTTTGAGGCCTCTATCATGTCATACATGTGATGTTTGCATGCCTTTCCCTCATTCCACATGCTATTTCAGTCCATGAAATGTTGTCATACACTTGCATTTGACATGCCTTGAATGCTTTGTATAGCTTGTGCTTTATGCCTCAAGAGTGGACTTTTGTGCATGCCACTTAGCCTAAGCCTTTGGCTCATCATTTCAGTGCATTTTGGGTCCTAATATACCATGATGCAACTCTGTTTTTGGTTGTCTAAGTCATGCCATGATTGGTTCTCATAGGTGTAGTGCATTGTCTCTTTGAAGCCTTGCATGCTCCATGCTTTTAGCCTTGTGTTCTAGCCTTTGTTGGCTAGCTTTGAGCTTGATTTTGGTCTTGTTTGGGCCTGCCCTAGGACTGTTTTAGGTCTCCTTGGCCCTTTGGGGCTTGCCTCGTATGGCCATGGCTTAAGTCCCTTTGCTTACTTTGAGCCTTGAGCATCATAACATGCTATGCTTGCATTGTTGAGTTGATTTGGCATCAATTTACATGGTATTTCAGAGCTTACCTCATTGTCATATATCCATGTTTGTTACTCCTTAAGTGTGCTTAAGAGTTGTCCTCTTTGTGCCTTAATACTTGAGTCATTTGGCATGCATGCTTGCCTTGCCTTTCCATGCTTTTCATGCCATCAATTCCATCACTTTGGCTACTAATTTGGACCTAGTTGAGAGCCGTCCATCTTTGGTGTAAGCCCATCTTACCATGTTGTCGCATGTTTGTTTCATTTCGTATGTTGTCGCATACTCGTTTAGCTTCGCATACCTTGCATGCTCACATGTTCATGTTGCATTTTGTCATATTGTCCAAGGTTGTTGCCTCACATCATGCTTATATGCTTGTTGCATGCTTGGGTTAGTTACATGTTTGCACACTTAGGTTATGTTGCATGTTTGCCATGCTTATATGTTGCATTGCTTGGATTAAGTATTAGTCCAAGCACGAGGAACGAGGGGCGTTTCATACTTCAAGTGATGGAACGTGTCTCAATTCTCGGTCGCCGAAGCTCTTGATGATTCATGATAGAGTTCTAGGTTTTACTTGCTTTATTTGTGCATTCATTTTCATATTGATTTGCACAAGATGGATCTTTGGCCATCATGCATCGAGATGCGTGATTGATGGTCGTGGATCCGACTAGGCCTCTCCCTTGATGTCTTGAGGTGATTTGGAGTGCCATGGTGCATACATGTCCTTGGGAAACCCTCCATTGTCTCTATTTTGTGCTTCGTTGCAGTTTGGTGTCACAAACACACGATGGCGGCGACTGCCACGATGGCGGCGAAGATGTGCCACCCTTGGCTGGCAATGGGCCATCCTTGGCCGGCAGATCTCCCTCCATGGCCGGCAGGCCACTGGTGACTTCCCCTGCAGTGTTTTGGCAAGTTTCAGCAACAAACATTAGAAGACATCCTGCAAACAGAGCCTCTAAAGAGCAACCGGAAAGCGTTTCGAGGCGAGGAACCGAAGCGAGCATGCATACCCTCTTTTTCTTCAAATAGAGCTGGAGCAACTCTCTTTTACTGCTTACTAGTTAGTTAGCATTTGTTATTTGTAATAATTAATTTGTTAATTAATTAAGTTGTGTAATAATTAGTTGTAGCTAGTTATTCATAGGGTTTTGTAATAATTAATTAGCTCGTGAGTTAGTTAATTAAGCGGCTTGTATTATTTATTCGGACCCTCCGAGCGAGGGCACAATTGTAATAAGTGTGCGTGAGTGTGTGTATGTCTTCTAACCTCACGTCTTTCTTCCCTTTTATTTACTAGCTTTCGATGGTTAGATTTATGGCATATTTCAATTAGCATACCTTATGCTATGCATGCGTGCATTCATTCATCTGTCTTGCATGCACCGGGCTCGGCGCATCATACTAACTGCATCGTATTTCAATTCCAAGTTGAATACTTGTTAGTTATAGCATTTCACATGCCATCCATAGATTAGCCGAGCCTATTCTAGTTGCATTTTGCCTGCGATGCATTAGCCATTCTAACATGGACTTAGATCATGCATTGATTTCTGACATAGCTTCTGTTTTGGCTTGGAGTACTAGGTAAGCTTTTATGCTTTAGCATCCTTGCATGAGTGTGAGTGTTTGCCATGACAGCATGCTTACCACGTGGCTATATGCTTATGTGATAAACTGCCTGAATGCCTGTGGGTGAAGGGTGGATTACTTGAATTAGGATAATTCATTGAAATCCGTATTTTAGCCTACTTGCGAGTAGCAAATTTCAAACCATTTCCTAAGCGAAACGGATATGCAATGCTTTGTTCCAAATTAAGCAATCTAGTCTATACTTGTATGTTGTGCGCATCACATAATAATTCTAGGCTAATAACCGAAATAAGAATGCATAATGTTTTCAAAACTAGATATCATGGTTAGTAGAGGCCGATCTTTGATCGGGCGAGCGGGGATGCTCACGAAGTGACCTTCTCCAATCGTACCCAAGTTCCCGAGCCGAGGCAACTTTGGTGATGACGGACACGTGGCCTTAGGCAATGAGTCAGGGTTTCCTAAATTTCCCCAAAAATATTTAGGTGGCGACTCTGTATCTGGCAAAGCAGTCTATGTTTGGCACTTCTTCCTAAAAAAATCTATTTTGCAAAACGATTTGCCAGATTTGGACTCTTTGACGATTCATCGGTCTTGCATTGCACTCTGTGAGATTAGATACAGGACCGTGACATTGAGTCCTGAACTGTAGTGAGCCCAAATGAACAAAACGGGGGGATTTCCTCCTGTATGCGTTCTGGGAGGGCGTCTACACATATAAGCATGTATAGAGCAATCTATATCTATATAAAATACCAACTTTACTATTTTTACAATTAATATTACATCTTTGTTTCAAAAGTCAAAATATGTTAGTGTCTCATCCCTGTGATACAACAAAACAAAAACAACAACAACAAAAAGGGATTATAACATATCATGGTTAGCGTACAAAAAGGTTTTCTTTTACCAAATCTAGAGTGGTGGGTCAAACAGGCCGAACAACCACGGGAAATAGTATTGCATAAAAAGCTCAAATTCTCATCCTAACTAGACCACACCAAAATACATCTATACTGTCTAGACTGTGAAAATGGGGACGGACTGTATGTATCCCAAAAATGCTCGATCGACAATCCAGCCGGGTGTCTCGATCTTTGACAAGTCATTATTAAAGTCAACATTTTGAATATTAATAATCTCCAATGGGTTAGGGACAATGGTAAAAATGTAGTCCTCAGTGTACACGTTCTCCTTTCTTACCACAAAATCTGGGGGTAAAGGGCTTATGATGTAGTGCGGGCGGTCATGTCCTGGGGTAACGCCAAGGACACGAGTGGGTCCAAGAAAGTGTCCGCGTATATAGGCACGACTCTGCCTCCATAGTAAATGTGGGACATCAGTAGGATCAGTCTGTATATAAATTGGCCGACCCATTAATTAGGCAAGGCCTAGATGCAATCTTCTAATTATATCCTCTAAATCTCCTCATCCTTCAGGTGAGGCGAGGGCGGGGTGCACTACTAAAATCTCATCTAAATTAATGGCCCTGAGCTCTTCCCAAAATGCCTCGTTAAGGTTAATCTCGAACATTCCTACATCACCAGAAGAAACGTGAGATTTTACATAAAAGGATTAATGTCGCAGGTAAATATTTATTTTATTATATGTATCTAGCTATATAGTTTTATTTATAACTTTTCGAACTTCCAGATCAAATTAAAATAGCTTTTTTTCTTCTTTTTTTTTTTTGAATGAACCATTGCACTGATACCGCTTTTGTCACGACCCAACCCTAGGGGCTTAGGGTTGGAATCGTAACTCACTAATTTATTCTAATTGTGGCAAATTAAATGGCACGGGCGGAGGCAAAAGGAAATGAAAATATAATTAAACAAAAAATTTACTTCATTTTACTATTTTAATAAGAGAAAATATATCTATAGGGCTTTTATTATTTTATTATTCAGTGATCGGCTTTGAGTAAAAACAAAAGGGAGCAAAAATAAAATTAAAAAAAGAAAAGAAAAGAAAAACAAAATAATAGTTCAACATCCAATTCTCATGCGGGTTCCATTACGTGAGGTTATGGGTCTCCCTTACATCTCGTCACCTAAAAGAGTAAAGCTATAAGCACACATGTAGACACCCCATTTTTGACCGCCCTCAAGACTTGGGCATTACTGATGGTTTGCTCGGTGTTGAGAGATGTGCAGGGCACAGGTTCAATTCCTTCGACAAGGAGAGAGGCAAACCCTTCAAAACACTTTGTTTAAGGGTTTGGAGTTGAAGAAAAGAGGAGAGGAGGGGAGAAAACAGGTAGAAGAAGAAGATTGGCAAAGATCCGGGTAGAAGGGAATCGAGCAGCTCTCGCTAAATCGGGCTTATTCAATTCAATACTTGGAGTTAAGCTATGAGGGCACCATCATTGGAAAGAAGACCTCCGGGGCTTCACTTTGCACTCAAGAATCTCCTAGAGCCAAGTCCGGGTGGAGGAGATATGATTGGTTGCAGCTGGGCATCATCCCGGTTGGATCGAGTCTGCGCGACTTCACGGAAAGGGCATAACTTTTTGCACAGAAGGAATTTTGATGTAAGGTTTGCGCCATTGGAAAGATAACTTCCGGGGCTTCGATTTGCATACCCACCGGCCATGTTTTGACCAAGGAATCATCTGTCGGCACTCTATTTAGCCGACCGGCAGAAAAGAGTGCCGACCGGCACTTTATTTTGGTGAAAATCAAATTGGCCGGGTTGAACCCTTTGCACCCCAAGCTGGTGCATGCCAACAGGTGCCGGAGTGCATGAACTCGACCCACGTGCATACATGTGCCTATTTTGCACCCTTATGAGCCCTTTGACCCCTCTCTCCTCTAGGAGCTTGAACCCTGGCCAAGCTTCTTGGAGAAGCTGCCACAGATAGCTTCTCCAAGAAGCCTTGCACCTCCCTTGAACCCCTTGACCCTTTCCTTAACTTAGCCTCTAAGTTTAGTGCTTATACTTGCCTATATAAGCACCTCTCCTCTCCCTTGAGCAAGGGTTGGAGCTTTGAACAAAAACCACAGATATATATGTATATCCGATATATACATATATATCCCACCCTCTCTCCATATCTCTTCCATACAACTTCCAAAGTCCATAGTTCTTGGGCCATTCCTTCATCAACCCATAGCACGACTCATACACACTCCATACCAACGACTTGGGGACATTTGCAGAGCTTAGGAGCACCAAAACTTGGTCCAAGAGGTGCTGGTTTGTTGGTCTACAAGGGTAAGTCTTCATCTTCCCTTTCTAGCCTTTTCTTGCTTCATATCTTAGCCCTAGTTGCAAGCACTTTTGGGCTCCGACCCAAACTTCAAATAGTCTTGTTTTGGGGTCCTCTTCATGTTTGATTGAGGACCCCTTGCCATTTGGTGGCTGCATCTAGCACCTATCTCAATACCCCCTTGTATGCCATGATCTTTGCATGCTATTTTTGACTAATGTATAATCTGTTTCAGAGCATGATGTAAGCTAAGAGTAGGCTTATTTTGAGCCCTTCTTCAACATTGTTGAAGGGCTCAACATTGTTCGGATAATCCTTATGCTACTTGCTTTGAAATCCATGTGATTTACCGTAATCTTGCATGCTTTCTTAGCCTATCTTGCTTCTGTTTTTGTGGCTGGTCATACACTGAAAATGTGCTTATTTTGTCATGTATAAGATCTGTTTTTGGTTATTTAGGCCATCCATGACATGCCTTATATAGTCACTTTGCATTTTGGCTTGCTAGCCTTAGGTGCATGTGTAGGATGCATTGCCTCTATGATTTCAAGGGTTTGGAACCCTCATCCATGCTATTTCAGACCCTAAGCTATGCTTACATGCTCAGATTTTTCATCTCTTTTTATGCTTTAAGGGTGTGTCCTTTAGGCCTTGAAATGTGCATAGTGTATGCCTTATGCTTTTGGTTTGTTTTGGGGCTGCCATGTGTGGGACTTGGGTGTATTTTTACATGTTGAATCTCTGTTTTTTGGTTGACCAACATGTGCCATGAATGGCCATGTTAATGGCATTTAGATGCCCTCTTTGTTGCCTTAGTTTTAGGCCCATCAACTTGCATGCTTGCATAGCATTTTATCTATGTTTTGGGGCACTCTTGTTGATCGCTTTTGGGGAGGTTTGAGACCTCCCCATGGTGGTTAAGACCATCATTATATGCTTATCACATGCTAGTTGCATACTTGGTTGATCTCATTGCATACTTAGCTCATTTTTGTATCACACTAGCCTCTTTTTACATTCTAGCATTTTGCATGACTAATGTGTTAGTTGTATGGTATTTAATTTGCTAACATCCTAGTTTGCATGTTTGCATGTTTGCATAGTGGCATTTCATCACTTGGTTTGGGGTGTCAAATCAAGTATGGGAATTGAGGGGTGTTTGTACTCCAAGTGACAAAACATACCTCAATTCCCATGTCACTAAGGCCCTTGATATTGTCATGATAGGGACTTGGTTAGCATTTTTGTGTTGCATGCATTTTCACATCAAAATGCAACCTTGGTTCCTTAGGCTATCATGCACCAAAGGGGCATAATTGATAGCCCTAGAACCAAGAGCCATGTCTCCTTGAGTCCTATTCATGATGGGAGGCAATGGCTATGCATACATTTGCCTAGAAATCCTATGCCTTGCACTGCTGGTCTGATGTTGCTGTCAAAACTGTCTTCTGCAGGAATTTTGTGCCGACCGGCAGTATAGAGTGCCGACCGCATCAGATAGGTGGCCGATAACATCATTGACAGCCGGTGACTATTGTACATGGCCGGTGGGCATTCTATCCGGCCGGTGATGATCTACAGCTTGTAAGGAGCATGTCCCAGGACTTTGGCAATTTTTGGAGAGATAGGGCAGTAAAAACAGAGGCAACAGTGGCATGGTGCGGGTTCTCGGGCAAGGCGGACATCGAGCATGCATCATTCACAAGATCTCGAGGCGTAGGGGTCAGGGCCCCTTTATTTCACATTTATTTATCCAAGAATTAGAATTTGTAATATTTATTCATTTATTTTGGGATCAGATATTATTTTGGTCCCTCCGTGAGGGCGTAATTGTAATAAGTGCGTGAGTGGGTGTATGTCTTCCAATCCCCATTTCTTTCTATCCCTTTTATTTACCCGCTGATGATAGGTTAGGGCATACTTATTTTAGCATACCTTATGCAATGCATGTGTGCATTCATGCATTTGTTTACATGCATCGGGCTCGGACATCATGCAAATCGCATCGTTTTCAATTCCAAATTGAATACGTGATAGTTGTTGCATCTCATGTGCCATGTTTAGGTTAGCCGAGTTCGCTTAGATTGCACCCCTGTATGTGATGCATTAGCCATTTAACATGAACTAGGTCATGCATGCTTTGCTAACCAGTTTATTGTTTTGGCACGGAGTACAATGTAAGTTTTATGCTTTAGCATGTCGCATGCGTGTGAATGTTAACATGACAGTATGTCTACCATGCGGCTAAGTGCTTATGTGATAAACTGTTTGAATGCCTGTGGGTGGAGGTTGGATTGCCTAAGTTGGAATAACTTGTCGAAATTCGTATTTTAGCCTACTTGCGAGTAGCAAAATCTAACACGTTTTTCGAGATAAAACGGATATGCAATGTTTATTTCCAAGTTAGGCGATCTAGCCTATACTTTTGTGTTGTGCGCATCACATAGTAATTCTAGGCTAATAACCGGAATAAAAACGCATAAAGTTTTCAAAAACGGATATCACGGTTAGTAGAGGCCGGTCTTGGACCAAGTAAAGGGGGTGCTCATAGTCGACCTTCCCGATCGCACCCAAGCTCGAGCCAAGACCACTTTGGTGATGACGGATATGTGGCCTTGATCGAGTCGTGGTTTCCTAAATTTCCCAATTAAAAATATTTAGGTGGCGACTCAGAATCCGCAAAGCAGTCCATGTTTGGCACTACTTTTCAAAATCTGTTTTCTCAAACGATTTGCCGGATTTGGACTCTTTGGTTCAGATTTAGAACCGTGACACAAAGGGAGTCCGAACTGTAGCCGAGGTCCCTCGCGGATGTGCTACAACACAGCAGAGTGAGAAATATTATGCTAAGAGTATAGGGAATACAAAATAACCATAGATAGTTAATTAGGCTAAAATATTTACATAATTTAATTTGAAATAATAATTTATTTAAGGTAGCAAAAACTGAAATATAAAAATCATGTAAATAAATAACTATAACTACAGTATAGAACTGAACAGAACAGAAGTCACAAGAGTGACAGTCAAAACAAAGGTCAATGGATCCATGACAAATAGAAGAGCACAAAGTGGGCAAACAAAGGCCACTGGTTATTTAAGTCCCCCAAGGCGTGAGACTCTCTTGGTGGTACTTATAAAACATAATTATTTATAAGGTCATAGTCAAATATTTTCTAAAATTTAAACAAACACATCCATGGGTTTCATTTTAAACAAGTAGAGTTCAGAAAATAACCCATGTAATTGAAATATTAATATAGTTTATAAAACATAACTTGTATAAAATAAATTATAGTAAGTCAAAACATACGTAAAGTATATTATGGTAACTCAAGGTATAATATAACTCACCCAAATAACAACTTCCAATTTCACTTCCTTTCACAGTGAGCCGACTCCTTCTGTGATTGTTTTTTTTAAAAATCATTTTTGTTCTCTTATTCATGGCCTCCACACCTCCTTTTATACACTTGTTCAGCCCGTATTTGGGTGGCACATAGCCTCTCTATATTACCGCCATCATTATACCCTAGTTTTGAAGCTTATCTTTCTTAAAGGGATAAGTTTAAATATTCGTTTATTTATCCTTGGATCCCAAATTCTAACATAATTAAATTAAAACTAATGTCTCTGAATTGGATGACCTTTTTGCACATGCAATGTAAATATTCTTTATTGAGTTACTTCTTATTAGTGTTATTATTACTTTTATAATTAATAATTTATTTATCTTTTAGTGTCATTTTATTTTGGTCCAATTTTTTGAATTATTTTATTTATTTATTTTATATTAGCACATACAACCATAATTATGTTTATATATATATATATATGAGGTATTTAACTAAATAATTAGGGTGTCACATCCCCAATATCAAGATTTTTTTAAAAAGACAAATAACCAGGTTAAAAACCATACTAAAGTGCTGTAGACACCCCATTTTTAACCGCCCTTAAGACTTCGGCGCCTCAGGTTGATCACTCGACGATAAAAGTTATGCTATGCAAATGTTCGATTTCTTCAGTAAGAAGAGCTTCTAAATCCCAACCTTACACTCCATTTTGGACTGAAATTTTTTTTTAGACCTTAAAACCCTCTCTTTCAAAATATTTTTGAAAATGTTTCTACAATGTTCCGAGGCTCGCATTTCGTTTAAAATTGCACTTTTCGGTAAATCGAGCAAGGACAAAGCGGAAATAAATGAAAGAAAGGTGAACTCTTTGAAAAATATTTTAAACCTCTTATTTATAGGTTTGAAGTTGAAGAAAATTGGAGGAGAGGGAAGAAAACTAGTTGGGGAGAAGTTGGGCTTGAAACCATTGGAATTTAGACTTCTAGGGCTTCAATTTAGACTCAAGAATGACCTAAACCGAGTTCGAATAAAGGAGATATGCCTGTTTGAAGTCGAGCCTAGAAGTAGATTTTTGGTGGCCGACAATTCGCACTTCTGGCCAGCCGGCTACTGGTGAAAAACACAGATATTTTTGACCAGTTGTTCCAAGCTTGATATTTTCGACCTAAGGGGCTGTTTTTCTATATATAGAGAGCCTTCCTTCATGATTTAAGGTTGAAAAAAAAATTTCAAAACCTTAAATTCTTGAAATTCTCTCTCTATCTCTATCTTGAAACCCATACACTCTCTCTCTACACTTCCTAGACCAATATTGAAGCTCTTCTTGTTAAGATTATTGAGTCCAAATTTCAGCCCTTGAGAGTGAGAACTTGTTGGTTTGTGAACAAAAGTGTTATTCCTCTTTAAGAGGTATAATTTTGAGCATCTTTGCACTACTTTTTTTCTATCTTTTCTTGCTGATTTTGAAGTGCTTTTAACTATTTTTATGGGCTGAAACTTGTGGTTTAAGACTATTAAAGGTAGAAGGGTTAACCACCCTTCTTTACACCTTGTCTCATAAGCCTTTACACTTGTGTTTCCTATCTCTTCATCAACTTTTTTTGAGCTTTTTACCACTGATTTTCAGAGGTTTTCAGAGGCTAAAGAAATGATTTTGAAGTTCTAAAAATGGAGGGGTTAGCCACTCCTCATTTGGCTTGTTTACTAGCTTAAATTGCTCCATGTTTTAGCTTATTATTTTAGCTTTTTTGTCTTCATTCCAGCACATTTTTGTACTGTTTTTAGATTGTTTTTGGACTGTCTAAATTCTAAAATTTTGAGCTAAAACTTGTGGTTTAAGGACAATAAGGGTGGAGGGGTGGCTCACCATTCCTTCTACCTAGCTTCCGAGGCCTTTACGTTTGTGTTTCCCACCTTGTTGTTACCTTTTTTTTTTACCTTTTAAATACTGAATTTCAGAGTTATTTTAGTGGCTAAAAACACTTTTTGAAGTCCAAAATTGGAGGGTTAGCCTCCCTTTCTTGTGTCTTACTTACTAGCCTAGCATGATCCATGTTTTAGCTTATTAATCTAGCTATTTTTGACTTAATTTCAGCATATTTTAGGACTTATTTAAGATTGTTTTAGGACTATTTTTAAGTGTTTGTTGCATTTAAGCTTTGTTTTACATGCTTGTAGTGTAATTGTTTCCATGAGTTTGGTGTTTTAGGCCTTAGACACTATCTTATTTGAGTTGATTGCATTTATTTATGGCTTTCCATACTTGTGATCACTCTTAATCACCTTTGTAACCTCCTCCCTTTCTTGGCTTTTGTTTTGCTTTGAAAGTGATTTCAAACTACTTGTTTGTTTAAGCATGAGATTGAGATGTCATGCTTAATGTTTTAATCTCTTTGGGGGTTCATTACCAACGGTATGATGTCTCTTTCATGCCTAAAGCAACTCTTGGTTTGAGCCCTCTTTCCATTAGAGGACTTAAATTCACCATTTGGACTCAATTGATTAAAGAATGGATGGTAATCTAAAATGAAGTAATAAAATTGAGGCTAAAAAAGGTGTAAGATAATAACTTGTTTGGGCTCAATCGAACGTTAATTGAACCCTTGAGTCTTGGGTCGTTTTATACTCATTAATGATGAAAACGGTTCAAGATTCATTGTCAACTACTTCTCTTGATATTTCATGATAGGGAGGTGGTTTTGAGAGTCTTGTTTTATTGCATTTATTGAACTTGCACCTTTGGTTCATGAGCCATTGTAGATTACCCGGAACTCCGCTCCGCGCGCGAGGGAGCGAATTGTAGTTTTTAGCTACTACAGTTCGGACTCCTATCACGGTTCTGTATCTAATCTCACAAAGTGCAATGTAAGACTGATAAATCACCAAAGAGTCCAAATCTGGCAAATCGTTTTGGAAAATCGATTTTAATCAAAAAGTGACAAATATGGACTGCTTTGCCAGATTATAGAGTCGCCACCTAAATATTTTGTTTTGGGAAACTTAGGAAACCCTGAATTCGTGCCTAAGGCCAAGTGTCTGTCATCACCAAAGTTGCCTCGGCTCGGGAACTTAGGTACAAGAGGGGAAGGTCCTGAAATGAGCACCCCCGCTCGCCCGATCAAAGGATCGGCCTCTAGTAATCATGATATGTTGTTTTTGAAAACACATGCGTTCTTATTCTGGTTTATTAGCTGACCTTATTATGTGATGCACACAGCATACAAGTATAGACTAAATCGCTCGATTTGGAACAAAACATCTCATGTTTGTTTTTCGAAAATGGTTTGAAGTTGCTATCCTCAAGTAGGCTAAAATGCGGATTTGCCACCCTCAAGTAGGCTTAAAACATGATTTTGCCACTTCAAGTGGGCTTAAAACTCACATTTTGATGAAATTTTCCAATTCAAGCAATGAAGCCTTCATCCACAGGCATTCATGCAGTTGAAGCACTTAAGCAAATAGCCTCATGGCAAGCATGCTGACATGGCAACACTCACACTCATGCAAGGATGCTAAAGCATAAACACTCACAGTGTACTCCGAGTCAAAAAAGAAGCTAGTTAGTAATCATGCATGATCCTAGCTATGTCAACAATGCCTAATGCAACACATGTAAAATGTAACTAAAATAGGCTCGGCTATTCTAAGATGTCATGTGAATACAACTTGATAACATGTATTCAATTTAGAATTGAAATACAATGCAGTTTGTATGATGCGCCGAGCCCGATGCATGCAAAACAGATGAATAAATGCACGTATACAAGCATAAGTATGCTAATTGAAATATGCCCTAAAACTAACCATCGAAAGCAGGTAAGTAAAAAGGATAAAGAAATAGGGTTGGAAGACATGCATCACACACATGCACGCTTATTACAATATTTGCCCTCTCGATGGAGGGTCCGAATAATAAGCTAACTAGCTAATCTAAGCTAATTAAACTAATTATTACAAAACGAAGCTAATTAACTAACAAGTTAACGAATTGTTACAAAACAAGCTAATTAGCTAACTACACTAGCTAATTAAATACAAATGAGTAGCTAAAAGCATTAACTACTTAAGCACAGAACCAAAGTGTGAGCTAGCTAACAAAGTAGTTAAAAGGGGCTTCGGGGCGAGAAGCGCATGCATGCTCGGTCGCCTCGCTCGGAAATCCATCGTTATGCCTCAACTCGCCTCTGTTTGCATTTGTTTTCAGAACACTGCACAAGCCTCCAGATAGCTTTTGCACCACCATGAAGACTTCTAGGAAGGCTGCCGACCACTTATTAGTGTTGTAGACCACCTGCCGACCACTTACATTTGCTGCAGACCAGAAAAAGTGGTTGGCCAGCCACTTTTACTGGTCGGCTGACCAGAAAATTCTGCACAACTCCAGTTTGCTGCAACAGAGAACAAGAAGGGGCACAGCAGTGTATTTGCAAGATATGTGTACACAACCACCCTCCCTATCATTTCTTAAGCTCAAGGGAGTGCGGTTCTTGACTCTCGGGCCACCAATCGAACATCGCAATGCACGGTGGCCGAGAAGCCAAGATTGCACAATTCAATGTAAATGAATGCACAAATAACACAAAAGGGCCTTAACCTCTATCATGCATGATCAAGAGGGTCGAGGACCGAGAAATGAGGCACGTTTCATCACTTCAAATATGAAACGCCCCTCGTTTCTTGTGTTTGGATTAACACCCTATCCAAATACAATGCAATGCAATATGATCAACTTATCAAAGCTAATGGCATACAAACAAAATGCGATGCAACATAAGCATGCAAACGACAATGCAATGCAACATGATGGAAACAAGATGCAATGCAACAACATGCAAATCAATGCAATGTGACAACATGCATACAACATGCTATTCTACCAATGTTAGGATGGCATGCACAAAATTCTATCATGCAAACAATGCATGCATGGCAAGCTTAGAAGCTAAGGCATCAAAGCTAGTAAAGGGCACCTCACAGGGGGCATGCAAAACAATGCTCAATGGACTTAAATCGAATATGGACAGACCTCGGTCATGCCCAAAACAGTGGCCATAATGCTATGAAAGGATGGTACGAAAGGCAAGATGATGCATGCACATGCATTGGCTCACCAATTAAGCATAAGAGCACAACTCTCAAACATGAGCAAGGAGTGACAAATATAGAAGTGTGACAATACTACAAGCTCTGAAAACATGTATGAAATGATGCCAAACCATTCAAACAACCCAAGTATGTCATGCAAGAGGGCCTAAGGCACAGGCTACTCAAGGAGACTACATAAGAGGCATGCAATACATGGCACAAATGATTGAACCAATCATGGACAGAGCTCAAATAGGTCAAAACAACGACCAAAACATACTGAGATGGGAGCTCAAAGGTCTAGGCATGCATGCAGACAAGCTAGGCCACAAACAAGGCAATAATGCACAATCCTTGAAAGCATTCAAAGAGTGAAAAAGTGGGAACATAGCAATGCTATATGCTCTGAAATAACATGGTAGATGATGCCAAATCATGCATATGTCACAAATGAAGCATGCTATGGTGCTCAAAACTCAAAGCTAGCAAGGCCAATTGCATTACAACTATGCAATACATGAACCATATGGCCAAGGCAACAGTCCTAGAGCATGTCAAAATGATGCTAAAACATGTATGGACTAGAGCTAACACATGCTAGCATGAAGGGCATGAAGCATGAAGTATGCAAGGCCAATAAGGAGGAGTACACTACACCTACCAAAACCAAGCATGAGATGACTTTACCAACAAAAATTAGAGTTGTATCATGGCAAAATAACACCAAAAATACACTGAAATGGTGGCCCAAAAAGCTAGGCAAGATGGCATACGCATTGGCTCATATTTAAGGCATAAAGCACCAACCCTCCAAAGGATTGAAAGAGTGAAAGATGTGAAGACATGGCAGTGAAACATGCTTTGAAATCACATACTAAATGATGCCAAATCATGCAAATAGCCCAAGCAATGCATGCTAGTGACTTGGAAACTCAAGGCTAGTGAGCTAGAATGCACTATGGCTATACAATGCAAGGTATGCATGACCAAAACAACATAAAACAGAGCTCAAGTATGGTAAAACATGAACAAAAGCTTGCTGGAGTTGAGCCAAAATCATGCTAGAATGATGGTCCAAAGCATGATGCATGTTAGGTTAGTGAATGGAAATGCACTACAAGTGCAAGGAGCATGCAAGATGCTACCAAACCAAACGAAAATTGAGCCAAGGAATGCTAAAAAAACACCAAAAACATGCTGAGATAGAGCCAAAATGGGCTAGCAAGACACGCTAAAACATGAGGCATACAAGGCTAGTTTGCAAGGATTACACTACAAGTGTATAAAGCATGCAAGGGTGGCCTAAACTAAGCCAAAACAAAGGTATGCGATACTGAAATAAGGCCAAAAATTTGCTGAGATGGGGCCAACATATGCTAGATAAACATGCTCAAACATGAGGCCAACAAGGCAAGCAACCAAGATACAAGGAGAGGGGATGACCCTCTCCTATTTGGGACCTCAAAACATCCTTTCCACCACTGAAATTCCTCTAAGTTTCAGTGGTGAGAAGGTCAAAAAGAGGTGGTCCCAATAGCTTAAAAGGATGGTACAAAACAAAGCCAAACAAGGCACAAGAGGGGGTAGACCACCCCCAACACCAAAGAGGTCTCAAACCAACATCTTAAACACTTAAAATCAGAGCTTTTTGCAGTAAAAAGTTAGGCCTAAATCAGCATGCAAATAGGGCCAAAGACTTAAACCAAAACAAAACTTTAAGAGGTTAGAAACTCACCCTTGTAGAATAACTTCAAAGCTGCAACTCCAACAGCTTTTCTAAGCTCAAACCAATCCAAAAACACCAAAACCAGTTTCTAGGTGCCTCAGCTCCAAGAGTGTGGTGTTTCACTATGTGTTTGTGTGCAAAAGTGTGAAGAAAAGGCACTTTCAAGCACAAATATGAGAGAAATGAGGAATCATAGAGATAAAGATGTGTGTATAGCTTCAAGCAATTTTTCTCAACCTGGAGAAGGGAGAAGGGAGAAAGGGTCACCCTTTTATAGAAAAATCATGTAACAAGCTTGTTGAGGAAGCTAAGAGCTCCAAGAAATCCCTCCTTACACGTGTATGGAGGATGGTTTCTGTGCTCACCAGTTGTCACAGCTGGCAAGAAAATATCTGCAGGAAACTGTAGGAAAGCTGCCGACCACTTAAAGTGGTTGGCCAGCTATTTACACTAGTCGGCCGACCACCATAAGTGGTTTGCAAAGAGACTAAGTGGTCGGTAGGGGGGTGAAGGTGGTCTGCACCAAGAAAACAAGGTGGTGGCATGGCTGCCAACCACTTTTGGTGGTCCAAAAACCACCAAGACCAGTTGGCTGACCAGAAAACTGGCTAGCAGGCAGGAAAAGTAGTTTTCAGGGAGAGAAACTGGTCTGCAACCCCTATTCCACCCTTCAAGCAAGGAAAATAAGGTTTGTGCCAAAAACAAACCAAAAAGGATGCAAGACAAGAGTCTGCGGGTCAAAGCACGCAGCCGACAACCTCGAAAACTAGTCTACGGGCACCAAAAGTGGTCTATGGGAGGGAAAAGTAGTCTATGGCCACAAGAAGTGGTCTACAAGACCTTAGTGTCCCTCTAGACCAAGGCAACAAAGCATGGTTCAAAAACCAAGCCAAGAGGGGAACGTTAAGCGGTCCTGAGATAAGGCGCCTGGCTGAAGGCTCCGGAAACCAGAAACTAGTCTCCAAGAGGGAAAAGTGGTCTACGGACCTCTCTTCCCCTCCAGACAAGGTCAACAAGGCTTGGTCCATAAACCGAGCCAAAACACAAAGAGTTCAGAGGCCCGGAGGCAAGGCACTCAACCGAAAACTCCAGAAACTTGAAACGAGCACAAACATGCGCGATCATCAAGCGCTCAATTGATGATGTTTGAGTCTTAAGGTCGGTCAAAAATGAGGTGTCTACAGCCATCATGCAATAAGATTGCATAAATTAATGGTTTGTGAATCAAGTTTTATTACTCTTTTGAGCTGTTCAAATGAGAATGAGGGGTAAATTGTGCAAACAAACCCTTGAGAATACACTGTCTCTGCTCTATTTGCTCTCTGTTGCAATAGGGAAGCCCAATCAACAGTGGCCAGCAGGCCATCATCAATGGACAGCAGGCCCTCTGCCGGCCAACTGTGCAAATTTAGCAGTGTTCTTCTAAAGCAAAACAGAGTTGGTCCGAATGTGAAAATTAGTGCAAGTGTTCTACTGTGCATCAGAGGCATCTGGCAGCAGAAATAGTGGCTTTTTTTAGTGGAAATCCGCGCATGCATGAGCATTTCTCATTTCCCGAGGAGGAGTAATTAAAGTAGTTAATTTAGTTACTTCATGTTGTAATTAATTAGTTAGATTGTGATGTCGTAATAACTAGCTAGAATAGATAGTTTCATTTGGGTTTGTAATAATTAGTTAATTAAGTTAGCTCTAATTAGTTAGCTAGTTTAGTTTATTCGGACTTTTCTTTATGAGAGTGCAATGTTGTAATAATGTGAATGTCTTCCAATCCCACGTCTTTCTCTCTTTTATTTACTAGCTTATGATAGTTAGTTTAGGAGCATCACATTTTGTTTAGCATATCTCATGTCTTGCATCTAGACTCGGTTCATCATTCTAACTTGCATTGTTAGTTAAATATATTATTTGAATACGTGCTTAGACTGTATGCTATCAAATTGATTAACATGCCATGTTAAGTAGCCGAGCCTATCAATTACATATTGCATGAGTTGCATTAGCCATTGCATAGTAAGGATCATGCATTGTTCTAACTCTATCATTGTTTTTTGGCTTAGAGTACTAGGTGAGCCTTTACTCGCTTTAGCATATCGCATGTGTGTGATTGTTGCCATGTTTAGCATGCTTGCCATGAGGCTAATTTCTTAAATAATAAATTGCTTGAATGCCTGTGGATAAAGGCTATTTGCTTGAATTAGAATAATTTGAGTAAATATTCATATGCAATTACTTTCCAAGTGGTACATATTTGAAACAATTTTGAAAACAAACATGAACCGAATGTTCCAATTCTTGCAAATTAGTCTATACTTGTGTGTGTGCGCATCACATAGTAATGCTAGCCTAATAAACCAAAACAAGAGCATGTGATGTAAATAAGATTCATATCATGATTAGTAAAGGCTGGTTTTTGATCAGATGAGCGAGGGTGCTCAATTCACGACATTCTCCTCTCAAACCTAAGTTCCCGAGATGAGACAATCTTGGTAATGACGGACACGTGGCCTTTGGTACGAGTCATGGGTTTCCTAAATTTCTCAAAAATATTTAGGTGGCGACTCTGTATCTGGAAAAGCTATCCATTTCGGCATTTTTTATTCAAAATTGATTTTCCAAAAGATTTCCCGGATTGAGACTCTTTGGTGTTTATCTATTTCACATTGCACTTGTGAGATCAGATTCATGACCATAGGAGTCCGATAATACAGGGCTTATTCGTCTTCCAAAAGGAAGCAAGAAAAAATCGAGCTATAAATGCGGAGAAATCCCTACCTCAAAGTTAGAAGACAAGAGTGAGAGTAGAGAAACCTTGACGAAGCTAAAATCTAATTTTGCTTCGATTAAAATAAAGCTCTAGGTGAGCTCGACCTTTTTAACAAAGAGATAGAGATCGATAAATTGAGAGTATTTGGAGATTGAATGTGAGTTTTAGAGAGAGAAAGAGTTTAGATTTAGGGTTTTGAAATGTTTAGAGAGAGATATGAAAAAATGACTCAAAAAATGACTTTTACAGACTGATATACGTGCAGACCGCTCGAGCGCAAGAATGGTAGCTCGAGCTACTAGACACAACAAGAGAGACTGCTCGAGCGAAGAACACCACCCTTCCAAAGACTTTTGCGGACTGCAAAAAATCTTGAGTTCAAAAGATAGCTCGAACACAAGAAGGACTACTTGAGCCAAGATTGCTCAAGCGCAAGAAACACCGCTCGAGTGAAGAATGCCATACTCTCAATAGTTTTACAGACCTGCAAAAGTACTGAAAGTTCTCAAAGTTTGCTTGAGTGCAAGAAAGTTCGCTCGAGTGAACAAGCCAAATTCTGAGCAATAACAGTGTTGAAAAACTAACTCCCAACCTGTTTCAAACACAACCAAGACACTCCAATAACCAAACTCAACAAGAAATGAGACAAAAGAATACATGAACAACCATCAAGATAAGGAATCTCGGATCTAAAACAATGAACGGGACGGGTTTAAATCAGAATCGTTATAGGATTATACATACAACCATTAGCAAATCTGTTCGTACTTGACTTTCAATTTTTAAAATTTTCTACATATAAAATATTAAGACTCAAAATGAATTTTTTATTTTAAAAATAAATTCTCGTGCATCGCACGGGTCACATACCAGTACTCCTTATAAATTAAAGAAAAAATTACAACTAACCAAAAAAAAATCTCTAACAAAATAAATTTTAAATTTATTTAATTTAAATAGGAGGATTTAGTATCTCCTTTTATATAATTTGTATTCCAATTAGTCCATAAGATATTCTTATATTACAATAAATCTATTATTTTGGAATTTAATTCACCAAATTCTAATTCCCATATTTGAGATATTTTATAAACAATTTTACCTTTATAGATATTTTTTAACTCTTAGCAAATTGATATGTGCTTTGACCTTGAACAATTGTCCAAATGGTCATAGAGAGGACATTTAGGTGCCAAGGTGAGTGAGGCTTCAAATTTGAATTTATAAAGAGATGTTGACCTGTGTTATAATATAATTACTAACATACTAATAACTACTATCTTGTGAAGTGAAAAAAGAAAAATTAAACTGATATGTGCTTATGGTGTTTACTAATTAAGACTACTTTTGACCTTTTGTATATTATACTTTAAAAATTCATAATTTTGTTGTATATCTATTATGAAATTTATATTTTTTAAATCTATTTAACAAGATTTCACTTGAATATGTAATTATGTAAGATAAAAATAAAAAATTAAATTTGACAGTGTAAGTATTCACACTAAAATTATGTTATTAATGTGAGATGATTTGGCGCACTTAATTTTGTATTTGTTCAAATTTGATTTCAATATTAAAAGCTGGATTGTAATCATCTCTATTGCATATTTGTAGTGGAGAGATTCCATTATATCATCCAATGGCGAGTATAATAATATTTTTAATTTAAAATAATTATAAATTTGTATTTCTATTTCATAGCTATTAGATATATAATGAAAATTTTCTATTACATATATAGAATGGAGAGAATCAAAGTCCTTAAAAGTTTATATTATCTCAATTGTCATGTGAATATTAACATATCCCCCTTCCCACTTTTAAAATACCATCCAACATTCTTGTTTGGGATATGACTTTTTTAGTTTTTTTTGGTTAAAATAATTAATAAGATAAAATGTCATATATAAATTATAATCATTTCACTTTTTCTCTTACCCCCTAAAAAAAAAAAAAAAAACACACCCCAAGTATCATCCTAAATACAACTTTTTTAGCTAGGCTAAAATAGTCAAATAACTTAAAAGCCAACTAAAACTATGTTGAATGGTTACTCAAATCTATCATCAAATTTGAATTTGGTGAAAACTAACTCATTTTTCTGCTTCAATGGTTTCATCAAATAGGTATCAAATTCAGAATTTCACTTTTCTTTCATCAAATTGAGGACCAATATACATTTTATCAAATCACTGTTCATAGTCACTTGATTTTCACCACCGGATGTCCCCTTGGATGACCAACACAAGGCAAAAATTTGTGAAAAAATTACACTGACCGGTCGACACCCTGGTCGTCCGCCTGGTTGACTTCTTGAATGACCACCTCAAGGCAAAAATTTATGAAAAATTTACACTGGCTGGTGTTAGGAATTGACCCTTCCTAACCAAGATCAGTGAGACACGAAATAACAAACAATAAAGAAATTAACGAATCAAACAGATCACACACACAAGAACATAAGGATTTACGTGGTTCACCACAGAATAGGGTTACATCCACGGCTGTTGCGATTTTTACTATGATCAAAAAAATACAACTCTCTCTTAACGTAAAAGAAGGAGCCCCTCATCTATTTATAAGTATAGAATTAGGGTTACACAGAAGCACATGGGAATTACGGAAGTACCCAAAAAATTTCGATTGGGGGGAGGCCCCCCCAAACCCCTCATTGGACTCAGTGTTTGAGTGAACAGTAGGGTTGAGTGAACAGTACTTATCAAGGTCCACCGACTCAACAATCTCCCACTTGGAACTTGATAACACAAGCTCTCCATCATCTTCATTACATAGAGGAACGCCGCAACAACTTGATCTTCCTTCATCAATCTTGAAGGCCAACTGAAGTTGCATGTCAATGGTGACTGTCTTGGTTAACATATCTGCTGGATTCTTACTGCCTTGGATCTTCTTAAGAGACAAGACTCCATTATCTATAAGTGAACGAATGAAATGGTATCATAACTGAATGTGTTTCGTCCTAGAATGAAAAGCCTGATTCTTTGCAAAATGAATAGCACTTTGACTGTCACTATGCAAAATACTCATCTCTTGCGTCTTACCCAACTCTGCTAGGAAATTCTATGACTAAGTCATCTCCTTCCTAGCTTCAGTAATAGTAATATACTCAGCCCTCGTTTGGGAAGTGGGTTGGCTTTTTAGCTTTTTGGTTTTTTTGGCTATTTTAGCCTGGGCTTAAAAGTTTGGTTTGGGAAGGACTTTTTGGCTTTTTGGCTTTTTTGAGTTTTTTTGTGAGAGAAGAATGTAATGATTATGGGTTGGATGTGATGTTTTGTTTGTTATGGCTAAAATAGCCTATTTTGTTTTTTGTGGCTAAAATAGCCAAAAAAGCCCAAACCATGGCTTCCCAAACGAAGCCTCAGCCTCTGTTGTAGAAAGGGCCACAATCTTCTGTAACTGTGAAATCCAACTCACTGATGTACCACCCTGTAAACATAACCAGTAGTACTCTTTCTGTTATCCATATCACCAGTCAAGTCTGCATCAACATAACCATGTAACCCGATACCAGTTCGTCTGAAATAAAGTGCCATGTCTGTAGTACCACTTAAGTATCAAATGATCCACTTCACTGCCTCCCAATGTTGTTAGCCTGGATTACTCATGTACTTACTAACCACTTCCACTGCATGTGCAATGTCTGGTCTAGTAAAAACCATAGCATACATTATACTACCGATAGCTGAAGCATATGGAACATGTTCTATATAAGCCTGCTCTTCTTCAGTCTTCGGAGACTGCTCTTTGGTAAGTCTGAAGTGGCTAGCCAATGGAGTGTCATTGGTTTTGCACCATCCATGCTAAATCTCTTACCAAGGATTTTGTTTGCAACTCCAAGATCTTTCATCCCAAATTGGTTGGACAAAAGTTTCTTCAATCTTTTTATCTCTTCAATGCTAGATCCTGCAATAGGCATATCATCAACATACAAGAGCAAAATAATATAACTTTTGTCAAACCTCTTGAAATAACAACAATGATCTGCTTGACATCTTGTAAAACCACTGCTACACATAAACCTATCAAACTTCTTGTACCACTGCCTTGGGGCCTGTTTTAAACCATACAAGTTTTTTCGAAATTTGCATACAAACTCCTCTTTGCCACGTGCCAAAAACCCTTGTGGTTGCTTCATGTAAATTTCCTCCTCCAAATCACCATGGAGAAAAGCCGTCTTCACATCCATCTGCTTAAGATGCAAATCTTCAGTAGCCATAATTCCCAGCACCAATCTGATAGTGCTCAACTTCACAACTAGAGAGAAAATTTCAGTGTAGTCAACCCCTTCTTTTTGCTGAAAGCCCTTTGTATGTAGCATTTACTCCCATCATATTCCTGCTTGACCCTGTAAACCCACTTGTTGTGCAAAGCTTTTTTACCCATTGGTAATTCAGTCAACTCCTATGTCTGGTTTGCCATGAGTGAATCCATTTCATCCTGCGTAGTTGACTTCCACTTAATTGAATCATCAACCTGCAAAGCCTTATCATAACTTTTAGGTTTACCCCTATCAGACAACAACAAATAATGTAAAAATGGAGACCAATGCTATGTAGGTTTAGACTCTCTTTCTGACCATCTCAACTTGGGAGTAAAAGTATGTGGCTCAGTTTGTGGAATAAGTTTTTCAGGATTATTCTGAATCTTACTATTCAAATCACTCTCACTAATCTCCTCTAACTCAACATGCTCATGACAAGTTCACATGCAGACTTATCCCTATCTTTATACGTTACTTTCTCATTAAATATGACATCTCTACTTTTGATTATTTTTTGATTTTTATCATCCCAAAACCGATACCCAAATTGATCAATGTCATACCCAATAAAAGTACATTTAACAAATTTCCGATCAAGTTTACTTTTATTAGCAGAATCTATATGCACATATGAAACATAGCCAAATACCTTTAAAAAAAAAAGAAGAAGATTTACCTCTTTACCACTCCAAGCTTCTTCTGGTAGCTCTCTACCCAATAGAACAGATGGACCACAGTTAATCAGATATGCTACAGTGTTAACTACATTTGCCCAAAACATCTTTGGTAATCCGACTTGTATCCTCATACTTCTAGCACGTTCATTCAGAGTTCTATTCATATGTTCTGTAACGCCATTCTATTGAGGTGTCTTTCGAACAGCCTTCTCCATTCTAATTCCACTTTCTGCACAATATTTTTTGAACTCATTGTCCTCATATTCCCTCTATTATTTGATCTCAAGCACTTAATTTTCAGACGTGTTTCATTCTCCACCAAGGTTTTCTGCTTCTTAAAAGTAGTACAAACTTCAGATTTGTGTTTCAGAAAATAAACCCATACCTTTCTCGTTGAGTCGTCGATAAAGTTAACATAGTATAATGATCCTCCAAGAGATGAAACTGGTGCAGGTCCACACACATCTGTATAAACGAGCTCCAATTTTTCTAACTTTGATTTTCTGTCATCCTTTGAAAAACTGACCCTCTTTTGTTTGTCGAATATGCAATCCTCACAAAAGTCAATGTCCATTGATTTCAAATCTGATAGTTTCCCCTTAGACGCAAGTACCTTCATCCTTTTTTGACTCATATGCCCAAGCCTTTGGTGCCACAGATTTGAGTCTTCCTTTTTATCAGGAACTGCTACTGCATCCCTATTGTTCGTAGTCATGTAAAGGGTGCCTTCTTTTTTACCACAAGCAACAACCATGGCTCATTTGGTGATTTTTCACAAACCACCCATGAAGTTTACAACATGACCTTCATCATCAAGTTTTCCAACAGAAATCGAGTTTCTTTTCAAACTAGGCACATGTTTGACATTTTGTATCTTCCAAACAAATCCATTTGGCAACCTGATTGTTACATCCTCTTTACTCACAATCTTCAAAGGTATTAGCCATATAAACCTTCCCGAAATCACCACCAATGTAATTGTCCATGATTTCCCTCTGTGAAGTAGAATGGAATGATGCCCCAGAATCTAAAATCCAAGATTCAAGAGGGCTGTCAATACTCAAGATCAAAGCATCATAAATCTCCTCTGTTGCAGCATTAGCAGACTTCTGATTTTGATCACCTTTATTCTTATTCAATGTTAGGCAATCTCTCTTTAGATGTCCCTTCTTTCCACAGTTCCAGCAACTCCGTCTCTCTCTAATTCTTGACTTGCTTCTGTGTTTGGATTTTGATCAGTTGCGGTTCGGGTTTTTTCCTGCTGATCTTCCTTTGGCTTCTGTATTCAGGGCAGAACCTGATGTTTCCCCTAATTCCCTCCTGCGAATTTCTTCACTCAGAATTAAATCTCAAATATCATTGTAATTCAACTTTTTCTTTTCCTAAAGAATTGCTTATTACCGTTACAATACCATTTAGAAGAATCAAAGCCCTAACTTTTTCATCAAATTCGATAGATATAGAACTCAATTGTGTTTCCACAATATTAAGTTCATTAAGATGTTCAGCCACCGAAACACCTTTTATCATCCTTAGATTAAACAATCTACGCATCAAATAACTTTATTTGAGGCAGAGGGTTTTTTGTACATGTTTGAGAGTGCCGCCATGAGACCCGCTGTAGTCTTCTCATTCGCTATGTTAAACGCAACGTTATGAGACAACGTGAGCCGAATAACACCTAGCGCCTGGCGATCAAGAAGATTCCGCTCATCATCCTTCATTTTTTCTGGTTTCGTTCCTGAAAGGGGCTTATACAGTTTTTTTTGATACAGATAGTCTTTAATTTGTATTTTCCAAAAGCTGAAATCTTTGCCATTGAATTTACCGATTCTAACATTTTCGTCTGTAGCCATCGCTCCCACTCGAACCAATGCTATGATACCAGTTGCTAGGAATTGACCCTTCCTAACAAAGATTAGTAAGACATGAAATAACAAACAAGAAAGAAATTAACGAATCAAATAAATCACACACACAAGAACATAAGGATTAATGTGGTTCACCCCATAATAGGGTTACATCTACGGTTGTTGCGGTTTTCACTATGATTAGAAAAATACAACTTTTTCTTAACCAAAAGGAGCCCCCTCATCTATTTATAAGTATAGAATTAGGGTTACACGGAAGCACATGAGAATTATGAAAGTACCCAAAAAAAACGGTTGGGGGAGTCCCCTCCAACCCCTCATTGGACCCAGTGTTTGAGTGAACAGTAGGGTTGAGTGAACAGTACTTATCAGGGTCCACCGACCCAACAGCCGGCCGATCGTCTACCCAATCAACCGGTGTTCTGATGAAGTTTTATAAACCTCCGTTGAAACACTTAATATCAAATGAAACTTTTACTCAAATTTGTATTTAAATTTAACAAAAAATTTGATAAACTGTTAAAAATAATCTAAAATAGCCAAGTCCCTAAACAGTACCTATGAATGTTCACGATGACAACTCACAATCTGAATATTCAAAATACTATGACAAGATAAATGTCCCGGCTTCTGTCATGTGAATACCCACGAATCATCAATAAAAAACAATGATGATATTCACATTGCCAGGACGAGGAAAATGTATACAGGGTCCATGATGTGAATATGTGCAAAAATCATAATGCACAAGTCAAGATTAACACAATAAAAATATGCGAAGAAAAAATTAATCACAAGTCAAACATCATAATACGATATTAAAAGTCCACTAATTTTCCTCATTCTCTTTATGGATAGATATGAGTTAGACTGGGTTGCGTACATGTTGTGCATATATTATATAAAATAATAACACTTAAAACAGTTTCCAAAGCCAGTCCCAATCTAGAATTCGGCCTTTATTTTATTCCCAAACCCGTCAATGAGCGAAGTAAAAAAATCTCGAACACACCTATATGACCCTGATATTATTTTAAATGAATATATATATTTTTTCATATTTTAACATCAAAAAATATAGTAATTAATTTAATGATTTGGTTGTTACTTTAACCTAGTCAATGTTAGTAGTACAAATTTTCTAGCCAATTATTTTACGTGATTAGTAATACATGATTTATGTTTATAAAAAAATAAAGTTAAACAATATTAATACACATAAATTTGTATATCTATAAAAATATACTATATAATATAGTTTGTAGACGGGTGGAGCTTGAAATACTATTTCCAAAACTACCTACATTATAATTTGACCTAAAAAATTTGCCCTACTCAAACCCCTATGGGCTTGAACCATAATTCCAAGCATTATAAATCATGGGTGAGTTCAAGCGGGCTTAGTGGGACAGTGGAGAAATTCTATTTTCACACACTAAATTTTCTTTGTGTATATATTTTCTCAATCCACACATTTAGTAATTTAATTTTTACTTCTTTATCTCAACCCATACACTTCACATTCTAAATATACCCTCACATTCTCTGTCCACATCCTGTGCTTTAGTTGTTTCTTCCTGCAGTATGTACATCTTTGCTTGCACCCTGATGATTCATGTTCCGTTGCTGCTGGGAATGGTTTGATTGGGTGGATGCTTTATAACCTATTGAGGACGGTGGAGCAGTTTCTATTGCGAAAAATGGTTCGTGACAATTGGGACAGAGAAGATTATGATTGAGATACATTCTAAGATACTCATACTGCATTTTACATCTATGGCACACGGTCCAAAAGATTCGGTGTTTTTGCTTATGAGATGGAGGAGGACCATGAGATGCCTTAGTTGTATTACCCTTCAGAACCCTCACATGCGGAGTTGTACTTTTGGTGAAATTGTCGAACCCATTTTGTTAATTAATTCGCGCATATAGCAAGAGAAAACATAGGAAGAACAAGCTTACATTGGGATAACGGCGGAGTAATCCGGACAATATTGCTATTAACTGAATTGACAGCGAAAAGTTTACCGTCCTCGGAGACACGGATTTTTTAAGGCACGACTCCAAGTTCATTTCCCTTTACACTAGTTTCAACAATGTACCCATTCTCAAATTGAAGAACATTTCCATCTAGGTTAAAAACAAAAACACATAAAACCAATGCATAGATTTGTGTATAAACACAATAGAAATCATAAATTATGATTTTGGACTTGCCTGATTGGGGGATTTTGGAGGAAGACCTTGTCGATTTGAGAAGGGAAGACAAGTGTTTTATCAAAGGTCCTGATTAATCACTATCAATGTACTTGAAGAAACAAATCTACACCAATCAAATAAATCACAGAATGCATTGTACATGGAGAGAGAGAGATTGTAACCTGAAGGAGTTGTATGAGCTTGGAAATGGAGAACAAAAGTGAAGAAGAAGAAGAAGAAGAAGAAGATTGAGAAAGTGAGGAAAGGGAAGGATGTTCTCATGGCCAAGTCAATCAGAACTCAGAGGAAGAGATAAGAGAAATCTAGGGCTAGAATGGGTATTCAAGAGATTTGAGGAGTGAAGGAGTGAGATGGTGGTGGGTGAGATGGTAATTTTGTTAAAGGACAAAATTATAATTTTGAAAAAATTCATTAAGTGTGTGAAGTAAGTAAACTTAGTGTATGGAAATAGAATTTCCCGAGTCATTGTGCTTCCCTCTATCTCTTCTCTCCCTTCTATTTGCCGCCTTCTCTATTCCTTTCCCAGATTTCTTAATTCATCTCATGAAGCCCCCTTCATCTTCCACCTCCAACTAACACTTTCCCACGCATTCTTATCTACCACTACCATGATCCACCTTCATTCTCAACCAGCACCCATCTTTACAGCACAAACACTTGCTACAGCTACCCAACCATCATCGCTACTCCACTCTCTCACTCTATCCTGCCATTCTCTTCTATAAGACCAACACTTCCAAAATGCTAACCTGGTAGCGAACACAAGAATCGCTCACCTCCACCAAAGTAAATTGCAAATTGCATGCAAATCGCTCTCCTTCATTAGCTACAGTTACAATTTAATGGGAATTTTGTTGTGGATATATGGATTTGCAAAAGGCGACAAATGGGTGAGTTTTAGACGGCGGTTGCAGAACAATGAGATGATATATCAATTCTACAATAGAAACATATAGAGATTAGATTGACGCATAGAGGAAATGAAAGTAGCAGTGCCAATGCATGCAATTATAGAGTGGAGGTGTTGAGGTTTGGCGATGTCAAGTGTTTGTTGCAAAGTAATACACTCCGTAAGTTAAAGTGGAATTCATAAAGTTTATTTGAGGACTACTATGAATCACTTTTTTCTTTCTATTTTATTTATTTATTTTTTATTTTGTACATACCATTTTATATTATTAGAGCATATGATAAGGTATTGTTTATCATCATTATTTTCTTAATTATTATTTTCAAACAAGGGCAAAATTTGAATATCCATTTAAACATTGATAAAAATATCAATGTCATATCTTTCTTTTTTATTTGAATCTCTGTAAAACTGGAGAAATTTGAAGAGAAAGGAGTTAAATAGCTATCAATTTTGCGTTCTTTCACTTCTTTTTTTAATTTTTTTTCTCCTTAACTTTTTTTCATAAAAGAGAAGAAGATAATACTCCATTATTTTCTCTTAGTAAAGGCTACATTGTGCACCTCAAAAGGGTGTATATGATATGCCCTTCAAAACTTTTTCACAAAATTATACAAAATTTCGTAACTAAACCACAAAATATCATAATTATTTTCATCACAATAATCATAACTTTTTTTTACCACAAAATGTCATAACATAAATCACAAAGTATTAAAATATTACCATTCATAACTTTATAGTGCATATCATAAATTCATTATTCGTAATTTTATCACAAATATCATAACACCACAAATGTTCATAACTTTCACACAACACAACATAACTATCATACAATGTGCACAATTTTTAGGGTGGACAGTGTAAATTTATCAATTTCTCTTTTATGTTTTCTCCTAAATTATCTAAATAATAAAAAATATATACCACTAACCTTTCTTTTCGTTTGTTGTTTTTGCTCTGCAGCCTATTTTCAAAATTTAATTCAATCAAGTTTCTTCAAAAAAAGACAATAAAATTTCTAAATATGATGGATGTCTTCTACATAAATTTGAAAAAATTCACTTCTTTGGTTGTGGTGTTGCCTTGCCAGACACGAGAAAAGTATTTTTGTACTAGGGCGACATATCCTGAATAATCTCATTCCAACTGATATTATAGCGAGCCAGTCATAAATCAAAACTAAAAGTATTCATGGGCAGCACTACCATTACAAGTGGTATATCTAATTGAATGGCTGATCTTGCAAAATGTTTATTCACAGAAAAGGGTATTTATTCATATGATGGAGGTAAGACTTTAAACATGTCTATTAGGATTACATATCATGTAAGCTAGGAAGATAAAAGCATATTTATTCTTATTAAGAGTTCAAATTTTAAAAATTACTGCAAAAAAACATCAAATCGCTATTTATGGCTTGATGCATACAAATTTCATTTGGTAAGGAACAAAACATGGTTCACCTTTTTTTTCCGACAACAAAGAAAAAATCTCAATTTTCAATAAGCCTCAACACAGCTTCCATTTATTTTGCATCACATAGTTTGCAAAATTTTGGGGAAAAAATAAAATCCTCAACCTTACGCACGAGAAATTTATGAACCTACTTAAGTAAAACAAGAATCAAAAGGAATTTGGAATTCCAGTACCAAAGTGGTTAATTTGTGCTTCTAAAATGGTGTCACCCCACTGTTCGAAGACGAGGTCATTACTGAGAGAATTTCAGTCACAGAAGCCATGGCACTCAAAGCTGCCTTGAGAACATCCTGTGAACACCCTGGTTTCACAATGGTTCGCACCTGGGAAAAGGAGGCCCAAAAAACATAAAAAGATCAGACACAAAAACACGAGGATAAATGGCAAAATGAGATACGGTCAAATGAAAGGATAGCATCCCACGGCTATCATGTCACAGTCCAAAGTCATCATTCTAAACATGGACATCAGTCCCTTGCACAAGTCAGTAAGGTTTAACTTCCGCTCCCCAGGGCTTAGCTAAATCTAAATGACCAACCAATTATGCGACGAGCATTAGAGCAGTTTATCTGCCTCAATTAAAAGCTCTTACAAGTGCTATTTCAGTTTCCATTCCTTGGATTGGCGGATTGCAAGCCATTTTTCAATCCTCACTACCCTAAAGTCAGGAGCACAGATCTACAATCCTGATTCCCGACATAACAGACACATTAGAAAACCTATAAAACTACAAGACAACATGGATCCCATCCACCAAGACAAGGCAAAATCCTATCTTCTAGAATGGAGTCACAACAGAACCAATGGTGAGATGACCTCATAATCATTAACGTTGTGTTTGGTTGGGGGATTTGAGGAGGGATTTGAAAAGGGAAAAGGAAAAGTTAGGTGAAATGTGAAAAAAAAACCCTACATTTCACCTAGTTTCACACACCTTTTCCCTTTCTCTTTCCAAATCCCTCTCCAAATCCCTCAACCAAACACAGCATAAAGCTTAAGTCAAAGCAAACTTGTTCAAAATTAGGGATTTTCTCCTTAGGTCACGTTTTGTTCGGACAGACTGCATTAGATGCCTAGGACTGTTAGTCCTAGGATTATCAATTCCTTTGAATTGTGTATTCTATCCCATATTTGATTGGCATGGGATTATGATGACGGATTGACAAAATCCTATTAATTTTGTAATTTAACTAATTAGTCCCAACTTCTCCTTAGTCCTCCATTCTGTATCTCTCTCTGTCCCTCTCTCTCTCTTCCATATGAGGTATACTATGTTCGGATGGACTCTAGACGCCAATTTTTTTTAGCCAAACATGGGATTATGCATTTTGTTGGATTATTTAGGCCAAGTTTGGGAAATTTAGAATAAGTGCACTTTTTGACTTTTCTTGTATTATGTGTAGAAAAAGTAGAGAGGAGATGTTGATTGATGTGACCCAAAAAAGATAAAAAGATGAAATAAGTGCACTTATATTGGGTACCCAAACAAGGCCTTAATCCAATCCCAAGGCCATGTCTGCCCAAACAAACATGGCCTTATGCTGTGTTTGGTTGGGAGATTTTGGGAGGGATTTGGAAAGGGAAAGGGAAAGGGAAAAAGTGTGTGAAACTAGGTGAAATATAAGTATGTTTTATTCACATTTCACCTACCTTTTCCATTTCTCTTTCCAAATTCCTCCTCAAATCTCCCGACCAAACACAACATTAATGTATAATGATGCAAAACAATCTAATCCATTGTTGCCACGTGGCCAAGCCCACTGACTATCTTATCACTATTCTCTAGTGCAAAATGGAGCCAGTAAAAGAGAAGATGAATCAGCCTTAACAGAACATGCAACTATGCTCTAATGTTTGGTTCGTTTAGATGATGAAAGAAAGAAGGGGCAGAGGAGGGTAGACAATCATTCAGTCAAGAACATGCAAATGTTTGGCACCTTGTCAAGATACTTCTGCAGTTCCTTGATACGGCCCATGTAATCCTGGTCTTCAACACACAGAGTTACAGCCTTAGCATCAGCACCAGGACCATCAAATTGAAGAGGTCCAGGGTTTCTGTAAATATCATCCATCAAAAACTTTGTCGCATTTTGTCTCAGCAACCTGCAACAAACACCAAGAAATGAATTAACAGCAGTGAGACAAGATGACATTAGCAGTGCTACATTTACTTTTGAAGAACCATGCAATTTTGTAGTGATCAGTGTAATCATATGCAGCACCAATAAAGATGACTAAGAAAATGTAAACTTCAACTCCTGAAGAAATCAAATTAAATTTTTTTTTTTTTTTCACTCATCTGATGTCAAGAAAGCACGTTAAAAATCATGATAGACGTACTCGTATGATTTGCCTTTCAAATCCACAGTAGCAGGATGCAGAGCAGGTTTTCCAATTGATGAGGCCCCAGGACCACGACCATAACGCTTTACAGTCATCATTGCCTACAGTTTATCAATACAGTCAAGAAGTCAACTTTCTCTGCCATTGCAAGTATTAGGAACAGACAAGGAACCAAAATCCAAATTTCTAACTTGTAGGATAGAGATGTCTATTAGATCATGAAAGGAATATAAACCCTACTGTAATTGGAGCTGCACCACAGCGCCACTTGTTCACGGGATTTTTCAGGTTAGTGACAGTTGCTAAATAACCATTCAGACCAGCTGCCAGAATATGATAACAGATGTGCCCAAGAACCTGGCACAAAAAGTAATATAAGTAACAAGGGAAAACATTTAATATGAAGACCAGAGAGCTCAAGTAAAGCAGCCTTAAGCCAAAACAAACATACATATGCATAATCACAGTCAAATTTTGATGGTAGTGATCCCCGTGCTTGATAACCAAAGAAGTGGCAGATAGCATTAAATTTCTTCCCCTTGTACGTGCCTTCTTTCTGTTCAGATCACAGTAAACATAGCAAAGTGAGGTTAAAAATGTCATATTGCTAAATAAAATCCAGAAAAGCATATTGACTGAGACCAACAAGAAAGTTCAATTCTGCTTTGCTCATCCATTTTCCTTTCATTTAGAAATGCAACTAAGGTATTATGGAGGTTTATAACATAGTCTTAAAGGCATTTGAATATATATGGCAAAGATTGCAGGTAACATTAATGCCAGCAGCCACTTCAAGGAATGAAAAAACAACTACTGTGCCTAATCTAGCAAATCATCAAGTTTCACTTGGTTTATTTCATAGAAAGAATTAAACCTGTTAATAAACATTATTAAAGAAAACTACTGTCCAACAAAATGATTTGTTATAAACAGTACTGTGATGCCATAGAATGACTGAAGACTAGCGTACCCAATTTCAAAAAACTTTGTTTACTGTGACAGAAAATATTCCCAAGATTGAACACTTTAGGTGCAGTGATATTTTATCACAAATAGGGCTGCAAACGAGCCGAGCCGAGCTTTGTTGAGCTCGAGCTCAACTCGATTGTTTATCGAGCTCGTTTATTAAGCTCGATTGTTTATCGAGCTCGTTTATTAAGCTTGAGCTCTGCTCGATAACTAACTGCTCAAGCTCGGCTCAGCTAGGCTTGTTAATATTAATGAAACTCAAGCTTGACTCAATAAGATTTTTTTTATTATTTAATACATAAATAATGTATTTATGCTATTATTTAATATATAAATAATATATTTATTATATAATTTAAATAAAAATAAACGAGCCAAGCTTGACAAGCTGAGCTTATTCGAGCTCAAGCTTGGCTTATTTACTAAACGAGCCAAACTAAGCCGAGCCAAGTCAACTCATGAATAGCTCGATTTGTTTGCAGCCCCCTAATCACAAAGCTAACTGAAGGACACAAGTGGAGACTAGAAATAAATATTTTTCCCTAACACTTCTCCATTTGTTTTTGTGTATGGGTGAAGGGGGATTGTTCTAATGTCCAGAGTCCATTGAAATGGGGCAAGGGGACTTATTAAAGCTTAGTCTTTTTCTTGCTTTTTGGACTACTGTTGACTTAACTGATTCCATACTGTGATCAATTTACTTATTTTTAAATTGCCAAACAGATGTAATATTTCATTCCCAAACAATTTCTCAAGGGCATTGGCCAACAGTCCAGATTTGAAACTTTTGGGTCAATTGCCCCAAACTTTCTTTTTTGTTCATAAGGACAACAACAATTTGAAAGACCATATCACCCCCGTCCATCTATTTGTCTATCTGTTCACTGCTGCCACTGATCACAGCTGGTCGACAGACACTTTTCTGCTGACAATGAATATTCTGGCAACTTTCCGGTGAGTCACCAGCAGCGGTGGTGGTGGGCGATTGATAGTAGTGTGTGAGAATAGAGAGAGAAAGTAGAGATAGGAAAAGTACAAGGGTAAAAAAAAAGAAAAAAAGAAAAGCCCTTTAAAATAATGATTTGTATTTCTCATTAATCATTTTCTTAAAACCAAAACAGATCAATCACTGGACTTAATGCCATATACACCCATAAAAGTGGATTTATCACCAACAAACCCTTTTTAAAATGTTGAGAGGTTACTTTTCCCCTGTTTAGCTAATTTCTTCTGCAATGATGGAGATATAAATAAAAATTTCAAGGAAAAAAAATATTCAAATTGCATGAATAGTAGCCAGTTTGGAATAACTGCAATCTTAAAAATCAATTGCAGACCAAATGAAAAGAAAGATGCAGAATGATCTGTTTTGGGCATTTTAAATTGAATAAGATTTTAAGATATTTTGTAATTTATTGAAAGTATTGGGGGAAAAAAATTTAATTTCAGTTTGTCAAAGCTAAATAAGAACCCAGACACAGATGGCTTTATTTACCAATCTCTTGTTAATTTCAGCTTCCACAAGATGAGCTAAAAGCTTCTCTGTCTCAATCTGGAAACGAACACAAAAAGGGGAAAAATCACTCAACAACAATATTTACAAGTTTCATTTCTATTGCATCAAAAGGACTGCAAAACTAGATACCTGGGATAACTGTGCAGAATCATCTGATTCTGGGAAAAGGAGGAGCTGTAACATCAAATATGAGAGTCATTAACATTAAGGTCATCAAAAAAATTAGAAAAAAAACACAGGTACCTTTCAATGTGATACTATGTGGGATAATAACCTGCTTTCTAATAAAGGGAGGCAAAAATTCAAACAAGGCAGATGCCCAAGGTGACAGCTGAGAAGAAATGTGATCAGCAGAAACACCTTGCCTGAGCAAACCATGAATTTCCTGAGACATACAAGATGTCAATACCATAGCATCATATCAAACTAATACATCAGCATATACCAAATGTAACTAAAGAAACAAGTTCCTAACTTGCAGTTTTAATCAAAAAGAAAAGCCATCATAAGACATGAAACTCATGAACGAAATTAATTTTAGGGGGAGTTGACAGCAAAAAAATAATGGAGCTTTCCTGTAACTGCATGGTTACCTGCAAGAGAGCATACACTTCAGGAATGCTTTCAATAAGCCCCTCAGGTAGCAGAATGACTCCATGGTACTTGTCTAGTGCAGAAGCATCAGGTCAGAACAAAAAAGAAAAACAATCACCAGCAAGGAAAAGACATTGGGAACCTAGAGACTCCAAACCTTGTTCTGCCCTAGATTGGACTGCATCACAAATTTGTTTTGTCAGGTCAAAGAGAGTAAGCTTTGAAGCAGCCACCTCCTCACCAAGAACAACCTACAAAGAACGTATCAAATGTTATTTCAAGAAGAACATGAAATGTTCTAGAAGGGAACAATCTTCTAACAGCAAATTGAAGTAGCAATGATGGTGGACAAGAAAAACAAACCATATTTGGATGTGACTGAAGAGTGCACTCCAATGCAACATGTGATGCCTTACGGCCCATGAGCCGAATAAAATAATAATACTGCAACAGGAAAAAAAAAAGAATAAAGTCCTAGGTTTTTGCAACTTGCAAGACAAAAACAAAAAAAGAAAAGAAAAGGGGCAACACAGATCAAAAGAAAAAAAATATTAGCTAGAAACCGAATTACTCAAAACAAATAATGACGCTGGAGGTTTGAGGAGACAGTACATGGGTAATTTGTTTTTGTTACAAGCAGCTCAAAAGCATGTAGAAGGTGCTAAGCATAGCTCACTCGAGAGTATGCAATTTGCATGAATTCATCATGTTACCCTACCTTCTCTGCAGAGAGAGCATCAGTGCAAACGTTGCTAATGAGCTGGGAATTAACCTGATCAAAAAACAAAATAGATTATTTTCACTCTTCCTCAAAAACAATTAATTGCATATAATCTCAAAACAAGAATAATAAGAACCCAAACAAGTAGTCCCTCATCAAAAAAATTTAAAAATAGAAAAGAAAAACAATTCGTACAACTTTGCAATTGGTGTTTAATATCAACACACCGTCCTTAAACCAAGTAACAAGGATTACTAGGCAGCAAAGTATCAAATTTTGTTGAATATAGCAAGGGGGAAAACAGAACCGGAAATAAGCTAATAAAAGTAGACTACTCATAGAGAAATTTCCCAAAAAAGGTGAGCATTTATAAATCTGAAAATTTTGGCAACATCATTTTTCCCAAAGCTTAGAAGATGTGAATGAGCAAACTATATGCATTACAATATGAAGACCATTTTACTTTTGGACATACTGAGAAAGGGGATGGCGAAAAATTTTAAGAATGTAACATTATTCATTTTTCAATTCATTTCTTAAAAATAAATTAAATTTCATTGAAAACTAAATTTAGTTCAAATCTAATCTAATTCTTAGAAAAAAGTTAAATTTCAATAAAAACTAAATTTAGTTAAAATCTAATCTAATTATCCTATATTGATTTTATATTTGTATGTACATAATTGATTTTTATAATCAAATAATTTAAATATCAATTAAAATTAGATTTGATTCATCTCATGTAATTTAATTCTTCCATGTAAACTGTTGACAGCATAATACCTTACATATCGTATCAAAGCCAACATTTGTTTCAACAAATTGGTTCTTGAGATCTCCATTTAAAGTAACAGGAACCCCAACAACCTGCAAAATCCAAAGGGTCACTTGTACATTTTGGCCAACCAAGATGATATTCGGGGTGAAAGTTATATAGTTTATAACAATTATGACCATGACCTCAATAATATAAAATAACAATAACACAATAACAAAAGACATCACTTTCACCATGAAAATTAGCATGCATTATTTACCTTTGTTGGGCATTTTGCTACTGCAAATGTTTCCGCAAGCTGAGCAGCATCCGTGTTTGATGTTACTCCTTCAGAAAAATCAAACTTTAATGTTAAATGAAATGTAAATACTTTTTGTAGAGCCAAAACAGAGGTTGGTATCCAGTCTATTTCCTCCCACCACCCAACATTGGTGTGAATTGGATAATGGACTTCAAATATGCTGAATATTTATAGCGTACCCTAAAGCACAGCATAAATATACCTCCAATAATAACTAGGCCGTCCAACTTCAAAGCAGTGCACGCAGCCAGCGCAGCATTAACTTGCTCAGTAGTTCTTATTTGATCTTGGGTCCGTCCCAGCAAATCATAACCACCTATATAGAATAAAAACATCATCAATTTTTGAGTCTACGTGGAAAAAGGAAATAATGTAAAAACCTGTCTCATATTCAACAGAACCTTGATTTTTGTAGGTTGTAAGAATGTCATCTGTGACCTCAAGAGTTTTCTGTGCAAATAAACCTTCAGAACCACCTAATAAAAAGCATTAAAAAGCTTTTTTAGGTAAATGCCATTCTCCTTAGCAAAAGAAACAGAATAATCATTTAAAGGACAGATTAAAATGTTTTGTTCCTAGATGCCAGCCAAAATAAAAATCAAGATAGAGAATGTTGTTTATTAAAAAACCAAGCATTACAATTACAAGGGTTACAATTTCTATAAACACCTTGAAAAATATGTCATAATTTGCCTATGCATGATGTATCTACAAATAAAGTAGAGTATGATATCAAGAGACGCGATAATGGATCACAAAAAGGCCACTCTGATCAGCCAAGATAATACTTTGTGTAAGTAACAGATATGACAAATAACAACATTAGAATTTTCATAACAAACCAGTAGAACCATTTTCAAGATTAATACACAGCACACACATGTATACATAAATGTAAGCAGGTCCATGCATAAAACAAAAAACTAAATGCCACAACCAAAAAAACTCACTCACCCAAAAATCCAAGTAAAGTACTGTTAGGATTGTGAATCTTAAGAGCGTTGAGAAGACCCCATATAACATTATGTCCGCCAGGCGACTGTCTCCCACAGAAGACCACTCCCACTCTGAAATAAAATAACAAGAAGAAGAACAAACACAATTAAACTTACTAAGAATTTTCTAACTAAATGTTGCGGAGACATTGGCACATTGCAAACAACATGGCAAATCGTCCTTCTACAATGCAAATAGTTTCTCACAATGTACTCCACTCAAATTAGAGAATAATAATAATAATCAATGCAGAATAAAGAACGTAAGTGCAAGAAAACTGAGAGCAGCAAGTTACATAAAGAGAATCTTCATATTAACATCCTCAGGACACTATTAATTTGAAATTCTATCATAGGAGCAACTTATTAGCAATAACCCCGAAAGGCATGTGCAGTGATCATCAAATATGTACCTAATTGCTGGATGATCAGTAATTAACTTAGCATCAGGGACCTTTGCAGTTTCCCTAAGAAAGTGAGCCAAAGGCCGACCATATGTGTGTGGAAAGATTCGGCTAATGGTGTGGGCACCAGAGGGGTCTGCAGCAGTAGTTGCATCACCAAATTCTACCCTGACAGTAGTTCCCTGTGTAAACAATGTTACATCAACATAGGCCCACCAAATAAGCCAACACAGGAGTAAACAATCAAAACCCAATTCAAATATAAATTATGCTGAAAAGTAGTGCAGTGCAACTACATCATAGGTTTCAGCCAATACACATCAGAAAACTCCAACAAATAGTAATAAACATAGAAAACTTATTTTCTTTCTGCTAGAGACGATCCTCATTATTCATACGATCAAACCATCTTAGCTAGAACTCAACGGATAAGAGAAATTATATTGTACACAAATAATGATAACTTCTGCAGCAAAACAATACACTGCAATGTGAAATGAAGGCTCAAAGCATGTGAGAACAATAAATTTAAACAGCAGATGCTGAGAAAATAACATGTTTGTGAGTGCGAGCGTGAGAGAGAGAGAGAGAGAGAGAAAGCATCAAATATCCATAAATAAATAAATAAGAGGGGAACAAAACACAAAGAATCACACAGTGCAGCAAGAAATATAGAGAACAAACAGTGTAAATTACAGAAACAAGCTAACAGTGCAGCAAGGATAAAAGGTTCAATACTTTTCAATTCTAGTGGATGCCCTTAGGTACATCTATCTCTAGTTAGAAAAATAACATTTTGCAGGCTACCAAGTGCTAAATGCCAATCACCCTGGCCTTTCTCAAACAATAAGAAAAAAAGGAACTCCCAACTATCAACTCCCTAAAAATTTAAAGCCCAAATAAGCTTTGCCAAGCAAGATTAATTGTATCATGCTACATTACTTTAAAAAATATAAATAAATTATACCGTGATGCCTTTAATGAATGCTGCATGACACAAACACAGATGTGAAACAAATTGCATTAGGCTGAAAAAATAAAGAAAAAAAGAGCTGGGATCCCATCCTGCATTTCAGCCTCTGCATTAGATCAAAGCATGTTACTCTTTTTAAAATTTAATTTCATTAGTACATGATTTATTTATTCTTATTTCTACAGAATCATCAATCATATCATAGATCAACCAGCATAGAAATTACAATGACGATATAGTTTCCTGAGCTCCAAAAATTCAAATCTCCAAATCATCGCACTCTTTAACATCAGAAACTATTATGATAAATTAAGAAACAGGTGATCCGTAGAAAACAATGCTTCTTTTGCACGAATTCAACCGCTAACAAATCAGATAACTCAAACAAATACAAAGGAACACATTTTTTACACCGAATTGGGGTAGCAAAAGAAACAGAGTACAACAGAAACAATTAAGAAAAAAGATAAGCAGGGAAAAAAACCAGATCTGATTGTTCTGCACGCGCAGATCAACACAGCATAGCATAGCAATGAGATCTCGGATCTCTGCAAACCACAAACTCCAAAACCTCAACCGACCTACTGCCGATTCAGAGACAGACATTAACAACAACGATTCAATCACCAACAACTTGCAAACATTCCGTTCGAGTAAAACAACAACAATGAAAAATAAAAAAGATAAAAAAAATCATTCGAGCATTGTCACAGAACATATACGAGCATTGTTTACAACAAAGAATCAAAAATCAAAATCAAAACAAAAAATCAAAACCAAAACCAAAATCAAAACCAAAAGGAGAGAGAGAGACCTGAAGGCAAGGAGGAAGCAGCGGTTGGTAGGTAGATCGGAGCTTTTGCAAATCAGAGAGTTCTCTTGGTATTCCGTAATCTGAATCCATTATTGCCTCTTTTTTTCTCTCTCTTTCTTACCCACACTACACTTGTTTACCTAGGCTTGGGCACTCTCTCTGGTTGTGTTGTGTCGTGATGTGTTGAGCGTTTATATATAGTGCGGAGGCGATACAACAAACCAACCAACCAACCCCTCACTGTAAAAGCGCTGCTTGCTTCTCACTGCCACTACCCTGCCTGCCTTCACCTACTTTCAAAAATAGCAAATGCCATATAATATTAATTGAAAAAAAAAAAAAAAAAATTGATTGGAAACCCTTGTTAATATTAAAATCGATAAATTATAAATATTAAAAATATAAATTTGAGAAATTATATTTCATCATTTGAGATTTTCACTCACATAATAAATGTTTTTCTCTTTTAATCCGTTGTTAAGTCAAATTAACATAACATATTAGCGCATTTTTATTAAACTAGTTATTTTTATTTTTTAGCTAAAATAATGAATAAATTATTAAATATTACCTCTATCAAACTAGTTATCAAGTTAGCCATTTTAATTTTAATAGTTTTGAATCAACAAATATAATTAATAGTTTACCCTAGCCAAACATTAAAAAGTAATACTTTTTTTAAATTTGAAATTAATTGGGTTGAGTTCATAAAAAAAATAATTCTAAATTAAAATGAATAAAATAATATTTAAATAGTAAAGAAAAATAATAGAGAGTTTGTTGGAGAATGTATTTTAAAATATGTAAAATCAAAATAAATAAAAAAAAGTTAACTTTTAAGTTAAAATATAACAAAATTTTAATTAGTTTGATGTTGTTGCTAATAAACACTATTTTTTTTTTTCAAAAATACTTATATTAATATTTATGAAACTAAACACTATATTTTCTTTCTTTTTTATATCTCATCTTTCTTATTTTTCATTTTTTTTCCATTAGTAACACGACTTTACCCAATCATCACATCTACTCTCGATCAGCACCACTATTATTATTGTCAATAAGTATTTAGTGTGTCGCCAAGTATATTAAAGAATATTGTAGTGATGTAAAAATAAAGATTTGGTGGTGAATGGATACTTATTTTAGTAGCCTCGTTTGGGAACAGACTATTTTAGTAATTTTTTAGCTAAAATATGAGTTTAAAAAATTGGTATGTTTGGGGTGACTTTTTGACTCTTTACAAAAAGATATGCAAAAAGTAGAGAGAAAAGTGAATATTTGATTTTTTGGTATAGGTTATAGGCTTTTTGACTTTTTTAGTAATTTTTTGACTTTTTGGTTAAAATGTTAACTTGCCAAACGAGGCCTTAGAGAGTGTTTAGATAATTTTATTTTTTTATGTCAAGTCAGATTCTAGAAAAAAAAAATTAATATTTGTAATTTTCAAAAATATGAAGGAAAAATCTATATTTTTGACAAATCTTAAGAGTTATATTTTTAATTTATCTTATTAAAATTGAGACGTTGTTAAACATAAATTAAAATTGAGATAAAAAAGTGTTTAAAAATAAAAAGTAAAAATATTTTAAAAAGTTATGAAATTTATAAAATGTGTTTTAAAATGGCAAAAAAGTAATAAGTATTTTGTATTTTTTTTTGTCTTTTTGGTATGCCCTAAAATACTATTAACAAATCTCTTAAAAAATAAAAATAAAAATTCTATATGGTCAAAATTTAAAACATGTTCATTATGAGAAATTATATTTTGCTCTTGGACAAATTCATGTTGTGCTTTAATTTGAATTTAATTGGTCAAAATAATAGACTCTACCTGTCACTTTTGTCTCTCTTTTTGAAAGATAAAAAAGACAAGCATCTTACCATGAATGGTGTAAAACAATATGCTAAAGCAAAATTTTTACTATGTTATGCACACCTTATACAACCTTATCATAAAATTATGTAACTTTTTATGAATTGATATAAGTGATCTCATAAAAATACGTAAATTGAATACAAAATTACACATGTCTTATGTTTTTACAAACGTAAATTTGTGTTCAACTTATACTAAGACATTTGTCTTGTCTTTGTTGTCTTCAGGCCTGGGGTGTGCTCCCTCCACGTCTCAAATTCAACTCTCAATAGATACTATTAACTCCTTGGGGCCATGCATACGGGCTCTATTGAGATTTGTCTGATCCACATAGAGAGGGCTTTGCGTAGATCTCGAGATTAGTCGATATACGCATAAACTAACTGAAAAACCCAACTATCAACCAAAACAAAAAAACAATTAACACGTACTCCACCCACAAGACATTGCCTTGTTAATGATTCACGTTTGTATATATGTAGATATATATTTGATCAAAATTAATCTCAGTCATTCATTTAATGTTTAAATTAATATCAACTATTAATTTAGTATTATAGTAGTAACAAAGATGGAACAAAATTTTAATAAGTGAAATATGTTTTCCTTGTCGGGGTTGACTTGTGTCATGTCATGCATGTTAAACAGGTATATAAATTAATTATGTCACCCACGAGTTGACACGATTATTAACAGGTTCAGTTAGTATTTGCGTATATGACATATTTATTAAACAGGTCGTGTTGGTGCTTTCAATCTGCAACTCGAGATGATACAACTCGAATACAACACAATGCCCATCCCTAATTACAACTTGACCCAAGTGCAAATGGTTGACTATTACAATTGAAAATTAAGAGACTAAAGTGAAATTTGATGTAAAATGCAAAGGTGCAAGGTGTATTTTATCTTAATTTTCATTAATGAATTTAAAGCCAAACAAACAGACAGAAACATCACATTGCAACTTGACTGGATGTTCCAAAAGTTAATTATTACAATTGAAATATAAGAGATCAAAATGAGATTTAATATAAAATGTCGGGTTTAAAATGTAATTTACACGAAATCTTAACTAGAAATTAAAATCACATTTCATTATTAAATACACAAAACAATAAAATGAAAGAGATCTTAAGTAATTCTCAGTTCATCTCTTCATTTTTGCTATTAAAAAATAATTAGATCAAAATAATCATATATATCTTCCTTCCAACCAAAATCTAAACATAACTCTTAATTTAAAATAAGCTCAACTAGCATTTCTAACATTGCAAATTATATATATATATATATTAATTTATAATCGAACCCTTCAGTGGTTATTCTAATTTTTAACTGCTTTTACAATGAATTCAAACATATATAGTTTACCTTCTATTAAAACTTCGGTAAATTAGACTTATCTCCTCTAATTTTTTTTTAAAAAAGAAAATACAATCAGTTCTATATTTTTTTTATATAAATTACACTGACCTCTCTCCCTTTTAGAAAGACTAAAGTGACCAAAATCAAGATAGCTGGCAATATCATCTTTATTTTTTAATACAATAAAGATGACAATATCATCTTTTTCATACATACTATTAATAAATTATTGATGAAAAAGTGACAAACTCCTATGTGAATTAATAATTCAAGAGAAACTAATATAATTATGTTAAAAATATGAAAGTGAAAAAATTTAACTTCTATGAGTTTGTTTAGCTTGAAAGTGGTAGAACGTATAAGAAAATTAATTTTCTTGTATAATCTATATTAACATTGTAACTAATTTTTTATTTCTTGCAAAAAAATAAAAGAAAACACAAAAAAAATTGAATGTATGAGTTATCTATAACTAAACTTTTAAATTTTTCTATCTTTTTCTTATAAATTTTTTTTATCTTAATCAAATGTTAAGAAAAAATATGTTTTTTTTTTTTGTATTTCTTTCCTATCACTTCATTTTATTTTACTTTTATTTTTTACTATTTTTTTTTTTTTTTCCTAATCAAACAGAGTCAAACAGAAATGCGTGTAATTTTACCCTTAAAATTTGGGTAAATTACAAACACCCCCTCGAGGTTTAGTAAAAATACAGATTCCCCCCTGAGGTTTGAGAAATTACAAATTCCCCCCTGAGGATCAAATTTTCATAATAAATTAGAAAAAATTAGGGGGGAATCTGTATGAAAATAAAAACCCTAGGGGGCAATTTGTTATGAAAATGTAAACCTCAGGGGGCGGGATGTAATTTCTCAAACCTCAGGAAGGAATCTGTATTTTCACCAAACCTCGAGGGGGTGTTTGTAATTTGCCCTTAAAATTTTGATGCCATTTTATGTTGCAAACATGGTAATAATCATACAACATACGGCTCACTTCACTATTGGGAGTGTGCAAAGGAAAAGAAAATGATTTCATCAAAAATCACTTTTCACTTTTTGGAACTCAGCAATAGGTCTTGTCCTACTGAATCATCCTTTAGAATATGCTCTGCAGCTGATAAGGCTATTATTATTTTATTTTATTTTTTTGAAGGGAGCCCCGCCCCACCCACAGTTTTACCAAACAATTGTGACTCAAAGACCGGTCGATAACATTGCTCACCTAACAATCTACTGTCACAGTGTGAAACAAACATGTTTCTTTTTTCAAATCCGCCTTACAAATATGGGAGAATTTATGGTGTGCATTTTAGGTTGCATATTATAAATTGATATAAATTTATAATATTAATTATAAAATATATAAATTTGTCACAAATTAAGATAATAAAATGTTTAAATTTTTTTGATTGATATTATAAAAATTTGTGACTTGATTACGATATCTTTTATTATGTTAATTTATAGTGAAATTATACATTTTGTGATTGATATTACAAAATATTTGTAATAAAGTTATGTTAATTTGTGATAAATTGAATGTGTGTATAAATTCATTACCAAATTAAAGTCTCGTTTGAAAGCTTTAATTTTTAGTTAAAAAGTTAAAAATGCTCCCTACTAAAAACTTAAAAAATTAATTAAAATAGTTAATTCTTAAACGAGTTCAAGCAAAACTTTAGGCACAAGCTCCATGTGCCAACAATCAAAAATGGGGGAATTACATAAAAAAAATAAAAAATAAAAAAATTACAAAAATATGGGGTTCAATGGTGGGGGTGCAAGTCAAAAGTCGCCAGATTGTATCAAAGTTGCATCCTTCCATGTTTGTAGTATTATTTTCCCATAAAAAAAATATATTATTCTCAAAACACTTCAACTCTGACTAAAGTAGTGCGCCAATGGCTAATGCTTGTAAAAGCCAAAGCACTTTGGGGGTGTTTGTTTCAGCTTTTCAGAGTTAACTTATAGTTTTTAGTTTTGAAAAAATTATTTTAGACTGTTTGGTTAAATTTATTTCAAACAGTTTCTGATTCTAACAGTTTATTTTAACTCAAAAAAATTGATTCTGAGAAACTCCTCACTCCTTACTTCTGATTATTAGCTTCTGCTGTGGACATGTTAATTTATGGTTATACTCTTAAAATTTTTTATTTTTTATTTTTTTAAAAATAGAAAAAGACTCAAATGGACTATAGATTATTATTATTATTTTTTATGAGAAATGTAGACAAACAAAAAAAAAAATTAATTGAAAAAGCTATTTCACAGCTTATTTAGCAAACACTACTCAGCAACTTAAATCTATAATCCAACAGCTACACCAAACAGATTAACAACTTCTGATTAAAGTCATAATCTATAATCTGTTAAGCTATAATCTATAAGCTATTTTAACAGGTACATCAAACGGGGCCACTATCCTGTGTGTCTCTCTCCAATCTCATTCACTAATGCAAGAAAATCTATCAAAAATCTCCATCTAATCAAATTTCTTACAAAATTGAAAGTACAACAACTGTGATATCTGATTGCTAACAATTTCAAAGCTTCATACATACAAACGTGAATACCACAGAGAACAAACGATTTCTGGCTTCTAGACATATTGTTGTGACTCGTAATAAAAAATAATCAGTAAAAAAAGAAGAACAACTTATCTAATAGATTTATTTATAATTCAAGAGAGGATAGTCCCTCCAATTCTTCTAAAGAACAAAACCACAAAAATGATAAACAACAAAGCACAGAAATGCCTCACATCACGAGTCTCACTACAACTTCTTGTTTAAAGGAACTGGGTCTCATCCTCGACCTTGAAGCTTTGCATCCACGTTTTCTAGTGGAACTTCTTCCAGAGTTGACTGTAGCGGTTTGGGCAGAATGCCTAGGCAACCAAAGCAGGGAACCCAATAGCAGGGATTCTGCAAATTCAAATGAAAAAAGAAAAAGGAAAATATTATAGACAAATAAAACATAAAAGCAAGAGTCATGAAGTCAGTTGAGAACTAAAGCAAAATTGAAAATTACAACCATTAGAAAGTAAATAAGGTGGCAATGAACTGGTAAATCTGGCCTTTTCTTGATGGACATCAAATTTAAGATACAGCATTTGTAAATACCAAAATGTAATGAATATGCACCAATCTTTAATTTGTCAAAATAGAATCAAAACACAGCTTCTACAATCCCTTCCAAATTTTTTTCTTATTATTTTCCAACCCAACCTATCTCAGTTGAAACCACCACATAAGAACTTCCAGTAAGCCAGAGCAATGTATCTCAATTCTTATGACGTATAGACACGAACATGGGATGACGATTTCAGAAGTATTCAAGACAGACACAGCAGAGATACGGCAAAAAATACATATTATTATTTGCTATGTAATAGTTATAAACCTCAAGCTAACCGCAGTAGTATATCTAACAAGAGTAGTGTATCTCAATAGTCAAATCCATGTTAAACGAAATCTAGGTCACACCTTGATTTAAAAATCCTCTAGGCATTATCTCTCTTAGCTTTTCCAATCTATTATTATTGTTTTTTTACATATTCCAATTGTATCTTATATACACTAATAATACTCGCATCCATACAACACAACAACACACCTCACCATTATAGTCACATACATATGCACATAAGCATGTGTTTACTTCCAAAATTTAATATGAGTGGCAAAAATGTCATTTCAAATTTTGCATTTAAATCAAGAGTGCCACTATTTACTCTGATCTTTTTTCTTAGAAACCTCCTACTTATTTGGCCCCCCACCACCCAAATTGCTCCCTACTCTATTTTTCTTTAGATCTCACCATAATCTACAAAATACCTTTTTCTTTGGATCTTCTAGCAAACCACCTTCCTCGCCAACCCCACCTTTGGCAGCCCTTTATAACAATCCCTACTACCCTAGCCCCTCTCAAACACCTTTTCACACTTCTACTGTTACCCAACAGCAACCGTCTCCACCCAACCACCTTTTTAGAACTTTATTTTTCTTATGCATTCGAATTTTGTTTAGTTAGGTTCAGCTGAACAAATGGTTATAAATGACCAAACAAATGGCTCTAGCCAACCAAATGAAACAAAATTAGTGAATTATTCTCCCTCGAACAACCTTAAAATATTTAGTTATGAATTTCTAAAACTCTTGACATATCCAGTGAACCAAAACCAAACAAAGCTTCAACTTCAATTTTTTCTTCTTCTTCAAATCGCTTGAAATGTATAAAACATTTTTTAACCACCAAAATCTTGTATATAAATGCAATGAAAAGTTCAACATGCTCGTGTCTAGGTCAAGAATGCCTTGCCTCAAATTTATTTACAATTATCATACATATATGTTGGTGCTAAAAGTTGGATTCCTCCATCGATAGGGTGCAAACAAGACATAAGGGATGACATGGCGAAGGTGACGTGCAAAGAACATAAAGTATTGGCCAAGATGGCCCAAACAAATGTTGGGATAAGAAATAAAGAAGCAGCGGATCAAAGAGGAATTTGAAATTTAAATACAACTCTTGGAATGAAGGGATAAGCATACAGAGAGTTTGAGAATCGAGAAAGATTGAGATTAAGAGCCTGATCAAGAAACAAGTATAAGAGAAGGCTGAAGGCGAGACATCAATCATCAACAACACTCGCAAAGAGTTTATCTAAGAGTAGGTTAACTTAGCATTTTAAGAATAAAATAGTGACAGTTTTCTCCAAACCCCCCACTTCTCTTCTTTCCTTTTGTTGATTGGTGTATTTTTCACTTTCTTTGGGCTTGTTCTAGTTCTTGTAATTAAAACAAGTGACAATTTGATTGAATAAATACATTTTCTGTTCAAAACCTTCTTCATTTACTGCTTTGGGCACATATTATCAAGACATAGAGCTAGAGATAGAAGTAGATATGGACATTGCCTAAATAATTGGCAAAACACCAAAACATGTGAAGCCTTAAGAAAGGCAAAAAAAACCAATAAACATGCCTTCTATCCAACCAGCCAGGAAAAATGTACCAATAACCCATCAACAATATTCTTTTGATTTGTCAAAAATAGAAGCTTTGTTCGATGAGCTATTGGCTGGGAAATTTTTGACATTATCCCTAAGTCACAATATCCCAAAAGAAAAAGATGGGATTAGCAAAGACTATTGTAAGTGGCATAATTCATTCAAGCATTCTACTAATAATTGTATAACCTTTCGTAATTGTGTGTAGGACTTGATTTAGAAAGGAATGCTGAAATATACTAAGAAGGACAAAAGGGTTATAGCTATCAATGGAAACCTTTTTCCAAAGGTGGTAGACATAAAGATGATGTCTGCCAATCTGAATGAACAAACCAGAAACCCGAGGGTGTTGCTAAGTGAACTGGAAAGGATTCACAACTTCAAAGAAGAGACTGGTAGCTATTTTCTGTTCAAAACCTTCTTCATTTAATTACCCCCAAAGAAGTCCTTAATCTGTTTAAGACATAATACTCAACCATAAAATCTGATTATTTTTGTGTTTATTTAAAATCAATTTAAACTTGTCGATCAATCATTGTCGATTGGGTTTGAACTAAATTTTTGCTAACAATATATATATATATATATTTTTGGTTGGTATTATTATCATTTTGTTCTTTATGATGATTGGTTTTCGAGAAAAAGAAAGGGTGTTGAAGAGGGGTCGTCAGTAGAAGAGGAGGTTAGGGAGTGTCGAGGTGGCAAAGAGACTCTAGGGAGGGAGGGTGGCCCCAAGCGATAGCGATGGTGGTGGGTGAAATAGGGTTAGGATTAGAATTTAAAAGATTAAGGATTAAGATAAAATTAATACCCTGTTACGATAAATTTGTAATAAAAAAAACATAAAGAAGGTGGAAGATTGGTTCAAGTTTTTTAATATCAATAAAATATCAGTACACCTTAATGTTGTGTTTGGTTGAGGAATTTGAGAAGAGATTTGTAAAGAAAAAGAGAAAAAGTGTGTGAAATTAAGTAAAATTTAAGTATATTTTATTCATATTTCATCTATTTTTTTCATTTTCCTTTCCAAATTCCTCATCAAATCCCCCAACCAAACACAACATAAGGGTTTGAGAGGTTAAAACTGAAGATAAAATCAGAACCGAGGGTTCTAAACTACTAATAGCTAATCTCATATCCTTTTTCTTTTTTCATAACCAAGCGTTTAAAATTGATATAATTAAGAAAATTTTAAAATCAAAGAGGAAAAATCCAGTTTAGCCCAGAAAATGATTTCCTTGCTTGAAATTAACTCATATACGAGAGCATCGGTAAGATTTTAGCCCTGTAAATGTTTTCCACATGATTTTATTTTTTATTTTCTGTTAACCATGGAAAACAGTTTTTCTTGTACCAAAACTAGCCTAGCCTGCAATCTCATAAAACCTCATAACATTCGATAATCCATAAAGAATGTAAAGCAATCACACAATTTACCAGAGAACATCATAGTATACCTTGTACCACACTACAAAAGTTCCAATAACTGAATTAACCATGGTGATTTGATCAACCATCCCTAATTGTCTTTTTCTTCCCCCTCCCTGGCTTCTGGCTTCGCTAGCTAAAAGCTTTCATCAACATTTGTTGGCAAAGATGGAAGTTCGATTTGGGCTTCAGCCAAATACTCTCTCCAAACCAAGAGTTAAAATAAACCAAGAAAAAACCAATTCGAAACAGGATTGCTGACACAGAAGCTATCCTTTTTTATGCAAGAAATAAAATATATATATATATATATTTTTCAGATGAGATAGCTGGGAATTGAGGAAAACATTTGTTCTTGGTAGGTAAATTAGTCCAGTCCTCAAAGCAAAGACATGGTCATTTCCATCACAAAGATGAAGATTGACAAACACAGCCAGGAATCTGCTACCTATATTCCCATCAGGGCATCCACACATGGGAAAGAGAAGGGAAGACCAGAAAAGAAAGAGGAAAATATCTGCAGGAGACATCCCACACTTTCAGCAATAATGACAAATCAATACCAAATTTCTTCGTAGTAAAAGAAGCATGCACCCCAACTCATTCCAAAGCTATCAGTATCTGTCAGGAACGGCCAATATTCTTTCCCGCAGCATTACTCAAGTCTGAATAATAACCATCCCTTGTGCTTTCCCAACATTAAACATTGACTTCAGAAAAAAAGAATCTAGCAGCCGTGAGACGTACAGCAGTCACAAGGGTGCACTGAGGAGAAAATCTGGGCCAAGTTACATTCTGAAAAAAGTCCACTTCCACCTAAACTAACATACAAAATGCATTTAGTAGTAGTTTCAGACCAATAAAGGTGTACAATATCCCACCTGGTCATGTTGTCAACCATTTGCCCCATGGCCTAATGGTATTGGGATTGAATGTCACCTGCTTCAAGCAACTCAAACACCACCCTTTGCTGTTTCCAAGAACAAAAGATTCAGAAACATGGCCAGTTTATACCAACTTCACAGTGAGCTCACAACCCGAAAAACAAAAAAAGAAAAAGAAAAAAAAAATTTCTTCCCCAATTTCATAGCCGCAACTCTCCATGGGCTATCAACACTATTCAATTCCAACCTGATGCCCTGGTGATCATCCTATACCAAAGACTTGTAAAATAAGGTCTATACAATATCATAATATCTGCAGAATATAAGTTGCAAACCCAAGTTCATAGCCCCTATCAATTATCAGATTCCAAAATTTCATTCCTTCCAGAAGTCTTCTTAACAATCAAACCCGTAAGAGAAATCCTATATCCACGAACAAACTTGATAAGCACGAGATGTCACAGGAAAAGTAAGATGCAACAGATGATTTTCTTCAACACAAAAGGCTCTAGGAAAGAACAGTTTTAAAGATCAATAACAAAAATTGCAGAATATAAGCTACTAGCTAGGCAAGGCAATCATACAAGTCATGAACAGGAACAATTAAATGGAAAATGTAGTATAATCACCTTCTCAAAACAATGCGACCCCAAGTTTGGCTTCTCAGCTCTGCAATGTTGTGTTTTCTCTAACAAATATGACCACACAAGCATCAGCTATCCCAAGGCATGCATACAATTTCAACTTCACGGTAGAAGCTGCCTGAGAAAGAATTTTCAACTGATGCCTTTCAGTATCTGTATTAAAAGATCATATCAACTTTGAATGTCCTTCATCTCTTGGAATGATTAAAAAGTTGTGCCTAGCAAACAACATATTTCTCGAGAAGATAATCCACAAATATTGCAGGTTTTCCTCCATAAAAGATGAAGTTGAACACTCAAGCGATTCAAAGTTCATGATACAACGACACAAACATGCCCTCAATTAATGCATGCCAAACAACTTTACACTTGGCATGTTTTGGGCCCACTCATCTCCAAATGTCATTAAATCACTGGACGGATAATTGTAACAACATTTAACAAAGAAGGAAACAAATCATATTTTCAAAAATATTTCATAAACTCAGTATGCGATGACTAGAGAGTGCATTGGAAATATCAGCAACATCATGAACTAACATAGGAGCGAGAAAAACAGTCAAGTATGAAAACCTCAACAGATCAAAAGAGAAGATTACGAGAACAAGTAGACAAGGAATCTATGTGCCTAAGGGGGCACCATTGGAACTCATGCTCTTTACAGATGCAAATGTTCAGATACTGATGTAAGCAAGCATAGAATTGTGTCTTTTATGGAACTTCATCAAGAAATAATGAAAAGCATAATTGATATGGTATAAAAGCAGCAGAACTGAGAGGGTATAAAAGCATAATATCTAGACACCCCTCACAAGGTGTTACAACCTAAGGAACCAATTTGTGGAGTGGTGCATGAGTAGGAATTGGCACGTGAGAACACGTCTTTCAAAAAATTATTTTGAAAGCGAGAATGCCTCCAAAGCATCTATGTACATTTATATATATGTCAGAGATATTATCAAGTATTTTGTAATTTTTTTATGAATTATTACTTTTAGTTTATAAAAGTGACTAATAAATAAAAGAGCATAAAATTTGTTCAAATGTGATGCTTCATCCAAGTGTAAGATCATTTTTCCTTTCTGGAAGGTTATGCGTTCAATCCTCGGCTATGAAGCACGGACACGCCACGCGACACGACACGGACACGGACACGCGGACACACAAATTTTCAAAAAATGGGGGACACGACGCGCTGGGGACACGTTTAATATATATAATTAATTTTATTTATTATATATCATAAAATTTTTATAAAAAAAAATTATTAAAACATGGTTTTCAAACTCGGACCGGCCCGGTCGGTCGAACCGGGAACCGGTCCTTTCTCTAGTCCGAAAAACCCTCAAGACCCGATGTAGGCCAAAAACCGGTGTTATTAGTGAAAACCGGAATAACCGGTGGTTCAACCGGGAAAACCGGTGCCGGTTCGGTGGACCAACCAAGTTTTTTTTTTTTTTTTTTTTCTTATATATTTATATTATATATCAAAATTTTGACTAAAAACTCTTACTTCAAGAGTCTCCTCTCATGAGGAGTCGTCTCATTGGAAGCTTGAAGAAATTATGAAACTCTATTCCTATTTATAGGAAAACAATTGTTCAAAGAGAACCTAAAAATTGAATATGGGATTCAATAAAATTGTTTGAATCATATTTGATTGGAAGGAGAGTTGAAAATTTTATTTCCCTCCAAAATTAAATTTAGCATTCAATCAATTTATTTGAAGGGAATGTTAAAATTTTTTAATTTCTTTAAAACAAGTGACTTTTTTTTTATTTTATCAATTATGACTTTATTAAATATTATTAGTAAATATTATGCAACACTTTTTTTATTATTTCAGTAATTATATATATTTTTATTTATTATAATTTATAATTATATTTATAATTATATAATATTAATTATGACGTCATGGTTCGACCGCTTCAACCCAACGATTGAACTAGTGACCCGTCCACCTAGTTCCTTTTCCGGTTCGCTCACCGGTCCGGTTTTCAAAACATTGTATTAAAAGATAATAAAATATACAAAATAAAATTAATTGGTTCAGAATTAAAAATTGGTTCCTATAATAAAATTAATAAACATACATTATTAAAATTATATACTCAAATAATAGAAAAGAAAAAATTAAATCAGAATATAAAAGAAAAGAAAAAATAAAATAAAATCAGAATAAAAGAAAAAATAAAATAAAATCAGAGGCTGAGAGAGAGAGAGAGACATCGACTGAGGAAAGAAGACAGAGGCTGAGAGAGAGAGAGAGCGACTGACGAGAGATGAGAGACAAAGAAGAAGAAGAATGAAGATCGAAGAAGAATAGCAGCGTGTACCTTAACGACGAAGGGCGAGAGACAATTGATGACCAACGAGGAGCGACGACCAACGAGAAGAGAAAACGAACGACGAATCGATCAGGTCCTCTCTTTTCCTCTCTTTCTCTGCTGTTTTTGTTCTAATCGAAGTAGATTAGGGCTGATCTGTTTTTACTTATTTACAAATCGACCCCAAAATTTTTTTGTAAATTGTGAAATTACCCCTCGAACGTGTCTCGAAAGTGTCTATAACATGTCCGGAACGTGTCCAAATGTGAAAAAATTAAAAAAAAAAAAAAGGGACACTCTCTGCTCCGTGTCGGACATGTGTTCACCGCGTGTCCGTGTCCGACATTGGTACGGAGCCCTCAGAGAGGTGTCCGTGCTTCATAGATCCTCGGCAGCGATAGGTTTCTCCCTATTCCATTCACACCTGTAAGTGTTCCAGCATGATTAACTTACAGTAAACGTGGCGGCTACTAATTGGTTGAAACAAAGTTCATTTGTTGGTTCAAGGATTTGACCCAATGAATCTGCAAATTTGACTCATTTTCCATCATAAATTGCCAATCTGCAATTTGGAGAGTGGTTTGCCACCACTCCCACACGAATTTGATGACTTGGGTTACAACACAAAAACCTTTTACGGTGTGGCCTTCCTAGACTGGGTACTACCTCTTCAGTACATGACAAAGCATACCAAGACTGTTCTTGCTTCAATAGCACCCAGATATATTAGCACAGCAACATGAAGATATGCCAAGATCTAACATCAGAAAATTTTCATCAACTGCAGCATCCTTATAACATGACTCTTACTTTGGAAAGTATGCTGGCACGCTGCTAACCACACAAATCCCAAGAACATAACTACCAAGCTATGAAGCATGGACACCTCTCAAGCGGTGACTTACAGGTGTCCGATACGTGTCCGACACGGACATGCTCCGAACACGTGTTGGACACGCTGGAAAAAATCAGACACGCTGAGACACTTAGAGACAAGCTGAGGACTATTTTTTTACAAAAATATTTAAAATTTTTAATTTTTTTTTACTAAAGTAGCAAACCTAAGGTTGACAAATTTGATAAAATTAAATATTTGACATAAAATAAATATTAAATATTTAAAAATATAAAATATAATAAATATATAAAATTATATGTTACACGTGTTCTCAACGTGTCTTGTCTTGTCTTGCATGTTTTGAAAATTTGCGTGTCCGCGTGTCGGTGACGTGTGTCTGTGTCCGTGTCCGTGTTCGTACTTCTTAGTTACCAAGGGACCCAAAGAATAATCTCTCATTTGGAGAAATTGAAAATGATGTTGCATTTCTTCATTATTAAATATTACCGAGGTTCAAGAAACAAAATGTTAATATATAAGTTATCATTTCAGATAAGATGAGATTTAGAAGACTTTTGAGCTTAATGATGCCAATGAATAGCCATCAATGTGGAAAAACAATAAGTCAATAACACAATATCTATGAGTCTGATGGTCATTTGATTTTAGTTTTAATCGATACATTCTTGGGAAGGAATCTCTCTCTTTGTTCTTAATAGATCTTGCAAGATTCACTAGGTTATGCAAGGGCCCAAGCTCCCCCTACTCCCAAAAACTACATAAATATAAAAATAAACATCGAAGGCTGAAGGCTCCGTCAAATAGAAAAGGACAAATTAGAGAGAAAATTATAAATACTCTGTCAATGTTGATTCCCATCTTCATAAATCCCATTTGGCAACTAAGACAAATGTGACATGTATGATGAAGGTTGATCCCACCTTGTTACAAAGCTCTTAAACTGCACCTAGCTAAGAGTGTTAATCTATATCTATAGAGTAATAAACGTATGGGTCCTCTATCATTGATGTAACATTTTAATGCCATAATAAAGCATCTCATATATGCCCAATCAACAATGTGAAATGCGAGAAGTAGATTGGCTTGCCTCATTAAACAAATCTGCTAATATCATAATAAATGCTACTTCTTGAGGAAATAATATGAATCACTATAGATAAATCATCAATCTTCCTACGTAAAACTTGTACTATGAAATCTACTAAATTATTTCAAGCAAAGTTTTAAAAAGCATAATTATTTATCAAAAAAAGAAAAGGTTTTAAAAAGCATTATTATGTCTCGCCTAAGGCAAAACGCATCAAGGTTTTGATTTTTACACAACATTCTCCAAAGATTTGTGCAACTTAGTCAGAGACATGTGTCGTGTATGCTTAAGCATATGAGGAGTACGCATGTGAAGAGCATGTATTGGGTTGTTAACTTTATCTAATAGATGGTTTAAAAAAAAAAAAAACGAAACCTCTTTTGTAACTATATTCTAGAAAAAAAAATCTAGTAAATGACAAACTAAAAAAAAAACACTTCCATACTTAATTTTTAATATTTTTTTACGCCTCTAGCAATTAGGTGGGTAGGTGGTTATGCCCTAAATTTAGATTTTTTTTTTTTTTTTTTTTTTTTTTCAAATCTCTCGACTTTTGATTTTATATTTTGAATTCAATCATACAGTTTACAATCTTATTTTTTGGGAAAAAAATGATCATATGTGCACGCATCAGGTTCACCACCACTTCTAGTCTACTAAATATATAAGCTAGTAACAACTGTCCACTAGGGCACTTGTTAAGAATACACATTTTCCACATGTACCAACATTAACCACAGCCCATGGTTAGCATCTTAGTTGCACAAAACGGGAGTAGGAGCAAGAGCATGGCCACTTAGAAGAGTTGTAGTTCGGTAGCGCTTATATATAATTTTTATTGAAAATATTTTTAATTTATCTATATAAACTTTTTATATTTTATTCTTAATTGACATTTATATGTAATAAATAAAATATATTTTTTTAATTTTTATATAATATTTAAATAATTAAATACAACATAAAAAAATATATTTTTTAAATTAATAGCAAATAAAAATTCATTCTAAATATAAAAACAAAATGAATTAACAAATTCAAACATTATAAAAATATTTTAATTCATTCTCATTAATACTATCATCAAAATAGTTGTCTATAAAAACAAAATAATAATAGGCCATTATCATTGAAACTCAAGATCACAAAAACCAAAAAATTAATGATGTGATATTATTGAATCTTCAAAATACAGAGACCAATAAAAATAATGGAGTGATATTCTTGAATCTATAAAACACAGAGACAAGTAGTGGAGTGATATTCTTTAAAACACAATCATTATCTTTAAATAAAATATAATAAATGATCCATTATTAGTTTCAAAAGTAGATAAAAAGAGAGAAATGGAGAGCGAAAACGAGAGACAGAGAGAGAAGAAGATCGAGAGACAAAGAGATTGAGAGAGAGAAGAAGACAGAGAGATCGAGAGTAAGATTGAGATCAAGAGTGAGAACGAGAGCTCGAGATCTTGGTCACTTCCTTCTTGCATCAGATTCGCGTTTCTTACTCCTCAAACTCGCGATTCTTCTCCGATAAGTGCAAAATTGCGCTTCTTCCTTAGATTCGTGAGTATCATCCATGATTTCTGCTACTACGGTTAGCATTTCCCATATAAAAATTCAAAATTCATAATCCTTACGACTTGATGTAACCAATAATGTGCCACAATGGCAAGATTGAAATGAAACTAATAGGTTGGCAAATGATGTCTTCCAAAGGAAGGCCAAATAATGTGTCACAATGACAAGATTGACGACACATCCACGAGACAAGAACAACTTGAGAGAAGCTTATCATGAGCAAGAATTCTGCATAGCACACTACTTCATTCCCTTAGATGCAATCGTCAAATGAGCATCACAAGAAGCATCCTACTTGACTCAACAAGCATCCTACCAAACATAAAGCTTGAGATAAACTCTTTGAAGCTATCAAAGATATCAGTGTCGGCTTGCAAGAGATTACAATAACTGCACTACTTCACAAAGCAAAACCCTACGCCGCCTATACGCAAAAGATCTTTCCTCTTCTCCAAAATGGTGATTAGGGGCAAGTATCCTTGTCTTTCTGTAATTAACTAACTGAGTCACTAATTAGAAAAAGACATAAAAAAAGAAGATTGATACTTCTGCAATTAGATGAGTTGAGTAAAGAGTCAATGAAGTCAATTAGTTAGGAAATAACAATCAACCAATTCTTAACAGTAAAGGGTAAGATGGACTACTCTTATATTCCCTAAATGCAAAAATTGGTCAACTCTTTTACTCCCTCTGTCCCATTTTATTGGTCCACTATTCCATTTTGGGATGTCCCCAAATGGATGTCCCATTTGAAAAGTCAAAGTAAAAAATATGTGATTCTCCAAAACTATCCCTATTGAATGACTATAAATATATTAAAAAATTAAAAAGCCAAGGGCATTATTGGAAAAATATTTTAAATTTTAAATTTAAGTGTAATGATTGCATGTCTCTAAAAAAAAAAAGTTGGAACTCCTAAAAGGGACCAATAAATTGGAACGAACGGAGTACTTCATCTCATCTCTGACTTTGATTTTAATTTTGAATAGCATTTGGCTTTCCAATAGATGGATTCAATTCAGTAACATCACCAGAATTCATTGCGAGACCTATACCCCTACCTCTTCCACCCTTGTGAGCCATAACAAATGCAAAGCAAAGCTCTTATAATGGACCAAGTAATCAGCACAATTTGTCAAATGGAACTTCACTTTTCAACTCCAATTGGAACCAAATCAAAGCAATCTGAAGCAATCAAATCAGATTGAACATAATTTGAGTAATTGAACACGATTGAAACAAATCGAACACAATCTGAAGTAATCGAACACAAATTGAATTCAATCAAAGCCAAATTGATATTGTTCCTGTAAAATAAATACAAATAAAAAACCCAACGAAAAACCAACACAATCAACTCAAATTTGACCCAATTGAACCAAAGCAAGGCTTCAGTCCAACCTGTTGAGCTCAATTCCAACCAGATCTGACAAATTTCGAACCATTTGAACTAGACATAAAGGAATTGAACCAAGTTGAACCAAATCTGAGATCTTGAAATTCCCAATCTACTAATCAAACTCAGATACAGAGCATTTAGGGACACCTAAAACAATCAATCGACACTTGCAATGCTCAATCGAGAATCAACAGAGATCACAACTTCAAATCGAGGTTCAAATTAACCAGTTAGGGTTCAACTGCAGCTTTACACATCACAATAAAGTTCAACTTTGGAGACTGAGTTTCCAGCAAACAACTAAAGGTTCGAGTTAATTTCACACCTTTGTGTCTCACTGATTGATCTTAATCAAATCGATTTAGGTTCAAAACAATGGCCCTCGTCACTTAGAGTCAAGGAAACAAAAAATGGGATCCAAAATATTTGATGACAATCATGACTTGATCTAAGGCTTAAATCTCAAATTGGAATCCAATCAAGTTCAAACTGCTCATCCTAGGGTTTAATTTTCTCTAGCGCTCTCAAAATCAGATTCGAACCATGCAATATAGGGTTCAAATGTGCTCGAAATCAAATTAGGAAGCTTGAACAGTTCGTCGTGATTGAATTGGTTCGATCAACTCAGCTTGACATTTGAAAGCTACACTTGAGATGAAATGAGAATCAACTCGCAATCACTGAAATCTCACATCTAAAGGTTGCGAACGATCATTGGATTAGGGCTCGACTACTTCGAATTTGGTCAAGATCTTGATTCGCACAGCTTTGCAATGTAGTCAAGTAATTTTGTGGGATAGGGTGAATTATTTGGCGTCTTTTTGGGCATTTGTATCCCCTCCTTTAAAGGAGTTCCCTTGTTCTTGATCTCTAGGGATTGGGCCGCTGTTTGCCTTCCCTAGGGCTATGATTTTTTTGTTTTTGTTGCGCTCTTTTTCTTTCTCTCTTTGTATGAGGACTCCTTGTCCTCTTTCTCATTTAATTTTTAATAAAATTTTGTTGTTGCTCAAAAAAAAAGTCAAATAGAAGAAAAAAAAAAACTGCTGTAACTCACTCACAAAATTAGAACTACAATCAAAAGAACAGGATCTGAGCTCTGATACCAAATGATGCACAATCGAAAGAATAGGATCTGTGCTCTAATACCAAATGACGCAACCAAAATGTAAATTAGATGTCAAATTAGAGTGAGATACAAATCCCCAACCGAGGGGTTACCAGAGCAAATTAGCTCCAATCAAATGTCTATTCTTTAATAAAAAAATCAAGTATAAGACTCATTTTGTTATGTAAGGAAGCCTACTTTACTTAAATCAGAAAAACAGAGTACATGGAAACCGAAAAAAAGGAAAGAAAATATTGAGTAATCATTTAGTTGATAGTTTAAACAATTCCTTGTATTCTAAAATTACCTCCCATGCACGACTTTTGAACTTGAACAAATCGTGGAGAAAAGCAAGGAACTAAATGACACAAAGCACATAAAAGCAAAAAGTCAACCATAATGGGGGAATCTAGCAAAGTTGTTTACAATCTCCTTTGTTGCATTTAGTTGACGACATGAAAAATGAACCAGAATTCTAAGTACACAAATGTTAAAAAAATACAAGCGACGTTTAAAAAAAGAAGAACCATATCTAGTATGAGGAATCTAAGGAGATATAAGGTTGTTTACAACCTCCTATACAACATTTACATGAACTTGGGACAAGGCATTCACAAGTTGACATGATATTTCTAATAAGACAGGACCAGACAATTATACATAAAGAACTGCACAAGTATGCATGCATGCCCGTATGTACGATACATTATTTTGATAAATCACTTCCTATCACATTTGCATGTAAAAGCTTTTGCTTCATTCCACTGCAAACACTAAAATGATTCAACTTTAAAATTATCTCGGCAAAAATGCTCAGTATAGTTTCTTCCATACTCTTCCTTTACATTAAAGTAGTGTCCCATTACCAAGGCATGTCAGACACTTGTTCAGAATAATAATCAATCATGTTATCGAATTTAAAGTCTCATTTTAAAGACACATGCATCCGGGAGTATCTGAGAGAAGAAATGATATCTGACACACATATGGCTTCTATAATATAGAAATTCATATCTTGCCTTTCAAAGATTCATAACTTTAGATAAAGACATGTTGGAGCAAACAATAGGAAAAGATGAGCAATATAATTGAGTTTCTTTTTCTTTTTTTTTTTAAATTATAACCAAACCCAAGTCTTTCAAAACAAATTAACAAATCAAGCAATTTTGAACTTGTTTTGATTCAGGCTAGTGTTTTGAAACACACTTTAGCATTTGGTAAATAATTTTTTAAACAACTTGGATTTGGTAAATAGCTCCAACATAAATTCCTTATTGGCACAAGGGAAAAAAATTAACAACCCAAACGAACAGGTATGTAGCACAAGAGCAGGAAAGCAGCAAGTTGATCTATTTATACGGCAAACAAAAACTAATCACCAGTTCTAAATTGCTACTTTTAAGGGATGCTATAAAGTTTACCACTGTATCAGTTAGACACATATCATCCATAAATAACATCATTCTAAAGTTCTAAGAAGCATAAAAGCATTTGAGCCTAGAATAATTACCAACAAGAGAAAAATGCCAAAGCCATCATCTCCACTCATCAAAAAGAATCTAAAAATCGCATCATCACCGCCTCTCCTCCCTCTCTCGGTTCCATTGTTCAATCCTAGCTCTGCGCTCCTCACTCCCTTCCCTCACCGGACTCCTCCCCTTCCTCGGACTGCCATGCCGCCTCCGTCCAACATCGCTGTCATACCTCCCATGCCTCTCACCGCTCCTCCGTCCACTGCCTCGGATTTCACCACGGTTGCGATCGCGATCGCGATCGCGATCACGATAGTCCCTCCGGTAATGGGGGCTCACACTCCTACTCCTGCTCCTGCTCCTGCTCCTACTTTGACTCCCCCAGTAGCGGCGATATCTCCCAAAGAGCTTCCTCCTCAAATCCCTCCCAATGAGCTTCACATGCATGAAATTACAGTAACCGCCACGGTTACAGTTGTTTTCCTCAAACTGACGGCACGTTGCTTCGCGAAAATCGGTAACGGGAGAGAAATCGGCAATGATAGGGCGACCGGAGTAGAAGCGACCTTGCAGAGCCTGCAAGGCAGCGGCGGCCTGATCTTCCTCCTTGAACTGGACATAGACGTTGCCAATCATGTGATCGGCTAGGTTATCACAGACATTGAGGCACTCGATCTCGCCGAACTTGGCAAGTTCTTCGAAAATGTCTTCGTAGAAATCCTCAAAGTGTTGTTGAATGTTGCGAGGGTCGATGGGCTGGCCTTGAGGGTCGACGCCTGGGGTGATCATGTCGGGACGCTGGTACATGTTGGAGAGAAGGAGAGTTGGAGAAATGGTGGGGCGATTGTGGAGGCGAGAGCAACGATCGCCGTGCCGACAAGCGCCAATTTTGAAGTAGAAAGGACAATTCACACGGTCCTTCTCTGTGCCGAAGATCGAAGCTAAGTGCTCCGCCATTCTCACTCTCTTTCACGATACGATGATTGCTAAATTTCGTTTAGGGTTTTTGAGGGACCTAAATGGGGGGAAGAAAGGAAGAGAACGGAAGGTGGAACCAAAAAGGAGCAGGATTTGGAAAAAAGCAAGGCCCGTTTAGTTGAGTTCTATGAATCACTTTCTATTTTTTTTTTAAAAAAACTTTTTATACAATTTTATTTTCTTATTTTTTATATATTTTTGTTTTTATTAAATTTTTTTAATATTTTAAATAAATTTTTTTTTTCACTTTTTAGACATACTTAACATAAATATATTTAAAAAGTAAAAAATTTGTGAAAAATCTTTTAAAAATTCATTAAATATCAAAAATATAAAAAAAATACAAAAATTCAATACATTTTTTTTTGTATTTTTATGTATTTATTAATTTTTTTGAATAATTTTCACAAATTTTTTACTTTTTAGATACATCTAAATAAGATACATCTAAAAAAGTAAAAAGAATGTTTAAAATTTTAAAAATATTCATTAAAAACAAAAAAATACGAAAATCAAAAAACTCAGTTTTCAAAAAACTTAATCCAAAAAATTCAAACAAAACACGCTAATTATTGTTATTCTAATAAAAGAAAAAACATAAATTAATAATCGAACACATTATTTAAAACTCAATTCAAAAATTAATTTTAAATCTCATGACTAAACACACAAATTTAATTTTTTTTTCAAAACTTATAATAAATTTTTTTTTCAACTCTATTTAAAAAAATATTTATTTTATTTTATTTTTTAAAATTATTTTTAAAATCAAGATTTAGAATTATGATTTAAGTATGAAATTGTGTTTTGAGTTATGAATTTTAAATTAAGTTTTGAAAAGAGAAAATTTTTTGATTATAAATTTTGAAAAGAGTTTTGCATTATATTTTTTTTAATGTACACAATATTTCATACAATTGTGTATTTTTAAATATTTGAGTTGTATTTTTTTAAAATATTTTAAAAAATTATTTTTTATTTTAAATATTTTATTTTATTTATAAATATATTTTTAAATATTTTTAAAAAATTTCAACTTTTTAAAATTTTTAATTTTTTTTAAATTTAAAAAAAATTTGAATCATCATTTATATTTAAATCATAACAAATTACTTGGTTAATACTTACAAAAATAACAAAAAAAATTACTTTTGAAAACAATATTTTTTCAAAAAAATATAAAATAAAAATATTTTTTTTAATAGAATTTTGAAAAATATTTTTTAATTTTTTTTAATAGAGAGTTTTTGAATTAAGTTTTAAATTATGTGTTTAGTTATAAGTTTTCAAAATAATTTTTGAATTGATTTTTAAATTATGTGTTTGGTTGTGATTTGAGTGTAAAGTTGTGTTTTGAGTTTAAAATATTAAAAAAATAAAATATTTTAAAAATAAGATAAAATATTTAAAATTAAAAAATATTTAAAATAAAAAATAAAATTTTCTTAAACATTTTTAAATATTTTAAAAAAAGAAAAAATTGGTCTAGGGTCCCTCTCCCACTTTTCGTAATGGAAGAAATCCACAAAATTATTTTTTGATGTCTAAGGTCCCTAAATATACATTAGAGAAATTTCAGTCATTTATACTATCTTCATCATCTGACCCACCGCCACCCCCAATAACCTGACTCTCAGTCCTCCTCATCTTCCAACACTTCCCAAAGCTTTACCCAGTGGAGATTCCCGGCCTCGTTTTCCTCATCTCCTTCCATTTCATCGCAATCGCATACATCTTTGTCTCCGAAGCCCTCGCAATCTAGGCGCTCATCTTCATCTCATACGCCGGACTGAAGATCCGCGACATCGAGCTCGTCTCTCGCGCAGTGCTGCCGAGGTTCTTCGCGGCGGACGTAAGGGCCGAAAGCTCATGTACAAAACCAACTTGAGCAGTCCGATGCTGAGAGGAAACGGGCATCTGTTGATGATAGAATGAGGGTACCTGTTACTTACGATGATTTGATTGGAGAGGAGGATCCAAAAGACAAATCAACCTGATCTGGGAAGAACTGCATGTTTCTGTGGTTCGAACAGTTTTGTGAATTTTTGGTTCTCTAATTTAAATTCCTTTCCAGCATTCTCTTTCTCAACTACCAAGGTATTAGAAGACATATTTTGCCTATTCTCCAAGAAATGAGGTGTTTGTGTTTGGAACTTTGAATTAGTGAAAGGATTTAAAGAGAGAGAAGCAAAATGAATGGAAAAGTGAATGAAGTAGAATTTTTTTTTCCTTCACTTTTTCCATCAACAAATCCCTACATAAATCTATTTTTCAAACAAAGCATGAAGGGTAAGGGGAAAAAAATAAATAAAATGAAAAATCAGAAAGAAAAGAAGAAATTGCTTTTTGTTAGTTAGTACATATATGGTTGGTTCTTATTTAAGAATCCCATTGAATTGAATTGAGGTTTTTTGTTAGTTATTTATCTTCTTGATATATACAAAGTTGCCCATAATGTTAAAGCAAAGAAATTTGCCTCCATCTCTGGCATCCCAATCACAGAAATTGGAATTTCTCTGGATTTGAGAGGAAGAATTTCTCTGGTTTGGGTTGGAGAGAGAGAATTTCTCTGGGTTAAGTGAATTTCTCTGAATTGGAGATGAGAATTTCTCTGGTTTGTGAATTTAGAGAAATTTCCTAGATCAATGTACAATCACCAAGTTCTGTTTATAAAAATACAACTTTACTGTAAATAGAGAGAAACCAGAGAAATTCCGTCTGGTTTGAAGAGAATTTTTCTGATTTTGGACCAGAGAAATTTGTGGGTTTGTGAGTTTGTTAGACATGGGTTTAATTGTAGTTAATAGAGCCAGAGAAATTTGCGAAGTCAAAGAAATTTCCTGGATAGCCATACAAATTTCCTTTCCACAATTTTCTCTGGATTTATTTGGTACTTAGAGAAATTTCAATTTTCTTTGGAGAGAATTTCTCTGGAACTGAAATTTCTCTGGATTTCAATTTTCTCTGGAGAGAATTTCTCTGGGACTGAAATTTCTTTGAATCCTGTTAAGGGACCTTAGACATCATGAAAATATTTGATATTCTTTATACTATAAAATCATAATATCAGGGACCTTAAAAAAAATACCCCTTAAAAAAATAAATCCAATTTTTTTTCAAATACAACTCAAAATTGAAAAACTCAAGACTCAAAATTCAAAATACAACTTAAATTTCTTTTCAAAACTCAAAACTATATTCAAAATTTAAAATTTAAAAATTAAAAACTCAAAATATTTTTAAAAACTCATAACCATATAAATTTTTTCTTTTCAAAAATCAACTTACAACTCCACGCTCAAAAATATGATTTTAAAACTAAACCAAACATAGCCAAAATTCCAATTTCCAACCAACCGATCGGGTTGAGTTGTGTCAAATTTGAATATTGAATTTTAAATAGGGTTCTTGTGACTATTTTAATTGATTTTTTTTAATATATATATATATATATATAAAGTAAAGAGGGATGTGATTGGGTGTTTTAATTTATTTTTTTGTGTGACTATTTTAGTTAAAAAAACTAACACCCAAATGGGACCTTAAATTATTATTATTTTTTTTCCATTTCATTGCTAATTTATTAATTTTATTTTTAAATTATTAATTTCTAAATCTTTTAATTTAATATTGGGCAAATTTCACTTTACTTCGTTATGGTATGCGGTTTACTTCCTTGACATTTGGAAATGGCCATATAACCCCCACATGGTTTGTGGACTGAAGTGCATTGTTCAACACCGTTAAACATTTTGTCTAACTTAACAGAAAGTAGAGAAACACATGGCAAATATAAGGGTTATATGCTCATTTTCAAATTTTAAAGGAACAAATCACACATGTAAGAAACCACAAAGGTTAAAATTGGAGTGGACCGATTTTGTATAGGTGTGGGTCAGTTTTCACCCAACCCAGATCATGAAAAATGGACCCGTAGCTGTCATGACCCCAATTCGCCCCTATACGTTAGAATCATAACCGGCTAATAATCCTAAGATTACCTACAGCCTCATATAAAAATCCATTAAAGACTTAATTATATAGGGCCAGATAAGGAAGTAGAACTTTAAATTTTGTCTAATGAGCTATGCATACATGGCATAACAAAAACTTTTTACTTATATATATAATAGCTTACACATCACTTACATAATTAAGTTATACATATCCGGGATCAGTTAAAAGTAGTCTTAACAAAAACCAAGGTTGCATACTAACTTGGTCACACATGACGACAAGAATAAAAAAAAAAAAGAAGGTCAAAGTAAAGTCTCTTGCATGAGGCGACCTTGGTTTACTCCACAAATTTGGTTTTCTTACAAGCTCACTGAGGCTAGGGTTGGACATTCTGCTGCTCACCTACATATATATAAATAAAGAGTAAGTTAGTGCCTAGTAAATAATACCAGAGTAAAGAAGTTAATAAATGAGATTCGCATATAAACAAGTCATACTTGTACTTAATACATATGAAGCACAATTCTCATTCATAATAGACTTAAGGGGTTGTTTGGGGTAAATAAGTGCACTTTTTGTCTTTTTGAATTAAAAAGTTTAGGGAAAAAATATGGATGTTTGGATTAATTTTTTGACTTTTTATGGAAAAATGTGTATTAAAAAATTGTATAAATAAGTGTATAGGAGAAGTTAGTGATGGAATATGTCGTACGGTCGGCAGCGTAAGAGGCAGCGTGGCAGAGTGTAGGGGAGGAGATGATTCTCTCCTTTTCGGGCATAAATTGGACAGTGTTGTTCGGCCCATGGAGGCCCACCACGGGTCCCATTTTGCTAATCAGAACTGTTCAATATGTAGAACTCGTTGAGTACTATATGCTTGTAAAAAATCACGTTGATCAGATATCAATACCTATCTAATCGGATTAGTTTTTTTTTAACCGTTAACTATAACACCATCCATTTTTTTATACAAAACTGATTTGATCATATAGTTAGAGATATTCGACCAACATGATTTTTTATAGGCATATAGTACTCAACGATTTCTACACATTGAACGGTTTGGATTATCAAAACGGGACCCATGATAGCCCCCACGGGCCAAACAGCACAGTTCTTAAGCTTGCCTCCGCCTGTGTAATTTATCCTCACCAAAGTCAAGCATAGCCGCCTTCGGTCAGAGTGAGTTGTCTCACAATTTGTATGAAAATAATATTTTTATATTTTTTTTGGTGAATAGTGATAACTTTTTAACTTTTTTGATAACTTTTTGACTTTTTGGCTTTTTGACTTTTTTTGTAAGTTGCCAAACCAGCCCATCATAACGAAATGATCTCGAGTCCAATCATTTATAATTGGAACAAACTTTGGTCCAACATGTTTCATAATAGATCATATCATATGTACTAAATGATCTTAGGTCCAACATTTTCATAATCTTGTTTATGCGCATATTCAAAGTCGAGATTGTGTTCACATTTAATGACCATTTGGTCATTCACATCGTATGTACAAAATGACCTTAAGTCCATTATTTCCAAATTCATATTCACGCTTGTGTTTATAATCGTGATCATGTTCACATTCATATTCACATTCAAAACGACCTTTAGTCTAATCAATTCTTTGTTTGAAATGACCTTTAGTCCATTTAACAATTATACAAAATGACTTTCAGTCTAATTCATGTGTAATATGACCTTAGGTCTATCTTGTCAAATATTTCAAACGGTCTTAAGCCCATTTCGTGTTCTTGTCAAAATACCAAACGGCCTCGGGCCCATTACACATTCTCATCAATCATACCAAATGACCTTTGGCCCATTGTGTATTCATACAAAATGACCTTTGGTCCAATCTTGTAATTTCGTGCTTATCAATCACGTTTCAAGTCTTTTACGAATCAGACAAGTAGAATACTCATTTATGATACAAATTCATGAGTTCAGAAAACCACATAAGTAGTATTTAGAAAATAACATACATGAAAATATCTTTACTAAGATATTACTCACAATGTTCAAATGATTGGTTCGTTCTCACGATTGACCCTACACAATTCATAGCACATACGGAAATTGGTTCACAATAAATTCAATCCGTTCTTTCATTCATTTATCTTTCATAGGCTTCTTTTTACCTCTTTAGTTTATTTAGGATACTCAATGTATGCGTAAGAATGCTCAGAAATGAAAAAGAACGGAAATCAGAACATAATACATCTTTTCAAAGTTTCTTGAAATAGGGCACTTCGCTTAAGCATAACATTGGTTGCTCAAGCGAACCCCTTGATCTGCAAAAGTATTGGATGGCTCATTTTCACACTCAAGCCAACTTTCTGGTTGCTCGAGCCAAGGCTCAAAATGTAAGGTAGTCGCTTGAGCGGTAATTTGGTCACTTGAGCCAACCTCTAATATTTGCAAAAATACTGGATGCTCAAAATGTATGCTCGAGCCACCTTTCCATCGCTCAAGCGATATGTCAAATTTCTAGAATTGAAGAACGAGGCTCCAAGCTTGATTTCAACACTTAAATGCATGCATGACTTGTCCAAAAGCTTGAAAACATGTAATTGAACATTAATACTAAATGAATTATCTCTCTCTAAAGTTTTTTTTTTTTTTTTTTTTTTTTTTTTTTTTTTTTTTTTTTTCAAATTTCTTGAGCTCAAAATATGAGTTAAGCACCTTAATTAGCATATATATAGGCTTCATTAACTTAATTCGTGTAACAACCCTCATACTGATTACCGATTAATTACTGATTACTGTTAACTGAGACTGAACCTGATTGATAATTGAGTTGATTGAAATACTGAATTGACCGACTGAAATCCGAAACCGAATCAATTGACCGTAACTGTCTAAATGCATATTTCCATCTGTTAGTCGTTTATCGATCTGTTCATGCTCGGTAATTTAAACTGCTAATTGAAGGCCTTATCGACGTCAATCAAATTGATTGATGTTTTATGACCATTAAAATTAATGTGAATTTATGGTATATTTAATTGGAAATTGATTTGGCATGATTAAATTAGATTAAAATAAGTTAAATCAAAGAGTTGCCTTATTTACGGAATTGCCATCAAAGTGGGGCCTTTGTTTATTATATGTTGGGCCTTATTACATGCAACCAAAACATTTCTATCAGCTATTTGGTGAAGTGAGAACCGACTAGAGAGAGAGAGATGAGAGAATTGTGAAATCAACTAGGAAATTGGCTTGTATACTTGAAGAAATTGAAGGGTAATTGCTTAACTGAGCTTCTAATCTTGCGAATGAAGACCTAAGGTAGTGTAATTACCCCTTTGTTTGTGAATTAAACTTGTTCTTGCGTGGTTTATGTCAAGTTTGGTGGATTAGGCCATGAAATAGCTTCACATGTTGAAAACATAACATAATTCATGCATGCATGGCCATTTTGGTGCATTTTGGAGTTGAATTCATGGTAAATTGTACATGCATGCTCATATTGTTATTAAAGTACATGTTTTCACTTTGTTTTCAAAGTATTGAGCTCATTAGAGCATCACATTGGAGTATAAATTGGTTTGAATGCATGCATGTCATGTTCGAATGTTGTTCATGCATGTTCATGTAAATTAGTTTGAAATTGAGTTTAATTGAAACACCCTTGGGCCTTGATTTCTTAAATTGAGCTTTAAAACGTGTTATTCTATGTGTTTGAAGGAGTTTTCCAGAAAATGGGCCCAAGAGGATCGAATTGGGAGCATCAAAGTTGAGTTTTGAACTTGGAACACAACTTGCATTTTTCCAGATTTTTGTCTTCCGCTCGAGCGGGGGAAGTGTCGCTCGAGCGGGGAAATCATGCTCCCAGCATTTCCTTCGACTTGTTTTACAGTCCGCCGGCGAGAAATCGAGCATCCAAAGATCTTGTATCGTTCATGATCACCGCCGAAAGCAGAGGAATGTGCGCTCGAGCGGAGGATTGGGTGTCACGCTCGAGCGGGGAAGTTGACGCTCGAGCGGGGACCTTTGTTTAGCTTGTCCGCTCGAGCGGGGAAACCTGCGCTCGAGCGGAGGCCTTGTTTCACTGAAATTCTGGAATTGTTTTCTAAGTGTATCTTTGCATCATCATCCCATCCTAGGCATTCTTAGGCCTAGTTTAAGGCATCTTAATGAGGATTTAGACGTAGAACCACATTGAGGAAATTTAGGGATTTAATTATCATCCTTTCGATTGTGAAACTTAGTGTGTGTTCTAGTTGGTTTACTGTTTAGGGTTGGCTCTCGGGGACGCGCTCTAGCTGCTATTAGCCCAATCTCTGTGAGTAACAATTGTGTAAAGATATGTTCAAAATGGTTATCTTTTGAATACTGAACTAAACTGCTTATTGAACTGATATTGTTTATTGAATGAATGTATGTCCTCAGATCTTGTCTGCATCAGGCATCCTTAGCATCGATCGCTTATCGTTACTGAGCTCTGTCGGTTGCCTTTGTGGAACCATATCTTATTGACCGATGGCCATCATTCCGTGGGGTTCATAAGACCCGGTCCTTTGGACCTCTTGTTTATAGGCTAATGGATGTACCACATATGACCGATTGATTGAAATCTCAAAGATCAAATCTTGTTTAATGAATCGATTTTATTCTCGTAAGGACATTCATTCGTAACCTCTTTACGTTGTATGTTATTCATCGGGCTTTAGCTCACTGTTTATATATATATGTAGGTTCTCGGCTGCATCGAGCTAGGAGCGTGGGTTGGTCCCCATTTTTGTTAAGCCCCTATGTGCCTCATCGCGAGGTTCCAAGTTGCCATGCTATGGCTTGGGGTGTTTTGTGTCCCTATCGGTCTCCTTATTGCTTTTGTACTATTGTATAGATCTCATCGCTTTTGTCTTGTTATCGAGGGATTCGATCCGTCTTGCATCGACCGATTGTAATGATTGTGTAGACTGCATCGCTCAATCTGTATGAATGCATGAAAAATGTTTTGGCATCTGATTTTCATTTCAATGGACACTAGATGTTTATTGGCTTCCGCTAGGGCCCTCAGATTGCTTTGATCAGACATCGTTTCAGCAGGCCTTTGGTAATCTCGGATTACTGGCCAGTTACGGTGCTAAACCCATAGGGCCGGGTTTAGGTCGTGACAATTCGCTAATCCATACTTAAACTAATTAATCAAGACTTATTTTAATTAAGTTAATCTAATTAATTTGATCAAATTCAATTTTTAATTAAATTTCATTGTAGGCTCCAAAAATTATGCTAATCATAATGGTACGATCAATTTTAGTTTCCGTCGCCTCTGCAGCTCTTAATTTCAATTTATTATAGAATACAAAACATATTTTCCTATGATGAACATATATAAATTAAAAAACATACATAATCACATGATTGTCATCCAAATTCACATTAAACACATAATCACAAGGATAATCATGACTTAATATGATAATACGGAACGGGGTTGTTATATTTTCCCCCAATTTAGGAAGTTTTGTGACGTCCCGATTCTACACTATAGGTTGCAGTCAAGGGATAGTCACTAGTGAGTCCTATGGCCAATAACCAAGTAAGATCCCAGATCGCCGGAGGAGTCAAAATAGCCTCCCTTCTAAGTCCAGCTTTCTTAGGCAGTGCACTACCTTTTTGACAGATCTTACAAAGCATTGACACAAGGTCTCATAAGCAACGATAAGGTTCATACATAGAATATAAGTACATAACAACCACAATTATACTTGATTCAAATGATTGTTCCATTACATTACATCCCAAAAAGAAAGTTTTAAACTCTAAATGAGTCTTACAAAATATCCAAAAGGAAACTTCTAATATTCTAGGATAGCCAAAAGTCTTCAAAGGTTTCAAGTTCGACGTCTCCCGCTATAAGTTCCTCTTCGTCACTTGGCATGATACGCCGTGAGCTTTGAATGCCCAGTAAACACACACACACCCCGTCCCTTTTTCCCAGTCCAATACACAATCGCAATTATAACATCAAGTAGTAAACATGATATTCAAATAAATAAATAAGGAGTTAAGTTAGATGTTAGTAAACTAGAAATCCCCCAAAGAGATTTCGTCCTCCCAACCACAAGAATCGGACGCGGATTATTCGGTATGCCCCCTCTTTTGCTGCTTTGTTGCAGAACTAACCTTGGATGCCTACCAACGGTTATATCCCACGTAGCGCCAACCGCAAGGCCTCAAAAGAGACGGTAAAAATAGGGCCTTGCCCGAATCCCTCCTTGCACCAAGCTACCTAGGGTCCGAATACAACCGTTCCATTCAAGGGTTCCAAAAACCACTCACACAAGACTTTAACTTTCGAATAGGGAACGCATCCCAACAATCCATATATCACATATTATCATCTTTTCAAGACTCAAGTGCTCGAAAACCCAATACCCTCCCAATTTGGTTTCCCGTTGAGTTAGATATTTTACATCAAGGTTAGACAACTTAACCAGATAAAAATGTCCACACAAGCATGCATCCATAAGGTGAAGAAGATAAAGAACATAACATAACACATACAATATCATGCCAAGATACGATCATAAGCTAATAAACATTTTTATGAATACAAGGGCATAAAACATCCATGCATAACAAATTTTCCAGATTTAGCATCACATAAAGATTAAAATGAAAGGACTATTTTTTATCTTCCACCGGACTTGGCCTTCCTATGGTTCGTAGAGAATTTGATCTAGTTTCTAGAACATTTTTCAGAAATGGGATTACTTTTCCAGATTTTAAGTTATTTAGAAAATAGTCCAGTGCTGTCCAAAATCTGTCCAAATCCGTCGACCGTTACGAAAACTTGATTTTATTGCAAACCGCTTAATGTTTTTCAATGAAAACAATTTTAGTTGAAAGATAACTCCTTAAGGAAGGTTTTGACATAAAATAGAGGTCCATAATATTTTTGTACATTTTTATGGAATTTTTTAAAGTGGGCTGCAAAAACAGATTCTAAGGTAGAATGCCTAAAACATGAAGATTTGTGAGAAAAGGGTTCCACCAAGAGAAAGTTTTCATTTATTTTGTGAAGAAAACATGCTAACTAACATATATTTTCTCAGAAAGTTTGCTTGAAAGTGTGCCTTGGAAAGTTGAGAGATTGGTAATAAAAAAGGGTGGTTTTGTGCCAAAAAGGAGAAAATACAAGAGAGATGGAATCAATACTCAAATCTTAGTATTTTTAACATAAGAACTCATCAACAACAGATCTGAAAACATTATTTAGAACCCTTAGAAACATGTATTTGAAAAAGGAAATGAAACAGAAAGTTGTGTTGTGGCTTACTTACTAATTTTGCACAAGAATGCTCTCTTCTCCCTTCCTCTTCTTCTCTGGACTCCTTTCTCTCTTGCTCTCCTCCCTCTTTCTAACCGAAATGTATGTGTGGGTGAGAGTGTTATGTGTGCTTGCAAGCTAGGGGGGTGTGTTGGTATTTATAGACAAACCTTTGAGGCAAAAAGTCTAAAAAGTCCTTTAGTTGGAAATGGATGGAAAGGTTAGGATTTGTTTGGATTCTAAGGAAATGGAAGGGATTTGGGAGGCTTGGTCAATGATTTAGGCAACACTTAGTTAAAAGGGAACTAGTTTTGGAATTAGCACCCTAGGTCTAGGTACTAGGTTGGTGGTTTTTCCTAGAAGTTCATGATGATGTTTCTTGGAAATTGATTTCTCACTTTCTTCTAGGAAGGCTAGGCATAGGGAAGGGTGAAGGAAATTTTTTTAATTATTTTATGTCCTAGGCACATTCCTCAAGGTGTATACATATATATATATATATATTACAAGATTGATGGTACTTCCAGGTACAAGGTACAAGTACTAGTTTGGGGTAAATTTAGAATTTAAATAGTGTGAGGGCTTGGAGTTAATTTCTTGTATTGGGACCCTACTTAGGTAGAATTAAATTAAATTAGGTTAGGGAACCTAATCCGGCTAGTGTAATTCATGTTTTGATAAAAATAAATAAATAAATAAATAAATAAAATAAAATAGTAATGCTAACCAACAAGATTCGAATTTATTCAAGTAACTGAGGGGCTTTAAGAAAATAATTCATCATTAGAGTCTTAAAAGTAAATGCATATTTCAGGGGCTTCACAAGTTTGGTCCTCTAAACTTATGTTACCTTTCGTTGGAAACAAATGTGGATAGCATTGTCACATCGTATCTTCTTTTTCCCACGCGGCCTCTCTTCCGTAATGCTCTGTCCATTTCACTTTCACCATTGGAATTGAATTGTTTCTCAATTGCTTTACTTGTTAGTTAATAATCTATTCTGGCCATTCTTCATATTTCATATTCTCGTCAAGGGCTATTCGTTAATAATCAATTACATGGAACGGATCTTGGAGATAGCTCCTCAATATTCACACATGGAATACGTTGTGCATTTGTTCCATTCCCGGGGGTAAAGCAATTTTATAAGCAATTGGACCAATTCTTTCCAGAATTTGAAATGGCCCAATGTAACGGGGTGACAACTTTCCCTTCTTGCCGAATCTCAATTGGCCATTCATTGGAATTACACGGATAAACATGTGATCACCAACCACATATTCAAGAGGCTTTCTTCTAACATTCACATAACTCTTTTGTCGGCTTTAAGTAGTCTTGAGCCTTTGCTGAATAAGTTTAATCTTTTCGGTGGTAGTTTGCACAATTTCAAGCCCAAGCAAAACTCTATCCCTGACTTCTATCTGACAGACCGATGATCTACATTTTTTGCCATATAAGGCTTTATACGGTGCCATGCCAATGCTGAAGTGGAAGCTGTTATTATACGCAAATTCTACCAACGGTAAGTAAGTTTCCCAACTTCCCTGAAAATCTAAGGTGTACATTCGAAGCATATTTTCTAGAGTCTGTATAGTCCGTTCTGATTGCCTATGTGTTTGCGGATGGAATGCAGTACTAAATAAGTGTTCTCTCCCTAGTGCTACTTGAAGGCTTTTCTAGAATCTAGATACAAATTTTGAATTTCTATCCTACATAATAGACACCAGTACTCCATGTAAACGAACAATTTCATCAACATAAATTGTAGCCAACCAATATGCATCATAAGTGGTTTGAACATGAAGAAAATGTGTAGATTTAGTTAGTCTATCAACTATAACCTAGATAGAATTCATACCTCTCGGGGTTCGAGGCAGACCAACAATGAAATCCATGGTTATATGTTCCCATTTCCATTCTGGAATAGGGAGAGGTTGAAGTAGACTTGCCGATTTCTGATGTTTAGCTTTAACTTGTTAGCATTGAAGACATTTAGACACATACTCTACAATTTTATGCTTCATATTTGGCCACCAGTAACTCTATTTCAAGTCCTGATACATTTTGTTATTATCCGGATGCATTGCAAATATTGATTTGTGAGGTTCATTTAAAATTCTCTTATTTAACTCAGGGATGTTCAGAACACACGATCTGTTTTGAAATTTCAAAGCTTCATTTTCAATACTATGTCTTGGTTTTGGATTCACTTCAATTTCATCAATCATTTTCTTGAGGAATTCATTCTCTCTTTCCCTCAGCTTGATTTCATCAATAATTGTTGGTTGGGTTGCAATGGCGGCTATCAGCCCACTTGGCTTATGTAACATTATTTCAATCTCGGACTGCTCAAAGTCTTGCAAGATTTCTTTCTATTCAGTAAGTAGGCAAGCCAAGTTCCCCTTTGATTTTCTGCTCAAGGCATTAGCAACTATATTGGTTTTCCTTGGATGATATTGAATTTGGAGATCATAATTTTTTATCAATTCGAGTCATCTTCTCTATTGCATGTTCAACTTTTTTTGGGTAAAAAGCTACTTTAAGCTTTTGTGATTTGTATAAACTTCACATTTTGCCCTATACAATTAATGCAGCCAAATCTTCAAAGCAAACACTACTACGGCCAATTCCAGGTCATGCGTCGGGAGTTCTTTTCATGTGGTCTCAATTGTCGGGAGGCATAAGCAATTACCCTTCCATTCTGTATTAATACACAATCCAGACCCTTATAAGAAGCATCACTAAATATCACAAAATTTTTTGTACCTGAAGATAGTGTCAATACTGGTGCAGTAGTCAATCTTGTTTTTAGTTCTTAGAAGGAAGATTCTCTTTCATCACTCCATTCAAATTGTTGTCCTTTACGTGTAAGTTGGGTAAGAGGTATAGCTATTTTTTAAAAATCTTTTACAAATCATTTGTAGTACCTAGCTAAATCCATGAAAGCTCAGAGACTTGATTACATTTGTCGATGTAGGCCAGTTCACAATTGCCTCTATCTTCTGTGGGTCTACTGAAATCTCATCTTTGTTGATAACATGACCTAAAAACACAACCTCATCTAGCTAGAATTCATATTTCTTTAATTTAGCATACAACTTCTTTTCTCTAAGGGTTTGCAATACAATTCTCAAATGTTGCTTATGATCAATTATACTCTTTGAGTATATCAAGATATCATCAATAAAGACTACAACAAACTCATCAAGATAAGACTTAAAAATTCGATTCATATGATCCATGAATGCCGTAGGTGCATTAGCCACTCCAAAGAGCATAACAAGAAATTTGTAGTGACCATACTTTGTCCGAAATGCGGTTTTCTCAATATCTTTTGCTTTCACTTTTAATTGGTGATACCCGAATCTCAGATCAATTTTTGAAAACACTTGTGATCCCTGCAACTGATCAAACAAATCATCAATACGGGGCAAAGGGTATTTATTTTTGATCGTTACCTTGTTCAATTCCTAGTAGGCAATGCACAAACGTAAAGTCCTGTCTTTCTTCTTTATAAATAAAATCGGTGCACCCCATGGCGAAGTGCTTGGCCGGATGAACCCTTTGTCAAGTAAGTTTTGCAATTGCTCTTTTAATTCTCTCATTTCAATAATAGACATTCTGTAGGGGTTTTTTAAAATAGGTTGGGTGTTTGGTACAACATCAATGGTAAACTTTATTTTTTTGTCAACCAATTTCCCTAGCAGTTCATCAGGAAATACAACTGGAAATTCTCTAACAACAAGAATACTATTCATTTCAATATTCACAGATTGCTCAGTCAAGATATTACAAAACTAACCCTGACACCCCTTCCTAAGTAGTTTATATGCTTTCATTGCTAAAATTAGATAAGGTGGAGGCACTACATGATTACCAACAAACACAAACTCATCATGTCTTGACGGTCTAAACAAAACCCGTTTTGTTACACAGTCAATGGTGACACAATATTTAGACAACCAATCCATACCTAGAATTACATTAAAATGTCTAATGTCCAAGGGTAACAAATCTACATATAAAGTAGCACTGCCAATACGCATATCACAAATATAATACATAGATGTACATAACATAGATTCCCTAGATAGAGCAGATACACATAGCAGATATGACAATGACTCTAGGAGTCTATTCAATCTAGATGCAAATGTAGTGGACATAGAAGAATGTGTGGATCCGAAATTATTAACACAAAAGCATCTTGATTACATATAGAGATAGTACATAAGACAATAGTTTTAGTATTCCGTGTATCACCTAGAACGAGTGCAAAGACTTTCCCTTGTCTCGTTGTGTCACTAGTAGTAGTAGGCCTTGTGGTATTCCCTGGCTTTGGGATAGATTCGGTTGAACTAGTAGCTAGTTTTCCACTTCTTTATTGTTTAGTTTGGTGTAATCCCTTGCCATATGTCCCATCTTACCACATTTAAAACAAGCCCCGGAACTACGGTAACAAATCCCAAGACATTTCTTACCACAATAATTACATGTTGGTGATGTATCTCTAGTGGAGCTTGAAGTGCTTGAGTGTGACAACCCTCACCACTGTTTACTGATAATACTATTGATTACTGCTAAGCTGTGACTGAACATGATTAAGTAACTGATTTGATTGACATTCTGAGCTGATTGATTGAGTGTATTAATTTGAACGCATTTCTATCTGTTTGACTGTTAATTGATCTGTTCATGTTTTAAGTTTCGAACTACAAATTGAAGGCCTTATTGGCGACCGAATCTGAAATTGATTAGTGTTTCATGTTAATTAGAATTTATGTGATTTTATGGTATATTTGATTGAAATGTGATTTAGAATGATTAAATTAGATTAAATAATGGTAAATTACATTAGTTTGGCTTTATTATGAAATCGCCACTTAGTGGACAATCCTAGACCTACACTCCTTATACCTCATACATGTTGAGACACCATAATTCAGCCTTTTGTTTTCAAGACCAAACCGACTAGAGAGAGAGAGAGAGTTAGAAGAGCCTTGGTTTCAACAAGAATTACTTGCAAAATTAGAAGAATTGAAGAGTAGATTGCATAATTGAGCTTCCATTCTTGAAATTGAAGACCTAAGGTAGGAGAATCATCTTCTTGAACTTGTATTTAAGTTGTATTTTGCATGGTCCATGAGAAAGTAGTGAGTTGAGTCTAGAATTGGTTCAAAATGTTGAATTGAAGATTAAATCATGCATGCATATACATGTTCTAGCATTTTGAGGTTGTTTTCATGGAAATTGCTACATGCATGTTCATATCTTGATTATAGTTCATGAATTCATCATGTTTTTGGAAGGATTGACTCATTTTTTCTTGTATTAGAAGCTTTGAAGTTAATTAAATTCATGCATGTTGTATGTACATCATGTTCTTGAAGTTTTGTTTGGAAATGGGTTCAATTGAACTACCTTTGGGCTTTGATTTTGCAAATTGATCTTTGAAACATGTCATATTATGAGTTTTAAAGTGTTTTCCAGAAAATTAGCCCAAAATGATCGAATTTGATGCTTTAAATGTTGAGTTTCATGCTTGGAGACAAATCTGGAGATTCCAGATTTTGGATTCACGCTCGAGCGTACACTTTGAGTCCATGCAGTCCGCTCGAGCGGGTAAAGTAACGCTCGAGCGTGAAATGCGTGTATCTAGTACTTTGCATGTGTTTACAATCCGCTCGAGTGAGAGAATGCATGCTCGAGCGAGGACTTGTGTCTCACGCTCGAGCGGGGGTCGAGCGCCCGTCGAGCGGGGGTCGAGCGCCCGTCGAGCGTGAATTTCATGCATCCAGTACTTTTGCAGTCCGCTCGAGCGACGAAAGTCACACTCGAGCATAGCTTTTTTGTTTGCAAGTCCGCTCAAGCGGAGAAAGCCACGCTCGAGCGGGACCCCTGTTTCAGCAAAAATTTGAAAAGTGTTTTAAAGTGCATCTTTGCATCCTCATTCTATCCGAGGCATTCCTAGGCCTAGTTTAAGGCATCTTAATGAGGATAATGCTATAGCACCACACCGAGTCAAGATAGGGACTAAGTTATTGTATCCCAAACATGCAACTTAGTGTGTGTTCATCATGTAATTGTGTAGGGTTGGCATCCGAGGACGCTCACTAGCCTATTCAGAGCTTAACTCGTGAGTAACAATGTTGTAAAGATATATTCGATCATGAATATTTTCGAATGATCAATCTATCGCTTCGAAATGATATTTCTTACTGAATGAATGCTTGTCCTATTTGCGAACTGTATTTGTGGGATCCATAGCAATTTACTATTACTGTACTGTACTGCTACTGTCACAGAGATCTCTGTCGGTTACCATGTTTGGAACCACTACTGTTTACTGATATGATAGCCATCAACTGACTGTTTGGTCTGTTAAGACCTACCGTACTGTTTGCTATAGGATGTACCATATATATGCTATGGTGAGGATCGATATATCTTGTTATAATCGATCGTTTTAAATATTGAAAGGACATTCATTCGTAACCTCTTTACTCATATGTTATTCACTGGGCTTTAGCTCACTATTTATATATATCTATATATATGTAGGTGTCCAGGCATCGGATCGGAGCGGAGCTAGGAGCATTGGGTTAAACTCCCTTTTTGTCAAGCCAACCAACGTGCCTCACTGCGAGGTTCCAAGTGTGTTCAAGCTTAGGCTTTTTAGGGTGTCTCAGTTCACCCTTCTGTCTCTGTTTTGTAATACTGTATAGACTTGTACTGTACTGTTATGGTAGGGATTTGGTCCCTAACTCAATGCTCAGATATGATGTATGTACATCGCTTTTGTTCAATGTGAATGTGTTATGAAAAGTCTTTTTTGCATCTGGTATCACACTCATTGGACATCTTTCATTTACTATTTTGGCTTCCAAATTTGACTCTGTATTCGTCTTTCTTTGTTAGCGGGCCTTGGTAATCACGGATTCTTGGCGATTCTGATGCTAAACCCATAGGGGCGGGTTTGGGTCGTGACATTGAGGATCTCGTATTTCACTTTTTTGATGATCTCTTCTTTGAAAAGAAGCCACGTCTCTTACTTTTCCAGTCAGTTGGTGGTCTACTCTGATTGGCTATGTTAGTTTTTGACATTAAAGCCCGATCCAATACCTCAACGTAAGTAGGCAGTTTCAATACATTGACTCTTTCCTGAATATCATTACGGAGACTACTCTCAAATTTTCTTTCCTTTTTATAGTTGGTGTCAACGATATATGGTTCGAATTAGTCTAATTTAGTAAACTTTGCTTCGTATTCGGTCATAGTTAGGTTGTCTTGTTTAAGCCCCTTAAATTCAACCACTTTTCTATCATGGGCACATTGCAGAAAGTATTTGTCGTAGAAGATCTCCAAAAATCGTGCCCAATCAATACCCTTGTTATTTTCACGGATTAACGTCCACCACTTCCTCGCCTCTTTTTCAAGTGTAAATGTTGCCAATTGTACTTTATATGCTTCGAGGCATGGCAATACTTCAAATAGCTTTTCTATGCCAAAGACGCAAGCTTTAGCCTTCAATGGATCTATTTACTCATGGAATGTCGGTGGTTTCATCTTCTTAAACTCCTTGGTAACAGCTATTGTTCGACCATCATTATGCAAATCTTGTACAGGTTGTACCAGGGGTGAGGGTGACGATTGTTGCCATTGTTGTTGTCGCCTCAATGTTTTTGCCATGTCCTGGATCAACCTTTCGATTTTATCCAGTTTGTCAGTGGAGGATTCCTCTATCTCCTCGACTCTTGTTCTCATCATTATCTGATGAGACTTGCATTATATTGCATACAAAAATCATGTACTAAATATCCATAGACAGAAAGAGCACACATATACAGATAGGCAACAGTTCATATATCATGTAGTTACATATTTCAGAACACTTTAGCATATTCTTAATGCATTCAAGCATATATTTATCACATGAATGCAACGTAAGTCTTTTCTAGACACTCTATTGCTTATTTGGACAAATGTGTGAGTTATTAACTTGTGCTTTAATACCACTCTGTTATGACCCGAACTTGCGCCTATAGGTTAGGATCATAAATGGCCAGTTATCCTAAGATTACCTACGACCTCAGATAGAAATCCATTAGAGACTTAATGATATGGGGCCAGATACGCAAGCAAAACTTTAAATTTTATCCAATGAGCTGTGCATACATGGCATAACAAAAACTTTTTTACTCATGTATATAATAACTCACACATCACTTACATAATTAAGTTATACATGTCCAAGATCAATCAAAAGTAGTTTTAACAAAAACCAAGGTTGCATACTAACTTGGTCACACATGACCACAAAAATAAAACAAAAAGGAAGGTCAAAATAAAGCCTTTTGCATGAGGTGACCTTGGTTGACTCCACAAATTTGGTTTTCTCACAAGCTCAATGGGGCTGGGTTTGGACATCGCGCTACTCACCTACATACATATAAATAAACAGTGAGCTAACGCCTAATGAATAATACTAGAGTAAAAAAGTTTATGAATGAGATTCGCATATAAACAAGTCATACTTGTACTTAATACATATGAAGCACATTTCTCATTCATAACAAGCTTAAGAAACTCATAACGAAATGACCTCGGGTCCAATCATTTATAATCAAAACAACCTCCGGTCCAATATGTTTCATAACAGATCTATTACCTAGGTAGGCAACCCAAGAGGAGGTGAATTGAGTTTAAAAAATTTTAAATGTAGAATATTGAATGTAATAAATCAAGTAAATAAATTTCAGTAAACAATCAACAATACTAAAAATAAAAGAGAAAGGAAAGAGAGCTCAAACACAAGATTTATAGTGATTCAGCGCATCGGGCTTACGTCCACTCCTCAAGGTTCCTCTTCGAGATTTTCTTTACTATGAATCAATTCAATACACTACCACAGCCTCACCAAGCTTATTGAATATTTTTATTATTATTATTTTTTTTAAAAAAATTTATAGGGCTTAGTTTATCTGTTGAGGACCTCTCAACTAAATGTCTTACTTTACAAGATTTCACTCAGAGTAAAGGGAATAAGAACAAGAGGTACAACTATCCTCTTTCATAAGATTTCTCTCTCAAAAGATAAATATGAAAGTGTAAGAGTAGAGGGATTTTGAGATACACTAAGAATAAACTCAGATATGAAAGTGAAAGCACAAGAGTAATATTTAGTAGAGATTGATTAGGAATAGTTCTTGAATGCTCAGAGTAGTTCTGCTTTATCAGATCTGGAAAAGTGCTGCCTTTATAGACTTCAATGACTTCTAGCCGTTGGAGAGAAGCATGGGTGTGTCTTCTAGCCGTTGGAGCAGAGCATGAGTCATGTATTCAAGCTGTCAGAGCAAAGCATGGGTGTGAATAGGCTTGTCAACAATCCTTTAGATATGAAGCCTCCTCAAAAGATGCAATGCCCATTAATACAAATCTTGGTAGGTGAAGATAAAATATGTTTCCATAATGATGATAGCAAAGTCTGCTCAAGGTCTACTCATAATGATGACTACAAAGTCTGCTCAAGGTTCGGTCATAATAATGACTGCAAAGTCTGCTTATAGATAAAAAAATGACAGCTAGGTTTTGAAACCTAGACATAAGGGTGCCGACCCCTACAGATTGGGTGTCGACCCTTTGTTCTCTTTTCTTCTCTGCTTTGATTGCCAGGTTTTCCTATTGTTGACCCTCCCGTAACTAGGTGTCGACCCTTTGTTTGCTGGAACTATTTTCTCTGTCTTTTGGTGTCGACCCTTGTAGCCTAACTTTTCGCGCGCTCCTTTCAGAAGCCAAATAGCCCTACAGTTCGAACTCCACCTGTGTTCTAAATCTGATTTCATAAGTGCAGTGTGAAATAGTGAAAACTCAAAAAGTGTCCAAATTCGGCAATTCTTTTTGAAAAATCGATGTTTGAATCAAACGCCAAAAAATGGACTACTTTGCTAGATTTCAGAGTTGTTACCTAAATATTTTTGGAAAATTTAGGAAACCCAAGACTCATGCCAAAGGCCATTAGTCCGTCATCACCAAAGTGTCTCAGCTCGGAACTTAGGTACAAGAGGGGAATGTCATAAGTTGAGCACCCCACTCGCCCGATCAAAGATCGGCCTCTACTAATCATAATGTGTTTCTTATTTACATTATATATTCTTGTTTCAATTTATTAGCTATTTTTACTATGTGATGTGCACACAAGGTATAGACTAGTTTATAAGATTTGAAATACTTGATTTCATGTTTTGTTTTGAATTTTTTTTGTAAATTTGCCACTCGAAAAAGTGGGCTAAAATGGACATTTAATCAAACCATCCTAGTTCAAGCAACTAGCCTTCATCCACAGGCATTCAAACAATTATATCATTTAAGTAATTAGCCTCATAGCATTCATGCTTTAACATGGCAACAACCACATTCATGCAATATGCTTAAAGCAATAAAAGCTTACCTAGTACTCCAAGCCAAAACAAAACAAAACAAAATAATTAAAAAGATATGCATGTTCCTAATTAATGCAATATAACTAATGCAACGCGCACAATATGTATTTTATAGGCTCGGCTATAAGTATGGCATATGATTCCATTCAAGACATGCGATAAAGCACGTATTCAAGTAATGAATTTGAACATTTGATATCGGGTTAGCGTGATGAGCCGAACCTTGGATGCATATGTAGCGATCTTGATTTTGACCCGTCTCTTGTGGTGTTTCGGACTCGGGTTGATATGGTTTTGAATGGTGTTACGTATCTTAGTTTCCCTTGTATTCTCTTTATTTTTGGTTATCGGGTTATAATGGTGTGTTTGGAACAGGTAATGTCTCCAAACCTTTAGATGTGAATCCAACCCGAATTGTGCCTTGCAGAGTTGTACCGGAAGTTAATTCTTTCATGTTTTGCCACTTCGCTGAGTATGTCAGGGGTTGAGCTGCAATAAACTTATGGGGTCGAATTTGTCGTCAACTCGCTAAAGCAAAAATACAAAATGCATTTGAATTTGCTTGTCCGCTAAAGCGGCCGTTTATGCGCTCGAGCGAAGAAAGTTTGGTTCTAGAAGTTTGACCTGTCTGCAAAAGTACTGGGAAAGTGTATTCGACGCTCGAACGGGGCTTTCCACGCTCGAGCGGACCATGTTATATCAGTCTGTAAGGAGAGATTTTAGATCACTTTTTTCAGTTCTCTCTCTCTCTAAAAACCTTTTCCTCTCCCTTCTCTCTACATTTCCCTACGCCAAATTGGATCAAAACCTTGATTTCTCAAGATCCATTAGGGTTCTGCCATAGGTTTTTTTTATCAAAGTTGGTTAACTTCTCGAGGGCTTCATTGTATGCGGTGAAGATCGAGTTTCGATACCGTTGATTTTAGGAGTTTCATCTCATTTCTTCTTCGAAACTTGAGGTAGGGATTTTCTTAGAGTTATATATATATTTTTCTAAGATCTATATGATTTTCGAAATCATCTTTCGATAGTTTTGAAAATTAATTGTATATTTATTTATTTGAGAAGACTGAAAATCCATGAATGATATTGTTATATTTATTTGTGTGTCAAAATAAATGGATGTTTGGAAAATTTCTTATTTATATTTATATAAATGATGAATTTCAGGGAATATGAGAATTGTTGTTCATTTTGGAAATTATTGTTCAAAATGTTGAAATAGTCTTGAAATGACTAATTGTTGAGGATACTTGAAAAGAGGAAATTATGTTATTCCTTGGATGATGAATTGAAATAAAAGTATTTATATTCATCTTGTATTATTGGCATATCAATTCATTTGATGATTACATTAAACTTTGAAAGTTGATTTGAAAATTTGCATTGAGAAAAGAATGTTTAGAAATAAGTTTTTATGGAATGGTTTTGGGATAAATACATTAGTAAGTCTTGATAGGTCGTGTAGATGATATTGAATAAGTTGGCCTGAGAGTCAGGGGTGAAAGACCGAAAACCAACGCGGATAGGTGTCGAGCCTTCCAGTTAATACCGGTAAAAATAACAAATTGGTAGTATTTGTATAGTCTACTTGTAGACACTGACCTAGGGATTACCGAAGTCGTATTTTCCGCCCTTGAAATGAATTGTTAAATTTTGAAGAATTGAAATTGCATGACATCATTGAGCATGATGGTTTTCAAAGATAAAGATGTGATTTTCTTTTAAAAGGGCCCATGGCATGTGCATTTCATCTCTTGAGACTTCTATAAAATGTATATACTTTGTTAAGGATTTCCTACTAGGTTTTATGCTCACTCTACGGGATTTTTGTGCAGAAAAAGATGTGGTGATGCCACCTAACGAAAGGCGAGGCAATGTGTGTTGAGAGTAAAAGACTCTTATTTTGCTGTGACTCTGTATGTAAGTCAAGGGCTGTATGTGTATGGGTTTGAATAACTGTTTTGTGTAACCAGGCTCAAGCCTTGGAAACTTGTAAACGTTTGGGGATATTTATTTGTTTATTTACTTGTTGTTGGATTAATATATTGTTGCATGAAGAACTATTGTATCATGTAATGTAAGTTTGGAGATTTATATTCGGTTTTCCTTGAAAGAGCCATGATTGTTGTATTATCATTTGGGCTAGAAATTTGGGGCATTACAACATGGAAGACAATGGATGCAAAGCATAAGAATGCTAATGAAACATGATGTCCTATACTAACCATCATAAGCAATTAAGTAAAATGGAGAAAGACGTGGGGTTAGAAGACATATAACTTATTACAACATTGCCCTCGTGCAAGAGGGTGCGAATCAAAGTCCAAAAGTCTGAATTAAGCTACTTATTACAAAACCGAATGAAATCATTAAAGCATTAACTAGCTAACTATGCTAACTATGCTATTACAATAATGGTAATAATGAGAAATAAACTAGCTATTCAAGCTAATTAATTACAACATTTACAAATAAACATGATTAATTATAATAACAATAACTAATTACAATAATGATAATTAATTACAACAATAATAACTAACAATTTAATCATCAAACAAGGATGCATAAGGATGCATAATGTTAGCATACGCAGCGTCCAAGAACATCACTGTCTGCCCAGAGCATTCTGCTTCACCTTTGGCCACTGCTTTCTGTTTTCTGCAAAAATACACTGCTGACCAAACATTGAGGACCGGCCGACCCTCAATGAAGCCTAGCTCGGCCAAAAGAAGGTTGGCCATGCCTCAATTTCATGCCAAATTCTGTTTTGTGTATTAAAGTGAAAACAGTGCAGACAGAGTGTTTTGGACTCTGTTTGTCCCTCTTACACTTTTCTATCGTGGGAAAGCCTCAAGAGAAGGTTAGAATTGTTTCCAAAACCATCAACAAGCAAATTGATTGCTTGATGATTTTGATGCACAATTTTGGACAAAAATCAATGAATGAAATGAACAACAACCACCCCTCCCTCTTATCATGGAGTGAATTCAAAGAGGGAGGTAGAGACGCTTCAAGATCCATCAAAACATCATAAATTGATGTTAGACAACTCTTGACACAACAGAGTCGGCATAACGTCTGACCGAACCCCAAGCAAGATAACTCATTTTCTTTATGTGAGTTGGTTCATTTTAAGCCAAATTCATTAGTCTTTACCATCCTTTAATCCATTAAGTCCAAGGTGATTGTTACGTCCATTGGGGATTACATCCACTAAGTGAGAAATATGTCAATTGGGAGGTGATTCTCAACGTGAAAGAGAGATTATACCGTTAGCAATGAACCTTCATAGTGATTAAGCCAATAAGCGTAAATCTCTAGTTTACATTTTGAATAACCGTCAACCGATTGAAACAACTCTCAAATGAAAGAGGTGAATGGCAAGTTGATTATTAAGATGAGGTTCTTAAACATGGAAATGAATTGAAGAAAAGCTTAGAACAATGGACAACAAGCTATGTATGCAAACTTATGAAACAACAACCAAACTAATCAATGCATGAACTGTTTAAACAACTTAGAATAGCCCTAAAACATCCTTCAAGTGATAATAATAATAAAAAAGGCTAAAAATGCATGAAAAGAGCCTAAAAAGTTGAACAACAAAGAGAAGAAACAAAACGAGTAAACAAGAACAAGGAGAGATGGCTAACCCCTCCACTTTTGAAACCTCAAAGCATGTTTTTTAGCCTTTTTTTAAACTCTGAAAATCAGTATAGAGAACAAAGAAAAAGAATGTAAAAGTAAGGGTTTGAGCTATAGGTAAAGGTGTACAAAGAGCAAACTCTCTCTACCCTTTTGGTAGCTCTTCAAACCCTAAACTTCAACACTTAAAATATGATCAAAACAACACAAAACAATAAGAATTATGTAACAAATGAAAAAAATGAAAGCAAGAGAGAAGATAGCAAGCTTATACCTCTCAATAGAGTAAGCTTTTTGTTTGTGATCAAACTAGGCTCCAACACATTCTCAAGCTTGAATTATGGTGTTCAAGGCTCAACCAAGGTTCCTAGACCAAGGTATGAAGGTGTGTATGGTGTATGAATATGGGTTTAAGGTGGTAGGTTAACTCAAAGTGTTGTTTACACAAGAAGAAGGAGGACAAGGAGCTCTCAAGGTGGTATAATGGCTTTTTTGAAATTCTTCAACCCTCAAAACAGAGGTATATGGTCATTTTTATAGAATTTAAGCTAGAAATATCATAAATATCTTCAAAAATGGACAACTGGCGGCCTCGCACCCAAAATAGTGTTTCTCGCTATCAAGGCCCAGCCGGCCCTCAATAGCCACGACTAGCTCTCATTGAGGCACAACCGAGCCTCAATGAGTTCCCTTGTTTTTCTGCTTCAGCCTCAACATAGGGTGGCATAAGGTGTAAAAGAGGATTTCTTGGGTATAATCATTGGAAATATGGAAGATTTGGGATTATTTCGAAGCTTAAACAAGGCTCCTTCGTTGAGAACTCGAGCTAGGCACAATACCACTTTCATCATTGAGTGTACTAGACAAAGCGCTTGAGCCTTGCGGACGGTCAAAAATGGGGTGTCCACACCCTTGTCATGTGCTGGTGTCGACTCTTAGTTCACTGAAATTTGGTGTCGACCCTTTTATATCTTGGTGTCGACCCTTTACTGCTAAATTGTCTGAGCTTTGTATAGTGAAATATAGTGTTGACCTTCTTCATTCTTAGTGTCGACCCTAATAAGGCTTAGTGTCGGCTTTTGGTCGTTGCAACTGTAGACACCCCATTTTTGACCGACCTTAAGACTTAGACGTCGTCGTTTAAGCGCTCGATGATTGTGCATGTTTGTGCTCATTTCGAGTTTCCGGGGTTTTCGGCTGAGTGCCTTGCCTCTGGGCCTCTGAACTCTTTGTGTTTTGGATTGGTTTGTAGACCAAACCTTGTTTTCCCTTCCCTGGAGGGAGAGAGAGGTCTGTAGACCACTTTTTCCTCTTGTAGGCTAGTTTCCGGAGCCTTCGGCCGAGCGCCTTGTCTTGCTTCATTTTTGGTTTGTTTTGAACCAAACCTTGTTTTCCCTTCCCTGGAGGGAGAGAGAGGTCCGTAGACCACTTTTCTCTCCTGTAGACTAGTTTTCAATTTCCGGAGCCTTCGGCTGCGTGCCTTGTCTTGGGACCGCTTACCGTTCTCCTTTTGGCCTGGTTTTCAAACCATGCCTTGTTGCCTTGGTCTAGAGGGACACAAAGGTCTTGGAGACCTCTTTTTGTGGTCGTAGACCACTTTTCCCTCATAGACCACTTTTGGTGCTCGTAGACTAGTTTTCGAGGCTTCCGGCTGCGCGTCCCGACCCCCGGACTCTTGTTTTGCATCATTTTTGGTTTGTTTTTGGCACAAATTTTGTTTTCCTTGCTTGGAGGGTGGAATGAGGGTTGGAGACCAGTTTCTCTCCCTATAAACCACTTTCCTTCCCGCCAGCTAGTTTTCTTCCCTATAGACCACTTTTGGTGGTCTACAGGTGGTTTGCAGCTGGAAAAAGTGGTCTTCCACCATGTTACCACCTTGCTTTCCTTGTGTAGACCACCTCTCTCCCCTGGTCGACCACTTTTTTTTCTGGGAGATCATTTTTCTTTTTGGGAGACCACTTTCACTAGTCGGCCGACCAGTGTAAGTAGCTGGCCGACCACTTTAAGTGGTCGGTAGCTTTCCTGCACCTTTCTGAAGATCTTTTCTTGCCAGCTGTGACAGCTGGTGAGCACAGAAACCATCCTCCATACACGTGTATGGAGGGATGGCTTGGAGCTCTTAACTTCCTCAACAAGCTTGTTGCTTGTTTTTCTATATAAGGGAGGCCCTCTCTCCCTTTTCCAAGTTCAGAAAAAAGTGGCTGAGAGCTATACATACATCTTTATCTCTATATTGCTCCTTTGCTTCATATTTGTGCTCAAAAGTGTAGTTTCTTCACACTTTTTCACACAAACACATAGTGAAACACCATACTCTTGGAGCTGAAGCACTTTGAGGCTGGTTTTGGAGTTTTTGGGTTGGTTTTAGCTCAAAAAGGTTGCTGGAGTTGCAGCTTTGAAGTGGTTTTACAAGGGTGAGCTTCTAACCCTTTAAACCTTTGTTTTTGATTAAGCTTTTGGCCCTACTTGCATGATGATTTAGGCCTAACTTTCTAATGCAAAAAGTTCTGATTTTTAGTGTTCTAAATATTGGTTTTAGGCCTTGTTGGTGTTGGGGGTGGTCTACCCCCTCTTGTGCTTTGTTTGGCCTTGTTTTTGTGCTATCCTTTTAAGCTATTGGGACCACCTCTTTTTGACCTTCTCACCACTGAAACTCAAAGAAATTTCAGTGGTGAAAAGGGTGTTTTGAGGTCCCAAATAGGAGGGGGTCATCCCCCCTCCTTGTATCTTGAATGCTTGCCTTATTAGCCTCATGTTTGAGTATGTTTATCTAGCATATGTTGGCTCCATCTCAGCATATTTTTGGTGTTATTTTTGACATGGCATACCTCTGTTTTAGCTTGGTTGAGTCACCACTTGCATGCATTCTACACTTGTAGTGTAATCTTGCATGTTAGCCTAACATGCATCATGCTTTTGGACCATCATTCTAGCATGTTTTGGCTCAACTCCAAGAAGATTTTGTTTATGTTTTACCATGCTTAAGCTCTGATTTAAGTGTTTTGGGCCATGCATTCCTTGCTTTGTATAGCTATAGTTCATTCATGCTCACTAGCTTTGAGTTTCCAAGCCACTAGCATGCATTGCTTGGGCTATTTGCATAATTTAGCATCATTTGATATGTGATTTCAGTACATGTAGTGTGGCCATACACTCACATCTTTCACTCTGTCAATGCTTTGGAGGGTTGGTGCTTTATGCCTTAAGTATGAGCCATTGTGTATGCCATCTTGCCTAGGCTTTTGGGCTGCCATATCAGTGTGATTTTGGTCTTGTTTTGCCATAATATAACTCTAATTTTTGTTGGTGAAGTCATCTCATGCTTGGTTTTGATAGGCGTAGTGTAATCATGCTCATTGGCCTAACTTACTTGATGTTTTGACCCTTCATGCTAGCTTGTTTTGGCTTTACTCCATGCATGTTTTGTAATTATTTTGGCATGCTTTAGGACAGTTTTGGGTTGTATTGGCCATATGCTTCATGTATTGCATAGCTATAGTGCAAGTGCCTATGCTAGTTTCAAGCTTTGAGTCTCCTAGCATGCTTCATTTGTAACATGTGCATGATTTGGCATCATTTTACATGTTATTTCAGAGCATATAGCATTTCCATGTTCCCATTTCTTTCACCCTTTGAGTGCCTCTAAGGGTCATGCCATTGTTGTCTTGTTTGTGGCCTAGCTTGCATGCATGCATGCCTAGACCTTTGAGCTCCCCTCTTAGCATGTTTTGGTCTTTGTTTTGACCTAATTGAGCTCTTTTTGTGGCTGGTTTATCCATTTATGCCATGCATTGCATGCCTCTTGTCTAGTCCTATTCACTAACTTCCATGTTTAAGGGCTTTTGCATGCCATACTTGTGTTGTTTGAGTGGTTTGGCACCATTTCATACATGATTTCAGTGTATTTAGTGTTGTCACACTTCCATGTTTGTCACTCCTTGATCATGTTTGAGAGTTGTGTTGTTATGCTTAGTTGATGGGCCCTCACATAAGCATGTGTTCTTGCCCCTTTTGTGCCTTAGTTTTGATGCATTTTGGCCACTGTTTTGGGCATGATTGAGGTCTGTCCATATTCGGTTTAAGTCCATTGAGCATGTTTGTTTGCATGTTGTTCACATGTTGTTACATTCCATGTTGTTTGCATGTGCATGCATTGCATAGTGTGTGCATGCCTTGCATTGTGTTTGGAATTTTGTGCATGCCATCCCAATATTGGTAGAATAGCATGTTGTATGCTTGTTGCATTGCATTATGTTGTTGCATGCTTGTTGCATTGCATTATGTGGTTGCATGCTCATGTTGTTTACATTATACTTGCCATGCTCATGTTGCATTGCATTGTATTTCCATGTGCATGCATTGCATTGTGTTTGGATAGGGTGTTAGTCCAAACACGAGAAACGAGGGACGTTTCATACTTGAAGTGATGAAACGTGCCTCAACTCTCGGTCGCCGACTCTCTTGATCATGTATGATGGAGGTTGAGGCTTTATGTGTTATTTGTGCATTCATTCACATTGATTCGTGTAATCTTGGCTTCTCGGCTATCGTACATTGCGATACTCGGTTGGTGGCCCGAGAGTCGAGAACCGTACTCCCTTGAGATCATGAAATGATAGGAAGGGTGGTTGTGCACACATATCTTGCAAATACATTGCTATGCCCCTTATTGTTCTCTGTTGCAGCAAACTGGAGAAGTGCAGCATTTTCGGTCATGAGACCAAGAAGATGTGCCGACCACTTTTTTCCAGTGCGGCAAAGGCAAGTGGTCGGCAGGTGGTTGGCAACACCAACAAGTGGTCGGCCATGCTCCTGGAGGTCTTTATGGTGGATCAAAAGCTATGTGGAGCTTTGTACAGTGTTCTGAGAACAAATGCAAACAGAGACAAGTTGGGGCATCGCGATGGATTTCCGAACGAGGCGACTATGCATGCATGAGCTTCTTGCTCTGAGGGCCCTTCTAGTTGCTTTACTTAAGCTAGCTAATGCATTCATTTTTGTACTTATGTAGTTAATACGCTTAACTATTCATTTGTGTCTGTAATAACTAGTTAGTTAACTTGTTAGTTAATTAGCTTGTTTTGTAATAATTAGTTAACTAGGATTAGTTAATTAGTTTCGTTTTGTAATAATTAGTTTAATTAGCTTAGATTAGCTAGTTAGTTTATTATTCGGACCCTCCGTCGAGAGGGCACAACTGTTGTAATAAGCGTGCATGTGTGTAATGCATGTCTTCTAACCCCCATTTCTTTCTCCCTTTTACTTATCAGCTTTTGATGGTTAGTTTAGGGTCATTTTCAATTAGCATCCTTATGCTTGCGTGCGTGCATCCATTCATTCGTATTGCATGCACCGGGCTCGGCGCATCATTTAAACTGCATTGTATTTCAATACACTTTCTTGAATACGTGTTTCAAAGCATGTTATTAAGTTTTCCATTCATATGCCATTCTAGATAGCCGAGCCTATTTTAGTTGCATTTTGCATGCGTTATATTAGGCATCTTAACATAGCTAGGATCATGCATTGATTACTAACTAGCTTCTTTTTTGGCTCGGAGTACACTGTGAGTGTTTATGCTTTAGCATACTGCATGAGATGTGTATGTTGCCATGTTAGCATGCTTGCCATGAGGCTGTTTGCTTAACTGCTATAACTGCATGAATGCCTGTAGATGAAGGCTTCATTGGTTGAATTGGAACAATTCATCGAAATATAAGTTTTAAGCCCACTTGAGAGTAGTAAATCATGTTTTCTTAAGCCCACTTGAGGGTGGCAAATCCGTGTCTCAGCCTACTTGCGAGTAGCACCTTCAAACCATTTTCAAACAAACAAACATGAGATGTTTTGTTCCAACTTGAGTGATTTAGTCTATACTTGTATGCTGTGCGCATCACATAGTAATTATAGATTAATGAACCGGAATAAGAACACATGTGTTTTCAAAAATAATATATCATGTTAGTAAAGGCCGATCCTTTGATCGGGCGAGCGGGGGTGCTCATTCCATGACCTTCCCCTCTCGTACGCAAGTTCCCAAGCCAAGGCAACTTTGGTGATGACGGACACGTGGCCTTAGGCACGAGTCAGGGTTTCCTAAATTTTTCCAAAATAAAATATTTAGGTGGCGACTTTGAAATCTGGCAAAACAGTCCATGTTTGGCGCTTTTTGATTAAAATTGATTTTCTAAAACGATTTGCCGGATTTGGACTCTTTGGTGATTTATCAGTCTTACATTGCACTTTGTGAGATTAGATTCAGAACCGTGACATGAGTCTAAACTATAGTAGCTAAGAACTACAATTCGCGCCCTCGCGTACGGAGTGGAGTTCGGGCGGTCTACAGCAACACTTAGGCGTTGTGTACTGCTTTCTAGTGTTGACCCTTGCTGTTTTGGTGTCGACCTTTGGACCTGTTTTAAGTAAAAATAGCCTTTTGCACACTTGTACAAATTCAATGTTTTGAGATGCTAATTTTTATGAGAAAATGACAAATTTCAAGTATTCAATTTTTTTGAAACAATGAAAAACAACAATATAATATAATTTTGAAAACTTTGAAAATTTTAAATGAGTTCAAACTATTGTCGATTATCAAAATTAATAATAACCTTGGGGGCTAACAATCTCTCCATTTTTTATGATGACAAATATATATGAAATTTTTTCAAAACATGAGTTTCAAGTTTTCAAAGAGTTTTGTGAATAATGAATTTTAAAAACGAGATCAAAAACTCCCCTTATAAAATGGGTTTTATGGCCAAAACATTTCAGTTCAAAACTCAATACAAATGCATAAGGATTTGCACAAATAAGATAGCTTAAGTATGGCAATACTCCCCCTGTTAATATGCACTGGATCAATAGCAAATGAGAACACTTATCGCCTTAATTTCATTGAATGAAATCACAAGCTTTTATACCAACAAAACAATTTCAATTCTCAAGCATGTCAAATAAACATCAAGCAATGTGTGTATTGTTGATAGTATATAAAGAACAGTCATAAACAAAAACCACTATATTAGTATTTCTTCAAAATCATTCACAATTGTTTATTATCCATCTAATCAAAAATAACTTATGTGCATCCAAAATAATTAATCAAAACATAACATTCTTTTCCCCTTGTGTTAAATAAATTAACAGATTATCATGTACAAAACTATCAGTCAAAAACATCAAAACAACAAAACAACATCTAAAATTCTTCTCCCTTTTTGTCATTAGTAAAAAGAGGGGTTGAGGCTAGCGAAATGGTGGAGGATTGCGAGGCTAATGGAAAGTTACTTCACGTCATCCTTGAGCAAACCAAAGCATGAACTAGCGAATTTGCTCTCTGAAGTCTGTCATCCCATCGCTGTTGGAAAATTTGTTGGAATTCTTCGTTTGCGTGCTTAAGCCCGTAAACAACAATGACCATGCTCTCAACACTCGTTTTGGCCACTTCAATGGCCTGAGACTGTTGAATCTTCATTCGGTCGATGTTATGTTGCATATCTGTTTGCCGAGATAGAAGTTATTGAACCATGGAGGCCAACTGATCAACTTTCTGAGCCAGGTCAGATGAAGATGAAGCAGAGGCAGAGTGGGAGGATGATGAAATGTCTGAAGCTAGTGCAGATTGTGTAAGGTTGTTAAGCCTCGAGTTTAACTCAGCGATTTCGACCGACAAAAGACTTTGAACTAAGGAATCAAGGTGATCAATTTTGTGAGAGAGAGAGAGAGAGAGAGAGAGAGAGAGGAAAGATCAGGTGGTGGTGCAGCTGAAGAAGAAGAGGGACCAGGGGTAGAGAATTGCAAAGAAGAAGGGCTAAGAAGGGTGGAGAGAGATTGAGCAGGAGTAGATGAAGTAGAAGAAGAGACAGCTTTTTTGGTTTTGGTCCATACCCCATCAATCAAAGAACCATAACAGGCTGGGTCTTGAGGGACTTTGTCTTCACCTTTCAGATTAATTTTGAAACGTTTAAAAATTTTGGTGAAGATCATCCCGTATGGTAGGGCTTGGTTATGTAACGACCCAGAAATCCTTTCCTCCGCTCGAGCGGAGGAGTGGCCGCTCGAGCGGACTTTTGGGGTTTCTAGCAATTTTTCAGACGGCCTGAGATTCTGGGAGTTGTGGTTCTACGGTCCGGCGGGGAGTTTACGCTTCGGCGGGACGATTTTGTTAGTCTGCCGGCGCGCAAGGTTGCGCTTCGGCGGGTCTCAAGTTGAGTTGTGTTTTTGAGGCACATGGGTTCGTTTTGGACGTTCTTATTAGTGTATTTGAAGTTTTCTTATTTTATTTTGGAGTATTGGTTGAGGTGGTAATATGATGGTAAAGTAAGATTGGACCAAAAGCTTTACTTAGAATAATTTTCCTGACCAGCCGTCACTCTTTGGTCCTTTTCTTTTCCACACTTTGAATTTGGATGTGAGGTTAGAACCATTGGAAAGTTTATTTTCGGGCTTCAATTTGAGCACAAGAACGACCTAAAAGCGGAGTTCGGATGGGAGAGTTACGCCTATTTGAAGTTTTGGAATCTGTCTTTGAGCGAGTCCGCTCGAGCGGAAATAGTAGCCTTCGAGCGGAATTACAGGACAGCGGCTTTAAAAACGGGATTTTGAGATCATTTCTTATGTTTTCCTTTCCTCTCTTGATCCCTCTTGCCCTAAGACCGAAAACCCTAAGGTTTTGATCCCCAAATACTTGCATTTCCTTAGGTTTGAGTAAGATCTTCCACCAAGAAGTGAAGAAGGTAAGAAGATGAGCATTTTCAACCGATTGGAATTTCGAGATTTTGGAGGATTCTTCCCAAAGCTTTGCTCCTTGCTTGAGTCTTGAGGTAAGGGTTCTAAATTTCCTCAATACTTACATCTATGGATGGATTGATGGTAACTTTAGCATATAAATGCAAAAATCTTCATTTGTATTATCTAGGGCATATTATGAGATTTGGGGATTTAGAGTTTGAGATGTTGGAAGTTTAATTGGTGGATTAAAATGATGAATTATGAATCCTAGATGTAGAATCATTGGGAAAATTCGAATTAAAAGTGGTGATTTAAGAAGTATGAATTTTATTAAAAATCCTCATTTTTATTCTTGAAACCCTAGATTGATTTATAATGATACCCAATGTTTTGGCCCAAATTGGAAGTGGAATAATGAAATTGAGGTGTTGAATTGTATGTGTTCAAGTTTAATTTGAATTTGGAAATATTTGAAGATTATGTTTAAAAATTGCGAATAAACTTTATTATGAGCATGGTAAATCATGTTTTAATGAGAAAGGAAATTGGGGGAAAGATTTGTTGATAATGTGGATGATGTAAACCTGGCTATGGAATGTTGAAATGAGCCTTGGCAACCTAATTTGAATTATGATGAATTATATTCGGTGGCATTGAGTTGAATAATGTTAAATAGTGTGGGATTATATTGAGTTGTGTTGAATAATGTTGAATTAAATGATGTTGTGCTATGATGGATTATATTTGAATTACGTGATTTGTGTAGGGTTAGCTACAAGGGCGGACCACGCACCTGATCACTGTGAGTAATAGTACAAAGATATACATTTTATTTAGCATCGATAATTATTATCACTAACGCTCTGTTTCTTGTAAGTGTTACACGAACATGTTACACAAACATTTATGATGGTTGAAAGTCAATGTGAACATTGAAAGGTCGGCATACATCGGTATGACTTTGAAATGACCCTGTTCTGTCGATGATGAATAATAATTCTCTATTATCTATAAGCAATTCTTAATGAATAAACGGAATTATGTTTATCTTTAAACCAAATATCTGTATGAAACTAAGAATATTCCATTGTGTTACACATGGACCAAGTCGTTGAGAATCTATGATACATGTAAATGTTTAACATTATTACGAGACTCACGTTAGAATGTGGGTCATTACGTCCTTATTAAGCGAACGATATTTTAAGAAAAGCGATGTTATTTCTATTATCGTTTGTGCTATGCATAACATGATATTAACTTCGCTTGATTCAATGTATGTTTTGTGACATAATGTTCGATTAATGACATTACGATTTCCGTCGATTACAATATTTGCTTATGTGTTGATTGGAACTCAATGAGAATGAAATGTTGAAAAGATATACGTACATAGTAGTATGTTCGGGCGCATAAATTTCAGGCGAAAGGCTATTACATTATTTCTGATATAAAATTTGCTCATTCTGAAACTAGACCCATGTGTGTTTGAGACATCTTTTCGTAATGTAGTTAACCATATACTTCTCTGATTATATACTTTATTGTTTGAGTTGAATATTACATGATTTACTTACTATTATTCACGAGCTTGACTCACTTTATTTTATGTCTGCTTCAGAGGCACTCAACCTGGGGGTCAACCTTAACCTGTGGCTTCCGTTACCAGATGCCAAGCCTTGAGTATCTAGATTCTTAGGTGTTGACCGTTCAAGTTATGGAGGTTTGCTAAGGTTTAATTTGTACCCTAAGTGCTTATTAAGCTTGATGTATATGTATATGTATTTAGCTATCTCGAGATACGTCAATGTATATTTATCGCATTATGTTACATGCGTGATCCCGCATAGTAGTGGTAGCTCAATGGATATTATTTTATTCTATTATATGATATTAAATGCTTCCGTTCAGGCCCCATAGATAATATTTATCAGGTTTGGTGTCCATTTCGAATGGGTCATGCCCAAATTTTTAGGGGCGGATTTGGGGCGTGACAGGTTATGTCTTTTGTGTGCATCAATGATGATGTGACACACCAAATTGCCAAAATCAGTAAGATAGCCAGTGGATAAGGCCCAAATAAGAAAGGTGTGGCCAATGGTAACAACGTCAAAACGGCTAGAATGAGGAATGATGTTGTGAGTGATAATGTAATGCAAGCGTCTTATCTCGAGAGAAAGATGTTTGCTAGAAACAGTGATGTGGTGATCTAGGGTTTGGTTATTTGTGAGGAATTTCAGGCTAATAAGATGAGTGTAGTTAGGTAGGTTGATGCCTAAAGATGGAGCGACTTTTTAACCATCATTGGAGGTTTTCAAAATGGAGTTTACAACAGAGGGTTTAAAAGTAAAAAACACACCCCTTACAAAACAATCTAAAGAACCAGGGCCAAATTCTTCATTATAAGAAAGATTAGCAAAAATTCTTTAACAATACAGGGTAGACATTAAAGTCAAGTTTAAGAAGAGAGAACCACTTTTGGTTTTCAAACCAAGTTTTAATAGGGATGTTTTGCTCCTCAAAGAAATTAATATAAATGGTGCATCCAGAGAGTAACTTTGGTAGGTTGAGGTCTTTGTTGAAGGTGACCTTGGTTTCATTGTCTTTGAATCTACTCAATGGTGGAGTGGGTAGAACAGGGACATCGGTGAAAGTGGTGGATGAGCGAGGTCGTTTCCTCGAAGAGACCAAAGGGAAGGCTTGAGGATCCATGAAGATTGAATGTAAGAGTATGTGAGAGAGGAGGATGGAGATCAGAAGGGAAAACAACGGTTGAGTCAATGGAAAAATGAAAGGCGCTAAGGTTAGGGCTTTGAGTGGTGTTGCAAAGGAATAGGAATGGGTCGTTGGGTATATATACCCTCAAAAAGGTGTCAACCCTTGCGAAGAGAGGTATCGACCCGAAAAAACAGTATGCCAAAAACACCCTAGTGTCAACACTCGCGAAGGGAGGTGTCGACCCATATGAATAAAAGCACAAAAAACGTTCACACGGTGTTGACCCTATATAGTGGGGGGTTCGACCCTCAAAGGTCCAGACAGAGTGCAAGTAGAGTTTTTTAAGACAAAGTTCACGCGAAAACATATAAATCTTAATTAAACCATCACATAGGAATATTCATCATGCCAAGCTCAATTCGAATAAAGTAAAATTGTTCCTTATTGAGAGGCTTAGTAAAAATGTCTACCAATTGGCGGTTTGTAGGCACAAATTCGAGTTCAATGTCACCTTTAAGTACATGATCTCGTAAAAAATGATACCTTATTTCAATGTATTTAGTACGTGAGTGCTGAATATGATTTTTGAAAAATTAATGGCACTAGTGTTATCACATTTTATAGGAATGTGATCAAAGTAAAGTCCGAAATTGTGAAGTTGTTGTTTCATCCAAAGCATTTGTGCACAACAAGTTGCGGTGGCAATGTATTCTACTTCAGCAGTTGACAAAGCTACTGAATTTTGTTTTTTATAAAACCATGATGTGAGAGAGTTTCCAAGAAAATGACAAGTGCCACTAGTACTTTTTCAGTCAAGTCTACATTCCGTAAAGTCAGCATCTGAGTAACCATAAAGGTCAAAAGCATTACTTTTAGGATACCATAAACCCAAATTTGGAGTGCCAACTAGATATCAAAAAATATGTTTAACTGCGGTGACGTGTGATTCTTTTGGAGCAGATTGAAAACGTGCACACATACAAACACTAAGCATTATGTCAAGTCTATTAGTAGTTAGATAAAATAAGGAACCAATTATACCTCGATATTTCTTTTCATCTACCGATTTACCTTACTCATCTTTGTCGATTTTAATCGATGTGCTCATTGGAGTTGCTGTTGGCTTTGATAAATCCATTTCAAACCTTTTGAGGAGATCTTTGATATATTTGGCTTGACTTAGATGGATTCCAATTTTGGTTTGTTTTATTTGCAGTCCGAGGAAGTAAGTTAACTCCCCCATCTTACTAATTTCAAATTTGCCATACATATCCTTAGCAAATTCCTTACACAAAATTTTATTAGTAGCACCAATATAATATCATCGACATAAATTTGAATAATGAGAATGTCTTTCTTTTTTGTTTTTATGAAGTGAGTGGTATTTATTTTGCCGTGAGAAAAACATTTATCAAGAAGAAAATTACTCAATCATACATACCATGCTTGAGGTGCTTGTTTTAAACCATATAAAGTTTTTGAAAGTTTAAAAACATGGTTCGGGATATTTGTGATTTTCAAAATCGGAAGGTTGTTTAACATAAATTTCATTCGAAATGTATCCATTTAAAAAAGTACTTTTTACATCCATTTGATAAAGCTTAAAATCTTTAAAATATGCAAATGCAAGCAACATACGAATGGCTTCAAGATGAGCAACGGGTGCAAAAGTCTCATCAAAATCAATGCCCTCCTCTTGATTATAACCTTGGGCTACCAATCTAGTTTTGTTTTGAGTAACAACATCGGATTCATCCATTTTGTTTCAAAAAACCCATTTTGTTCCAATAGTAGAATGATCCTTAGGTTAAGGAGTTAAAAACCAAATTTTATTTCTTTCAAATTGATTTAATTCTTTTTGCATAGCGAAAATCCAATTTTCATCATGTTCAGTTTCAGAAAAAGTATATGGCTTAATTTGGGAAACAAAAGCTAAGCTACCACAAAGATTATGAATAGATGAACGAGTCCTTACACCTTGTGTTGCATCTCCTATGATGGGATCCTTTGGATGTCCATAAGCATATCTCCATTTTTTAAGTAGATCATTTTCCTTTTCTGGACAAGTGTATTCTTTTTGAAGATCTTCTATAGAGACTCCAACATTGAGTTCTGAAGAATGATTTTCCTCATTTTCTAATATGTAAATACTGTCCATTCTTGGATTAGATTTTGCAACATCTTCACTTTCAACTTTCTTTGAAACAAAGGAGTTAGATTCATCAAAAGTAACGTGTGTGCATTCTTCAACAAGTAAAGTTCTTTTACTAAATACACGGTAAGCTTTATTGGAATTAGAGTAACCTAGAAACACAACTTCATCAGATTTCACATCAAACTTTCTTAAATTATCTTTATTATTATTGAGCACAAAACACTTATAACCAAAGGCACACAAATGACTAATGTTGGATTTTCTACCTTTCAAGAGTTCATAAGGGGTTTTCTTGAGAATAGATCTAATCATGGCATGATTTACAACATAGCATGCAGTATTAACGGTTTCAGCCTAAAAATATCTAGGCAAATCATTTTCACAAAGCATAGTGCGAGATATTTCCTTGAGAGTTCTATTTTTCCTTTCAACAACATCATTTTGTTGAGAAGTTCTAGGAGCATAAAAATTATGATCAATACCATGATCATTACAAAATAGAATAAAGTCATCATTATCAATTTTTTTACCATGATCACTTCTAATACAACAAATAACAAGATTAATCCGATTCTAGATACATTTACACAAAATAGAGAATGCAAAGAAAGTGTCACTTTTATGTGCCAAGAATAACACCCATGTAAATTTAGTATAATCATCCACACAAACAAGACAATATGATTTTTCACTGAGACTTAAAGTCCTAGATGGTCCAAACAAATCAATATGAAGCAATCGAGGAGGTCTCGATGTAGAAATAACATTTTTGGATTTGAAAGAAACTTTTGTTTGTTTACCTTGTTGACAAACATCACAAAGCCTATCCTTTTCAAAAGCAATTTTTGGTAAACCAATAACTAACTCAAATTTTGAAAGTTTTGAAAGCAAATCAATATGAACATGTCCTAATCTTCTATGCCATAACCAACCTGATTAATTTATAGTAGATAAGTACTTAACATCATGATCGAAAGATAAACTACGCAAATCAAATACATTCACATTTTCATGTCTATGACCTACAAAAAACACTTTGTTATCAATAGAACTTTCAATAGTGCAATGAGATTTTTCGAAAGTAACTCTATTATCTTTATCACACAATTGGCTAATACTAAGCAAGTTATGTTTCAAACCTTCAACAAGCAAGACATTCTCAATAAGGGGTAAAGAAGTTTTACCAATATTATCGACACCAATGATCTTTCCTTTGCTATTATCTTCGAAGGTTGCATGACCTCCTTCTTTGGATTTAAGAAATGAGAACATTTCTTTATCACCGGTCATGTGCCTTGAGCACACATTGTCGAGATATGATCGGTTGTTGTTGGATTTTGTCCTAAAGCACACCTGCAAAAATTGGATTTTTGTTGGCCTTTTGGTACCCATTCTTTCTTGGGTCCACGAGAGTTAGGATTTGAAGTGTTTTTGAGAACCCACTCCTTTTTCATTCTAACAAAAGAATTTATCTTAACAGGACATGAAGGAGAGATGTGACCTTTTCTTCCACAGAAATGACATGGGAGATGAGAATGATTTGATGATGCATGAACAAACGTCTTTTTGGAATTTTTTACTTTTGAAAAAGTTTTGTATCCAATCCTAACTTTTCCAAAGGTTTGAGTTTAATTTTTAAGAATTTTGTCTAAGGTATCTCTACCTTGGGTAAATTTTGAAAGAACATTTTTTCAAATCTTCTGTGTTTTTATTTAAAACAATTTTCTTATTTTTCAAAATCTCATTTTCTTTTTGCAAATCATCTACTTTATTTTCAAAAATCGAAGACTCTTTTGAAGTTAAAACCACTTTCTCCTTTTCCATGGTGAAGACTTTATTTTCTAAAACATTTATCTTAGAAGTCAAGGATTCATTTTCTTGTGATAAACTTAAAATCATTTTCTTTTGACAACTACTTTTCAAACTTAGTTTTTAAATGCAGCATGTAATTCATCAAAGGTAAAAGATTCATCAGTTACCTCATCTTCATCTCCAAGTGTCATCAAGCATAGGTTAGCAACCTCATTTTTGCAAGCGTTAGTTTTTGAGTTGCTTTCATCACTATCTTCGCCCCATGCTGTAATCATGGCTTTCTTCTTGTCCTTCTTGAATTGTTTCTTGAGCTCTAGACATTTTTATTTGTAGTGTCCCGGTTTGTTGCATTTGTAGCAAGTGACTTCAGATTTTTTGTGATTCTCTTTTTTGAAAATCCCTATTGTTAAAGTCTTTTCTAAAGAACTTTCTTACACCTTGTTTCTTCTTTACAAACCTTTTGAACCTCTTAGTGATGAATGCCATTTCTTCATCATCTTCTTTCAAATCATCTTCTTCATCTGCTTGAAATTTCAAGGTGGACTTAAAAGCTATTCATTTCTTCTTGTTCTTGTCCTCTTCTTCCTTTCCTTCTTGTATTATTATCTCACGAGTTAAGAGAGATCCCATTAACTCATTAAGACATAGCATTAATAAGTCTCGGGCTTCTATCATAGCGATAACTTTGTTCTCCCAGCTCTTTGGCAATGACCTGAGAACTTTTCTCACAACCTCAACATTAGTATAAGTTTTACTGAGAGATTTCAAGCTGTTTATAATATCGGTAAAACGAGTAAACATTTGGGAGATGTTTTCATCAGGTTTCATCTTAAAGAGCTCATATCTATGAATAAGCAAACTCACTCTAGACTCTTTAACTTGTGTTGTTCCCTTATGAGTTACAATAAGTTTATCTCAAATTTCTTTCGCTATTGTACAAGTACAAATGCTATTGAACTTGGTAGTATCAAGTGCACAATACAACATATTGACAGCTTTGGCATTGCCTTGAATATCTTTATAATCAACACTAGTCCATTCAGTCTCAAGTTTGGGAACCTTTAGGTCATCTAGGTTTTGGTGGGGATTTTGGAACCATTACAAATGATTTTCCACACCTCATAGTCAGTGGATTGAATATGCATAATCATACGGGTTTTCCAATAGTTGAAATTTATGCCATTGAAAAAGGGTGGTCCATTTGAGGCTTGACCTTCAGGAAGAAAGGAGCTAGGGGTTGCCATAAATCACTCTAAGATGGTTAAGTCAAAAAACTAGAGACAAGGCTTTGATACCAATTGTTACCCTAGTAGGCAACCCAAGAGGTGGGGTGAATTGGGTTAAAAAAATTTTAAATGTAGAATATTTAATGTAATAAATCAAGTAGATAAATTTCAGCAAACAATCAATAATACGAAAAATAAAAGAGAAAGGAAGGAGAGCTCAAACACAAGGAATTATAGTGATTTAGTGCATCGGACCTACGTCCATTCCTCAAGGTTCCTCCTTGAGATTTTCTTCACTTTGAATCAAATCAATACACCACCGCAGCCTCACCAATCTTGTGGATTTTTTTTTACAGGGCTTACTTTATCTGTTAAGGACCTCTCAACTAAATGCCTCACTTTACAAGATTTCACTCAAAATAAAAGGAATGAGAACAAGAGGTACAATTGTCATCTTTTACTAGATTTCTCTCTCAAAAAATGAATATGAAAGTATAAGAGCAAAGGAAATTTTGAGATATGCTCAAAATAAACTTAGATATGAAAGTGAAAGTACAAAAGTAATATTTAGCTGAGATTGATTAGGAATAGTTCTTGAATGCTTAGAGTAGTTCTACTTTATCAGATTTGGAGAAGTGCTACCTTTATAAACTTTAGTGACTTCTAGCCATTGGAGAGAAGCATGGGTGTGTTTTCTAGCCATTGGAGCAGAGCATGGGTGATGTTTTCAAGCTGTCAGAGTAAAGCATGGGTGTGTATAGGCTTGTCAACAAGCTTTTGGAGATGGTGCCTCCTCAAAAGATGCAGTGTCCATTAATACAAATCTTGGTAGGTGAAGATAAGATATGTTTCCATAATGATGATAGTAGAGTCTGCTCAAGGTCTGCTCATAATGATGACTGTAAAGTCTTCTTATAGATCAAAAAATAGTGGCTAGGTTTTGAAACCCATACATGAGGGTGTCAACCCCTGCAGATTGGGTGTCGACCCTTTGTTCTCTTTTGTTCTCTGCTTTGATTGTCAGGTGTTCCTACTGTCGACCCTCTTGTAACTAGGTGTCGACTCTTTGTTTGCTGGAACTCTTTTCTCTGTCTTTTGGTGTCAGCCCTTGTCATGTGCTGGTGTCGACCCTTAGCTCACTGAAATTTGGTGTCGACCTTTTCATATCTTCATGTTGACCCTTTGTTACTGAATTGTCTGAGCCTTATATACTAAAATATAGTGTCGACCCTCTTCATTCTTAGTGTCGACCCTTGGTATACTGAAATTTGGTGTTGACTATGCTAAGGCTTGGTGTCGACCCTTGGTTGCTGCAACACTTAGGCATTGTGTATTGCTTTCTAGTGCCGACCCTTGTGGTTTTGGTGTCGACTCTTGGACTTGTTTTAAGTAAAAATAGCCTTTTGCACACTTGTACAACTTCAATGTTTTGAGGTGCCAATTTTTATGAGAAAATGACAAATTTGAACCATTCAATTTTTTTGAAATAATGAAAAACAATATAATATAATTTTGAAAACTTTGAAAATTTTAAATGAGTTCAAAATATTTGTCGATTATCAAAATCAATAAGAATTTAAATGTGAATAACCTTGGGGCTAACAAGATCATATCATATGTACTAAACGATCTCGAGTCCAACATTTCCATAATTTTATTTATGTGCATATTCAAAGTTGAGATCGTGTTCACATTTAATAACCATTTGGTCCTTTACATCGTATGTACAAAATGACCTTAGGTCCATTATTTCCAAATTTATATTCACGTTTGTGTTTATAATCGTGATCATGTTCACATTCGTATTCACATTTAAAACGACCTTTGGTCCAATCAATTCTTTGTTTGAATTGACCTTTGGTCCATTTAACAATCATACAAAATGACATTCGGTCCAATTCATGTGTAAGATGACCTTAGGTCTATCTTGTCAAATATTCCAAATGGCCTTAGGCTCATTCTGTGTCCTTGTTAAAATACCAAATGGCCTTGGGCCCATTACACATTCTCATCAATCATACTAAATGGCCTTAGAGGCGCATTGTGTATTCATACAAAATGACCTTTGGTAGAATCTTGTAATTTCGTGCTTATCAATCATGTTTTAAGTCTTTTATGAATCAGACTGGTAGAATACTCATTCATGATTCAAATTCATGAGTTCAGAAAACCACATAGGTAATATTTAGAAAATAACATATATGAAAATATATTTACTAAGATATTACTCATAGTGTTCAGATGGTTGGTTTGTCCTCGCAATTGACCCTACACAATTCATAGCACATACGAAAATTAGGTCACAATAAATTCAATCCGTTCTTTCATTCATTTATCTTTCATAGGCTTCTTTCTACCTCTTTAGTTTATTTAGGATGCTCAATGTATGCCTAAGAATGCTCAGAAATGATAAAGAATAGAAATCAGAACATAATACATCTTTTCAAAGTTTCTTGAAACAGGGCACTTCGTTCTAGCGCAACATTGGTCGCTTCGAGCGAACCATTTGGTCTGCAAAAGTACTGGATGGTTCATTTTCACGTTTAAGCCAACTTTCTGGTTGCTCGAGCCAAGGCTCAGAATGTAAAGTGGCCGCTCGAGCGGTAATTTGGTAACTCGAGCCAACCCCCAATGTTTGCACAAATGCTGGATGCTCAAAATGTACGCTTGAGCCACCTTTCCGTCACTCAAGCGATATGTCAAATTTCTAGAATTGAAGAATGAGGCTCCAAGCTTGATTTCAACACTTAAATGCATGCATGACTTGTCCAAAATCTTGAAAACATGTATTGAACATTAATATTGGATGAATTACGTCTCTTATGCCCAAAGCTTCATGAATTTGACAAAATGAAACTCTAAACTTTCATGCATGTATAAATTTAGCTTGAATGCTTGTTCTGTAAAACCCAAGTTGTATGTAGGATTATTTTATTGGATAGATTAGTAATTAAATTAATTTATATGGGTCATTTATTAATATCAAAGAATTAGTTATGAGATGGCATTATATTTCCTATTACTTAGATGGGTAATTTTGTAACTTTGAGAAATTAGGTTAAGAAGCCCACCTATTATGGCTTTAAGTCTTGGAAAACAAACAAAACAGAGGCTGTGAATTACTCCATAGGCGGCTAGGGTTTGAAAAGGTAAAAGAAAAAAAGAAAAGAAAAAGAGAAGAGAGGTTCAAGTGAGGCTACAATAGGGATTGGAGGCAGCATGTTGGTGATTTTGGGACACCCATTGGTTAAGGTAAAGTCTGTCTTTACTGTTAATTATTAAGTTTATGTTGAGGAATTTAACAATCAATGCATTAAGGGGATTTGGAAGATCTATAGGTACTTACTTAGGTTTTGAGAATTGGGTGCAATGTGTAAGTGTAACTTTGGGTGGGTAATAGAAATAATGGAGTTTTGTATCATGGGTAAGGGTGTGTTTGGCTTTAAAGTTGGGTTGAATGGTTTGATCTCTTGGATATTAAAGCAATACATTAATCTAATATAGTGGGGCTTTTGTGGGTGTATGTAACATGTAAAAAATATTAATTTATTTGAGGTTTTATTTATTAGGTTTGTGTGATTGAAGTGGTGGAGCTGGGTGTTTGGAGTTGGTGTTAGAGTGTTATTTCTAAGCTTTCGAGGTAAGTAACCCTCTATCACTGTTGGTTCATTTTTATTCCTATCGAATCGTTTAAAATTGTAAATATTTATTTATAGCCTTCATGTTCTCTTAAAATAAAATATGGGTCAAGTATAAAACAGCATCAAAAATTATTACGAAAATTATTTGAATATTTTGTGGAACTATTATGAAAATTGTACTAAATATTTATTCTGAAAATATTGAATATTTTATTTAAAAGTTGTGTATTGTTTGAATTTTGAACATCACTCTAGTCTGACTATGATTTGGACCCTAGCCAATAGAGGTTATTTATTGGCACAGAAACTAGTTTCTTTTGGGGCTTTACCACCGGCCTATATGTGGTTCTGGGCCTTGTCACGGGCTAAGTGACCGTAGTCACCAACACTTGGGTTTTGTGAATTGCATCATTGAACCATTTGAATATCGAACCATCAATTTTGAACAACGAAATTTCATCAAATTACCTCATTGTCTTTTCAATTAAAATGTATTGCTACACTGTTTATTTTCAGTTATGAAACCATCTTACAAAATAATTGTTCATTTATTGAATGGTAGCAAAAAATATATTTATTGGTTATCGACTATTTTTTTTTGTATACTTGATCCAGCTAACAGTGATGGTTGGTTATTTACTAGGCTGTCTAGCTTACCCTTATTTTATTTTTCAGATTCTGAGGAGTAGAGCTGTGCGGGGTTTTTACTTGTGGGAGTGCCGAGAGTAGGACTATGATTTAAGTACTTGGATCATTATTATTATTATTTTTATTAGTGGACTTGGTGGACAATTTCATATGATAAGAATTATCTATTTGTATGGTTTTTAGCATTATGATATTTAAGGATTTAATTTGAGCATTTTACATTGTTGGTTATGTATTGGACTCTTAGCCTTGCATGCTCACTTAAATGAGTGTGCGACGTTGTCACGGAGCTTGGAGCGTGAATAAAATAGATTAGTAATTAAATTAATTTATATGGGTCATTTATTAATATCAAAGAATTAGTTATGAGATGGCATTATATTTCCTATTACTTAGATGGGTAATTTTGTAACTTTGAGAAATTAGGTTAATAAGCCCACCTATTATGGCTTTAAGTCTTGGAAAACAAACAAAACAGAGGCTGTGAATTGCTCCATAGGCGGCTAGGGTTTGAGAAGGTAAAAGAAAAAAAGAAAAGAAAAAGAGAAGAGAGGTTCAAGTGAGGCTACAATAGGGATTGGAGGCAGCACGTTGGTGATTTTGGGACACCCATTGATTAAGGTAAAATCTGTCTTTACTGTTAATTATTAAGTTTATGTTGAGAAATTTAACAATCAATGCATTAAGGGGATTTGGAAGATCTATAGGTACCTACTTAGGTTTTGAGAATTGGGTGCAATGTGTAAGTGTAACTTTGGGTGGGTAATAGAAATAATGGAGTTTTGTATCATGGGTAAGGGTGTGTTTAGCTTTAAAGTTGGGTTGAATGGTTTGATCTCTTGGATATTAAAGCAATACATTAATCTAATATAGTGGGGCTTTTGTGGGTGTATGTAACATGTAAAAAATATTAATTTATTTGATGTTCTATCATCTTCAAAGATGGAATTGAGTTTCATAACTTCATAATTTATGAATGCATGTATCAAATAACTCTCAATTTAACATGATCACCATGGTTTATGCTCAAATGTGAAAAGTTATAGCAAATTTATACATGCGTGTACATTTTGATTACATTCTCAACATATTTAACTCAATTCTTGCATTTAACTACATATTCTTCATGAATTCACATAATTCTAAATTTAAGCTCATGAATTAGAGTTCATTTACTCACCTAGAGCTTTAATTATCACTTGTATTAGTAGATTCTTATGCTATTCTATCCAATTCTTCAATCTTCCAAGTTGAGCCTTCTCTCTCTCCAAATTGGCTCACTTTCTCTCTAAAGTTCTTTTTCTTTTTTTTCCAGATTTCTTGAGCTCAAAATATGAGTTAAGCACCTTAATTAGCATATATAGGGGCTTCATTAACTTAATTCACTAATCCATACTTAAAATAATTAATCAAGGCTTATTTTAATTAAGTTAATCTAATTAATTTGATTTGAATCAATTTTTAATTAAATTTCACTATAGGCTCTAAAAATTATGCTAATCATAATGGCATGATCAATTTTGGTTTCTGTCGCCTCTACGACCCTTAATTTCAGTTTATTATAGAATACAAAACAAATTTTCCTATGAGGAACATATATGAATTCAAAAACATGCATAATCACATGATTAGCATCCAAATTCACATTAAGCACATAATCACAAGTATAATTATAACTTAATAGGATAATACAGAATGGGGTTGTCATAGTAGCTACCTGAATTATAGGTTATGGTTTGTGTGCGTGGGTTAATCGGTTGTTCTTGTGGACGCAAATCGATGGAGTGAGTTGGACTTGTACTTTTTTCATGTTTTTTGGGTTTCCTTTTTGGATTTGTTTTTTTTGGGACTTGTCTACTATCATATATTTTGTTTCAATAGGCCAAAACATACATATATATATATATATATATTATCTGATTTACTGCTGCATTAGATTGCTATTGCTTTGCCAAGAGAGAGAGTAAGAGATGAGAAAAAAAATGAAAAGTGACTCTTACACTACGTTGCTTGCACTAGGGTAAGAACCAAAAAAATAAAAGTGACCGTGGAGTCTCCAAAAGGCCAGTCTACACACCGCAGGAACTACTTTTAGGTTCAATGGAAAGTGTTTCAACTGTGGAAGCGATGGGCATCGGGCAGTTGATTGCTGCAAGAAAAAGAAACCCTATAAGAAGAACCCTCAACAAAACAAAAGTCGAGCTCACATGGATGAGATAGAGGATTTATCACAAGATGTGGACAACATGCATCTGTTAGTTGTCGTCTCGAAAGTGAACATGGTGAGGTCGAACCCAAAGGAATTGTAGGTGGACATTAGGGCTACTCGCCACATCTTTGCTGAGAAGAAGATGTTCACAACTTTCGAAGTGGTTTCAAATGATGAGAAGTTGTTCATGGGAAATTCTGCGACCTCAACTGTTGAGGGTAAATGCAAGGTGGTCTTGAAGATGACTTCATGAAAAGAGTTGACTCTGAACGATGTCTTATATGTGCCAAACATTCGTAAGAACCTTGTCTCGGGGTCGTTTTTAAGTAAGCATGGCTTTTGCATGGTGTTTGAGGCTGATAAGGTCGTGTTAACCAAGAGCGGGGTCTATGTGGAGAAGGGGTATATGTCGGGCGGTACGTTAAAGCTCAATGTAATGACTTATATCCCTAAAAATAATGAAAAAGCTTATTCTTCTGCTTATATGCTTGAGTCCCCTAATTTATGGTATGGTAGACTGGGTCATGTGAATTTTGACTCTTTGCATAGCTTAATCAAATTAGATGACATACCATATTTCAAGATTAATCCAAATCTTAAGTGTGAAACTTGTGTAGAAGCAAAATTGCCAAGGACTTCTTTTCATTCTATTGAAAGAAGTACCGAGCCTTTAGATTTAGTGCATAGTGATGTGTGTGACTTGAAAGTCGTACAATCACGTGGTGGCAACAAGTACTTCATCACTTTTGTTAATGATTGCACTAAATACTGCTATGTATATTTGCTTAAAAGCAAAGATGAGGTGATTGATAAATTTCTTCTTTTCAAGAATGAAGTTGAGAATCAACTAAGCCGTAAGATCAATACTTTAAGAAGTGATCATGGTGGTGAGTATGAATCCCCATTTGCTGAGATTTGTGCTTAATTTGGGATTATCCACCAAACTACAGTGCCTTATTCCCTTCAGTCAAATGGTATTGCTGAGCGAAAAAATAGGAAGTTTAAAGAAATAATGAATGCAATGTTAATAAGTTCTGGGTTTCCACAAAACTTGTGAGGGGAAGTAATTCTCTTCGTGAATTACATTCTTAATAGAATACCTCAGAAGAATGTAGAGAAGACTCCATATGAGTTATGGAAAGGCCATAAGTCTTCATATAAATACCTATGAATGTGGGGGTGTCTTGCGAAAGTGGCAGTGGCTACACCTAAATGGGTTCGGATAGGCCCAAAGTCAGTGGATTGTATATTCATTGGCTGTGCACATAATAACATTGCATATTGATTTTTATGTATAGGTCTATTATTCCAAATATACACAAGAATATGATTATGGAATCAAGAAATGCATCTTTCTTTGAAGATGTATTTCCTTGTTGTCTCCAAGAAGGGGTTTCGAGTTCCATGAAAGAAGTTGAAGTTGACAATGATCACATAGATGATCAAATAGATGATCAAGTCGATGATCAAGCTAAGGAAGTAAATGAGCCAAGAAAGAGTAAAAGGGCTAGGATTACAAAATCCTTTGGTCCAGACTTCTTGACTTATATGTTAGAGGGAGAACCTTGAACTTTCCATGAAGCTGTGACTTCACTTGAAAGTCCTTTGCGGAAAGAAGCAATTAAGAGTGAGATTGACTCTATCTTACAAAACCATACTTGGGAGTTGGTTGATCTACCCCTGGGTAGTAAGGCCTTGGGAAGTAAGTGGATCTTTAGAAAAAAGATGAAAACGGATGGATCAATTAATAAGTATAATGCTAGGCTAGTTATCAAAGGATACAGGCAGCGAGAAGGCCTGGATTACTTTGATACACATTCACTCATGCCAAGGATTACATCCATTCATATAGTGATTGCGATAACAACTTTATGTTGTCTAGAGATACATCAGATGGATGTAAAGACAACTTTCATAAATGGAGATTTTGATAAAGAAATCTACATTGAGCAACCCGATAGGATTTCAGCTCCAAGACAAAATAAGAAAGTCTGTAAGCTTGTCCAATCATTATATAGTTTAAAACAAGCTCCTAAACAATGGCATGAGAAGTTTGACAACACTATGTTGTCAAATGGGTTCAAAATCAATGAGTGTGATAAATGCGTATATGTCAAAGACACTGACAGAGGTTATGTCATTTTGTGTCTATACATTGATGACATGCTCATTGTTGGTAGTAATGATGAGATGATTAGAACTATCAAGAGATTGTTAAACTCTAAGTTTGACATGAAAGATATGGGCCTTGCAGATGTAATTCTGGGTGTTAAGATTACCAGAACATCTGATGGTATTGTACTTTCTCAATCTCACTATATTGAGAAAACACTTGAGAAATTTGGTAAATCAGATAAAAGTGTGTCTAGGATATCGGTAGACTTGAGTCTATATTTGACCAAGAATAATGGTGAGAGTGTCTCTCAGCTAGAATATTCTCGGGTCATTGGGAGTTTGATATATTTTATGAGTTGTACAAGGCCAGATATAGCCTACTTAGTTAGAAGGCTTAGTAGATACATGAGCAATCTCGATGCCATTCACTAGAAGGGTATCGTTGGAGTGTTAAGGTATCTCCGTTTCACCCAGGATTATAGGTTGCATTACACCAGATATCCAGCAGTAATAGAAGGCTATAGCGATGCGAATTGGATATCTGATGTTAGGGATTCAAAATCCACTAGTGGTTACGTGTTCACTCTTAGAGGGGTAGCCATGATTTGGAAATCTTCCAAGTAGACGCATATCTCATGATCAATGATGGAATCAGAGTTTACAGCATTGGATAAAGAAACAGAAGAGAATGGCTTTGCCATTTCGTTGAAAATATTCTACGTTGGTTGAAACTTGTGCCAGCCATTTGTATTCATTGTGATAGCCAATCGGCTATTGGACAGGCACAGAGTAATATGTATAATGGAAAGTCTAGGCATATCCATCATAGACATGATTCCATACAACAACTACTCTTTAATGTAGTTGTTACTTTAGACTATGTGAAGTCTAACGACAACATTGTGGATCCACTAACCAAAGGGTTAAATCAATTGTTAGTAGAGAAGCTGTTAGAAGGAATGGGTTTAAGGCCTTTAGTGTAAGGTGTTACTAGAATGAAAGCCCAACCTACTTAACTGGAGATCCCAAGATCTAGGTTTAATGAGACAACCTAATTGCGTGTAATGGTGGTACGTCATTGAGGAGGTTAAACCTCCAGCCATTCCTTTTATCAGTGATATCTGCAAGTATAGAGGTTAAGCTGAGCTTTTAATGACTCTAGTGTGTTGAACTGTTGAGCTGAGTATAGCAGGATACTTAAGTAGAGTCACCTATGTGAGTGTGAAGTGGGGTGGCTTTTATAAGAATTGACAAGGCCAAATTCTTTAAACCACTCACTGAACTAGGCTAAAGTTTCAGGGCCAAACTAGACACAATAGTGAGAACAAAACGATAGTTGGAGTAATACCTGTGTAAGGTCTATTGTCTTAGTTTACATAAATGGTGTAACATGCTCGAGGGGTACCCGCGCGTGTTAAACAGTTCGAACTCATAAGATCTCTTTGATCTAGTTTCACAAGTGCAATGTGAAACGTAGATGAGAATCCAGATTTGGCAACTTTTATTGAAAATCCATTTTATTGCAATTTTGTCAAAAATGGACTGTGTCATCAGATCTCAGAGTCGCCACCAAATATTTTGGGAAATTAGGAAACCCATGACTCGTGCCAAGGCCACTGTTCGTCGTAACCAAGGATGCTTGGCTCGAAACCTTAGGTATGAGAGGGGAAGGTCAATAATGAGCACCCCCCTTCATCCGATCAAAGATCGGCCTCTACTAAATCATGATATGAATTTTATTTTCTTTATATGTTCATGTTCTGATTATTTAGTAAATCCTAAAATTTACTATGTGAAACATACAAGTATAGACTAATTTTGCAAGAATTAGAACAATTTCAATTTCCTGCTTGTTTTGCAAAGGGTTTGAGTTTGCCACCTCAAGTGGGCTTAAAGTTTGTGAATTTGCCGCTACCAAGTGGGCTTAAAACATACATTCGTTGAATCTTTCCAATTTAAGCAACAAGCCTTCATCCACAGGCATTCAAACAGATATGTCACATAAGTAAATAGCCACATGGTAGGATGCTAAACATAATAAGAAAATTATGTACAAGCGGGATGCTAAAGCATAAAAACTCACATATTTATCGATGTCCCACGAACAAGCTACAAAACAAAATTAGTAAAATATGCATGATCAATGCAATATATACACAAGAATGCTTCTAAAGATTCGGCTTCTAAAATATGACATGTGAATCATCTCAAGAACATGAAGTAGTGCAAATAATCACATGGGAATTGATTAAATCCACAAATACAAATTTAGCCAAATCTTAATGCATGAAACATGGATGCAAAGCATGGATATGCATGGTATGTCAGATATATACATATACACAGTTAGGAAAAGCGATTAAAGAATGAGATAAATAAGAAGCGGGGTGGGGGATTATTACAACACCTGAATTATTACATATCCGAAGGAGAGAGAGAGGGGGGAATAATAAAATAAAACAAAAATCTCACAAAACACTCAAAATAAAATCCTCACAGACACTCAAAATATGAATAAAAGTTTCAACCTATGGCCATTTATCAACTATTAAAGCTCCATTTGTTTTTAATCCCGCAGGCTTGCACACCTTAGCTCACGTACTCATCTTCAAGAGATGCATCAACTTGAGCCCACACGTACACCACAACCTTGCTTTACATCTATCCAGGCACCACCCTCATTTACATACTGTAACAACTCGCCAACGCTGGCACATGTCGCCATGACCAATGCTGAAATAGCAACACACTCACAACCCAGACCACCGATGAATAATGAAACCCATCACCATGGCCAACAACCTTCCTATCTAACGGTGAAAATCGAGAAGTAAGCCACACCAGTCCCCAGTTCCATTGTCACAGCAGCACGGATTGGTTGCATCAGCAGTTGAATCACACGAACTGGTTGAACCAGCAGCTGAACCACGGTGGCCTTTGGGTTTGGCAGCTGCAGAGCTTCGATCGATGAAGAGAGTTGGGTCGGTCTTGAAGAATAAGAGAGTTAGGTCGGTCTCTGTAGAAAGAGAAAGAAAGAATAGAGAGATACTGTCTTCATCCCTTGAGAGAGAGAGAGAGAGAGAGAGAGAGAGAATAGAGCGTCCTCCCAAAAATGCATGGCCGAGAGACCCAACACACAGACACCCCGCAGAGAGAGAGTGAGAGTGCCCTCCTCCCAAACCACCTTTGATGACTGAAACTTTTCAGATCAGAGGTTTAGAGAGAGAGAAAGAGCAAATGGGTTTGTGTGTGTTGTTGTATGTGTGTGTCGCAGTGTGTGTTCATCAGTCAGTGTGTGCCGTATGTGTGTTGTGTGGGTGTTCATCAGTGTGTTGCAGTGTGTATTGTGTGTGTGCACATGCTACGTGTTGTGTATGTGTGTTATGTGGGTGTTCATCAGTGTGTTATGTGGGTGTTCGTCAGTGTGTTGCAGTGTGTATTGTGTGTGTGTGCATGCTGCGTGTATTGCGTATGAGTGCATGCTGTGTGTGTGTGCGTGTTGTGTGCCGTGTGTGTATGTGCACGGTGTGGGTTTGTGAAGCTAAGTGTGTGTGTGTATTGTGTATGCCGTGTGTGTCACGCCCCAAACTCGCCCCGAAAAGTTTGGCAACGAGACCGGCCAGTAATCCTCGATTACCACAGGCCTTCCTGCACATAACATAAATAAACGGGGCTCGCGGAAGCGAAATAAAGAACCTAATAGTCCAAAGAGCTGTGCATAAATATGAACATACATTACATGCCAAAAATGAGTTAATTTACCCACTATCTATACATATGTTCAAAAATTCATTTACAAAACATAGTTACATGCCATTGATGCAAAATCAAAACAAAGCTCACAAAACGGCCTTCCAGGCCTAGCCCCAACTCGGAGGCACACAAAACATCTGGTTAGGCTTCAAAACGGCGGCTCAGCTAAATTCGGCCTAGGCTTGACTCCCAGCATGCTCACCTATAAATACATAAATACAAACAATGAGCTAAAGCTCAGCAAGTAACGTTAACGTAAAGGGTTAGTGAACGAATTCCACAGAACATATCCGTAAAACAAATCATCATAATCATAATCATCTCATAACAAAACATACATAATGGCATACTCCATAGAACATAACATATGTCGTCCAACGACTAGAGTAACCGGTTCCGGACACCGATTGAACACATACCGAGATCTCGTAAACTGGTCCACTTAGGACTATCTATGGATGCCATACTAGATTCTCAAATAGGACATTCGTTCATAGAAAACATTATCATTTCAGAAAACATAACATAACGTAGCATTTTGAAACATACTTATAACAACATAACTTTACAGAAATGTTACTCACTGTGGGTTTTCGAAACCGCTTGCACGGTCTTTGCAGCTTGACCTGCAATTATTAACAGTATAGCATGATCCTATAACACATATCACCATCAAATCAAGTCCACATTTTTTGCTTAATGATGTGCCAATCTCATAACTTCATTATCATAACCTAATTAAACCTCAAGAATGTTACAAATGCAATGAGGATGCCGAAATCGTGCATTAAAACACTTTTTGAAATTGTCTGAAAATAGGTCTCCGCTCGAGCGGCAAAACCCCTTCGAGCGGTGAAACCGTAATGAGAAAAATGCCGGATGTCTGAAATCTCCGCCGGCGCCAAACCCACGCCGAAGGATTGTGAAAATTCTGGGTGAAAAACCAGCTTCATTTAGCAAAACCATGGCCTCCATTTTTTGTAGAAATCAACTTCCAATTTTTATGAAACAAACCATAACATTTGAAAACCACTTCCAATCTACCAAACCAAGGCCAAAACCATTTGGAAAACAATTTAAATTAAACATAACAACTTTAAAATAAACCCACATACAACATTTACAAGAATCAAACTTGAATCAAGATGGAAAACTATAAACATGCACCCAAAAACTACACTTTTCAAAACCATGGGGTTTCCTTCCTCAAATATGAAAACCATGCAAAGAAAACATGATTAAAACCATAAATCTCAAAATATTATTCCATGAATGCAATCTAGGTTAAAATACCACACCATCCTCTCAATTAAACATAATTTTCCCTCAAATCTATCTATTTATCATGAAAACATGGATGAATCAACCTTATGTCCAAGAAAGTAGAGATAAATTCTTACCTTAAATGGCTAATTGGAGAGAATTAAGCTTTTACCCCCTTTTTCTCCTCTTCTTCCCGTATTCTCTCTCTCTCCCTCTTTTAGATATTTTCTTTCAATGGTTTGAGTCAAACAAGAGTCAACAAATCCTTATCTATAGTCATATCTATCACATAACTCAAATTGTGCCAAACATATGAGCCAAACATGGCCTAACGATTCAGACGAAATTCAGTCCTCAATTTATCGTTTCGAATGGTTCTAAAAATTCCCGGTAACATATAGGTGTGCTCAATTTCATTTTCTGAACCCGTTACGGTCATCAATTTCAGTCCCGAAGCTGTAGTTCCAACATATATTTTTTTCTAATTCAAACAGAAAATTCCCAATTAATTCATATTAATGCATCATTAATTACTGATAATTATGACGTGTATTCCGGGGTCATTACAGTGTGTGTGTGCGCATGTTGTGTGTGTGCATGATGTGTGTTTGCAGATGAAACTTCCCACCCTCTCAATCTCTCTCTAGAAAATTCTCTCTCATAAAATATCACTCCTCTCCCTCTTCACTCATGAACACCACTCTCCTCTTTTATCAATCTCAGATTATCTCCTCTCAAATAATACATCACCCACTCCCTCTTTTCTATCTCTCTCTCTTTTTAATATTTTCCAACTTCTCACCTACTCTCTTCTTTTTTTTGATTCTTTTCCCCCCCAACCATGCATGCTCCCTCCCTTTCTAAAAAATAATTGTTCTCCACCAACCCACACAACCTCACCAAAAATCTTATCTCCATCCCCCCACTCATTCATCCTCTTTTTATTTTTATTTTCATTTTATATATATATATATATTTATCATTTTCTTTTTTATCAAATATTAAAATTATTTGTACCAACTTAGATAAAAATATCAAAAACTATGTACAACACATAAAATTATAAAATATTATAAAATACTAAAAATTAATAATTTGTCCAACATGGGTGAGGTTTGGGATTAAAGCTTTTTGATATTTTCTGCCGAGAAATTCATAAAATAATATATTTCAACTTTCATCATGGGGTGTTCAAAAGAAAGTGCAAAGTCTTAGGGCCGGTCAAAATGCGTTGTCTACAAATGGCAAAACAGTTTAAGACTTTGTGTTCATTGGGCAACCAGTAAATTTGATAAACTTCACTAAGAGGGGTCCAAAGCCAAAAGCTACATTTTCCATTACAGGGGTTATTCCGTTGCACTCTCTCTTCGAGACTTTGTTGTTAAGCGTTGTCCATTTGTTGTTATTCGGTAAATTTTTATTCATGTGGAGGATTGTTGGAAAATAATGATTTTTGGTGACTTTAATGAGAAATTAAAGTTGGTTTTAATCCTCTATTGAGGTGGGCTAAAGTGGGTTTTTTTTTTTAATTTTTATTTTTTATACCATAACAGTTCTAGGAACAAAAACTGCATGAATTTATATATGAATCTGTTTGACTAATCTCATAGAAATATAGGATTTGTTTTAAGTTTGTTGTAAATATTGTGTGATTAACTAAAACAAAATAGATTCATAATTAATAATTCAAGTTACAGAACAAGAACTCATGATGGAAATTATATTTAGATGAACATAAATACAAAACAAAATGAAACAAGAAACGAAATCAAACCAAAGCCTGCATTACACAGTTTTCTTAAAACAGATTCGCCGCCTCACCGATTGGAGTGCTGGAGGTTGTTCGACGTCTGTCTCCTAAGATACAATGGTTGGACTAGCTACAGCAGGGCACCTTTTGAGTAGCTTCGAGGAACGAAACTTAGGCAGACTCTCACTAGGAAAAATAAAAAAACTAGAACTTTGGAAGACCACAAAGATAACAAAATTTTTGGTGGTCAAAACTGATGGAAAGGGGTCTCCTTTTATACACATAGAGGGGAAGAAAGGAGGAGTCTTCTACAACAATGCAAAAATAAATCTCTACAAAACTACTGAACAAATGCCACAAAACTAATGGGATTTTAAGTGTGTGAGTTACACACTTCATATGTATATGCGTATATCTGCAGCCACCAACCTAGCTTGTGTGATGCCCCAATTTTTATACCCAAATGATAATACGATAACCATGGTTCTTTAAAGTAAAACTGAAAATAAATCCCCACACTTGCATTACATGATACAAATAGTCTTCAAGCGATAATACATTCACTTCAAATCAAAATAACGTAATCAAATAGATACCCCCAATGGTTTATAAGTTTCCATGGCTTAGGCATGATTACACAAAATGATTATTCAAACCCACACAAATACAGCCCTTGGCTTACAAACAAAGTTACAGCAAAATGAGAGTCTTGTACTCTCAACACATATTTCCTCGCCTTTAGTTAGGCGGGATCACCACATCTTTTCATGCACAAAAATCTCATAGGGTGAGCATAAAACCCAGTAGCAAATCCTTAACAAAGTATATACATTTTATACAAATCTCAAGAGATGAAATGCACATGTCATGCTATGCCCCTTTTTGAAAGTAAATCACATTTTCATCTTTTAAAAATCATCATGCTCAATGATGTCATGCAATTTTAATTCTTCAAAACTTAACAATTTATTTCAAGGGCGGTAAATACAACTCTGGTAATCCCTAGGTCGGTGTTTGCAAGTAGACTATACAAGTATTACCAAATTGTCATTTTTACCGGTATTAACCGGAAGGCTCGACACCTATCCGCAAGGATTTTCGGTCTTTCACTCCGGACTCTTAGGCCAACTTATTCAATATTATCTACACCACCTATCAAGACTTACCAACGTATTTACCTCAAAACCATTCCATAAAAACTTGTCTCTCAACATTCATTTCTCAATGCAAGTTTTCAAATCAACTTTCAAAGTTTAATGTAATCAAATGAATTGATATGCCAATTTCACAAGATGAATATAAATACTTTTATTTTGATTCATCATCCAAGGAATAACACAATTCCCTCTTCTCAAGTATCCTCAACAATTAGTCATTTCAAGACTATTTCAACGTTTTGAACAATAATTTCCAAAATGAACAACAATTCTCATATTCCATGAAATTCATCATTTATATAAATATAAATAAGAAATTTTCCAAACATCCATTTATTTTGACACACAAAATAAATATAACAATATCATCCATGGATTTTCAATTTCTTTTAAAAATCCCCAATTTCTAGGTTTTCTCACCAAAACTATACAACTCAAATCTTTTGAAAGAAAACTTTCCAAAATTATCTTTTTTTCAATCAACGAAGATCAAAACCCATAAGATCATTTTAAAAGAACAAGAGACAAACTCACTTTCAAAATCACTTAACTTCTTGAATCATCAATCAATTTTCAAAGCTATTGAACGATGATTTCAAAAATCATCTAGATCTTGCAAAAATATATATATATATATAACTCTAAAAAAATCCCTACCTCAAGTATTGAAGAAGAATTGAGATAAAACCCCAAAATCAACGATGCCTAAACTCGATCTTCACCGCACACAACGAAACTCTCGAGATGATAACTAACTTTGTTGAAGAACTTAGATCTAAATCCCAATGGATTTGGAGAAATCAAAGAGAGAAGATGACTTCTAGAGAGAGAAGCTCTAGATCTGAAATTCTAGAGAGTTTTAGAGAGAGAGAAAGAATTGAAAAAGTGATATGAAATATCAGATTCACGAACTGAGATAACATGGTCTGCTCGAGCGTGGAAAGCCCTGCTCGAGTGTCAGACACAGCCTCCCGCTTGAGCGCAGAAAGCTTCACTCGAGCGTCGAATACACTTTCCTATTACTTTTGCAGATAGGCCAAACTTCTGAAACCAAACATTCTCCGCTTGAGCGCATAAACGGCCGTTGGAGCGGACAAGTAACTTCTAATACATTTTGCATTTTTGCTTCGGGGGCACTGCCCCTTGGACCATCGCGAGCTGACCGGGCAGCTCGATCCCCGACTTACTCAACGAAGTGGCAAAACATGAAAGAATTAACTTCTGATACGACTCTGCAAGTCACAATTCGGGTTGGATTCGCATCTAAAGGTTTGGAGACATTACTTGTTCCAAACACACTACTACAACCCGATAACCAAAGTAAGGGGAATATAGGGAAACTAAGATATGTAACACTGTTCAAAACCATACCAACCTGAGCCCGGAACACCACACAAAAACGGGTCAAAACCGAGATCGCTACAGCTTGGCCCAAAAAAGGTTTTTTCTACAATCAATGTGAAATAGAAGGTTACACACCTTTCCCACCTCCTTTTTCATGAGGCCAACTTAATGAGTCAATTTCTCATTCAAATCTTAATGGTTTTTGTTCATTCTTTTTGTGGTGTAAAGATCTCACACAAAGAATCTAAACCCACTTTAACCCACCTCAATAAAGGATTAAAACCCACTTTAATGTTGTATTAAAGTCATCAAAAACCATTATTTTCTAACCCAAAAAAAAAAAAAATCAATTTGATGTCGGCATTGCCAACCTCAATTAAACCAACATGTGCCATATATATACATACTAGTTCTGAGATGTCGTGCTTCGCATGATAGGCTATGCCCATGGTTGAACCCAGCTGAATCCTTGCCAAATGGACTTAAGTTGAGATCAAGTGGCGACAAACCAAATGGTGGAAAGTATGCTTTTATGGTTCAAAGTTGTTCCCAAAACAAAAGTTGATCTTTAACATTATGATGACATAGCAGCAAAATATCGACATAGTCAATTTGTCTTCTTAATGGAAAATTTTATGAATGAAATTTATATAGCACCAAAGCAAATGAAAAGAGAGAATAGTGAAGATAAGGAAGTGTTTTTCAGAAAATGAAAAGAGAACATAGAGAATGATAGTAACTTGGTTTGAACTTTTCCTTGTTTTGTTTTTCGAGAAAAAAAAAATGAAGAAAATGAAAAATAAAAGCTCTAACTTTTGATGGTTTGTGTATCTGGTGTTCCATGTTGTAGTAAGATGCTTCGTATTGCGAAGCTTTGAATATGTACAAAATCTGTGACAATTGTAACAAGATGGGGTTTGAAAACTACTAATGAATGATAAATGAATATGAATGAATACATGTGTAAAATTCATATAGACAAAATTACCTGATATAAATCTTCCAAAGTGAACAGCATCAAAGTAAAAATGTTTTTTGCCAAAAATTAAGAACTTGACACATAGAAACATAAAGCTATAGTTGCAATATTTACATAAAGTTAGCAGCTTGTTTACATGCCATAAGTTTAAATATGTTTGGTTATGGATTGACTCCATAGAATACGTACTAACAAAAAGATAGGTACATCCTTAAAAGGAAATCAAGTCTATGCAAAAAGAGATCAGGTGTAAGCAAAAGAGAAATGGTGGTAAAAACAAATCAAGCATTCTTTGCATCAGGTGGTGCAATTGGGCCATCAGTGGCTGAGGGTGTGGCTTCTTCAGTAATATTTGAAGGCTTCGAAGTGTTTCTAGTTAAAGCTGATGCAAGTGCAAATAGCTCTTTGTGTGCTCTTTTTGTAGGTGGAGATGAGACTAAATCTGGAGCTCTTTCATGGAATTCTGGTGTATTGATGGCATATTCTTTGTGTATTGCAATGACAGTGAATTTGAATTTGCATAGTACCAAAGATTTTGAATGGGTATGCACGAAGCTGGATAAAGTAGTCATCAGTGTTGCATAGGTTTCCTAATGCGTTGAGAGAAACCTGTCCATCCTTTATGAAAGATATATATAATTATTACGTATTTTTGTTTTAAATGTATAAAGTACAATATAGTATAAGACTTACAAGGTCTGTATTGTGCATCTAATCTTTGGCAATGATTAAGAAAAGATTCTTAGCTTGAACACCGAAAATTGTTGCAACTATTGTTCCAGTTGTATCAGTGAGTTTGATGTCCAACTTACATCTAGAATGATACATAAAGACAATCAATTAATTAGTAAAAGATATAAAATAATTTAAAAAGTTTCCAATAATGTTTTGTAGGAGTATATAGTTTACTGAGGTTCTGTTTAGACCTTTTGGTTACAGAAATTACATTGAACTAAATCAGTGGAAGTTGCAACTGTTGCTCTCTTGCATTTAGAGCAACTCATGTACCAAAATTTTAAATTTTTGTTGAAAATTTGGAACATTTGCCTAACCACGTATCCAATAGTAAGTAGTCTATTTGAAGATGTGAATATGAGAAGAAAAAAAAAAAGAGCAATAGAATAAATGTGAATTAGGATTTCTAGTGTAAAACAGACATGAGAGATTAAGATATATAAATATATATATTTAATACATATTTGAAATGATGTGTACTTGAAAGGGGCAAACAGAGGAGACAAAGAAAATGACAAATGAAAATGGAAAATAAAGAAATTATCAAACTAAATTAAGTCAATTAAAGGAACGTTAGTTACGTCGGTGACAAACATGGGCAGTTCACTGATCTTCATGATGTTGCTTGGTTTTGATGGAGTTGATTGTGCTTGTGAAATTTGTTGTAAGTTGTTCGATGAAATTACATTTATGATATTAGCATGATTAATGCACCTATAGAAATTTATAAAAAAATAAGAATCTAGTCTAAATATGTTTAATGAGACAGAATGTGATTACAAAGTCTACAATTCTAGGGCATTGGTATGGGGGGATCAAATATGAATGAGCTTGATGATTTTGTGGACAATGTCAAGCCTGTGCAGAAAATAAATTTATGTGATACAGGTTAGACTTTAGTTTTTGAATGTAGTTAATATGTATAGGGGAAAAAGTATTTGTTACCATTGTATAATGCAAGTTTTAGTCTTATCCCAATTACTATTGGAAATGGAGCTGATTTTGTTGCAAAAGTTGCACCTTCACATGTGTTGAGTTGAGCCCATAGTGTAAGGACTGTTGGCTTCAAGCTGCATAAAATAATGTTTAGTTGAGCATTCTAGTTATTTAAGTTATCTATAAAAGAATGAACTTACTGTTTGTCAATTAGAATGACATCCATTAGGGTTGTTTCTTTGCTTGAAGTTGTCTTCCTTGGTGGTGATACATGTAGTACTGCAGTAAGCACATTTGAAATGATAATAACAAAGCATAAGTATATAGTAGTTGTTATGTTTTTAAATATAGAAAAAACATCAAATAGTACTTATGTTTTTTTGGCTTCCTTGGCATCTTCTAAATCATTCAAAGGAGTGAAGTTGAATGAAAGGTTATGCAAAGTTAGCTGATCATCTTCAGTTTCCTCAATAGGAGTTCGACCATGTAGATTCCATTGGTACTCATTGGGAACGATACGGTGTTCTTCTGCAACATGTCTGACTGTGGCATTTGATATTGAATATGTTCCAAAGATTTGCAATGTGTTCTTCAAAACTTCAATATCATTTCCATAAATTGTGTCCTGTGTTTTGGTTTCCTATGAATGTTTTCATTTTGTTGGTTAGTATGGAAGTTATAAACTGATAACTTATGAAAGGAATAAACTGATAACATATGAAAGGAATAAGTGCATAGGACAGTTGAAAGAGATCCATTGTGTTAAGCATACCTATGAGTCAGTGAGAACCAATATTTGGTATGGTCCTACAGTTGCCATGTTGATTTTTGGATGTGCCTTTTCAATCACCATGATGTTGTATATCTATTGTCTTGTAGTTGGATTAATTTCCTTGATTTTTTTGAGCTAATTAGTGTAGCTCAACTTTTCGCGTTCCTTTCGGAAGACTAATAAGCCCTACAGTATCGAACTCCTACGGTTCTAAATCTGATCTCACAAGTGCAATGTGAAATAGATAAACACCAAAGAATCCAAATCTGGCAAATCTTTTGAAAAATCAATTTTGAATCAAAATATAAAAAATGGACTGCTTTGCCAGATACAGAGTCGCTACCTAAATATTTTTGTGAAATTTAGGAAACTCATGACTTGTGTCAAATGCCACGTGTCCATCATCAGCAAGATTGTCTCGGCTCGAGAACTTAGGTATGAGAGGAGAAGGTCATGAATTGAGCACCCCCGCTCGCCCGATCAAAGATCGATTTCTACTAATCATAATGTGAATCTTATTTACATTATATGCTCTTGTTCCAATTATTAGGCTAGGATTACTATATGATGCGCACACACACAGGTATAGACTAACTTGCAGAAATTAGAACACTTGATTTCATGTTTGTTTTTTGAAAAGAATTTGCGAATGTGTCACTTGAAAAAGTAGACTCAAATGTACATGAATCAAATTATCTCAATTCAAGTAATTAGCCTTCATCCACAGGCATTCAAACAGTTTATCACTTAAGCACTTAGTCTCATGGTGAATATTCTTAGCATGGCAACAATCATACGCATGCAATATGCTAAAGCAAGTAAAAGCTCACCTAGTACTCCAAATCAAAAAGATGATAAAGTTAGAATAATGCATGATCCTAATTATGCCATATGGCTAATGCAACACATGCGATATATAATCTAAATAGGCTCGGCTATTTAACATAACATGTGAATCAATTTGATATCATACGGTCTAAGAAGTATTCAAAGAAGCGTTAAACTAGCAATGCAAGTTAACATGATGAACCGAGCCTCAATACATGCAATACAAGTGCATGCAAACATGGAGTATGCTAAATGAAACATGATGCTTTAAACTAACCATCATAAGCAGTTAAATAAAAAAGAGAAAGACGTGAGGTTAGAAGACATACATGTTATTACAATTGCTTTCCCTCGCGCAAGAGGGTCCAAATAAACTAACTAGCTACGCTAATTAACTAACTATTACAAACCCAAATGAAATAAATTAACTAAACTAGTGAATTAATTACAACACTTTACAAGACAAAATTAAATAATTAAACTAAACAACCTTGGGAACCGAGGAATGCTCATGCATGCACGTGGATTTTCACCTGAACAAGTCACTATTCTGCTGCTAGGAAGCCTCCATTGCACAGTTAGAACACTTGCACTGTTTTTCACCTCAAAATCAGCACTGTTCTATTTCAAAAGGCCACTGCTCAATTTGACAAAAGTGGCTGGCAGGCCAAAAGTGGTAGTAGCCGACTGGCCACTCATAAATAGTAGCCTACCGTCCAAAAATGGTGGCCTACCGACCACAAAATCCTAGTTCTTCATGTTGCAACAGAGAGCAAACAGAGCACAACCAAGGTATTCTCAAGAATTGTTTGTACGACTTACCCCTCCTTATTATCAAATAGCTCAAAGGAGTGATAAATTTGATTCACAAACCATCAATCGATGCAATTTTATTACATGATGGCCTATGAACCAAAGGGTACAATTTCAATAATATACACAATAAAAGACTCTCAAACCTCCTCCCTATCATGGATTGATTAAGGGAAGTGGTTGACAATGACTCTTGAACTGTTTTCATCACGAACAAGTATGAAACCATTCAAGACTTAAGGGTTCAGTTAACGTCTAATTGAACCCAAACCAAGTTATTATCTTGCATTATTTTAGTCCTAATTTTGTGACTCCATTTTAATTACCAACAATTCCTTAGTAAATTAAGTCCAAGAGTGAGCTTTAATTCCTCTAATGGAAAGAAGCATCAAACGAAGAGTTGTTTTAGGCATAAGAGAAGTGTCATGCCATTAGTAATGAACCCCCAAAGGGATTAAACCATTAAACACAAGACCTCAATCTTAAGCTTAAACAAACAAGTGGCTTGAAACAACTTTCAAAGCAAAGCAAAAGCCAAGAAAGGAAGGAGGTTGCAGAGCTGATTAAAGGTGATCACAAGCATGGAAAACAAGAAATAAATACTATCAACTCAAATAGGTTGGTGGTTAAGGCCTAAACCACCAAGCCTATGAGGACAATTACACTACAAGCATGCAATACAAAGCTCAAATGTAATGAACACTTAAAAATAGTCCTAAAACAATGTTAAATCAGTCCTAAAACATGCTGGAATTAAGACAAAAATAGTTAAAACAATAGACTAAAATATGGAGCTATGTAAGCTAGTAAACAAAGCATAAGGAGGGGAGGCTACCCCCTCCATTTTGGACTTCAAAACAACATTTTAGCCACTAAAAAAGCTCCAAAAATCAGTATTTAAAAGCTCAAAAAAATGTGACAACAAGGTGGGAAACACAAGGGTAAAGGCCTTGGAAGCTAAGTGGAAGGAATGGTGAGCCACCCCTCCACCCTTATTGGCCTTAAACCACAAGTTTCAGCCTAAAATTTCATAGTATAAACATCCCAAAAAATAGCCCAAAAAAAGTAGGCAAAATAGAAATTAAAGCAAAATAATAAACCAAGACTTTTACCTCTTGAAGAGAAGAACACTTTCCAAGCAACAAATCAACACTTACACACCCTGAAGAGCTCAAAGTGGGCTCAAAAGTATCTCAGCTCTAATATCACAAGGTTTGGTTTAGAGTGTATAGGCAAAAGCTTGCAAAAGCTTAAGAATTTGCAAGAGAGAGAGTGAAGTGTAGAGAGAGAGAAAATATTTTGCTCCAAATTTTCAAACCCTCAAAAATGGAAGGAAAGGTCTCCTATATATAGAAAAACATCAAATGCCCTCAAAAATATCAATACATACACATGTAAGCAAGTACATGCATCTGTGACAACAGTTGGCACAGTTGGCAAAAATATCTGCCTAAACACACTTGTGGCCGGCAGGCCACTATTGATGGTTGGCAGCCAAGAGTAGTGGCTGGCAACCAATATCAGTGGCCGGCAGCAAAAATGGGCATGCAGGTCCCAGGGTTTTTAGGCTTGAAAAACTAGGGTTTTGGTCCCAAACAAGGCAAGAGGTGTGTAGGATTTTGAAGGCTCAAAGCTGTGGCATTCTGCTAAGGATTCCGAGAACTTGACAAACATATACACATTCATCATTGGGTGTGCAAGTGGTGGTGTCAAAGTCATAAGGGCAGTCAAAAATGGGGTCTCTACAATTAGTCATGCTTGCTCTGCATAAGAAATAAAATTTATTGAGGAATAAGAAAAGATTGGTTTATATTTTAGAGCAAGAAATAAATGAGGCAGTGAAAGTGTGTAATGGATATGTAGTGCAAATGGTGCTTACAAAATCATGCGCATTGTGCCAAAGATAAGAGTCCATGAAAAACAATATTTGTTATGGAATCAGTTCTATCACTATCAGAATCATGTGGTTCAATTAGGATTCGAAGTTTAGTTGAAGTTGTAGCATGAGACAAAGCAACATATAGTTGACCATGAGAGAAAACTGGTTACGGCAAATATATACCTACAGTTTCCAAAGTTTGACCTTGTGATTTGTTAATTGTCATTGCAAAACAAAGCCTTATTGGAAATTAACGCCTAGTAAACTGAACAGGATACATATTTTGATCTGAAGGTTGTAAAGGGATTCGAGGCAAGAAAACAATATTTCCCTTATGATCACCAACAATAATTTCAACAATAATGAGATGTCTTTCAAATTTATGACAGATGAGTCTTGTTCTATTACATAATCATTTTGAGGGATCTATATCTCTCAACATTAGAATTGGGCAGTTTAGTTTTAACAAAAGTTTATGAGGAGGCAAGCCAATTAGATTGAGAGAATGTAAGAAATCTTCATATTGACCTTGTTGGCTTGTATCAATTGTTTCATCAATACTCATATATTGTTCTTGAGCACCAGGAAATCTTTCGATGAGCAATTGGTTGATGTGATCAACACTTTCATTTTTGGGAATTAAGATAGCATTGTTCATCATTAGAAGAGGATTATTAGAATATTTTGTAAAATCTGGGAACACAAAGTCTATCAATTGTTTAAGTGAATTTGAACTTGATGAGGAAGGAAGAAACATTGATGGCGGAATTTTGATTTTTCCATTAGAGGTTTGTGGTTCTATTCCGTTTCCTACTCGAAGTATATATTCGCAAAATTGTGGATCTCGTTTGCTCTCATATTTTCCTTTAGCTTTAGCTTTTCCAAAGAATTCCAAGTATGAGAACACATGAGACTGGCATCGATGCATTCATTTGTAGTACCCTTAGAAACAGCTAGCTAAAACTTGTCGGAAGTCACCACCAAATACCATAACCTTTCCTCCAAATAAAAGGTTAGAGTCAATTATATCATGTAGCATTTCATCAAGTGCTTCAATGGCTTGGTGCTTTGCCATGGAGGATTCATCCCAAATTATAAGTCTAGCAGCTTTTAAAAGTTGTGGTAGACCACTTTGCTTGGTAACTTTACAAGAAAATTTGTCTTCGGTATCTATTGGTATCTTGAATAAAAAATGTGTAGTTTGACCATTAGGTAAAATTAAAGCTGTAACACCTGATGTTGTTATTGCAAGAGCAATCATTTTACGACTTTTAATTGTTGCTAAGATTGTGTGATAAAGGAAAGTCTTTCCTGTACCTCTAGGTCCATCAATAAAGAAGTAACTTGGAGTGCCTGATAGAACAGCTTCAACAATTTTGGAATATGCAGTTGCTTGTTCTTTGTTTAGTAATGATACACATGATAAGTCATAATCAGACACTGATATATTCATTTCATCTTGTATTTCTTTGCAAAGCGTGCTATGTTGGTTCACTAATACTAGCAAGTCAGCAAGATTAAATTGGGCTAAATTTTTACCCATAGACTCAATTGTAGAATTTATACTTTGCAAGACTTGGTAACGAATATCCTTCATTGAGATTGTTGGATTTCTTAAAAAGTTTTCTGACAAATATTGTTCAAACTTTGTAAAGTGTGTCTTTGGATTATGTGGATTACAATAAACAATATTGTTGGAAATAACTATCTCAGTGGAGAAGGCATTTGGAAATTGATTTCCTTTTCCAAGCACTTTTCATTAGTTTCATCATCTTTTAGTAATCCATGTTGAAGAGCTGCTTCTCTAAAAGTCGCATAAGTGGTTCCATTAACAGTTCTTAGACTTTGAAACGATGTTGGTGCTTTGATATGATTTAGCAATACTAGCAAATAATAACACTCGCCTTCAGTTGGATTTGCTGTGACTATTCTTCCAATGACACCTCTTTGTTGCCTTTCAAACCACATTCTGTATTTAGAATACCAGATTATTGTTTTTAAGAAATCTTTGTACAAAAATTTTCCAAATTTTGCTTTGTTGTTTGATCTATTCATTGCAAAAAAATCTGTCAAAGTGGTTCTTGAAAAGAACTCACTGTTAGCTATGGATTTTAAGCTAACATTATTGTTGAATCCAATTGTTTGGCAGCCTTCAAGATGTAATTGTAAACTAATGACTGCAAGATTGACCTCATTAAAAGAGAAACGATAAATTGTCCACATTGCTTTTGAAGGAGAGATCCATCTTACTGATTAAAACTGTGATGTTTCATCAATATTTTCAACAGCATTGGCTCCAATAATGTTGAATGCTACCTTGTCATAACCTTTGTAAATATACTTGTACAAGTATTTTACAGCTTTAATGGTTGAGCAAATTTCAACATTAATATGGTCTCGAACCAATACTGTTTCATCATTATTTTGTCTTCTATAAAGAGGATAACCATTAGCAGCCATGGTAGTTGTTGAATTAAAATTTTTTGGATAATGATTTTTGCATAATCCATTTTTCATACAAACATTGTTTGCATTTAATGAACCACATGGTCCATGCATCATGTGCTTGACAATTGCAGAATATAAATGAGGATATTTTTGCTTGTCTAGTAATTCAGCGGATATTGAGGCATCAAATTTTTTAGTAGAATTTAGTTTGTATTCTTGTTGCAAAATCAAGAGCATATGAACATGAGGAAGGCCTCTTTTTTGAAACTCAACAACATAAGTAAAGGCTGTAACTGGTTCAAAAAGTTTGTTCTTTATGACTTCAATTTTCAAATGTTCAAATTTGCTTCTAAAGATACGAACGAGTAAATTAGGTCTGTTGTGTGCTTCCTCATGTGGGAGTAGTTCCAACTTTAATTTTAGGCCAAGTTGGATTACAAATCATAGTTAAGAATATATTTGGTTTACCGAAATGCTGAACTAATGTCATTGCATCGATGTAGCATTTTCGAAGATCCCTAGGACCACCAATGAATGAACTTGGTAAGATTACTCTTCGCCCAATTTGAGAACCTTTGGATTCTTGATGTACAACACTATCAACAATTCCTTGGTATAACTCCATCCTTATTTGGTGTTGCTTTGATTGAAAATAATCAAGTCGCGATGTTTCAAGCTTTACATACATATCAACGACAAATTGTTGCAAAAGTCAACCTGATTGAAGAAGCACTAATTGATGTTTGTCTCTTATTTAAAGCTCGTATGCGTAAAACTCCCTAGCTGAAACCATCGCTTGTTTGGTTGAATTTTTTTTAAAGACTGAAACAATGTTGAAAATTTTCAAACATTACTTAGAACAATATAAACATAGGTTTTTTTTTTTTTTTTTTTTTTTTTTTTTGGTGCCTATAATTACCTATAGCCTCATTGTCAAGAAAATCATTTGCATTGGTAGCATTTTGAGGCAAAATTGATGATTGAGCATTATCAAGCAAATCATTTACATTGGTAGCATTTTGAGGCAAAATTGATGATTGAGCTCTAGTGGTGGCATGTGCATTCTTTCTTTCTTTTTTTTCAGTGTGTTTTTCTCTTAATTCTTTGATGCCATCTAGGCTCTCCAAATGGAAATAACAATGGGTATCGTAAAGAATCATAACAACCATAGTAATATCGAATTCTTTGACTTTGTCCCTCATGTTTGTGAACAAGTATATCACGCTCTCTATAATCTAGATTGTCATCATTTACATTCCAAATTGCAGCCACTTGGGAAGTATTTAGAGCATTGTAAGTTAGAGGATCTAAGCATGGATTAGCTCGAATGATTATACGATGGGTATCTAGATTGGATATATCTCTTAAACTTCAAAAGAAAAGTGAGTAAGGATTTGATGCTAAGATATCAATCAGAGGAGAAACAATTATAGGATCTAACATGTCAGAATTTTGCAATCTGTTTTGTGCTTCATGTTCAATGTCAAAAAAATAGAGTTGCAAATATGAAGGTTTATCATTTGAAGCACAAAAATGATTGATGAAATGATAAATTTGACCTTGAACACGGAATGTGTAGGTATCTCTATTTCTCCTAGCCAAATCCTTATCGATGGTAACACCAAATGAAGTAAAAGCAAAGGAATTGTTATAGGCTCTGATGTGTTTTAAAAAGTTTAGGGAATGAACAGAGTGATCCATAAATAAATCATATAATACGGGATGAACAGTGGTTGGAGATAGAAAAATGTCTCTACCAGAGCAACAAAATCCATTTGGCTCAAGATCTATTCTTTTTGTGGTGCAAAATTGGCAAGGAGTTTGAGTGCGCAAAGTGAATGCCTCGGTTGGAATGCATCTTTCTCCTTTTCTTTTTTTGGTTATAGAATGAATAAGCGATCATATTGGAAAAAAGAAGACAAGAGATCGTCAAAATAGACAATTTTGATTTTGAGAAGTGTATGGTAATAGTAAACCACCTTCTGTATCAGAGCATAGATTCATCTCAATTTGTTCCTCAGCTATGTATTCTTTCTAGAGGCTCATGTGTTGTGGTAGATGTTGAATCGATTAGTTTTCAATGAACAAAAAATGATTATAACAAAATGTAGTAGTTATACTATAAGGAGGGGAAATTTGATAAGGATTGAGAATATGTATTTTTCTTTTATATAGGGTAGATAGATTTTTGCCTATATCAGAATTAGTAGGTTAAATGTTTTGTTGCAGATCATTGCTGATGTCAAAATTAGGAATAACAGTATGCAAAGCTGAAGGCTTATTAGATATATGTGTGAAAGTAGGTTCACAAGCCTGTTGATTTGGCTTATATTCTTGCGAAGATAAGTAATAGTATTAAGATATGATGGATTTCTTCACAATGCTCAGAGTTCTCTTCTTCTTTGATTGATACGATTCTTCTTTTCTTGAGAAAAATATATGTACGAATACTTCGATTTCCTTCTTTCTGCCATTGTTGTTAATTTTGTCTATGAGTAGTTACAAATGTGGAAATTAATATATGATTAAATAGGCATGCAAATAACATAAAATGTTTTTTGGCATAAAGATTATTATGAAAGCGGGAAATGAAACTAAATTTTTGTTAGAATCTTTGGGACCTTAAAAGCGACATGAGCACCTTATAAATTCTTGGAACATAGGAATGAATAGGAAATTGAAAAGGACATATAGAATGGTATATTTAATGCCTAGGAAAGAGCAAAGAGGAATCTTTAGTTGCAAAGAGCGTTAATGCCTAGAAATGAAGCACAATTTTGCATTACAAATAAACAAAAAGGTAAATAATTTTATTTATTTATTTATTTTTATATATGTGACTAACATTGAGTTTTTGGACCACCATTTGAAGGTTTTATTCATGAAAAGAAAATAAATTCATTTCATATCTATACATCTATATCGTGTGTGTGTATGTAAACATATCATATGAAAAATATACCTATATATATGTTTGAATATGTATAAATCTTTATTTTGTCCCCTTTTTTTATTTATATTTTGTAAATATTTTTTTTCCCTCTTTTGGGTCTTCACTTTAAAACAACTGTTTTTCTCTATTATTTTTGTACTAAAATTTTTCTTTTTCTTTTCTATGAAACAGTATAGGTCTACTATGAAAGATACGGTGTGTGAACTTGTGAAGTCTTGGAATTGGTAGCTGAAGCATTCAAGATTATGTGTTAACTAATTTTCTGAGGGATAAGAAGAGTGTCTCTTGTTTTAGCCTAAATCATTATCCATCATGCCCAAAGTTTCAAGTATTGAGTGGTTAAAATCTGGATTTGCTCTGTTTACACCTCAGTCTTTTTCCTTAATGGATTTTATTTTTTACTCTTCTATTTTTAAAGGATCTCTATTCTATCTTTTGCACAAAATATTTTTTTCAGTGTAGTGATTTACTTATACTTTTTGTTGATTTGTGTGTGTGTCAATTTCCAACCACACTGCCAATCAAGTATTCAACTGGAGAACACTGGCAGAATAGATTAAGCTCAAACGACCTGTCTCAAAAAGAAGAGATTTTGGCAATGGTTCGTCCACCCGATGGCACTCTGACGATCAAGTCAGTTATCTTTCAAAGATAGCAAAAGTGCTTAATACACTATTCAGAGCATAAAAAGCATACCTTAGACCCATGGGGGTGCCTCTCTTTTATAGCCAACACTTACCTAATCTCAATAGAAGCCTAGCTTCAATGAACTTAGGATTACTGCTAATCTTGGACTTCCAGTAGGATTGGGATAAACTCTCTAAGAGTCTTATCTTTATCCAAACTTAAGTCTTCTCCCATTCTAGGACTCTTGTCCCTTATCCGCTTATCCCGGATTCCGGTTTCTTAGTAGATAACCTCGGCCTAGCCGAGATCATCTCAGTGTCATGACCAAGACACGTGACACCTTGGCTGACACTTCGGTGTCATCTCGGCCACCTACTGTCATTCAAAAATTATGTCTCCACAATTTGTAAGCTTTATTGATTTTGGGTTTTCAATTTGGTGCAAGTAAATAACTAATAGGAGTTTTAAAAATGTAAACCTCATAATTTTGGATGACAATTTGAAACCAAGTATGTCAATATATGACAAAATAGAACACACCCAATCAAAGGGTGATGCATGTTTTTTTTTTCATAGCTTTTTTATTTTGTGTTTCTGCACACATTCTTTGGCTAACCAATTTATTTTTCTTACAAATCAATTCAAAGAACACAAAATAAGTTTATATGATTTTTGCATTCTCATGTGATTCTTATTGTCTACATGCCTATCACCAAGTGATTTCCATAAACTATTAGCAACAGCACAAATTTCAAAGCTTTGAAAACAAGTAAAGAAAATAAAAGGGACGTGGGGAACAAGCTATTATCATCCCCTGAAGTATTCAAATTTGAAAGCTCCCTAAACCAAGATTATGGATGAAATACCCCCACTCAACATAGAGAATCCAATTTTTTGAACACAGCTCATCAAATTTATAAACAAATCAAAATTTTAAGTCAGAAAATCCAGTTATCTAGTGAGAGAAGGTTACTAACATTGATCTAATAAAGAACAATACCACTACTTTAATGGTGAGTACTAAGCGGTGAGTGCTTGGCTTTGATGGTCGAAAAGGAATTCGAGCATTTGCCTAATAGTGGTTACTTGAAAAGGTTGAGGAACGGGGACTTGGATTTGGATTGAACATTTGCCTCCTACTATGGTTTTTTGGATTTTCATTTTATTTATTTGTTTATTTGTTTTATATGGAATTTTTGGGGTGTTGTTCTAATGATGTTTAGTTTCTTTTCTCTTTGTTTTTGAATTAAATGTTGGAACTATCATTAACTATGAGGTGTTTGATGGAGTGGATTGGAGTTTTTCCTTCTTTTTATTGGTTTTAGACATAACCTCAAATAATTCAATGGCTAACATTTTACTTGAATGTGATATTTCTTTGCGGTTGAAACTAATTTTCTTTTGGCCCAGGAGATATGCATTTTATTTTATTTTTCGACATTTCAAGTTTGGCTGGAAAGTAAGAATTTATGTACATTACTACATAGCTTTTAGGTTGTGTTTGGATCTTAGATTTATATTAGGATTTGTGAAGAAAAACTGAAGAAAATAATTTCAAGGTCTCATTATTGTCAAGTAATATTGATAGATGGAGTAGCATTGTTGTTGGCCTAAAATGTTGGCATTTTCTTATTGGTCTTTTAGTCAACTTATTGCTACTTGACCAATTATAGGTGAAGAGTCTGATTAGTTTTTGGATTGTATTTTATTTGTTTATTTATTGATTTTTATTTTTATTTTTGTTTTTGGAACTTGTATTTTTTGGCTTGAAATGGTTAATCTCTTGCTAGCTGTGATTGATCAATAGCTGTAATTAATCTTTTAACCTTTTAGGATTTAACAACTTTTCTTTCTAAGCAAAGTTTTAAAGGTTCCCCCCCCCCCCCCCCACCCCCCCACCCCCAGATTATTTTATTCCCTATTATCTCTTTCTTCCAACATTATTTTGATCCACTTCATGGTTATTAATTGATGGTTTTTTTTTTTTTGGGTGCTCTTCTATTGATATTTTGACACTTTTTGATCGTGAATCATTGTAAAATTAATGTCCTATGAATATATGTAATGCCCCAATCCTTCACTTGTTATCGATATTGTCTGCTTTGGGCTACGCCCACACGGATTTGTTATTCCCAGTGGGTCACCCATCCCAAAACTACTCCAGCCTAAGGACACTTAACTGGGGAGTTCTATCAGGAATTTCATCACTCGAGAAAAGGCCTCGATGCTATATAAGGGTCTGAGTTTTTACTTTTATAGCCCAGGAACTCTCCCTCCATTCCCGATGTGGGACACCGAAACCTTACAATATAGCTCGTCTACCATTTTGGCAATTACTGTATGGTTAAGTGTATTTTTTTTCATTTGTGAACCTGATAATTCGGGTCATTATTAAAGATTAAATTGTATGGGTCATTATTAAAGATTAAATTGTATTGGTAGCTGAAAATACAGATGTCACTATTGTCTTGATTTTCTTATAGATGTGACAACACATGTGAATTTGTGGTTTACATATATTGGCGAGCACATGGTGAACAATTTGTGGAAGCTAAGCCAAAATATAGAATTAGAATGAACAATTAAAATAAAATTTGATTTTTCTTAGACTTTAATACATGCAAAATAATCAAAAGAAGTTGTGAAGAATGAATGTGCAAGTAATCACATTTGGTAAAAGTATAAATTAAGAAGTATCATAAATAGAAATTATGAACAAGTTAAATTGGTCAATGCATGAAACAAACTGTAATTTTGAGTATTAGAGTTAAAAGGAAACCTCTTGTTGAAGAAGAAGTTCGTAAGTATAAAAAAGCTTCAACAGCTTGAGTAGAATTGGGACTAAACTTCACTGTAAACAAGTGAAATTGCGGTAAGTGGTGTATTTAATTTATTATATTTTCAATATAGGTGTCTGCTGTAGATGCAATGGATGATGCAACGGGTGCATTATAGATGCAAAGGAGGATATTGTGTGCACACATGATATTGACTTTTTTTGATGGAAATAACATATTTGGATAAAAAAAAAAAAAATTAACATAAGATTATCATAAAATTATGTAATATTATCATCAAATATATATATATATATATAATAGCTATAAATTGTTGTAATTCTACTAAACTATCAAGTAATATTTACTTACAATAAAAAAAATTAGTTATAAATTGTAGTAATGTTGTATTCTGTGTGATTTAAAAATGATATCATTTGTTTAAAATTAGCTATCAAGTGACATTTATTATCTACAATAAAAAATAGCTATAAATTGTATTAATTATGATATTATTTGTTTTTTAGTTGATATTTCACTATAATTTATAAGTCAATTTGTGATGTAAAAACTTTTTGGTTATATTGATTATTAAAAATATTTGGAAATTATAGAAATGTTAACAAAGGAATATGACAAGGAAAATGTTAAAGATGCCAAGAATTTTTATCAAATGTAAAAAAAATTTGGAGTCTCTAACATTAATTACATGACAAATAGAGTGAGACAGAGAGGAAGAGCTTACCAAAACATCTCCTTTGATCCAGTTTTAAACAACAAAACATGAGGGGAAAATGGGCCAAAAAAAAGAGTCATCAATTATCCATTTTAACCCATCTCCGGTGCTTTTTGGATCATCATCGTGAGCCATTGATCGTCGTCGAGAATGTGATCTCACTGTAATCGTTGAGAGAGAGAGAGAGAGAGAAAGAGACATGCAAAGGAGTGAGAGAAAGAGAAAGCAATGAGTGAGACGGCAAAGTGGGAGAGAAGAGTGAGTAGATGTGGCTAGCAAGAGGGAGACGTGGCTGATTCTCCTAAACAAAGAGTGAGTAATTTGTGAATTTACCAATTGACCCAAAACTCTTCAATAAAACAAAAGCTAAACTGAATAAAGATGAATGTCAAAAATGGAAAGAAAAAGAGAGCCACATTTACTGTAGAAGGCAGCAACTCCTTCTTATATAATAGTAGTACAGATATATTATTGCATTAGAATATCTTATATATTAGTATTATATGATATATGTTTTTTGTTTGTTTGTGTTGGTTTGCCTATAAAAGGCAATCAAAGAGTGAAGAAGAAAAAAAAAAAAGAGGGCAGAGGAAGAGAGCTAAGGGGATTCAACAAGTGGGAGAGAAAAAAGAGGAAAAGAAAAGAAAAGAAAAGGAAAAGAATTTGTTTTCAAAAAATTTTGAGGGAAGAGAATTGATTTTTAAAAATCAAAGTTGTTGTTTTGTTTTTTTTTTATCCACCGATATAAACCATCCATAACCACATTAAAGCTAAAACTTGAAACAGCTGCCTAAGATTCTAAAGCATACACCATAACTGTGAGGATATAAAGAAGAAAGTTTGACGACCAGAAAATTCATCATTTTTTCCAAAGGTGAATTTTTGTAATCTTCTCATTTATTTTCTTAAATTTTATTTATTGTTTTAAATATGTAGTTTCTTTGTTTTTATATATAATTTTTTTTATTTCTTGCACTTTCTTTACTGTTGTAAATATGTGATAATTAAGTTGTGGAAGTGGAAGGTCCAGCCTCCGTTCCTTAGATTTTCTTTTCTTTTTTTTAGAATATCTTATTATGTAATGTAATTTCTTTCATTTTTATACACTTTCTCATTATCTATCCCATCATCCAAACACGTTGGCTCATTTGCTTCAATCCATACTCAATTCTAATGAGTAGTGATGGCTGTTGCATGGAGCTAGTTCGATGATTCTTGAGATTTGGTATTGAGGAGGTTGTTGGTTTTCATTTTGTTGATATTTTGTTTTTGGAAGTAAAGTAAGAGGTTTTTGGTCAAAAATATTGAAAACTGTCTTCTCAACCATTTCGAACATGGAAAGGGATGGAAACATTCTTATTCTATGAGATGAAAAGGAGTCTTCAATAAATTTGATGAATCTCTTACTTTCAAAGTAAATCTTCTACTAAGAAATGATGTGCACTAATCTACACTCTCCAATTAATGGCATAGATTTGGGTATTAATTTGCTCTTATTCACAAAGGGATTGATGTAGGTTCCCATATATTTCTTAGGCTTGAATTTATTCTTATTTTAATTATTTTAAATATATAAATTGTTATAAACATCATGCTGTATATAACTTCTTGTGTGTTGAGGAGGTTGTTGGTTTTCATCTTGTTGATATTTTGTTTTTGGAAGTAAAGTAAGAGGTTTTTGGTCAAAGATATTGAAAACTCTCTTCTCAACCATTTCGAACATGGAAATGGATGGAAGCATTCTTATTCCATGAGATGAAAAGGAGCCTTCAATAAATTTGATGAATCTCTTACTTTCAAAGCAAAGTTTCCAGTAAGAAATGATGTGCACTAATCTATGCTCTCCAATTAATAGCATGGATTTAGGTATTAATTTGCCCTTACTCACAAAGAGATTGATGTAGGTTTCCATCTATTTCTTAAGCTTGAATTTATTCTTGTTTTAATTTATTTAATTTGATAAATTGTAATAAACATCATGTTGAGTTTCCTTTTGTTTCTTTGGTTTGGTGTTTCCTAACTTTAATTCCCATACTTGTTAGATTTTCCATTTGATAGCTTTTTGTACATATGATGTTGCATCTCTTGGAAAAGTTTTGTCTGCTTTGTTTTGGTTTTGCTACATGAAAATAAGAATTCCCATATGAGCAAAACAGGATAATTCCCAAAGCAACAAACAAGGCAATTTCTGGCAGATGATTGTAGTTTTTTGTTAAATCATTTCTGTATTCTTATGATTTTGTTGTAATAATTTCCAACCCTATGTCTTTTATTTGGCTTTGTGAATATTCGGTGTTGTAATAATTTCCCCTCCCCACTTCTTTTTATCCCTTTCCATGTATGTCTTCCAACTCTATTTATTTATATCCCTTTTATTTACTTGCTTTCCATATCTATAAATAAGCATCATATTTTATTTTTCATCATATTCATATTTTACATCCATATTTCATGCATTACAATTCGGCTCATTTGCATTTGTGGATTTAATCAGTTCTTATGTGATTATGTGCGCTACCTTATGTTCTTGAGATAATTTACATGTCATGTATTAGTAGCCGAATTTTTAGTTGCATTTCTGTGAATGTATTGCATTAGATTCTTACACCTAGGATCATGCTATGGACACCCTATTTTTGACCGTGCACAAGGCTCGAGCACTTTGTCCGGTACACTTGATGATGAAAGTGGTATTGTGTATAGTTTGAGATCTCAACGAAGAAGCCTTGTTTCAGCTCTGAAACAATCCCAAACCTTCCATATTTCCATTGATTATACGTAAGAAATCCATTTTTACACATTGTGCGACCTTGTGCTGAGGCTGAAACAGAAAAACAAGGGAATGCATTGAAGGCCGGCCGTGGCTATTGAGGGCCAACCGGGTCTTGGTAGCGAGAAACACTGTTCTGGGCGAGAGGCCACAAGTTGTCCATTTTTTAAGATATTTATGATATTTTTGGCTCAAATTCTATAAAAACGACTATATATCTCTGTTTTGAGGGTTGAAGAATTTGAATAAAGCCATTATATCACCTTAAGAGCTCCTTCTTCTCCTTCTTCTTATGCAAGCAACACTTTGAGTTAACCTACCACCTTGAACCCATATTCATACACCATACACACCTTCATACCTTAGCCTAGGAACCTTGGTTAAGCCTTGAACACCATAATTCAAGCTTCAGAGTGTGTTGGAGTTTAGTTTGATCACAAACAAAAAGCTTACTCTCTTGAGAAGTATATTGCTATCTTCTCTCTTGCTTTCATTTTTTCATTTGCTACATAATTCTTATTGTTTTGTGTTGTTTTGATCCTATTTTAAGTGTTTAAGTTTGAGGTTTGAAGAGCTACCAAAAGGGTAGAGAGAGTTTGCTTTTTCTATATCTTTACCTATAGCTAAAACCCTTACTTTTATACTCTTTTTCTTTATTCTCTACACTGATTTTCAGAGTTTAAAAAAAGGCTAAAAATCATGCTTTGAGATTTCAAAAGTGGACGGGTTAGCCACCTCTCCTTGCTCTTGTTTACTAGCCTTGTTTCCTTTTTTTATTGTTTAGCCTTTTAGGCTCTTTTCATGCATTTGTAGCCATTGTTTTTCATCACTTGTAGGCTATTTTAGGGCTGTTCTAAGTTGTTTAAATAATTTGTGCATTGATTAGTGTAGTTGTTGTTTCATAAGTTTGCATACATAACTTGTTGTCTATTGTTCTAAGCTTTTCTTTATGTTGTCTATTGTTCTAAGCTTTTCTTCAATTCATTTTCATGTTTAAGAACCTCATTTTAATAATCAACTTACCATTCATCTCTTTTATTTGAGAGTTGTTTCAATCGGTTAACGGTTATTCAAAACATGAACTAGAGATTTACACTTAATGGCTTAATCTCTACGGAGGTTCATTACTAACGGTGTAGTCTCTTTTTCATGTTGAGAATCACCTCTTGTATGACATATTTCTCACTTAGTAACCTTTAGTGGACGTAATAATCACCTTGGACTTAATGGATTAAAGGACGGTAAAGACTAATGAATTTGGCTTAAAATGAACCAACCCACATAAAAAAAAAGAGTTATATTGCTTAGGTTTAGCCGAACATTATGCCGAATCTATTGTGTTAAGAGTTGTCTGACATCAATTCATGATGTTTTGATGAATCTTAAACCGTCTCTATCTCCCTCTTTGAGTTCAGTCCATGATTTGAGGGAGGGGAGGTCATTTTTCATTTCATTTATTGAATTTTGTCCAAATTGTATCCGAAATCATCAAGCGATCGACTTGCTCATTGATGGTTTTGGAAACAATTCTAACCTTCTCTTGAGGCTTTCCCATGACAGAGAAGTGTGAAAGGGACAAATAGAGTCCAAAACACTTTGTCTGCACTGTTTTTATTTTAATACACAAAACATAATTTGGCATGAAATTAAGGCACGACCGGGCTTCATTGAGGGCTGGCTGGTCCTCAATGTTTGGTCAGCAGTATATTTTTGCAGAAAACAAAAAGCAGTGGCTGAAGGTGAAACAGAATGCTCTGGGCAGACAATGTTGTTCTTGGACACTGCACATGCGAACTTTATGCATCCTCATGCAACTTTATTTGATGTTTAAATTAGTTATTATTGTTGTAATTAATTATTGTTATTATAGTTAACCTTGTTTAGCTTAATTAGCTTAAATAGCTAGTTTATTTCTCATTATTACCCTTGTTGTAATAGCTTAGTTAGCTAGTTAATGCTTTAATTTATTTATTCGATTTTGTAATAAGTAGTTTAATTCGGATTTTTGGACTTTGATTCGCAGCCTTTTGCACGAGGGCAATGTTGAAATAAGTTGTATACCTTCCAACCCCACGTCTTTCTCCCTTTTACTTACTTGCTTATGATGATTAGTATAGGACATCACGTTTCATTAGCATTCTTATGCTTTGCATTCATTATCTTCCATGCATCCAAGGTTCAGCTCATCACGCTAACCCAATATCAAATGTTAAAATTCATTGCTTGAATACGTGCTTTATCGCATGTCTTGAATGGAATCATATGCCATGCTCATAGACGAGCCTATTAAAATACATAATGTGTACATTACATTTAGTCATATTGCATAAGTTAGGAACATGTATATTTTTCTAACTCTTTCACCTGTTTTGGCTCGAAGTACTAGGTGAGCTTTTATGTCTTAGCATCTTGTATCGAATGTTTGTGTTGTCATGTCAAAGCATGAATACCATGATGCTAATTGCTTAAATGATATAATTGTTTGAATGCCTATGGATGAAAGCTAGTTGCTTGAATTGGGATGGCTTGATTAATGTCTATTTTAGCCCGCTTTTTCAAGTGACAAATTCACAAAACAATTTCGAAGCAAAACATGAAATCAAGTGTTCCAATTCTCGCAAACTAGTCTATACCTTGTGTACACATCACATAGTAAAAATAGCTAATAAATTGGAGCAAGAACATATAATGTAAAGAAAAATCACATCATGATTAGTAAAGGCCGATTTTTGATTAGACGAGTGGAGTGCTCAATTCATGATCTTCCCTTCTCGTACCTAAGTTCCCGAGCCGAGATACTTTGGTGATGACGGACTAATGGCCTTTGGCACGAGTCTTGGGTTTCCTAAATTTTCCAAAAATATTTAGGTCGCAACTCTAAAATCTGGCAAAGCAATCTATTTTTGGCATTTTGTTCAAAACATCGATTTTCCAAAAAGAATTGTCAGATTTGGACTCTTTTTGTATTTTCACTGTTTCACATTGCAGTTGTGAAATCAAATTCCTAACTGCAAGTAGAGTCCGAACTGTAGGGCTTATTCATCTTCCGAATGGGGGCATGAAAAGTTGAGCCACACATGCACATTTTCTAACTTTGTTTTGCAGCTTTTTACGAGACGCTAGTAAATACTATGTAAGTGTTTATGCTTTATCATCCTGCTTGTGTGTGTTATTTTTTCTTACTATGTCTAGTATCGTACCACGTGACTACATACTTAATTGATATATCTCTATGATTGCCAGTGGATGGAGGTTGTGTTATTTAATTTGGAGCAATATTGATTTTTATGTTTGTAGGCTCAATTTAATTGTGAGCTATACAAAACTCAAAATCCTTTCAAAATACATGAATTCAAATCATTCGAAAATAAATGACACGATCTATACTTGTTTGCATTGCATAGTAATTTTTAGAATTATTTAATAATCAGAATATGAGCATATATTGTCAATAAAAATTATATCATGGTTTAATAGAGGCCGATCTTTTGAGCGAGGAAGTGGGGGTGCTCGATTAATGACCCTCCCCCCTCATACCTAAGATCCCGAACCAAGACATCTTTGGTTACAACGAACACTGGCCTTGGAATGAGTCACGGGTTTCCTAATTTCTCAAAATATTAGGTGGCGACTTTGAGATCTGATGACCCAGTCTATTTCTGGCAATAGTTTTGCAATAAAATGGATCTTCTATAAAAGTTGTTAAATCTGAACTCTCATCTATGTTTCACATTGCATTGGTGAGACTATATCAAAGAAATCGAGGATCTAAACTATTTAGCGTACACGGGTAACCCCCGAGCATGCGACAGTTACTACCGGAGCATCATTGTAGGGACGATGAACCCATGTTAGATCTTCATTAGAGAATGTGATCCTTAATTTGGAACAAGACATTTTTTTGGTGAGGACTTCTAATAAAGCCATCACTTTGCCATGATGTGTCGACTTCCTTATTTCTTCCTTCTTTTGGCTTGTCTACCTTTTCAGAGGGGACTGAATATATTGTGTTGATAATTGCCATCAGTTGCACATCGCCACCTTTGTCCTTTCCTTTCTCTTTTCGATCAGGGGAGTGGTCAATATAAGACCGTAAATACCTACTTTGTGCCAATTCTTCCATAAATTGTTTCAATGCTTTACAATCTTCTATAAGATGTCCGTAATCCTTATGGTAGGAGCATCGTAACCTACGATTTAAAAGAGATGGATCCCCGATCGTCTTTAGAGGCCAAGAGAAGTAGGGCTCGTTCTGGATCTTTGCCATTAGATAGTAAATTGGCTTGGTGAAAGTGGTGACGATTGCTCAGAAAACCTTTTTCCTTAGTTTTGGTTGTTTAGCGATGGCATTTAACTCCTTTATTTTGAAGTCAAGAGTCTTTCTCTCGTCCTGTCTTGGAACCCTTGGTGGGAGCCAGTAAGGTTTTGGCTCTTCGGTCCTTTATAGGTCGTCTTCGATCTTGCAGTGCTGTTCTACTTGCCTCATTAGACTACCCATGTCAGTAGGTGGCTTTTTTGTTAAGGACTATCAAAGCTTACTTGTAGGATACAATCCCAACATGAATGAGGCAATTGCTAATTATTCATTGCAGTTATCAATCTCATTATAGGCTGCTCAATACCTACTAGCGTACTCTTGTAGGCTCTCCATGTCGGCTTTTTTCACTGTAAGGAGTACATCTACTTCTTTCGGTGGTCAGCTGTTGGTGATAAAGCGTGAGATGAATGCTTGATGCAACTGCTTCTACTTATTGATTGATCGGGCTTCCAGTTTATAGTACCATCGAAGTGCCATTTCTCCTAAGCTCGAGGAGAACATTTGGCACATGATTAGACCATTATTGCTCCATAATGTCATGGCTTGAGTATAATGTTGAATGTGGCTAGTTGAATCCTATTTACCATCGTATAGGTTGAATTTTGGTAGGGTAAACCTCCTCGGTAGGTGGGCACGTTCTATTGCTCGAGAGAATGGCGAAGCTAGTTCTTCTATGAAGAGCTTTTTTCGAACGGGTTTAGGATTGCACTCTATTCGTCCATCAAGCCAGCTCCTCAAATCATTCATCTATTAATCCTATGAGTCCTCTCTTCTGGTGACCTAGCATTTTCTCTACGTCCAATCAAGGTGGCTACTGGCTGTTTGGCTGGCGGTTCCATGAGGACCGATCTTCTTACGATTGTCGACAGTTTTTACTACAACAAATAACACATTTTATAGCGTGCAATGAGTGTTATCTTAAGTTAAAGATAACATTTGTTGGAATGCTAAATGCTATGAAAAATATATAATAGCATTTTTAGAATGCTATGACATAGTTAGAAATTATTAAAAAAACATAATCATAGCATTTTGTTTATGCTATGAAATCTCTACTCTAGCAATTTAACAATGTTGAGCTATGTATGAATGCCACAATAAACAATTTATGTAGCATTCTTCAAATCGTTTTAAATGTTATCATTAGTTTTTTTTCTAATTCAAAAACCCATTGCTGTCAATGTAATAATTATTTATCCATCACACAAAAAACTATACCATTGCAATGAAAATCTAACACAAATTTCATTCAAAGATAAAAATAATTACATCTTATCAAAGCGCCAAAATATATTCTAAAACATAAAAGATTAGGTCCCAAAATATATTCTACATATCAATAAAACATAAAAGATTAGGTCCCAAATGAATCATGTACAAGTAAAAATGACCAATTCATTCCATCCTTCAAATTGCTTCTTTAGTGAGTTTGGTCCCTCTTATTCCAAAGCCAACTACTATAAAAATAGTTATTAAGCTTTTCATTCTTCAAACTTGCTTCTCTAGTGAGTTCGGTCCCTCTTTTTTCAAAGTCAACAACTGCAAAAATAATTATTAAATTCCCCAATTAATAGAAGCATTTACAAAAAAATGGATGAACAATTAAATAATCCATTGATGCAAAAAAATAAAATAAATAAGCAATCCATAAACCTAAGAGATTCAATTAAGGTTTAATATGAATTTCATCTAGTTATTGGGTTCATATGAAGTTCAAGTCATGAACGCCACCAGTTCAATAAATAATACATGGACCATAAATCCCAAAAAATATCATTGTTTGTCTTGTATAGAAAAGATCACCACAATTATCTGTTGCTCTGATAGGTTTATTTCAATAAATAATAAATTCAATCACAACTCTTGTTAGTGAATTCACTTATTAGAACCAGTTATTAGAACCATTTTGCTATCAAATAATATTTTATAATTTTTTTTACTGTTAGTAATGAAGGTTATAAGATCAAAGGATTATCTTAGTGGACTATCATGTGTGATGTTTGGGTCTTACCACTATAGTCAACAGTATAATGCCACTTATTAGTATTAACAGTCAGTTCATTTCACAAGAAAGCTATAAAAAACATATTTATACTACTAAACTAACGATAAGTAAGCAAGCATAATTATCATTTTTTAGAATAGTTGTTCAAACAGAGGTATGTAGAAGTCCATCTTAAATAAATAATTAAACAAAATGTTTGAGACTCGTAAACTACCCTTAATAATAAATAATAACATCAAATACACATATACTTAATAGTGTTAATCTAACAACTAACATTTGTCAATTAAAAAAATATATATATATGGAGTTATGCCATTTGTGATAATCAAACTCACAAATGACACAACTTGCATATCTAAAATATATTCACAATCAATATCAACACAATCCATGTATGCATATACATAATCAAAAACTATAAATCTCATAAACTATACCAAAGATCAATAATTCACCAAAATAACCTATAGACACCCCATTTTTGACCGACCTTAAGACTCAGACGTCATCAATTGAGCGCTTGGTGATGTTGCATATTGTGCTCGTTCTGAGGTTGCGGAGTCCCGGCTACGAGCCTTGCCTCCGGACTTCCGGACTCTTTTGTGCTTTGCCTCGGTTTGCGAACCAGGCTCCGTTTTCTCTGTTTTCTCTTCCCAAAGGGAGGGAGAGGTCTCGTAGACCATCTCTCAAGGTCAGAGGGCTACGTTTTGTGGTCGCATGAGCCATTTTCCCATTTCGGAGCCCGGTTCCCGGTTTTCGGAGCCGTCAGGCCGTGTGCCTCGGTTCGGGACCGTCTAACCACCTCTGTTTGCCCCGGTTTTTGGCATGCATCCTATTTAATCCCTTTCGAGGGACACTGGGGCCGAGAGACCCACTTCATGGTCGAAAATCATTCCCGGTGCCTAACAGCCCTCTTTCGGGGCCTCGAACTGCGTGTTTTGGCTCCCGAACCTTCATTCTACATTTTTGGGCTCCGACCCAAACTTGAGATAGTCATATTTTGAGGTCCTTTTCATGTTTTATTAAGGACCTTTTACTGTTTGACATCTCCATCTATCACTTGTCTCTTTACCTCTTTTTAGGCCTATTTTGCACGGTATTTTAGGCATACTTGTGGGCTGCGTTGGACTTGGTCGTAAACTACAAAGTGTCTTATTTTGAGCCCCTCTTCAACTTTGTTGAAGGACTCTCGGCCGTTTGAAACCCGTAGCTACCACTTTCCCTTTTGGCCTTTTTGGCGGGAAACTTGACTAGTTTTCCCCCCCTTTTTTTTTCCTCCATTTTTCTACACCTTTTTGCCTATATATACAGCCCTCCAGATCTGTTTTAAGGGTTAGAAATTTCTGTTTTGAGCTCCTACATTATATCTCTCTCTCTCTCTCTCTCTCTCTCTCTCTCTCTCTCTATATTCCAAGTACCAAAACCCTAAAAATCCTACACCATTTCTTCATCATCACCTAACACCACCATCACCACTCCATTTCCAGCGGCTGGAGGTGGTTTTCAGAGCTTAGGAGGCAACATTTTTGGTCCAAGAGGCAACAAAAGGGTTGGTCTACAAGGGTAAGTTCATTTCCCCTCTTTTTGATCTCTTTTTTGCCTCATTTTTTTAGCCTCTTTGCTTGTGGTTTTGAGCTTCGACCAAAACAGAAAATATCATTTTTTTGAGCTGTTCTTCATCTTTGTTTAAGGACTCAACCCTGTTTGATTTTTCCATTTGGTACTTGCCTCAATACCACCTTGAATACCATTATTTTGCATGCTATTTTTAGTTCATGTGTGATCTGTTTCTGAGCCTGATATGAATTGTGAGTAGGCCTATTTTGAGCCCCTCTTCAACATTGAAGAAGGGCTCAACCCTGTTTGGCCTCTCTATCATGCACTTGCTTCATAATCTCTCATATTTACCGTAAATTTGCATGACTTGTTTGACCTACGTGTAGTCTGTTTTGGAGCATTTCGTGAACTGTGAATAAGCTTATTTTGTGTCCCTCTACAACATTGTAGAAGGGACCAACCTTGTTGGGGGTCTCCATGTTATGCTTGTCTTCATATCCTTCTTTGGCCCCCATCTTTGCATAATTTTTGGGCCTATCTTGCTTCTGTTTTTGGCCATGATCAGAACTGAAAATAGTCTTAAAATGACCCACTCTTCATGTTTTGTTAAGGGTCTTAGGCTGTTTGGTGAATGCTTGGTATACCTCTCTTTATAACCCTCTTTTGGCTCATATTTTGCATGCTATGTTGAGCATATCTACATACTGTTTTGAGGGTTGTCATAAGCTTTAAATGTTCATATTTTTGGTCCCTCTTCAGTGTTGTAGAACTGTATTTTTCAGTTTGAGCATTGTGTATACCATTTGCTTCATTATTCCCCTCATTTCCCCCATTTTTGCATGCTATTTTAACCATACTTGTAGTTGTTGTTTGGCCTTGCTTTGTACTGGAAAAATGCTAGTTTAGGGGCTGCCTAGCATCTGTATTTACACTTCATATCCATATTGTGCATGTTTGGCATAGCTGCAAGTCATTTCGGGTACTTAGCATAGCATTTCGGGCATCGGGTGTAATTTTGCCATAATTCGGGGGCTGTTTTTGCATCATTTTGGCTGCTGAAACTTGCATTTTCCATATGCCATATGCCACGTCTCATTTGTATGCCATTTCATGCCTTAGGGCCATTGCCTCGGTTTGCGTGCCTGTGTGCACGCATTTCGAGGCACTCCATTCTCATCTCACGGCTTCTTATGTGAGTGTGGCTGAGGCTCTCTCATGTTAGTGTAAGTCCATTTTGCATTCCGTATGCCATTTTTTAGTCTCATCGCATTGCGTATGCCATTGCCTCGGTTTGCGTGCCTGTGTGCACGCATTTCGAGGCACTTCATTTTCATTCATCGGCTTCTTATGTGAGTGTGGCTGAGGCCCTCTCATGTTAGTGTAAGCCCAATTTGCATTATGTATGTCATTTAATTTCGTATGACATTGCCTCGGTTTGCGTACCCGTGTGCACGCATTTTGAGGCACTTCTTTTTATCCGACGGCGTCTTATGTGAGTGCGGCTGAGGTCCTCTCATGTTAGTGTAAGCCCGATTTTGCATTTTCATGCCTTTATATCATTGCCTCGGTTCGCGTGCCCGTGTGCACGCATTTCGAGGCATCTCATTTTTCATCTCACGGCCTCTTATATGGATGCGGCTGAGGCTCTCCCATGTTAGTATAAGCCCATCTTGCATTGCGTATGCCATTTTAGCTCTATTTTCGTATGCTATTTCCTCGGTTTATGCGTGCTGGTAAGCACGTATTTCGAGGCATTTCATTTTAGTCTCATTGTATATCATATTTCATGTCATTTCATGCTTTTATGTCATCACCTCGATTTGCGTGCCTGCGTGCACGCATTTCGAGGCATCTCATTTTCATAGCATTGTGCATGCTAGGATTGTATTTTAGTTGCATTCATGCACATCATGCATATTGCATTGTGTTCGGGATAGGCAGTAGCCCGGGCACGGGAAACGAGGTGCGTTCCGTACTCCGAGTGATGGAACGGGTCTCAATTCCCAAGTCACCGACACTCCGGATCATTCATGATGGAGTTAGGTTTTGTTGTAGCATTCATCTGCATTCATCCTATATTGAATTGTGCAATTCGGCTCCTCGGCCATCATGCATCGAGATGCGTGATTGGTGGCACGAGGATCGAGGCATGCATATATTTGTGAAATACACTGCTATGCCCTTTTCCTGCTCTCTGTTGCAGCAAAATGAAGAATCAGTAACTTTTCGGAGTCTGGCACGCACTTCGAGAAACATCGCAAACAGAGGCTAATTGGGGCATCCCAGTGGATTTCCGCTCCAAAGCAGCCCGGCAAAGGCAGCCCCAGGCTTGTGTGTCAGTTTACAGCTTTCTTAGTTAATTTGATAATTAAATAGGAATTTGTATATTATTCGGATTGTATTATTCTTTCATTTCGGACTGTATTATTATTTATTCGGACCCTCTGTGCGAGGGCAAAATTGTAATAAGGGTGTGTGAGTGTGATGTATGTCTTCCAACCCCCACTTCTTTCTCCCTTTTATTTACCCGCTTATGATGGTTAGATATAGGGCATGTTTCAATTAGCATACAGTATGACAGCATGTTTGTATCATTCATCTGTTTTGCACGCACCGGGCTCGGCGCATCATACAAACTGCATTTGTATTTCAATTCCAAGTTAAATACTTGATAGCTGTAGCATTTCACATGTCATATTGAGAATAGCCGAGCCTGCTATAGTTTGCATCTTTGCATGTGTTGCATTATGCATTTCTGTATACTTAGGATCATGCATGGATTTCTGATCGGTTTTCTGTTTTGGCTTGGAGTACTCGGTGAGTTTTATGCTTTAGCATCCTTGCATGCGTGTGAGTGTTGCCATGAATAGCATGCTTACCATGAGGCTAACTGCTTATGTGATATAACTGCCTTGAATGCCTGTGGGTGGAGGTTGAGTTATCTGAATTGGGACAATTCATCGACTGTTTGTTTTAAGCCCACTAGATAGTGGCAAAATCATGTTTTCTAAGCCCACCCGAGGGTGGCAAATCCGCGTCTTAGCCTACCTGCGGGTAGCACCATCAAACCATTTTCAAACAAACAAGCATGAAATGTTTTGTTCCAATTCAGGCGATTCAGTCTATACTTGTATGCTGTGCGCGTCACATAGTAACCTAGGCTAATAACCGGAATAAGAACGCACAAAGTTTTCAAAAACAGATATCATGGTTAGTAGAGGCCGGTCTTTGACCGGGCGAGCGGGGGTGCTCACGAAGTGACCTTCCCCAATCGTACCCAAGTTCCCGAGCCGAGGCAACTTTGGTGATGACGGACGCGTGGCCTTTGGCACCGAGTCAGGGTTTCCTAAATTTCCCATTTTAAAATATTTAGGTGGCGACTCTGTATCTGGCGAAGTAGTCCATGTTTGGCAGTTCTTTCAAAAAATCTGTTTTCAAAAACGATTTGTCGGATTTGGACTCTTTGGTTCAAGATTAAGAACCGTGACATTTGAGTCCTTTGAACTGTAGTGACCCAATATCGAACCAGAACCGGGGGGGGGGGGACTCGCACTCCCTTCTTCCCCCGGGATGCGTTCGGGGACGTCTACATAACCACAAGAAAACTAGAGAGAAAAGCCATAAAAATACTCAATATTAGATTCAACGTCTCTTCTCTCAACTGCACTAGAGGTTGCTCCAATGCTTTGCTTCATCATATCAAAACAAATATAAAATTTAATCATCAAACCACAAGATTCCTTTTGTGAATATATCGTAATCTTGATTATATATTTATATCGTATGTACAGCTACCATAGAAGAATCGTGAGAGATAAGAACCTAATAGTTTGAATCAATAAAAACTTACGTTTTTATGATTGTGAAACCCAATCAAAAGAGGTTTCCTTGCAAATTTGGAAACTGACAAGTAGTGAGTCTCTAAAAAATTGCTGGAATGATTAATGTGGGAATCTTTAGCACCAACTTTTTTTGGGGATTTTTAATTTTTAATGATTGTGATAGCATTCATATTTTGGTGATAGCATTCATAAAATACTATGAAATCTCAAACTTATATAATTTTTTATAGCATTTATCGAAAGATATTAAAATTAAAATCAAATAAGACAAAAAGCGTAATGTTATAAGCTGCAGTTTTTTTATAGTGTGCTATTACCAAGCGTTATAAATGCATATATTTGATAGCATTTGAAAACGAATGCTACAAAAAAATGTTATTAAATGTCTTTTTTGTTGTAGGGGTGTCAGGTTTACTTTTACCTAAGCGTAGTTTTTCTTTGAGGGCTTCAACTTGTGCCACCAACCGATTTACGAGTGGAGTCTGTTGGTGGCCATCATCTAGGAAGGGGATTATCTTTTTTGAGTCTTCGAGTGCTACCTTGGAATCATGGCCAAAGTTTAGACTGGCCATGTTCTCGATCTGTGCATTTTAATGATCACTTGGTATCTCTTTTAGAGAATGATGGGTACTTATCTTCGTCCTTCCCACAGACATTGCCAATTGTGGAAGGTAGAAAGATTCTCCACAGAGAAAGCAAGATATGATGCTTCTTCCTTTACTCTGCAAAGAGAAACTAACTCGTTAGTGATCACTCCTGACCAGGGATAGCCGGGAGGACCCTCCGATGATCAAGTCAAAAATATGTTCGGCCATATAATATTTGGTTAGGAAGAAAGATTTTCTTTGCCTTTTTGTTACCTTCTTCGATTTTCCTTATTATTCCTTTTATAGTGTTATTGTCTTGGCCTTGGCCGTTGGATTGGCGTCTTCATCTTAGGGCTCTGGTTACTACCAGACTTTCATCAGACAAGTGGCCAGTTTACTTTGATCCTTTGCCATTGGATTATCTTGCTGTGTGCGGCTTAGATTATGTCAAGCGTTAGTGGCGAACTTGCCAATTACTCCATCCATTTGATTAGGTTTATCAGATGGTTGTGTCATTTGAGTTGGTTGGGCCTATGCTCCTATCTATGACGATTATGATCCTTGTCGTTGATTATGAATAAATCTAAGGGCATCCCTGCATTCTGCAGATATCCTTCTAGAAAGTGATTTTACTCAAGTTTTGGTCACGTGACACTATGCCCTTGTCTGACGGACCTATCAATGATTTGGGCTTTTTTCTTGATTCGGGCTGCTTGGCTAGACTTGGGCTTTGGGCCAATACCTCTAGATTTAAAAAAGAAAAAGTGGAAAAAATAAAAATAAAAATTGGACTTCAACATAGCCAATGCATTGAATTGCAAACATCCATAGCTTTTGGTTTACCCATTGAACATGGGAGAAATTTCTCATTAACAGCCCTTTTTTTTTTTTAAAGGTAAGAGAGAGGGAGTGAGGGAGGGAATAGTTGGCCATCAATCCCTATTGCATAGAAACATAGTCTTTCAACTCGAACTGGATGATGTCTAGTTTGAGCGTTGAATGTTCACTAGTCAGCAATTTTGTGAACTAGTAGTTCAAATTTTATCGATTTATTTACAAAAACAATATTAGATCCAGGAAAAAAATCCAACCTAATATTCAATAGGCTAACAAAATATACACTTTAATTTATACAAATATCAAAGTAGCACAATTTGCTCAACTGAACGATTTGCTCCTATCTATACTTGGATTGGGGAGAAGTCATTTTCAAATGATAAATTACATTTTTGATACATAGGTATGGAAGGTAAAATTTCAAATACAGTTCTCTAAAGTCTGAATAGGACTAGAGCACGGTAGGTTTGCTGAGCTAGGAAAGGAGTTAGCACTTATGGTTGAACTAAAACCAGTACTTCCGAGTAGGACCGGAAGTTAGCTCGGAAAGCTGAACTAATTTGTAGACGTGGGTGACATTCTGAACAATCAAATTGGGTCAATGCTTAATGTAGACACCCTATTTTGACCGACCCTAAGACTTGGGTACTTTCTTTTGATTATCCGATGATGACAATCATAACGTGTTTCTCATAAAATCCTCAGTAAAAGAGATGGAATTTAAGCTTTAATCCTAGCCTTAACATATTTTTTGGCCAAATTATTTTTCATCCAAAATTCACCAATCTCCACTACCAAAAGAATTTTGTCTCTTCAATCTCCACTATCTTAATCACACCTCACTCCACTCACCATCCACTTTCATAATCATACCCCATCAATTTCCACTCACCATCTACTTTCATAATCACACCCCACCATCCCCACTCACCATCCACTTTCATAATCACACCTACCATCCCCACTCATCATCCATTTTCCTAATCATACCTCACCACCCCTACTCACCATCCACCTCTATTATACATTGTCTCCCATTAGCTCCATTATCTTCCCTAAATGCTCCACTTTGTCTTTCACTTTGTCCTCTACTTTGTCTTCTACCATTGCCCACTTGCATTGCCTATATAATGAGAGCTCTAGTCTTGAATTTAGAGGAGGATGAGAAGAGAAGTGTAGCGAGAATGCTAAATTTGAGTTAGAATTTGAGAGAAAAGAAAGCTTTGAAAACAAAAGAGTTGTCTTGCCAAAATAGTGAACTTACCATCTCATCTTCCCTTACAAACACCACTCAAGAACCAAGTCCTAAATCCTTAATCAAAGAAAGAATAGTCATGCTAAGTTAAAAAAGAGTAAAGAATGATCATACACTTGTTCAAAACCATTGTTTTAGCTCAAATTCCAAGCTCTTGAATTGAGGATTAAGAACATAATTTACACAAACTTGAGGGTAATCAAGAGGAAGTTTGAAAATCAAGAGGTTCATTATTTCTTTAGAAGGTGAATTTTTAATTCTTTTATTTCTATTTCAAATTCATTTTCTTACTTTTGTTTCATAGTGTTTTGTTGTAAAGTAATTATGTTTCAATTCCTTTATTTTGTTGTAACTTTCTATCTTATATTTGTTTTCTTACTTTGCTTTCATATTAGTTTTGTTGTAAGATAATCGGAAGTAGTTAGTTGAGCCACCTACAAATTTTTTATTTGTTCCCTTTCTCGATTTTGCAAGAAGACAGGTTTTGCTAGGTCTATTTGGCCGGCCGACCGGCTAGCTTCTTTTGGACAAAACGGCATAGCCTTTCGATGTTGACCAATTTCCAGTGGTTTCCAAGGTGCATGAAGTTTCTATTTTTTATTTTTTTTTTTATTTGAGTGTTTTGTGAGATTTTTTGTTTTACCATCTGTTCTAGTCACTCATCTGCCTTTAGTGGCTCCTTAGGATCACCGACAAACTAATCCGATTTGACCAGAAAAACTCCTGCTTCAAGAAAGACAGCCATGTATACATAATGTTTTCGGAACTTTCACCCTGGACACATAGGCCAACTTAATTCAATGGAGTCCATCCCATTTCTTCTCCCAAATATGGAGTATATCCGCTTTCTCCTCCCAAACATCATACATATACAATGTATTAAAATACAGTCATATTCAATGACAACCAAAAAGAGGTTAGTTTCAATTCACCTAATCCTCATAAGTTTTGCAGATAATAGACCAATGCTCAAGCGCAAGAAAGACCGCTCGAGCGCCCTACCACTCAAGCATAGGAAATGCCGCTCGACCGTAGAATACACTCTCCCAGTAATTTTACAGACCTGCAAAAGTAGTGAGAGTTCACAAAACCCGCTCGAGTGCAAGAAGTGTTGCTCGAGCAGAGGAGCAAAATTTTGGGCCACAAGAGTTTGGAAATTAAGCAACCAACCTGTTTCAAATACAACCGAGACACTCCAATACTCAAACTCAATGAAAAATAAGGGGAAAGGATGAGAACAACAATATATAATCATGAAACCCGAGTCCAGAATACAAGATGGGTCGGGTCCAAACTAGAATCGCTATAATCTCCCCTCTTAAAGAATTTCGTCCTCGAAATTCCAATAAAGTTTGAAAACTGAGTTGAAACCAATTACAATAATGATATTCATTCAATTCTATCACCATGACCCATTTTTCGATCATTCAGTCCCATCAATATGATAAACGAATTTCAATACTGAATACACAATTCATATTTCCAAAACATATATAATGTTTTTATGTTAAACCCGTGCTTCCAAAACATATACAACACATACAATGTTTTCATATTCTCAAAACATATACAATGCATTCATATTTCATTAACATCATCAAAATTCCGATACATGTTCAAATATCAACAAATAAGTCTGGACACTTCTCATGAACTTCCAACTCATGTTCTCAAGTTGCTTCCTCTACCCCGTGATATTTCCACAATACCTTAACCAAGGGAATTGTCTTGCCTCGCAAGACTTGATCTCGAGTATCTGTAGCTCAACTTTTCGTGCTCCTTTCGAAAGATGAGAAGCCCTACAGTTCGGACTCCCGTGGTTCTGAATCTGATTCCACAAGTGCAATGTGAAATAGATTAACACAAAAGAGTTCAAATTCGGCAAATCTTTTGGAAAATCGATTTTGAATCAAAATGCCAAAAATGGATTGCTTTGCTAGATACAGAGTTGCTACCTAAATATTTTTTTGAAAAATTTAGGAAACCTGAGACTCATGCCAAAGGCCACTTATCCGTCATCACCAAAAGTATCTCAGCTCGAGAACTTAGGTACGAGAAGGGAAAGTCATGAATTGAGCATCCCCACTCGTCCAATCAAAGATCGGCCTCTACTAATCATGATGTGATTCTTATTTACATTATATACTCTTGTTCTGATTTATTAGACTAATTTACTATGTGACGTACACAAGTATAGACTAATTAGTAAAAATTGGAACATTTGATTTCATATTTGTTTTTGAAAAGAGTTTTGAATATGTACCACTTAAAAAAATGATCTCTCATATGTTCATTACTTAAATTCCTCCAATTCAAGAAATTGGCCTTCATCCACAAGCATTCAAACAGTTTATCATTTAAGTACTTAGCCTCATGGTGAACATGCTTGACATGGTAATATTAACATACAATGCAATATGCTAAAACAAATGAAAGCTCACCTAGTACTCCAAGCCAAAAAAGATGAAAGAGTTAGAAAAATGCATGATTCTAACTAATGCAACATGACTAATGTAACACATGCGATATGTAACTAATAGGCTCGGCTACTAATTTTTACATGTGAGTCAATTTGATAACATATGGTTTAAATACATATTCAAAGAAGTATTTAAACGACAATGCATTATTAGAATGATGGATCGAGCCTTGATGCATGCAAGACAAGTGGATGCAAACATGAAGTATGCTAAAAGGAAAGTGACGTTCTAACTAACCATCATAAGCAAGTAAATAAAAGGGAAAAAGATGTTGGGTTGGAAGATATACACATTATTACATTGCTTGCCCTCACGCAGGAGGGTCTAAATAAACTAATTACTATCTACCCAAAAAAGCCACTGTTCTGCTGCCAGAATGTCTCTGTTGCACAGTTAGAACATTTGCACTGTTTTTCACCTTAGAATCAACTCTGATCTGTATTAAAAATGGACTACTTGGTTTCGCAAAAGTGGCCGGCAAGCCAGAAGTAGTGGCCGGCCAGCCACAAAAGGTAGCCTGCCGTCCAAAAAAGTTGGCTTGTCGGCCAGAAAAAGTGGCCAGCCGGCCACTGGAGCTTGGTTCCTCCTGCTGCAACAGAGAGCAAACAGAGCACAAACAGGATATTCTCAAGGGATGTTTGTACATTTACCCCTCCTTATCATCAAACAGCTCAAAGCAGTGGTAAGTTTGATTCACAAGCCATCAATCGATGCAATTTCATTACATGATGGCCTATGAATCAAGAGGTACAATTTCAATAAATGCACAATAAAAGACTCTCAAACCTCCTCCCTATCATGGATTGATCAAGGGAAGTGGTTAACAATGATTCTTGAACCGTTTTCATTACAAACAAGTATGAAATGACTCAAGACTCAAGGGTTCAATTAACATCTAATTGAACCCTAACCAAGTTATTATCTTGCATCATTTTTAGTCCCAATTTTATTACTCCATTTTAATTACCAACCATTCTTTAGTTTATTAAGTCCAATATTGATCTTTAAGTCCTCTAATGGAAAGAAACATCAAACCAACAGTTGTTTTAGGCATGAGAGAGACATTATGCCATTAGTAGTGAACCCCCAAAAGGATTTAACAATTAAGCACAACACCTCAATCTCATACTTAAACAGACACTTAGGTTGAAACCACTTTCAAAACAAAGAAAAAGCCAAGAAATGAGGGAGGTTGCAGAAGTGATTACAGATGATCATAAGTATGGAATGCAAAAAATAAACACCATCAACTCAAATAGGTTGGTAGCTAAGGCCTAAATCTCCAAACTTATGATGACTACTACACTACAAGCATGCAATACAAGGCATAAATGGAACAACCAGCCTAAAATAGTCCTACGACAGTCAAAAATAGTGTTGGAAATGAAGTACAAAAAGCTAAAAGAGTAAGCTATAACATGGAGCAAGTTAAGTTAGTAAACAAAGTATAAGGAGGGGAGGCTAACCCCTCCATTTTTGGGACTTCAAAACATGGTTTTAGCAATTGAAAAACCTCTGAAAAGCAATATAAAAAAGCTCAAAAAAAGTTGACAGAGAAGTGGGAAACACAAGGGCAAAGGCCTAAGAAGCTAAGTGCAAAGAAGGGTGATCCACCCCTCCACCATTATTGGCCTTAAACCACAAGTTTCAGCCCAAAATTTTAGAGTTTAAACAGTCCAAAAATAGTCTAAAAACAGTAGGAAAAATAGCAAATAAATAAAAGAAACAAGCTAAGACTTATACTTCTTGAAGAGGAGAACCCTTTCTAAGAAACAAATCAATACTTACACACCCTCAAGAGCTCAAAGTAGGCTTAAAAGCACCTCAGCTCAAAGACCACAAGGTTTGGTTAAGAGTGTATAGGCAAAAGCTTAAGAATTTGCAAGAGAAATAGAGAATTGTAAAGAGAGAGAAAATATATTTGCTCCAAATTTTCTAATCCTCAAAAATGAAAGGGGAGGTCTTCTATTTATAGAAAAACATGTAACTCCCACAGAAACATCCATACATACACGTGTGGCCAGATGCAAGCACCTATGGAAACAGCTGGCATAAATATCTGCAAAAACATACAAGTGGCCGGCAAGCCACACACTTGGCCAGCAACCCACACTAGAGGGCCTGCAGGTCCTAGGGTTTTTTAGGCTTGAAAAACTATTGTTTTGGTCCAAAACAAAGCACAAAGTGTGTAGGGTTTTGAGGCTCAAAGTTGTGGCATTCTGCTGAGGACTTCGAATACTTAACAAGTATATACAACTTCATCATTGGGCGTGCAAGCGGTGGCGCCCAAGTCGTAAAAGTGGTAAAAAATGGGGTATCTACAGTATCCAAAACTCTTATCGGTCTCTCCTCATACGAGGCATCCTTATCTACCTCTAAGTCGGTCCAAACCAACACATGCGATGGATTCGACTCATACTTCCAAAGCATGCTAATATGAAATACGTCATGAACCTCGGAAAGTTATGGTGGCAAGGCCAAACGATAAGCTTTCTCTCCAATCCGTTCAAGGATCTCAAAAGGCCCAATGAATCGAGGGGATAACTTCCCACTCTTTCCGAACCTCTCCTAGGTGATATTTTCAAGAATACATGGTCTCTCACCTCAAAGGACAAAGGTCTCCTCTTACGGTCGGCATAACTTTTTTGGCACTCTAGGCCGTAACCAACCTCTTGTGGATAAGTGCAACATTCTTCATCATTTCTCGAACTAACTCTAGACCCAACATAGGGGCATCACCCAACTCGGCCCAACATACAGGGGATCTACACGGTCGACCATACAAGGCCTTAAACGGTGCCATGCCAATACTCGATTGGAAACTGTTATTATAGGCAAACTCCACTAAAGGCAAGTGCCTCTCCCACGAACCCTTAAAGTCAAGGACATAACCCCAAAGCATATCCTCTAAAATCTGATAGTGCGCTCTAGCGTGTCGGTTTGAGGATATCTGTGATGTTAAAGGTCAGTTTTGTGCCCAACTCACTCTGTAGGCTCTGCCAAAACTAGGGGTGAGCAGCGGATATACCGATCCGCCAAAACCGACCGAACCGAACCGATCCGCTGCATTTTGGACGGATGCGTGATGACGAGCGGACGGTTGCGGATTGATTTTCTCCAATCCGCCAATTTGGCGGACGGATGGCGGATTTGAGGTTCCTTTGACCGCAACCGAACCGCCAAACCGCGAGCGCCTTTAGTAATTTATAAGACTTTGTGTTTTCAATTTGTTTAAATATTTTGTTTGTGTTTTCAATTGAAAAAGAGTTCAAATATTCTGTTGAAAAAAAGTTTTCAACTTGAATATATTTTTTAAATTGAAAAAAAATAAACGTATTATTTATTTATATTTTTTGGTTCTTAAATCTAACTTTAAAAGTAATAAATAAAAAATATGATATATGATGGTTGGTTTTTATTTTCAAAAACATATATAAATGTAACAATACAGAGACATACAATCTCTACTATTTTTCTGTTTATGGTTTTGGTGGTTTGAATTGTTTTTATATTTTAAGAACCACTGATTGTAATACTTTATGTGGATGAGACATGCTGTGATTGTAATATGTGAATGAGGCATGTAGTGATTGTGATAATCTAAAGTTTCAAACTTTCTTTCTTTGGATGAGGCATGCAGTAGTTGTAATACTTTTTTAAGTCATTGACTGTAATACTTTTTTTTTTTTTTTATGCACAAGTTGAACTATGTTGAAAATTTATAAAATTTCAAACCGCCAAACCGATTCGCATCCATCCGCCAAACCGCCAATCCACTCAATCCGTATCTGCCGGATTGGCGGACAGATGCGGATTGATTTTCTCCAATCCGCCAATCTGGCAGATTGGAGGTTCCGTGGCCGCAACCGACCCGCGCCCACCCCTAGCCAAAACCGAGCTGTGAAACACGAATCTCTATCTGAAACAATCGTCATAGGGACCTTGTGCAACCTCACTATGTCCCTAATGTAAAGGTCGGCAAGATAATCTACCGAATCATTGAATAAAGTACGCCAACTTGGACAACCGGTCAACTATCAACCAAATTACATCACTACTCCGTTGAGTCCTCATAAAGCCCACGACAAAATCCATCGTAACATGTTCCCACTTTCACTCGGCTATAGGCAAGGGTTGTAACAAACCCGCTAGCCTCTGGTGCTCGACCTTCACTTGTTGACAAGTAAGGCACTTTGATATAAATACGGCTCCATTCTTTTTCATTTCCCTCCACTAAGACTGGTGACTAAGGTCATGATATATCTTTGTGCCTCCCGGATGCACCGCAAGGCGTGAATGGTGAAACTCTCGAAGTATTTCCTCTCGGTAAGACTTTGGCACGAATAGACGGTTAAGACATCTAACACTTGAGTCGGAGTACACGTTCAAGCCTCTTTCTACCTTCCCACTGGAGATCTTCTCCTATAGGGATTTTATCTCAAGGTCACCCTTCTATGCTTCTATCACTTGGTTCACAAGTGTAGGTTGTGCAAGTACCGAAAACAAGGTAGTAGACTTAACAGACTCGTTAAGATGCAAGTTAAACTTCCTAATAGCACCCAACATTTCCTATTCCCGAATGACAATACAAGCTACACTACTAATAGATTTTCTACTCAAGGCATCAGCCACAACATTGGCCTTCCTCGGATGATAATATAATTCGAAATCGTAATCTTCTATGAACTCCATCCACCTCCTCTGCCTCAGATTCAGGTCTTTTTGTGTAAACAGATATTTCAGACTCTTGTGATCAGAAAACACCTCAAATTTCTCGCCATACAGATAATGCCTCCAAATTTTTAGGGCAAAGATCACTGCTACTAACTCTAGGTCATGGGTAGGGTAGTTCCTCTCATGTGTTTTCAACTACCGCAAGCCATAGGCTACTACCTTCCACTCTTACATCAACACACAACCCAAACCTTCCCGTGAGGTATCACAATATATAGAATAGTCCAAACCCCTATCCAGAATAATCAATACTGGAGCAGTGATAAGTCTAACCTTAAGCTCTTGGAATGACTTCTCACTGGTCTCACTCCACACAAATTTAGCTCTTTTTCTCGTCAATCTAGTCAATGGTGAGGCTAATCTAGAGAAATCTTTCACAAACTGACGGTAATACCCGGCCAACCCCAAGAAATTACGGATCTCAAAAGCATTCTTAGGTTTTTTCCAATCTTGTACTACCTCTACCTTGGATGAATCTACAGTCACCTCTTCCCCGGATACCACATGGCCTAAGAACTTAACTTCCCTTATCCAAAATTCACATTTTCCAAACTTAGCATATAGTTTATGGGCTCTAAGCAACTTAAGCACCACTCGCAATTGTTCCTCATGCTCTTCCTCATAGGGTGAGTAAATCAAGATGTCGTCCACAAAGATAACTACAAAACGGTTTACGAACCCATGGAAGATTCAGTTCATCAAATCCATAAACACAGCTGGTGCATTGGTTAGCCCAAAGGGTATCACTAGAAACCCATAATGGCCATACCGCATACGAAATCCCGTCTTCAAGATATTCTCCTCCCTTACCCTCAGCTAGTGATAACCCGATCTCAGGTTTATCTTAGAGAAGTAACAAGACTCCTTCAACTAATCAAACAAAACATCTATACGAGGCATTAGGTACTTGTTCTTGACAGTTACCCAGTTCAACTTCTGGTAATCTATACAAAGTCGCAACGCACCATCTTCCTTCTTGGCAAAAAGAGCCGGTGCTCCCCAAGACGAAGTACTAAGGCGGATAAAACCCTTATCTGACAATTCTTGGAGTTGAATCTTCAACTCACTCAATTTGGCAGGTGCAAATCTATATGGTACCATAGAAATCGGTGCCGTGCCAAGCACTAAATCAATAGAAAACTCGATCTCTTGGTGAGGTAGTAAACTAGTAAGATCCTCTAGAAAAACGTTCGGGTATTCATAAACTACCTTTGGCAACTCAACTCGGACCTTGTCACACTCAGTACTCAAGAAGTTGGCAAAAAGGCAACTAAGCTCACTCCGCAAATCATATATCAGTAATAAGACTCTATCAACCCGATCCCTCAAGAAATAAAAGCAATCACCGCTCAAGGTACATACAATAACCCTCTTACGGTAGCAATCTATAACATCCTGATAGGATGACAACCAGTCCATACCTAATATAACGTCAAAACTAGACATATCAATCAATACAAATGCAAAAAAAAAAAAGTTGACGACTGGTAACTTGTATGTTATAACCCCGACACCCCTACTTCAAAACAACCTCACCACCAATAGGTGACTCTACGTAGATAGGAGATGCTAACTGCATCAGCTCTAATCCCAAAACCGATGCAAATGTAGACGAAACAAATGAATGGAATGAACCCATATCAATTAATATATTAGTAACTGAATTGCAAAACAAGAAGGTACCTCTCACTACTGACGACGCTGGTACTAGATCTAGCACAGTAACAACATACACAAGCCCTGTAGGTCTTTACTCAACATGCTCACCCCTTATAGTATAAGTCTAATGCACTGACTGAGCCGAAGAGGCTCCCTAATTGGCCCTTGAGGCCTATGCTGACTGTGCCGGCTAGTGGCTCTATGTCTGCCTCAAACCAGACACACCGAGTGTGCCACCTAACTGAGGGCAAAATCTCTTTATGTACCTCGCCTGTCCACACTGATAACAAGTGAGCGGCTGGCCTCTCCTATGACTCTGGTTCTGAGAACAAACCGAAGATGATGCAGATCGTTACCCTCCTCCTCTCTGTGGGCAAATTGGAGACTTACAATCCAACTGGCCACACTTGTAATAAGTGAAATCTCCCTGACCAGCCCTCCCAAAGCCTGAACTCAGTACTAGAAAAGTGGACCTCGACTAAGCTCCTTGGGACAGCTATGGGTTAGAACCATTCTGTCTCTTACTGTCCCCCTAAACATCCTGACTCCTCCTGGAGCCCCTCATCCTCTCCTCTTCCATCTGTATTAGGTCTTTAGATGAGTCGTCGATTTCATAAGGCATCTATAGTCTCTAATCATTGACTTGGCCACTTTGAACATGAGTCCGATCGTCAACTTCTTCTCAAACTCCAAACAATGGCACTACTCAGTCGCTACTAACTTCGGTGCAAACCTAGAAACGCTAGTAAATATGGCCTCAAACTCGGCCACTGGAGTATTCAACTGTACCAACTTGGAAAACTAATCCCTCAACTTCTCCCTAACAGTGGGAGACAAAAACTTGTCCTAGAAGGAGCTGACAAAAGCCTCCCAAGTCACTCCAATGCGCCCACGCGTATACTTCCACCACTGACACGCATCTCCCTTCAATTTAAAGGATGTCAAGGTCACTCTCAGTTGGTCGTTCTCGATGCACAGCATTTCGAATGTCTTTACTATCTGTTCTAGCCACTCATCTGCCTTCAGTGGCTCCTTGGAATCACCCACAGACTCATCCGGATTTGATTGGAAAAACTCCCACTTCAAGAAAGACGGCCCTGTATACACAACATTTTTGGGACTTTCACCCTGAACACACAGGCCAACTTAATTCAATGGAGTCCATCCCCTTTCTACTCCTAAACATGGAGTACATCCCCTTTTTCCTCCAAAATATCATACATATACAATGTATTAAAATACAATCATATTCAATAACAATCGAGAAAATGTTAGTTTCAATTCACTTAATCCTCATGCAATTTCTACAAAAATCATAACTATTCTCCACCGATAACCCAAAACGGATATTTCTAAACACATTTACAATCTCTAAAACAGATAAATTACCCAAATTTCCATAAGTGAGAGTTTATACATATCCGACTCCACCATTTATATATGCATTCATCCACTTTCATATTTCTAATATCAATTTCATTTATTTATACAGAATAACCATTAGAGACATTTTAGGGCAAAACCTCATTTTCGTTCAAAACCCAATCCATAAGCCAAAATCAACACATTCAACACAGCACATCCTCATATCTACACTTATAATCATTTCCAACACCTTCATTTGAAAACCCTATTTCGATTTTAAACTAGAACCCTAGGTTTGTCTAAAATCCTCCAAATCCCAACATTTACTTACACAGCCACAAATAATTAAGTTAAAAATCATAGGAGAGTGTAAAAAATCCCTACCTCAAGTTAGAAAACCAACAGAAGCAATGGGGGAACTCCAAAGACGCCGAAACCAAGTTCTATTCAGATCAAAACGTTGTCCTTGAGGTGCTCTACCTTTTTAACAAAGGCACACGGGTAGAGAAATCACTAGATCTAGGTAAAAATGTAAAGAGAATGTGAGTTTTAGAGAGAGAGAGAGAGTCTAGATCTAGGGTTTCGGAAGAAAAAGATATGAAAAGTGATATACAAAGAAGCTGTTGCGAAGTGATATACATACAGTCCGCTCGAATGCAAGAAGTGACGCTCGAGCGTTAGACACAATAAGTTGTTCCGCTCGAGTGCAGAATGCACACTCCCAGAAGTTTTGTAGACAATAGACCAACGCTCGAGTGCAAGAAAGGCCGCTCAACCGTAAAATACACTCTCCTAGTAATTTTGCAAACCTACAAAAGTACTGAGAGTTCACAAAGCTCACTCGAGCGGATGAGCAAAATTTTGGGCCACAAGAGTTTGGAAACTAAGCAAGCAATCTGTTCCAAACACAACCGAGGGACTCCAATACTCAAACTCAATGAGAAATAAGGGGAAAAGATGAGAACAACAATACAGAATCATGAAACCCGAGTCCATAATATAGTTTAAACCAAAATCATTATATTTTTTATTTTGTTGTAATATTTTTCTCCTCCCTCTCTAATTTGGTTTGTAATTATTTTTTTAAAGTGTTGTAATAATTTCTCGCCTGCTTCTTTCTATCTCATTCTTTTACTTACTTTCCTTATTTGTGCATAAGTATCATGTTTTGGTTTTTCATCCTATCTATGCTTTGCATTCATGTTTCATACATCTTGATTCGGCTAAGTTTGTATTTGTGGATTTAATCAATTCTTATATGATTATATGCGCTACCTCATGTTCTTGAGATGATTCACATGTCACATCCTAGAATCCGAATCTTTAGTTGCATCTTATGTATGAATCGCATTAGAATGTTGTATATAAGATCATGCATATTTTATTAATTTTGTTTTGTAGTTGTTCGCGGGTCGTCGGTAAACATATGAGTTTTTATGCTTTAGCATCTCACTTATGTGTGTTTTTCTTACTATGTTTAGCATCCTACCTTGAGTCTACGTGCTTACTTGATATAATTGTATGAATGCTAGTGGATGGAGGTTGTGTTACTTAATTTGGAATGATCTTGATTTTCATTTTTGTAAACTCAATTTCTATGAGTTGTACATTTTCAAAATTCTTTCAAAACACATGAAATCAATTTATTCCAAAATGAATGGCATAGTCTATACTTGTATGCTTCACATAATAATTTTTAGAATTTATTTAATAATAAGAACATAGACATATAAAGTAAATAAAACTCATATTATGGTATAGTAGAGGCCGATCTTTTGATTGGGTAAGCGGGGGTACTCAATAATGACCTTCCTCTTTCATACTTAAGGTTCCGAGCCAAGCATCTTTGCTGATGACGAACAGTGGTCTTGGTACGAGTCACGGGTTTCCTACTTTTTCCAAAACATTAGATAGCGACTCTAAGATCTGGTGATGCAGTCCATTTCTAACAAATATTTTGCAATAAAATGAATTTTTTATAAAAATTGTCAAATTTAAACTCTCATTTATGTTTTATATTGCACTCGTGAGACTTGATCAAAGAAGTCAATGGTCTAAACTATTTAATGCGCATGGATACCCCTTCCGGACATGTTACACTTGGTCCTGCATACATGGACCAACCACTTCTAGAAATCATCAAATATGGAACACAATCCCACAAAAAGTGGGACGAACCTGAAGAGTGGTAGGGAAATTAGAACCACTCACACTGGTCATCCAAGGGAGTACAAATTTGACCCTAATGGGAATGTTAAGGGAACAACTTCTACACTAAAACTCCATTTCTCTATTTCTTTGTTTTCTTGAGCGTTTCAGGCTGAAGTCCACCAAGTTCACATTGGAGCACCGATGCAGCAAGAATGTCAGTTTTTCCCACCACAACAGGGACCCCAAATACATACCAAAATTAGCCTTCCAACCCTAAACACTTTTTGACTTCTGTTCTCCCAAAGTGCTATGTTTATAAAGGATGGTGAGCAAATGAAATTCATACACAAAAACAACGAAGTGCTAAAAATGACAAATTTCATTTTACCTTGTGATTTTGTTCATGTGCGGATTACTCCCTCTCATTTGAAAATAATCACATAATCCCTTTGTGATTTGTGAACTGAAATGTATCGTTAAATATTATGTCAAATTTAACAAGTGTGAAACACGTGCCAAACATAAGGGGTTATATACTCATTTTTATATTTGAAGGGGGTAAATCGCAAATAAAATAAAATACAGGAAGTTTAAATGTACTTTACCTTCTAAATAAATGACAAAATTTTTTATAATTCACATACTTAGATTACTTATATATAAGGATATTTTAGACTTTTTATTAAATCGTTAATCGGTCTAACAAAGCATTTTAATTTACAAACTATAAGAAAATTATATGATTATTTCTAAATATAAAAAATAATTTACACAAATCAAACTATAAAAGAGTAAGGTGAAATTCTACTAAAAAAACACAGTACTTAAAAATTGCATTTATTAATTGAGAATAATAGGAATCACACACTCAATTGCCACTGCAAATGGGTAGAAGTTTGTGATTCGTTACTTTAAACTTATCTACGACAGGAGCAGGTATGTTTGTTGTTGTGGACAACCTTTTCAATCAAAAATTCAAATTCTCAATCATTTTTTTTTTTTTTTTTTGCCCTTTTCAGTGTCATTTTTATGAATACTGAGAAATTATTCGATAAGTTTAATTTATTTGTAATTGCATGTCCACTCAATAATAATTTATCTTGTTTTTAAAAAACAAGACAAAAACAAAATAATTATGAATGTTTATGCTTTAATTATGATTCATTACGGTATTGGTTATGATTTAATTTATTGGAGTGTTGGTTATGATTTAAGTCTTTAGTTATACCTCAAATGATATTTAATTATGACCATTAATTATGAATCATTGTAATATTAGTTATGACTTACATTAATTGTTATTTTAACCAATTAAGCCTACCGTAGTTGACTATCATGACTTTTGTAAGGACTTATTCCCTAAAGGAAGATTATGTGTTAACTCTTCTTAGGGGGAGTTTAATTAGAAGGGCAAGCACTTAGTGTTTTGTAAAAGATGCTGAGGCTATCCCTATGCTAATCTAACAACTAACTTTTGCAAATAAAAAAAAAATAACTAAAGTGGTCATCAATTATATTTCAAATCATGTTTAATTACAATTTATTGTGATATTTTTTTAATTATAGCTAAAAATAATTTAATAACTTTTCTATGATAACACCTTTTGGCAAGGGTTCATTGGGCTCATGAACCACAAAAGACAAAATAGGCTCATGAGCCACAACAGACAAAACATCACATCCAACCCCATAATCATTACACTCTTCTCTCACAAAAAAAACTAAAAAAAACCAAGAATTTCTTCCCAAACCAAACAAACCACTATAACTTATAAAAAAAAAAAAAAAAAAAAAAAAAAAAAAAAACTTCCCAAACGGAGGCTTAAGGAATATACATGGTAGAAGAGTAGTGATACATAACTCTAAAATAGTAATTTTAATTGGAGTTCTAATAAGATAGGAGAGAGTAGAGAGAGATAAAGAGAGGAGTGTGAATCCCATATTACATGGGCACTATCCGCATCATTAAAATTCTATTAGAGCTCTTAAATTATAACTCTCAAACATCATTGATGGTAGAATGACCCATCCTTTTATTATTGATAAAAAGCAACGGATATGTGATTTAATTTGAATTTGCTAAATAATTTTTGGAAAAATTTTAACACAGTGCATCTTTCAAAAAAAAAATATAATCAGTAAAAAGTTTTACCAATTTTAATAAGTAAAATTACCAAAAATAAAATGGTAAATATTTTGTAAAGGCCAATTGTAATTTTTTCATAATTTTGTTTTGGTCAATCTAATCTCCAACGACCCCCATGATGAGGTGAAGAGATAAGGAGGAGGATGAGAATGAGATGGTAAATATACACGTACAGACATACAAACGTCCGGCCCACAGTATTTGGTGATGATAACAGTTGGCTGGCACCTAATGGACTGAGCAAGGATCCCTCCTTAACTTTTCTCCTTGGCTTTTTACTTGACGAGTTATTGAGTTTATTTTTTAGCTCAATTTTAATGATTCGAACAGTTTAAATTTTAAATTTATCTTGTATATTATACTTGTGAAAAATTAAATCGATCGAATATCAAAAATCACGTGAACTAAAAATTTTATTAAATAATAAAATTATTTATTAAATTTTTTTAATAAATGATTTTTAATTCTTTCGATATTCGATCAATTTAATTTTTTATAAATATGATATACGTGACAAATTTTAAAATATAAATAGTTCAAATCATTTAAATTTAGTCCAAAAGTGGACCAATAGCCCATCAAGGAGGCAGTCAAGAAAGAGATCCTTGCTCTAAGAGTATCTCCAACGCTTCACTTCTTTTTTCATCAAATCTGAGTTGAAAAAATGACTTTTCACCAAATCTGATACCGAGCGCTCCAACCTTTCATTTTTATTAAATTTTCATCCGGGACAACCGGGTGGTCGACCGGCCGGTTGACCGGTTAGTGGAAAAAAAATTTTTTTTTTTTTTTTTTGAATTGTCTAAACTTTTTTTTTAACTTTCTGAACTTTTTCTGGGACGACCGGGTGGTCGACCGGCCGGTTAACCGGTTAGGCAAAAATATTTTTTTTTTTTTTTTTACCGATTTGAACTGTTTTGCCTGAACTGTTTGAATCTTTTACCGGGTGACCGGTTGGTCAACCGGGTAGGCAACCGGTTGGTCGATCCGGGTCCCCTTTCAACGGTCCGTAACAGTATTTTGGTGAATTTATTACTTCGTCCTCGATCTGATAAATTATTTGATGAATTATTAATTTGATATCAATTTTGATGAACCGTTGGAGAAATAAATAGTATCTTTTTCATCAAAATTTAAATTTGATACCAACTCTAACACAGCATTGAAAATGGTCTAATGGAGTAGTGTGGTGGACCCATCCCCAACCAACATTATCCATTTCTTTGATTGTGGAGTGAAGTCTGTGGGCTTGCATTAAATGCCCCGCTCTGGGTATTTGTGTAAATTCAATTACTTGTGTATATCCTTTTTCTTTACATCACCATCACCAACACAAACACCAACACAACACCATCAAGCAAAACAAAAAGACGAAAGGGGGGAACGGGAAAAGCGAGGAGAAAGAGAGAGCAGGTGAGTTTTGAGTTGTGCTTTCAACAAGATCGATCCGCTCAAGGGTTGAATCTATATCTACTGGAATTTGTTTCTTTCTGTTTGTTTTTTTTTTTTTGGTTATTATTTTCAAGTTTATTTGTTTTAATAGTAATTTTTTTTTTTTTTTTAGGGGGGAATTGATTGGGGTGGGGGGTTTGGAAATTTTGGAAAACGATCTATGGCATCTTTTATTACAGCAGCTTTGAGTGGTTCTTCGACAGTAACACGGGTGGGTTCGATCAATTTGACGATGATCCAAACCCCATATCCTCCTCCTACTCCTCTTTTTCTTCTTCTTGGGGATCTTCGATCTGGTGATGGTTTTTGTTCGATCCGTACGGGAAGCAAAAACAACAACAGGATGAAGGGGAAGGCGGTGAAAGCAATTGGGGGAAGTGGAAGTGGTGGTGGAGGGGTGGCGAAGTACAAAGGGACGCAGATGAGAGAGAAGAAGCTGGCGGAGATGATAGCAAAGAAAGTGGAGGAGGCGAAAGAGGTGTGCGAGGGAGATGAGAGATCGGATGAGTGCAAGGTAGCGTGGGACGAGGTGGAGGAGGTGAGTCAGGCCAAGGCTGACCTCCGCCTCAAGCTTCTCGAGAAACAAGATCCCCTCGAATTCTTCTGCCAGGACAACCCTGAAACCGACGAATGCCGTATCTATGACGACTGACCACTTCCCCACTGCTGTGCTCACAGTGATAACCACGATGCTTCTCTCTCTCTCTCTCTCTTGTGTAATCTTATCTTCATCTTATCATCCTCATCATCTATCCACCCCTTACCTTTTACTTACTGCCTGCCTCTATGTATGTATTTATCTGTATTTATCTGTTTGGTAATATTTTATAATTATGTTTTAAAATTATGATTCGAGAATAGAATTATATTTTGAATTTATGTGTTTTGAAATTATGATTTGAGTGTAGAAAATTTATTTAATTATGAATTTTAAAAAGAGTTTTAAATTGAGTAATGGCCCTGTTTGGTAGAGCTGTGGGAAAGTACTTATTGCTTATGCCTAAACAGCTTATAGCTTATAACTTTCTGCTTAAGCTGATTTCCAACTTATTCTACTCAAAAAATAAGTTGATTTCTGACTTCCAAAAAGCTATAAGTTATAAGCTATAAGCTAAACCAAACATATCAAAACAGCTTAAATTAAGCTGAAAGCTGAAATAAGCTGTAATTAAGCTCTGCCAAACAGGCACAATGTGACATATAATGTTTAATACAAAAATTTACGATTGATAACAAAATGCACAATCTAAAATTTTATTCAAAATTCATAAAAAAAAAAAAAATTTAATTTGAAAATATTTTTTATTTAAAATATAAAAATAATAGATGTAAAAAAATAAAATAAAATAAAATTGCGAATACTATTTTAATCAATCAATCAGACAAACGTTAAGGGAACATATGAGAAGATGACCATGTAGACGTGTTTTCAAATGAGTGTAAAATTAACTTTTGAAAATGTTAACCAAACGTCACTGTAAAACTAGAAGGTAGAATTAAGTTTCAAAAACTCCATCAAAGGGAGTCTAAGATTGCATTTAGTAGAGTTTTAGAATTATAATTTGAAAATAAAATTGTATTTTAAATTTGTGAGTTTTAAAATTATAATTTAAGTATGAAAAATTTATTTGATTATGAGTTTTAAAAAAAAATTTGAATTGAGTGATGTAAAATATAATATTGAAAAGTATATATTTTGAAAAATGTTTTAAAAAGTAGGTATGAAATTAATTTTTTAAAATTAGAACTAAACAACACACTCAAACTAAAGATAGAATTAAAATTTAAAAGTTCTACCAAACAGATTTCTAATACTAATTACCAAGTACCAAGTAGTACAAGTATTTTTAAGTATTACACCAAGTCAGCAATTATAGAAAGTAAGAAACAAAATGTGAATTTTGTTATCAACTGTCTACTTATGTTTAATTGAATTATACGGTGCTCAAGTTTTCATAACTAGATCGAAATCAATGACCAACTATAAATCAATGATAATTATCACTATACAAACAAAGACAAATTCATAATAATTTCTCAATAATAATGAATAGAATCAATATACAAACTAGGAATTTGTTTTTTGTTTTCAATTATTGCTAATTCTTAACAAATCGCTTGGCTAAGAAAACAAGATTAAAAGATAAAGGCCTCATTTTGTAGTTGCTTTTAATCACATTTGTAGCAAAAATTAAAAGTTGATTTTTTTTTTTTTTGTTTTTGGTTTTTAAAGACATTTGAAAAGTTAATTTTCAGCCACAGGTGAAATTATAATTCTACCCCTCATGGATCAAAATATACTACATAAATAAAATTGTAAATATTTTAAATTAAATAAAAATAATTTAGTCATTTTATTGTGATTTGACATCATAAACAAATATTAATTAAAAAAGTCAAAGTAACTTTTTACTAATTTTCCAAAACTTAGTTAAAAGTCAAAAAATTATTTTTTATCATCTTCTCAAAACACCTCAAAATCTGTTTGCAGGCAGAAATTGCAACATGTAGTCATAGTTGTTAACTAACACCAAATAAAACTTCACTCCGAAAACAGAAAATTAAAAAAAAAAAAAAAAAAAAACCATAGTCATGGCTTCCCATGAGCAAGCAGGATGTCAGATGTCTTTCAGCAGTACATATCACACATCCTTACAAATTCTGCTCTAAAATCTCATAATTTCAACCATTTCTGTATCCAGTCTAAAATATTTCAATTAATAGGTGCTCCGAGTAAACATTCTATCATCATAAAACTAAACACTCATTGTATCATGATCGATCATAAAAATTGATCACAGAGGATTTCCCAAAACCCACCTTCAGAACCAGACCTTGTAAACCAAAACCAATGACAGAACAGAAACCGAAGCAACCGTTATTCTATAATTTTCAAATTTTGAGTGGCACGAAAACCATAATTACATATGTTGAAAGTTAAAAACACAGAAAAAGAAAAACAAGTCTTATTTTTAAAATCAACTATGCATAACCAAGTAGATAGCATATTTGAGTTGTTTTATCTATGGCTTAGCTAAACGACACCACTGGTGAGCAAATTATAGAAATGGGGGAATATGTAAAGCTTCAAACTAGGCTTCCCAACAACAAATTTTAAACTATCTTCTGTCAACTCAAATCAAACGTCATATGTTACTATATTCCTAGGTATAGCAATAAGAGGAATAACACGTTAAAAAACTTACAATGCGACGATATATAGCAAAATTAATAAATACAGATGACCATGTCAATGGTGCAGAAGCCCAAAATCAGTTCAGCCTTCTGAACATGCCACTCATTCTCTTCCACTGTCATATCCAATAGCTCCTGCTTCTTTGACATCTAACCCATAAGAATCACACAAGAAATAGAGAGTATAGGCCTTCTTTCCACTTTTTCTGGGAGCAGCAAAAGGAAACTCTTTTGCTGGCAAGCAACTGGTTAGTTTTGGAATCACTAACCACAAGCCACCAGCCTTCTTCTTTGGCTGTGGGATACCTCGGGTCATCAATGTCTCCAACCTCTATCCTGCCCTCAAGATCCCGTTCAAGTGTAATCTACAAACTAACATCCTCCCCAGCCCTCACATTGCCACCATCTACCACATCACAGGTCAGATCAATATTTGGGAAACAGTTGCAAAACTGTGCCATCAAATGTAAATCTGACATTTGCAAGAGCTCACGCCTTTCATCATCCTCCATCTCCATCAAATCAAACAGTGTCTCTATACTCTTCCCAGGGTTCTCTTGGCATTTCTTAGCCAAATCTTTGGTGAAGTGCGGAAGTTGTAAAAGCATGGAGTCACGCTGCCACATTCCCTGGAGCCAAATCCTAGTTTCCTTGGTCTTAGGGAGGAAAAATTATTGATTGGTCTAGAGGTATACCCCTCACCAATCATAATTTACCATATCTTCTTATATTCTCCAATTACCCAATACAAATTCATAGGCCTCACTCTCCCACCAATCACAATATGTTGGAGCACCACATGGACACTTTCTTATTGAAGAAGGCGGCTTTTCTTGCAATGCCTAGTGATAGTAGGCAAGGGTTCGGAAACAAGAGAAGCTCATCGCGTTCCTTTTTCTTCCTAGATCTATTGAGTTTCTCGTCTAACTCGTTACTCAGGGGGTCTACCTCTGTACTCATCAAAGGTTTTGGGGTCTATCTTCCCATGAAGTGACTCAAGCTCTCCGGTGGGCTTGTGGGTGTCGCGGGGCCGAGAGTCCGTAGTCAGCACAAGACTTGAATTGGCTCAATATTCATACTGCTTGAACCGGGCATGTGCCTCGGCACCATTACCCAAAGAAAAATGACTTGGACCCCCACAAGGGGCACCCCCACGACCCCTCCCTCTCTGATTGGTCAGTTTTTCTTTTCTTTTCTTTTCCTTCTCCTCCAATCACCAGCCCCACGTGTGTGTGGTTGGGGGAGGGGGGGAGGGGGGTGATTGGAGGGGATCTCGATCACTTCCCTTACCCAAATGTGTCATCTCTGAAGCTAAAAATACCCAAAACTCAAAAACCCTAATTCACAATAATAATAATAATAATAATAAATAAAAAAACATACAAACAAACAAACAAACAATGGTTATAAATCCTGATTTATTAAATTCGTTAACAGGGAACAGTGCAATGGCAATTTCACAAAAAATGAACACAAAATATATTGTATGGAAGCAAAAGAATATATACATATATATATATATATATTTACTCACAATGGTAGAGTCTGTCTGTCTGACGGCGATGCAGCAGAGTCCGATTCTTTTGAAAATTGTAAGAAAATATTTAGAGAAAGAATAGCACTTGTTCTATCAAGCATTTACTTACATATCAGCCTCAATAATCACACGCTCATACACAGGATTGGATTGGAAGTTGGAACTTCCAATCCCACGTTGTTCTGCTGCTATGCTTATGGTGGAGAAGAGTAACTGCCTCTAGCTCTAGGCCATGTTTGTTGCTTTGCTTTGCTGCGCGGGGATATGGTTGCGCCCGCACCAAGCCTGCTGCTGGACTCCGCCGATAAGTTTTTAGGGCGCAGGGCCTGGGTCGGAATGTTTTTTTGATAATGTGGACCGAATCATCGTATATCTATATCTAGGTCAGCAGCAGATATACTTATTCGTTAATATGATCCGTGACATTTTAAACGGATGCGTGATGATGAGCGGATAGTTGTGAATTAATTTTCTTCAATCCACTAATTTGGTGGACGGATGGCGGATTTGAGATTCCTGTGACTACAACCAAACCGTCAAACTGCGAACACCCTTAATAATTTATAAGATTTTGTATTTTCAGTTTATTTAAATATTTTATTTGTGTTTTCAATTAAAAAAGAGTTTAAATATTTTGTTGAAAAAAAAATTTCAACTTGAATATCTTTTTTGAATTGAAAAAAATAAACATATTATTTATTTATATTTTTTAATTTTTAAATCTATCTCTAAAAATAATAAATATAAAATATGATATATGCTGGTTGGTTTTTGTTTTAAAAAACAGATATAGATGTAACAATACAGAAACATATAATCTCTACTATTGCTCTGTTTATGATTTTGGTGGTTTGAATTGTTTTTATATTTTAAGAACCACAGATTCTAACATGCTACGATTGTGATATTCTAAAGTTTCAAACTTTCTTACTTTGGATGAGGCATGCAGTGAATGTAATATTTTTTTAAGTCATTGACTGTAATACTTTCTTCTTTTTCTTTTTTTCTTTTTTTTGAGGAAGTGCACAAATTGAATTATGTTGAAAATTTATAAAATTTTAAACTGTCAAACCGATTCGCATCCATCTACCAAACCGTCAATCCGCTCAATCCACATCCGCCGGATTGGCGGATGAATGCGGATTGAATTTCTCTAATTTGCCAATCTGACGGACGGATGGCGGATTCGAGGTTCAACCAGTGCATGACTCGGGTTATTATTACAATATATATTAAATTTTATATTTTAATAATTTTTTTAAATTAAAATATTATTTTATAAAATTAAATAAAATAAATTATTAGATAATAATAGAATTCTATGGTATGATATGTTTCATTTTTTGATTTGTTATACAATTAATGATGTAAACTTTAATTTTATTATCGTATTATTTTGAGTGAATTTATGAGTTTTTAACATTTCTTCTGAATTTATGAGAAAAAAATTATGATATGTAACTTTTTTTCAACAGATAAATATAAAACAAATACTTAGATAATTCTCTCATTTAAAAAAAAAAAAAACTATTAAGATAGTTCACTGAATTAATAAAAAAGCAAAAGAAAAAAATAGGACAAATTACATATACCTCCCTCGAGGTTTAACTAAATTATGGATACTCCCCTGAGGTTTCGAAAATTACAGATATCCTCTTGAGGTTTATATTTTCATAACAAATTGCCTCCTAATTTGTTATGAAAATATAACCTTCAGGGGGTATCTGTAATTTCTTAAATTTTAGGGAGGTATTTGTAATTTTACTAAACCTTGAGGGGATATATGTAATTTGCCCAAAAATATATATATACAAATAACTAATTTTATTAATACATAAATTATACTCATATAACGAATGACCAATTTTATTAATAAGTAAATCGTTAAGGCGGTGTTTGGCAAGTTGGGTTTAGGAGATTTTTTTGACTAAAATTTACAAAAAATAAAATAAATTAAAATAATTAATAAGACAAAATATCACATCAAATCTATAAATATTTTACTTTCTCTCTCAGAAACAAATGGGGAATAATAAAACAAAATCTCAACTTCCTTCCTACCCTATAGTCCTCGTGGCTGCATTCAAGCCTCTCCCTCCATCACTATAATTGAGGGTCTCCTCTACGTTTGGAGCCCAGCCAACCAATGTGAAAGAATAGAACAAAAAACAAATAAACTACAATTAGTCTACGGTCCACAGCACCACCTACATAAAACATAAGTAGAGTAATTTAAGTCAAATTATGTCTTTTATGATGATCCTACGTGATTAATTTTGTAGTATTGTTAGAATTATCTTACGTGATTAATTTTGTGTCCAGTCTTGTTAAAAAACAAAGTTAAAATGTTGTTTAAAATATGCATCAAAAAAGATCTTGGAATAATTATATTGACAGAAGATTATAACACCAAATTTTGGTGCTTGATCATCCTATTGCTCATTGGGTTTACTCTTATGTTCTCTGTTTTGCTTCTACCATTTTTGTTTTCCTTCCAATTTTATTCTTCCATCAGCTGCCCATTTCTCTTATGCATCATTTTTTCCCTATGAACATGCATGCTGCGCTTTATTTTCCAATTCTTCATCTCTGAGTATCCCACACCCACCATGTGATACTAGCCTTTTCAATTTGGCTAGTGAAATGACTCTTGCTAGGATGAACTTCAATGATCGAGTGATTTTATGACAAGGAGATAGAGAGGTATAGAAACTAAAAATCCCATGTCATCGCACCCAACATGACTAGTTTTTTTTTTTTTTTTTCAATTTGACAATGAATTGGCACATGTAAGGAAGATTTTTAATGATTCAATGATTGTGAATATTTTGAAATATGAGAACAAAAAAAATTTGAGGATAGAAGATTCATATTGTACCGCACCCTCTCCGATCCTAGATTTTTCAATTTGACAGTGAAATGACTTTTCCAAGGCAGAATGCCACCTTACCCATCTGAATTTAATTGAAGTGCAACAACATTGCCACTCTTACCCCATTGCACATGTCCAGGTAAAGAGACACCCACCAATATTTGTTTCCCTCTTTTTTGTACTGTATCCTTTTACATTGAATAGAAGTTTCAATACATTATGTCATCCTACTCCTGTAATTATCTCTCTGGTATCTAATTTGGCTTTAGAATTTTTTTATTTATTTTTAAACCAAAAAATCAAAAAAATCCCATTACTGTGCAAGCATTAGGGTACAAGTTGTAAATTTGAAAACATGGTCACAGAGATAACAAACCTCACTCCTCAGGTAGTCTAATTTCAGTACAAATCAAGCATACACTAGTGTCAAAGGACAGAAGAAGAAGAAGAATGAGAAAAACGTAAGTGATAAAACAAGAGCTTTTACAAAGTCAAATGCAAACGAGTAATGACTAGAGGCATCTCAATGCAGAAAATCAACCCTCCTGACTGGAACATATACCCACATTGCTGGCTAATGGTTGAGTATTTAGCTACTTTGGATATTAAAGGGCTCCCAGAAAGGAACTTTTTTACTGAAAAATCTTCCCACCACCCTTGAATCCAATATTTGAATGGCTTCCTCAGATTTGATGCACCTCGGAGTCTTGTATTGATTCACAGAGGACCTTTCGAAACACAAAAATCCATCAGTGAATCAAATGTCCCATGCTTCACCACCCTAATCTCCCATGCCCCTATTGAATTATCCTTTTTTCTGCACCTCCTATATACATAGTCCAAGGATTCCTCCACCGTTGAGCAGCATTGCTCCATTATCGCTCGATCAAGATCATCTTCAAGTTCTTGGAGATCATCACTGTTTGTTCTCGTTTTTATGAGCTCCCAAAATAGTACATAATGACCAGGCACTCAGGATGTGTCAGCATAGCTTGTGTACTCTGTGAGAAGGTAGCCCAGTGGTTCGATGATAAACTATGCTTGTGCCACTGCATTTAAGAGGTCTTCTTCATTGGTTTTGTCTGTATCGATGCTCAAAACCACATTTCGCCATTGCACAAACCGGAATTGAGGGGCATTGTTGTGGAAACCAGTCACCATTAGAATGTCTCCAACTCTATATCTATATAGGCCTGCTCATGATCAACAGATGATGAATAGTTACGAGTTAGAACTGCATTGCAGAACCCTCTACCACGATCAATGAGACCCCGCACACAAAAAAAAAAAAAAAAAGAAAAAGAAAAAACAAAGGAACAAATAAATATGAATTGTAAATCACATGCTCACATAAGAACATATTAACGCAAGTCTAAGATGTTACATTTTCACTATGATTGTTACAAGCAAGTATAGAGATGACCAACTCCTTCAACGATATATACATATAATTAAGGTTACAAGTTCACAAGTATAAACATATCAAAATTCAAGGTGGAGGACAGGACAAGCCCCTGAACTCCAACCTTCTTGCAACAGGGCTCAGCCTTGATTGCAAAGTTGGATTCACATCCAAGTGGAGCATTCAATACTTATCAAAATCCACACTAATTTTTGTGATTAATCGTGAAAAAAGATGACCACGTGTGAGGTGTCCATTTGAGATGGAAAACTATATTCATATGCAAATCCCATACAAAAAGCACCACAAGAATGATGTAGTAATTTTATTTTTGTAAATAACAGTTATCTTCATAGGCGTTTTATTTTGAAGTGAAAGGTTTACATTGAAGCACATCATTCCGTATTTTGTCTGTTTATTAATACTTTTTTGTAATTCAGCAATGTTACACATCACGAAAAAAAAGTTTCACAGAAATCATCTCGAAGCCATGGCCAGTCATTTTTGTGAGGTATACTTACTGTTCGTGATTTAGGAGAAAACTTACCCGTGAAAGTTGTAACAACTAGTTCATAATGGTGACCAAGCTTCACATCCACAAGACCAACAGCTTCACTTTCCACCCTCTAATCCTCCTCTTTTCTATGCAATTTAGCTCAGCTGAAACAGCACCATTGCAAGAATAATATTGGAGCTCATGATCAGTGGGAAGAGTACTCACTCCTGGCTGATTTTTCTCCATTAAAGAGATAGGAAGGAACTCAAAGTAGGCCATAATTGAGAGGAGAGTGTAAGATACATCACAAGGCTTGCACAATGGTTCAAGATTGATCCCTAAATAACATTCCGAAGAAGCATACATTGTTGAAACCAATGGAATCCCCCCACCACTGTAGAATTCCAGGGTCGGTATATACTGCGCCATCGACCCTGTAACTATTACTTTGATATACTTGGTTCTAGGCCAAATTTTCTTGATTATCCCTACACATGACTTCCCTCTACACTCCGCTTCAATTGAACAAGCTAACTCTGAATTGGGTTCACCCAGGACTAACGACACTGCGTTTCTACAACCCGGGTCAGTGATCCAATTACTGACCCGACCTCTTCATATGTTATGACACATTTCTCTCCAGTGATCCTCTAGGAATTTGATTGCTCTTAGGAATGCGGATGCAAAAATTGCACGGACTCTCAGAACCTCGTGTCGCTGAACTAGACCGCACACTAATTGGCAGTACATGCTCTGCTTGTTGTCGGAGCACAATATGGTTTGGTCGGGGCTTGTGTAGATGTTGAATTTGTTGAAGGGCCGGTTTCTGAAGTTACTACTCTTGTAGTAGCTAGTTAGGACCGGCCTTGCCATCAGACCAGCTGGAGTTGTTATTTCAGGTTTAATGAACAAAAGGTACATTCCTTTTCCTATGTCCAATCCATCCACATACCTATAAGTCATTCAGCTGTTTTAATTAGCAATCTTGCTTTTGCATGTAGCAGCCATTCATTCATCTAAAAAGAATTTGTACTACAGTATCACCAAGGAATATAGAGTGGGGAAAATGGTACATATATATATATATATATATTTACATATATAGAAGGTTATTCTCACTTGTTCATCACAGGTACAAGGATGTTATAAAAGAAAGTCTTTCTGTCCAACTCTTCAGTAGTTGAAGGCATCATTTTTGGCTGCCCTGCTGAAGTTCCTGAGCTGAATGAAAACCGTTAATCAATGAACTTCAACTTACAATATTAAAACTATTAACGAAAAAACATATATAGCAGTAAAAAAAGCGGACAGTATTAATTTTCTTCTTTGAAAGAGAGAAATTTCTTTATATTTTATAGGTACCTAGTGAGGAGCTCAGTGATGGGTTGAGCGGATATGATCTGTGAGGGCTCTCCATTGGCAATTCGCTCGATGTATGGCTTGATATCTTCGTAATTGACAATGGAACTTTCTTCTTGAAATGTTCCTTATCAGATTGGCTATTGAGAAAGCCACCCAAATACTCGGTTTGTGTATTTGATCCAATACCTGTTGTTGTATTTGACTGGCATTTGTGGTCAGGTCCTCCAAGAGCTTCATACCAGCTTCATTGTCAGTTGGATCACAGCTTAGCAACATCCTTTGCTAAATTATACAATACTACAAGTTCAGGCAACTTTTGAACCCAATCTTTATCTAGTTATGAGTAACACAATGTAACCATGCAAGAAGATTTAACATATAATCATAATAATCATACAAATATATTCAACTCTTGAGAGGTTTCACAATAATCATCAAGGATGCTCTCATGGTGCCCTTAGCAATACAATCTGACAATCCATTAAATAATGAATAAAACAACTCTGTCTAACATACCCTGGGGCCTCAATAATTTCCCATCAAAATGAAGGCCACCAAAATTTCTAGTCAAACTTCCAGCAAGACAAAATAGTAGAAAACAATAACACTGCCAATTGATATACTTGTCACTCAATCCAAGCCTAATGTGTTCCAACACAGATAGGTCCTTTCCACATATACCTTGGAGCTAGCAACATCAGATTCCCAACCACTCAAAAGAAAAATCCAAAGGAAAAAGATCACCGCATAGCCCAAAAATGAAAGAAAAGAACATAAAAACCACCAAACCAATACTGCATCATAAACACAAGGCTTTTCAAACCATAGAAGGGACAATAGGGATCAAATTGCAGACATTAGAATGTTCTAAAAGCAATACTGACTAGAAATTAACCCTTCAAAGTGAACATTCCTAATTCAACACGTACAAATTATAACAAAATATAATTTCAGGAAAATTAAGAAAGAAATCATCTAAAATGAAATCCTTTAACTAATGTCTAATACAATTACAAAGATCCTCCTAGTTGATAGAAGCTAATAGCATGGCAGGAATATCAGAAAAGATATAATCACATTGTCAAAACTACATTCAGCACTTTGCAATTCTTATTACCACATTCTAGAAGCTTGTGTTCCAATGCAAACTCAGTTCCTTGTCTGTAGCAGCAACCAAATTCTTCACTTCAATTCTGATCTCCTAACCATAATACAGCACAGTTCAATGCTGCTTCAAATTCAATGAGCAAACACTGTGTCATTCCGCCTAGGTGGTCTGTCAGGAATACTTCCCGGTTTGAATTTTGAAGCCTCGTGTCTAGTCAATTCAGGGGGCACGGGACTGTTACTCTGAATAAGCATCTGCTTGAGATCGTAGAAGACATCAGTATCATGTAAAGTCAAGAATGTTGTTGCAACACCAGTCTTTCCTGCACGACCTGTTCGTCCAATACGATGAGTGTACATTTCAATATTCCCAGGCATATCATAATTGATTACATGGGCCACGTCCGGAATATCAATCCCACGTCCTGCTACATCCGTTGCAACCAATACATTGTATCTCTTGGCCCTGAAACCTTCAAGACTAATTTCTCTCTGCTCCTGAGACTTGCCACCATGTAAAGTTGTCACGCGATAACCAGACTTATCCAAAGATTTGGAAAGGTTATCAGCAGACTTCTTAGTGTTAATAAACACAATAGCTGTCTTATCTCCAAGTTCATCCAACAATTTCTGCAACCTATACAATTTCTCCGACTCCTTCATCATGATCACATGTTGGGTGATTAGGTCAGTTGTCTTTCCTGCAGTACCAATGGTGACAACCACCGGATTTCTGAGGTACTTTCTAGCAAGTCGCTCCACAGCCGGTGGCATTGTAGCACTGAACATGTAAGTTGTCCGGTAAATCTTTTTGTCGTCGAGCTCCTCATCTTCGTTCTCGGGTTTTAAATTGCTTGAAGGCATTGCATCCAAGACACCCACAACTTGCGGCTCAAAACCCATATCTATCATACGATCAGCCTCATCAAGGACAACATAATTGCACTGATTCAAAACAGCATAACGCCTCTCCAAGCAATCAATAAGACGGCCAGGTGTGGCGATGACTACCTCGCACCCTTGCCTAATCTTGAAGCCTTGCTCTTCAATTGACTGGCCGCCAACAATAGAAACAACCTTGATGCCCAAATAATGGGCGAACTTGACAGTCTCGTCCTCAATCTGCTGTGCAAGTTCTCGAGTAGGGGCCATGACAACTGCATAAGGCCCCTCGGCGTCGTTGTCTTCGCTCATTGGAGGTAGCCTAGATATGTAAGTCAACATGGGAAGAACAAATGCAGCAGTCTTACCAGAACCAGTCTCCGCAATACCAATGACATCACGCTGCTGGAGACCGAGTGGAATGGCAGCCATCTGAATTGGGGAGGGGGTCTTGTAGCCTGCCCTCTCGACGGCCCTGAGCAGCTCCTGAGTCAACCTGCTCTCGACCCAGCTCCTCATAGGGCGAGGAATCTTGGATCCCTTATAGGAAATGTTGAAATCTTCACGGAAGATCCTCCAATCCCTCTCGGTCATCTCTTCGAGCTTCTTGTCGGACCAGTGGCGGTCGACCCTCATGTCAAAAGTGTCGTACAAATCAGCGGCCTCTTCCTTGAGTTTCTGGGCGGCGGCCTCTTCAGGTTTCTCCTCAATACCGTCCTTCTTGCGAATCTCGTCTCTGATTTCCTTCTCGTTCTTGGCAGCGAGCTTCTTTTGCTCGCGGCGATCCATGCCAGCGCGAAAGCCGCGGCCGAAGAGGAGGCGAGCCTCGTGAGGGTTTTGGTAGAGGACATTCATGTCGCGGGAGGTGTCCTCGGTGTTTTCCCAGTCGAAGGAGAAGCGGAACTTCTCGCTGGGCTTGATGACGCGTTTCTTAGGTTTTTTGGATCCCAAGTACTGCTCTTTGATGGATTCAAGCTCTTTCTCTCGCTCTCGCTCCGCCAGCTTCTCCAATCGGGCACGCTCCCGAGCCTTTTGTTCCTCCTCGCGCTCCCGCTCGCGGTTCCGCCGCTCCGAATCGCGGTCTCGGTCTCGGTCTCGGTCTCGGTCGCGCTCATAATCGCGATCGCGGGAGGAGCGGTGGTGGTGGTGGTCGTGGCGGCGGGTGGTGTCATGGGATGGATCGGAGTGGGGTTTGGAATCGGAGGTGGAAGGCCGATGGTTATGGAGAAGGAGTTCGGAGTGGCGTTTGTGGTCAGCGATTTCTTCCTCGCGACGCTTGAGGGCTAACTGCTCTCTCTGGGCTTTGGTGAGGAATACCGGCTTCTTGATGTCGTCGCCAGCGGCTGTGCCGCCTCCGCCGACGTCACTCTGTGCTCGTTTCATGCGAGAGAGAGAGAGAGAGAGAGAGAGAGAGAGATTGGGTGTGTGTGCGTGTGTGTGTGTGTGTGTGGGTGAGGGTTCGAAAGATCGCTTTCGTTTTTTAGGTAGAATTCTCCAATCCAACAATACAATGCGATATTCTCCCAATTTGAGGATAACCACTGTAGTCTGTCGATTTTTATTTGGGAAATCACGATCTACTGTAATTATTTATAAAATAAAATAAAATAGAAAGAAAAACAATTTAATGATTCTTAGGGTGTTCGAGCAAAAAATTTAATTTTGAATTTTGTTTGATAAGAGGTTGAGGGGTTAAATTAGCTTGTCCATAAGGATAATTTCAAGTTAAATGATCAAAATATCCTCTATGTATATCATATACATTGCCAATACAATCAAAACTAGTCTCCTCATCTCTCTCTCTTCATATCTTCATTTGTTGTCTCCTCCGATGAACTTTTACCCTGTCAAGCTCATAGCCGCCACCAACGTTGTCGGCATCCCTAGAACTTGTTTACATATGAAATAGGTGAATTTATGAGTTAATTGGGCTAGAATTCAAGGAACCTTAATTAATTCATGCATGCATGTTTACATTCTTGAATTGAGAGTTTATTTTCATGAAAATCTTGCATGCAAGTTTACATTTTGGTTTTACTCCCATGAATTCATCTTAATTTTGAGTTTAATCTTGTTTTGGATCATGTTTTGGAGCATTGAAATTCAATTGAATTCTTGCATGTTTGTTTAAGCTTGGTTCATGAAGATTTATTGAAATTGTATTTAATTGACTCACCTTTGAGCTTTGATTTCTCAAATTGATCTTCAAAACATATTATACTATGAGTTTAAAGTGTTTTTCCAGAAAACGGGCCCAAGAGGTTGAGATTTGGGAAGTTGAATGCTTGGTTTGAGCTTGGGAGGCAAATCTGAAAATTCCAGAATTTGGCTTCCTCGCTCGAGCGAAGGATTCCACGCTCGAGCGACCGTCATTTGTTCAGAGCTCCGCTCGAGCGAAAGAATGGTGGCTCGAGCGTAAATTGCAAGCTCTCAGGTTTTTGGTGCACACAGACGCTTCGGCGAGCGAGGTCTCACGCCGAGCGAGCATTGAATGAAAGCATCGTAGCGTAAAAAAATCAAGAACCAAGATTTTGCATTTTTACAGATCGCTCGAGCGAAGGAGTCTATGCTCGAGCGACCCCTCTGTTTTGGCAAGCTTGCTCGAGCGAAGAAAGCTACGCTCGAGCGAGACCCTTGTTTTCAGCAAATTTTGAAAAATATTTTCCAAGGCATCTTTGCATCCTCATTCCATCCTAAGCATTCCTAGGCTATGTTTAAGACTCTATAGTGAGGATTAAAGGGTAGAAACACACTAAGAACCAACGACGTAAGTTTTGTATAATTAAATGTGTGTTTCAAGTGTGTGTCTGTTATGTGCTATGTAGGTCACGTGCCGCGTCCTGTTTGACCTATCTACTTCGTCTGTCTGATTCAAGATCAACTGTGAGTAATAACTTAGTAAAGTTATGTTCAAACTGTATCTACTTTCTGAAATGATATTTCTGTATGAATGAATGGTTGTCCAATGTTTTTTGAAATGTATTCGTGACATTCTTAGCCTCAAATATGTTCTCTTTTTCGTCCTTTATGGGCCAATCTCATGAGCCAACTGTTTATGGATCCTTATGTCTCTTTATGGGCCAATCATGCGTCTCATGAGTCAATCAGATTGCCGTCTCGTGTCGTGAGTCAACTGCTTTGCCTTTATGGCCGCCCTTTATGAGTCAATCAGATTCTGTGAGAGCTAATGAATGTATCACGTATGCTTATGCATGACTTATGATTTTTGAATATGATCTGGACAAATATGATTTTGATGTGAACTGAATTACGATTTCTGAATCTGTATGGACTCATTCACTGAAACCCGTTTACTCTGTTATTATTCACTGGGCTTTCGCTCACAGTTTATATTATGTATGTAGGTAAGACTGACCGACAGCGAGTTGTGACATTACTCGCTTTTGTCAGCCAACTATTGTGCCGCCCGAGAAGGTTCCGAACTAAGCCTAACGCCATGGCTGTTTTTTTGTACTCATGCTAGTCATTGTATAAGTTTCGTACAGTCAGATCTTGGGATGTACAGTTTTGTAAATATTGGGTTTCTTGACTGGCATGTTATATATATATATATATATAAGTTTTGAAATCTTCTGTCCCATGTACGTTATCACAGCTCATTGGACCTTGTCTATTATGTATTAATGCTTCCGCAGCCCCTTATTAATTGTTAATCTGTACAGAGGCCTTTGGTAATCTATGGATTACTGGCCAGTTACGGTGCTAAACCTCCAAGGACGGGTTTGGGTCGTGACAGAGTGGTATCAGAGCACGTGTTTTACAGCACACACGGGTCCGTATGAGCTTAGGATGTCCTAGTAAGCATTAAGGGCATTTCATCTGCATGTGTGAGTGTGTGGTAATGCAACTGAATATGAAAACTGAATATACATTTGAATAAGTGGATTGAGGGAAATAAATGAGACTATGCCTGTGTTTATTATCATTTGATGTTTGTATAGTAAGATGGAGAATGCAAGGGGAAGTGGTGAAAGTGAATATTCAAAGGCTCGCATGGGCTGAATGGAACAGATGTTAGTAGCATTGCCTGAAACATTGACACAACAACAGAGATAGCAACCTTTACCCCCTCTGCCTCCACCGGCACAAGCTGAGGCAGATAATAATGACATCATCAATCTAACACAGAAATTCATGAAAATGAAACCGCCAACATTCTATGGTGGAATTGAGCCTTTGAAAGCTAAGACATGGTTGCTTGAGATGGAAAAACTGTATGAAGTATTCCCTTGTTCTGAAACTCAGAAAATCCTCTTAGCCACCTACACTTTGAAAGATGAAGCCCGCAGGTGGTGGTTACTGATCCGCAATGGCAATGGGAATATGACATGGGCACAGTTTAACACTATTTTCTACGACAAGTACTTTCCCCAATGTTTTAGGGATAGGAAGGTGTCGGAATTTCAGGAACTCAAACAGGAAAGGATGGCAATAGCAGAGTATTAAGCTAAATTCACCGAAATGGCATGGTTTGCTCCACATATGGTGGACACTGATTACAAGAAAGCACGAAAATTTGAGGGTGGATTAGATTTGGAAGTGTTTGATCGGGTAGGCGTGCTGAAATTGCCTACTTATGTAGAAGTGTTAGATAGATCTTTAATGGCAGAAGCTACCATAGCCGCTATGAAACAAAGCAAGGCCCCAGCAACTACAACGAATGAATGGAGAGGAAAAAGATCCGGGTTTGGTTTTAAAAGAGGCCGGTCATTTGGCAGTAAGAAGCAAAACACAGGGTCTACTAACAGCTAGAGTCATAGTAGTGGGTCTTTTCCGGTCTGTTCTGATTGCGGTAAAAAGCACAGGGGTGTGTGCCACCGAGTATCCGGTGCTTGTTACCGATGTGGCCAACTAGGCCATGTAGTGAGAGATTGTCCATTCAGGTATGAGAATACTAGCCGTCCTGCAGCAAGTTCAGCGGGATCCGTTTCTGTGGCCAAAACCAATGTCAAAGCCAATATTGGGAAAGAACCTCTGAGACAAGGCCGAGTGTTTGCCTTAGTGCTCAAAGTGACGCATCAACACCTATCTTTGGGTGTCAGGTACACTCCCTATATGTTCTCAAACTGCATGTGTATTGATAGATTCTGGTTCCACGCATTCCTTTGTATCGCATGCTTTTTCTCAAAAATTGACTAGACCATTAGAACTTATGACATATGTGTTATCTGTATCTACACCATCTGGGGATTCTATAATGTGTGCTCATGTTTATCCAGCGTGTGATGTTGTAATTGGCGATATGATGTTGTATGTGGACTTATTACCCTTGGACATTAATCATTTTGATTGTATTTTGGGGATGGACTGGTTGACTAAATACTGTGCTACCATTGACTGTGCAAATAAAACTGTTGTGTTTAGGCCACCGGGAATGCCTGAATTTACTTTTACTGGGAATGGGGTAGTTCCTCCCCCATATTTGATTTCGGCTATGAAAGTTGTAAAACTCCTTAGGAAGGGATGTAGGGGTTATTTGTGTTGTATACTGACTGCACCATCTGATAGTACTACTATAGAAACAATTTCCGTTGTTTGTGAATTTTCCGATGTGTTTCCGACCGACTTACCCGGGGACTTAGTTGATAGAGAAATTGAATTCACTGTTGAAGTATTTCCGGGGACACAACCCATTTCCAAGACTCCCTATAGAATGTCTATCTCTGAATTGAAAGAATTGAAAACCCAACTTCAGGAACTGCTAGATAAAAAATTTATTCGTCCGAGTACTTCACCTTGGGGTGCTCCAGTTTTGTTTGTCAAAAAGAATGATGGGTCTTTAAGATTGTGTATAGACTACCGGGAATTGAACAAAGTAACTATCAAGAACAAATACCCTTTGCCTCGAATAGATGACTTATTTGACCAACTTCAGTGTGCCCAAGTATTTTCCAAAATTGACCTCAGGTCCGGGTATCATCAATTAAAGGTTAGAGCTGAGGACATAGAGAAAACTGCATTCCGAACTAGATATGGACATTATAAATTTTTAGTAATGCCGTTTGGGATGACTAATGCACCTGCAGCTTTCATGAATCTTATGAATAGGGTGTTTAAATCATATCTAGATGACTTCATTGTTGTATTTATTGATGACATTTTGATTTATTCTAAAGACAGGGAAGAACATGAGAACCATCTAAAAACCACCTTACAAATTTTGAGAGAAAAGAAATTGTATGCTAAATTGTCCAAGTGTGAGTTCTGGCTTGACTGTGTGGCATTTTTGGGACATGTGATCAACAAGGATGGAGTTTTTGTCGACCCCCAGAAAATTGAAGCTGTTGTGGATTGGCCTAGACCCACAAATGTGACAGAAGTCCAAAGTTTTCTGGGACTTGCAGGTTACTACCGGAGGTTTGTGAAAGACTTTTCTAAGCTCGCCTTGCCATTGACTCAGTTAACTCAGAAAAATATGCCATTTGACTGGAATGAACAAAGAGAGGCAGCTTTTCAAGAGTTGAAAACCAGGTTAGTGACTACACCAATCCTAACTTTGCCTAATGGTACTGATGGGTTTCAAGTGTACAGTGATGCTTCTTATAAAGGCCTGGGGTGTGTACTAATGCAAAACGGAAGGGTGATTGCCTATGCTGCTAGACAACTCCGACCTCATGAAAAGAATTACCCAACATATGATCTTGAATTGGCAGCCGTGGTGTTTGCTTTGAAAATATGGCGTCACTATCTGTATGGGGTAACTTGTGAGGTTTATACAGACCATAAAAGTTTGAAATATTTCTTCACCCAAAAGAAGTTGAATATGAGACAGAGACGTTGGTTGGAACTAATCAAGAACTACGATTTGCAAATCTTGTATCATCCAGGAAAGGCTAATACCATAGCAGATGCCTTGAACCGGAAATCTAGTGCGAATTTGTCATGTTTACTATCCAATCGAAAAGAATTGTTGACTGATCTTGAACAAGATAGACTGTTAACTGCTATTGCTGCTCAACTTACATCAAACAGAAACAGTGCGAAGATGAACATCTAAAAAAGATCATGGAGGAATTTGACTCAAAGCCAAGGCCGGGATTTGTATTTGGGAATGAGGTGCTGAAATTTCAGAATCGTCTTTGTGTACCCGATTGTTGTGACTTGAGGAAACGTGTTATGACCGAAGCTCACAGTAGTAAATTTGCTATGCATCCGGGGAACACGAAGATGTATCATAATTTGAAACAGAATTTTTGGTGGCTTGGGATGAAAAAGAGTATTGTGGACTTTGTAGCTAGATGTCTATAGTGCCAACAGGTAAAAGCCGAACACCAACGACCCGCCGGTCTACTACAACCACTTCCAATACCAGAATGGAAATGGGAGCACATTACCATGGATTTCATTGTGGGATTCCCTCGTTCTTCTCGAGGTATGGATTCTATCTGGGTTATAGTTGACCGTTTAACTCAGTCTATCCATTTTCTACTTGTCAAAACTATCTATAATGCTGACAAATTGGCCAATATATATATGACTGAAATTGTGAGATTGCATGAAGTGCCAGTATCTATTGTGTCTGACAAGGACTCAAAGTTTGTATTGAGATTCTGGCAGAGTTTGCAACAAGCTTTGGGGACTAAATTGAGATTGAGCAGTGCCTATCATCCACAGACAGATGGCCAAACTGAACGAATGAATCAAACCCTGGAGGATATGCTCAGAATGTGTGTTAGACCTCTAAGGAAATTGGGAGACCTATTTGCCATTAGCTGAATTTGTGTACAACAACAGTTACCATTTGAGCATTGGAATGGCTCCTTACGAAGCTTTGTATGGAAGAAGATATCGTTCTCCGATATATTGGGCTGAAGTAGGTGATAGACCTTTGTTGGGACCGGAACTTGTGCAAGAAACAACTGAGAAAGTGAAGCTGATACAACAACGCTTGAAAACTGCACAGAGTCAGCAGAAAAGTTATGTCGATGTTCGTAGAGAAGAGAGGGAATATGAAGTTGGAGATCACGTGTTTATAAAAGTGACCCCGATGAAGGGTCAAACTCGGTTTGGTGTTAAGGGCAAATTGGCGCCGAGGTATGTTGGACCTTATGAGGTCCTTGAAAAGATCAATCCAGTATCGTATCGGGTAGCCTTACCTCCAGTAATGGAACATATGCACAACGTCTTTCATGTATCGATGCTATGAGAATATTTGAGGGATCCACTTCACGTCCTTGAACCAACACATATACTCCTGAAAGATGATTACACCTACGAGGAAATGCCTATTCAGATTGTGAACCGCAGAATAAAGAAATTGAGGAATAAAGAAATACCGTTAGTAAAAGTTGATTGGCAAAAGCACAGAGAAACCTATGCAACTTGGGAAACCGAGGAAGACATGGTGAAGAGATATCCAGACTTGTTCTCATTGGACCCAATGTTGATTCCGAATGAAGGTAATTCGAGTTTGGAGGACCAAACTCTTTTAAGAGGGGAAGACTGTAATAATCCTGACCTCCGATTAATGCTAATTTATGAGTAATTATGCCTCATAGTAATTTAGAAGGAATCTGAGATTAATTTGCATATGTATTGCATTATTTATGTGTTTCTATCTGTTCGGTGTAAAATGATCTATTCATGTTTCGAATTTAAACTGCGAATTGAAAGCCTTATCGGCGCCCGATTCCGAAATTGATTAGTGTTTTAGACTAGTTAGATTTTATGTGATTTTATGGTAGATTTAATTTAAATTCGATTTGGAATGTTTAAATCAGATTAAATAATGTCAAACTAATTGAACCTAGGTATTTACCCTTTTGCCATTGTGAGTGGGCTACTTGTTTCATCTTGTTTGGCACTTATTTCACACCACTTCATCATCTCTTGAGAGACCAAAACCGTGGGTTAGAGCTAGAGATAGGAGAACATTTGATTCCAACAAAATTCCTTAGAGAATTGGGGAGATTTTGAAGAATTGTTGAGTAGCTCAAGAATTTTGCTTAGTGGAGCTTAATTAAGGTGTTTAGGTAAGAACTCAATCCCTTGATTTTGTCATTGAGCCATCTAGAACTTGTTTACATATGAAATAGGTGAATTTATGGGTTAATTGGGCTAGAATTCAAGGAACCTTAATTAATTCATGCATGCATGTTTACATTCTTGAATTGAGAGTTTATTTCCATGAAAATCTTGCATGCAAGTTTACATTTTGGTTTTACTCCCATGAATTCATCTTAATTTTGAGTTTAATCTTGTTTTGGATCATGTTTTGGAGCATTGAAATTCAATTGAACTCTCGCATGTTTGCTTAAGCTTGGTTCATGAAAATTTATTGAAATTGTGTTTAATTGACTCACCTTTGAGCTTTGATTTCTCAAATTGATCTTCAAAACATGTTATACTATGAGTTTAAAGTGTTTTTCCAGAAAACGGGCCCAAAAGGTTGAGATTTGGGAAGTTGAATGCTTGGTTTGAGCTTGGGAGGCAAATCTGGAAATTCCAGAATTTGGCTTCTTCGCTCGAGCGAAGGATTCCACGCTCGAGCGACCGTCGTTTATTCAGAGCTCCGCTCGAGCGAAGGAATGGTGGCTCGAGCATAAATTGCAAGCTCTCAAGTTTTTGGTGCACGCAGACGCACGCTCGAGCGAAGAGACCTACGCTCGAGCGAGAAGCTGTGTCTCACGTTCGAGCGAGCATCGAGTGTAAAAAATCAGCAACCAGTACTTTTGCATTTTTACAGACCGCTCGAGCGAAGAAGTCTACGCTCGAGCGACCCCTCTGTTTTGGCAAGCTTGCTCGAGCGAAGAAAACTATGCTCGAGCAAGACCCCTGTTTTCAGCAAATTTTGAAAAATGTTTTCCAAGGCATCTTTGCATTCTCATTCCATCCTAGGCATTCCTAAGTCATGTTTAAGACTTTTTAGTGAGGATTAAAGGGTAGAAACACACTAAGAACCAACGACGTGAGTTTTGTATAATTAGAACGTGTGTTTCAAGTGTGTCTGTTATGTGCTATGTAGGTCATGTGTCGCGTCCTGTTTGACCTATCTGCTTCGTCTATCTAATTCAAGATCAACTGTGAGTAATAACTTAGTAAAGTTATGTTCAAACTGTATCTACTTTTTGAAATGATATTTCTGTATGAATGAATGGTTGTCCAATGTTTTCTGAAATGTATTCGTGACATTCTTAGCCTCAAATATGTTATGTTTCGTCCCTTTATGGACCAACTGTACGTCTCATGAGTCAACTATTTATGGATCCTTACGTCCCTTTATAGGCCAACTGTACGTCTCATGAGTCAACTGTATCGTCTCCATGCACGTGAGTCAACTGTTTGCCTTTATGGCCGTTCCTTTATGGGTCAACTATATCTGTGAGAGCTAATGAATGTATCACGTATGCTTATGCGTGACTTATGATTTCTGAATATGATCTGGACAAATATGATTTTGATGTGAACTGAATTACGATTTCTGAATCTGTATGGACTCATTCATTGAAATCCCTTTACTCTGTTATTATTCACTGGGCTTTCGCTCACAGTTTATATTATGTATGTAGCTAAGATGGCACTTGACCAGGGCCAGAGTTGACGGCCTTCTATTCTGTTTTGTCAGCCAACTATTGTGCCTCCCGAGGAGGTTCCAAACTAAGCCTAACGCCATGACCATTGATGCTGCTTCAGATTTTTGCTGTTTTTTCCTTCTTTTTGTACTTTTTCTCTTTTTGGTTGGATTACCTTGTACTGCGGCAAGCAGGTTTTTTGTTCCCAAAACTTTGTACTTGAAAAAGATTATATGAAATGAAACAAACTCTTTTTTGTCTAAAAAAAGTGTTATATTTGTACATTCCATACTTTGTACTGCATTACATCATATTAAGCCCCAAATGCAAATGAAATCGATCTGTTGTCTGAAAATTGAGCACTTGCACTATGATAATCAGATAACCAACCAACTAACAGCAAACAACTCATACAAACCACTACTCAACCTGGACACACAGCCCATACTCTGTTGGGGATTAGTCTCAAGATACTCTGGCCGATAACACAAAGACTTTCGGTTCATTCTGCACACAGCAAACCCTGAACAAATAGCCCAATCTGACAAGACGGACCACAAAACTGAAACGGTTGAATGTTGAAACACGCTTGGATGTCCCAAATTTCCTTTTCTTCTCTTGCTTCGCATGAATGTAGAGAATGGCACAGCATTCTGAGCACAAACGATTAATATTTGAAATAAAGAGGGTTTTTTAACCTGGATATCGAACTTGAAGCTGAACACAGCGAGAAAGACTCGATTGAAGAAAACAAAAGGCACACGACCTAAACGCAGCGAGACGCACTCGGAGAGGACTCAAGACAAGAGTTGTGATGGGAGAAAGCAAAAGGCACGACTCACGGACGCGTTCACAAAAATGAAAGACCTCAGACCGCGAGGAGCCAGTTCCTCCGGGTTTTGTTCCCGCCCTTTCTGATTTGTAATTCTCACATCGCTCGGCCCTCAGGCTCGTTTTTCTCTCAAAACCTTTTTCTCATTTTTCTCTCAACTTACACCTTTCTATTCTTCAATCTCTCATTTTTTTATCCCTCCCCAGGGTGATTGATGGATGAATAGGAAGTTGCGGGTTCACGCCCAACACTGTTAGCTCGCGGCTATTTCTTCTGGTGGATAGAGTGCCCTTCTGGCAAGTATATTGACGACGGGGAAAAGACAGAAGACCTGACTCGAATGCGCCCCTAGTTCGTCACTTTGACCATTTTTTTTGTTTTCTAAAACAGTTTTGACTAAAATGCGAGTCGGATTAACATACTTGTTCAATTTTCTGATTCAAAATCATGCAAGTCAGGCTGTGAGCACTGAAAATTTTCCTTTTTGGGTCCAAGAAGATGGTCCGGTTTTGGAAAATGAAATAGTTTTCGAGAAAATAGTCAACTTCAGTAAAAATTTTCAAAAACTATTTTTGCAAACAATCAACGCTCGACGAGCGCGGAACTTACCCCCAAGATACGCAACCTCGGATCGGAGGCAGTGGAAAATTGCCCCTTGCTTGAAGGGGGTACATGGCAACGGAAAGTTGCCCCTGGTTTGGACGATAACTCAGGGCAACTTATGGCAATGCATGGCAACAGAAAGTTGCCCCTTGTCTGGATGATGCCGCAGCATTTTTGTAGATAGTCTTTATCGATGATGACTGAACTCGGCGGCAGTTCGAACCAATATATGGACACGATCCTTTGAAGAGCAATGGTGGCTGGACTTCAGGATGAAGTTGCCTACGTATCCCAAACATGGGAATCAAGCCTACGTAGTTCACGGTTGTTACGACCGGATTGTTGGATGCAGAGGAAGCAAGGATGATCAAAACCATTACATGGACTGAGGCGCTTATGAAAGCATCGGGGGCTGGACTTCAAGATGAAGTTGCCTACGTATCCCAAACATGGGAATCAAGCCTTACGTAGTTCCGGTTAAGGTACACTCGGGTATTTTAACCTTCACTTTTTCAGGCTCTAACCTTTGCCAAGGTGCCCGATGCGGGTTTTCGACCTTGCGAGCTTCTTTTTCTTTTTCTCTTCATTTTTTCATTTCTTTTCTTCCTTTTTTTTTTCTTCAATTTTTTTCAATTTTCGTATTTTTTTTTTCTTTTCTTTTACATTTTTGTATTTTTTGTCTTTCTTCTTTTTTTTGTATTTTTCTCTTGCTCTAACTTTTGCCTGGGTTGCCCTTCCGGGTTTTCGGCCCAGCGAGCCTCTCAAAGGGTAAAAGCGTAGCATAGTGCATGCCAAATGGTTTTGAGATCCTGAAGTCATCTGAGTCCAGGAGAATGGCTGTTGTACTGATTTGTGAAGGGATCCATCATGGTCGCTTCACGAGCCTCGGCTGGTGAGACCTAATCTTCTTGATCTGATTTTGGTGCCTCTTGCTCGAGGGCAGCTTCGAATTGGGCCACACAGGCCTTACATGGCAGTTAACTGTTGAACGTTTTGAATGGATTCGAGGTCCGAAACAGATAGGTTGAATCTCGAGGCTGAGAGCGATCCTAGGCTGCACAATCTCAAGAGCAATTCCACACAAGTCTTCACAGGACCGCGCAAAACATTTTGTTTTTGAAAGTTTTTAAGAAAGCGACAAATCGCTCGCACTGAAGCTAGTGTGGAACCAGTCTGGATCAAACCAGGATCCTTCTCAGTACTCACGCTGACAGGCATGATTTCATTCATAAAAAGGCTTAGCATGCCTATCTTTCTCTCAAGAATGATCAAAGTTTTGCAAAACCCGAGGAATTGCTTCCTCTTTGTTTTTATCACCGTCGTGTTCGAAAAGGGTTTTTGTTGAAAAGCTTAGGTCATTACAACGATGTTTAAGGCACAAGAGAGTAGGTGGAATGTACTGTCGTTCCATTCACATCCTCTGGCACAACTAGCTTAAACAGCAACAAGTACGGAAACATGATAGCCACAACTGTTTCATTCAGATTCCCTGATTGTGACTGGCTCCTCAACCACGACAGACTCAAAAGGAAAAACAAAAGGATAATTACAAAACGGTGCTCGAGGCGACAACCCCGAAATCACCCGGCATTCTATACAAAGGGGACTGTACAACAAGACAGACCCGTGAGCAAAAAGGACTGACTCAAGACAATGAGACAGACTCAAAATAAAACAAAGACTGACTCGACACCCAAGCCAGATTTTACAAAACTAGCATTCGCAGATGCTCAAAAATGCGTGCCAGACACCACATCAAAATATACCAAGTGCCGCCCGCAGGTGGTTCACTTTCTGATTACATACTTGCAGTATCAGTGTCCTCAAAGTCCAACAGCTGGGTAGTAACGGACTTGACTGAGGTGGGCGGGAGAATAACCTCGTTGTCAATCAAATCTTGCACCTCATGACGGAGGCAGAAACAATTGTCGGTAGCATGGCTCTGTCACGGTGATACAAGGCCGAGGTCATGAGTAGCAGGAGATTCTTGGGAGAGGCCGAGGCTCCAGGTTTAAGGTGTCCTCTCGGCAAGGATCTGAAGTGCCTTGGACAATGGCATGTAGAGAGCATGGAAGACCCCGCCCGAGGCGGTACTTGGAGGTTGAGTATTCTTGCTAGACGCACTAGCGAGCGTCATGGCGCGGCCTTGATTTCCCGATCCTTCCCAAAGGTGGGGAAGGTATGAACTGCTCGCATGACGGGGCCAATCCCGACTTTCTGACTGACTTGAACTACCTTCAGGTGGAGCGGGGAAAGCATCCTCCACAGCTTTTGTCACAACTGCAGATACCTGTTGCTTGTTCATCCCCACGATTTTCAAAGCCTCGACCGCCTACAGCAGTTGTTCGATAGGATTGGCATCTGCCTTCATTTTGCCTTTGTCTCGGGCCTCAGCCTGATCTAGGATTTGAGTTGGTACGTCGTTGCCATAGCTGGAGGCCATCTCCGGTTGGCTAAGGTCAAGCACAATCCGTCCCCAATAGCGAGGCTCTGGGTACAAAACTCCGGCAGATATGGTGCGGTGGCGGTGACATCCCGTAACCGCCACGGACCTTTGGAGATCACCTATCATCCCCATTAGCTCGAATGTGGTGGGCTCGCGAGCCTGATATAGCTGGGGGGGTCCAAATCGGGTGCGCAATCGGCGATCTGGGTAGATGCGGCACATCGACATTGGTCTCACTTTGCAGAGTGATCCCTTGATCTAATGCAGCTGTCATAACCACTATCTCTTCCGAATTCTACGTCATCATAAGTCCTGCCACAACAAGGGGGAACACTGACTATTCTGGAACTCTCTGAACCTTGAAAGGAAAAACAAGCAGCATTTCAGCCCAAACGGATCATACAGTGTGTACCGAACAATCGCGTTTCGACTCATCGTTCCCCGAAATCCGTAAATCAAAAACACATCGAATCGGATACCCTCGGATATAATCGATTCTATCAACATCGACACCTTGGTGCCCTCGGGCCCGATACTCAAACTTTGCAACCGATATGTGCGTTCGCTAGGGGTGCAAAGCGAGCCGAGCCGAGCTTTCTTGGGCTCGAGCTCAAGCTATCGAGCTCGTTATTGAGCTCGAGCTCGGCTCGATAGGATCGGGCTCGAGCTCTTCGGCTCATTAATTTTTGTCGAACTCGAGCTCATTTCGGCTCGATAAAATTTTTTTTATATTATTTATATTATTTAAATATAAATTTTAAATAAAAATATTATTTATATTATTTAATATATAAAAAATGCATTTATATTATTATTTATATATATATTTATATATTTTTAATATATAAATAATGTATTTATATATATTTATATATTATTTAATACATAAATAATATATTTATTATATAATTTAATTGTAGATAAACGAGCCGATCGAGCTCGAACATCGGCTCGAGCCTCGGGCTCGAGGTGTTCACAAACAGCTTGGTTCATTTGCAGCCCTAGTTCCTGCAGAGATACACTCTAAAAGCACATAACAAGTAGAGAGAGCCAAAACACCCCTATATTGGGGTAGGGTTTCCCTGTCCTATTTTGTTAAGAGCTAGGGTTTCACTACGCACGCAACGGTTTCAAACAACCTAACATCGGGTAAGCAACCCGTCCTAGTTTCGAATGGTCACTATGGATTCCGAATATGCACTAGGTCGAATGGTCGAAAAGGGTGCCGGTAGAAACCGGGTTTGTGTTCTATATCGCAGAGTTCGCAACCGTCACCTTATGGTCATGCCTTGACAAGACAAGCCTCCCAAGAAACCGCCAGAATAGCAGATGGCCACCACGGTGTCCTAGGCGCACCAATGCACACGCAATGCAAAGAAACACATAAATGAAATCAAAACAGGATATCACGAGTTCGAGTCAAGCTCTCTAAACTCCCCAGCAGAGTCGCCAGAAACTGTAGACGCGCCCTTGGGCTTCACTCTACAGTTCGGGCTCCCTTTTATTGTCGGTTCTTAATCTGAACCAAAGAGTCCAAATCTGGTAAATCATTTTGAGAAAAATAGATTTTTGAAAAGAAGTGCCAAACATGGACTGCTTTGCCAGATACAGAGTCGCCACCTAAATATTTTATTTTGGGAAATTTAGGAAACCCTGACTCGGTGCCAAAGGCCACGTGTCCATCATCACCAAAGTTGCCTTGGCTCGGGAGCTTGGGTACGATTGAGGAAGGTCAGCTATGAGCACTCCCTCTCACCCGGTCCGAAGACCGGCCTCTACTAACCATGATATCCGTTTTTGAAAACGTTATGTGTTCTTATTCCAGTTATTAGTCTAGAATTACTATGTTATGCGCACAGCAAACAAGTATAGACTAGATCGCCTAATTTGGAAACAAGCATTGTATATCCGTTTGTTTTAGAAAATGCTTTGGGATTTGCTACTCGCAAGTAGGCTAAAAGACGGATCTCAATGAGCTGTTCCAACTCAAACAATTCAGCCTTCACCCACAGGCATTCAGGCAGTTTATTTTACATAAGCATGTAGCCAAATGGTAAGCATGCTGTCATAATAGCATTCATACGCATGCGGTATACTAAAACATGAAAATACTTACATCGTACTCCGTGCCAAAACAATAAACTAGTTAGCAGATATGCATGGTCCTAGTTCATGTCAAATTGACTAATGCGACGCATACAGGATGCAATTAGGGTAGGCTCGGCTAACCTAAACATGTCATATGAAATGCAATCAATTGATGCACGTATTCAATTTGGAATTGAAGTACAAATGCAGTTAGCGTGATGCGCCGAGCCCGGTGCATGCAAGACAAATGTATGGATGCACACATGCATAGCATAAGGTATGCTAATTTAAACATGCCCTAATCTACCATCATAAGCGGGTAAATAAAAGGGAGGAAGAGGTGGGGGTTGGAAGACATGCACATACACACCCACACTTATTACAGATTTGCCCTCGCTCGGAGGGACCAAAAGAATAATACAAATTAACTAACTACGAGCTAAGTAAATATTACAGATTACCTAATTAGTTAACAAACTAACTAGGCTAGGAAAAACAGTAAACCGCCTCGGGAGGAGAGTCTGGTGCAATGCATGCTCAGATCCTGTTCGGAAGCGCACTGCCATGCATAGAATGCCTCTGTTTTCCCTACTCTGCCCTCAAGATCACAAAGTCTCTGAATTGATTCCTTGGATACTGGGGAACACTGCCGGCTGAGTAGAATTACCACCGGCTGTGGGGTGTGGTCATCGGCACAAGATGCATCCATTGGCCACCAATGGATGGCCGGTCGGCCACCATTGGATGGCCGGTCGGCCAAAAATGCCTGCAGAACCTGCAACTTACAGTAGCAGAGGACAAAACTTGCATGGCAATGCAATTCAAACCATGTATGCCCTAACCATACCCCTCATCATGTGTAGAACTCAAAGGGACATGGTCCTTGGTTTTCGGACCACCAATCAAGCATTTCAATGCATGATGGCTCAAAAACCAAGTGTGCACATTTCAATTTCAAATGAATGCAATGCACATAATCACATAAAAGGGCCAACCTCTATCACACTCACTTCAAGAGGCCAAGCATGCACATTGATGCAATGCAATCCTAGGAACATTGACTAGTATGCAACCATGGCCATGCAAATAAGCATACAAGCTAACAAGCATACAAGACATGAAACATCAATGTTAACCAACAAGCATGCAAGATATAATGTGGATGTTCAAGCATGCAAACAAGCATGTGACTTCATTCAATCATGCAAATTCCAACATGCAACAACTTACCAATATGCTACAACGCACAAGGAGCATATGCAACCAATGAAGGGATAGATTTAAACATGAATTAGGCAGCTCTAATTAGGCCCAAAACAATGGCCAAAATGCTCAAGTATGAGGGCTAAACACACATACACACATGCACATGTTAAGACACAAATCTAAGCATTAAGCAAGTAACTCTCAAGCACACTTGAAAGGAGTATAACATGGACACTAGGCATGCAACATAAGCTCTGAAAATCATGCTATAAGAGGCGCCAAACCAACTCAAACAAGACAAACATTAGCATGCAAATAGTCCAGGTACTTGAAGCAAGTCAAAGAGGCTTAAACCATGGCTAAGCCAACCAAGCCCCATAAGGCCAAGAAGGCTTAAAATAGGTTCAAGGCGCCTTGACTGCAAAAGGGACCCTTAGATGGCATCTAAGTGGCTCAAATTCAAAAGCATGTACAATGGCCAAAACATGGAGCATACAACACAAGCCTTCAAAGCATTAAAGAGGTGCCTAAGGCAAGCGTACAAGCACATCAAAGGGGCTGAAATGATGCTACAAATGGTGCCAAACCACTTAAACCGAAGCAAGTAATGCAAGCTACACACTTATACACTTAAGGCCAACAAACCAAAAATGCAAAGGGGCCACACAAAGCATGCCAGGATCGACCCAAATAAGTATGGACAGACCTTAAACATGGTGAAACAAGCACAAAAGCTTCACAAGACCAAGTCTAAAACATGCTAGAATAAGGGTTCACAACCTAAGACATGTTAAGGCATCAAAGTAGCATTACATGGCATGTATGTTAAACTAACATGATGCACCAAAACCAACACACCACAATGTTATATCACGGCATGATAAGCATAAAAAGCAGCCATGGCATGATCAACAAACACTTAAACATGGTGCTCCCTCAAGAGGCCAAAAAGTGCCCTTTTGAAGGACAACAAGGAGAGGGGGTGGACCTCTCATTCTTGAGACTTTAAGGCACCATCCTTACCACTGAAATCCCTCAAGATTTCAGTGGTGAGGAGGCCCAAGCACCAAAGTCTCGGAGCTCACCAAAAATGGCACAAAATGAGGCCTCTCAAGGCTTAGGAGGGGTCTAACACCTCCAAACCATAAAACACTCTAAAAAAACTATTTAGAGGGCCCAAAAATAGAACTTTTTGTATTAAACACTAAGCTTGAAAATAGTTCTGAGATAGGCAAAAGTAGTGTGCAAAAATGGGGTAAAAAGGGGGTAGTGTCTTACCCTTGTAGACCTCTTCACAAAAGGTGATTTTGTTGCCTCCTTGAGCTCAAATCCAGCCAATAACCGCAAGAACAAGCCTCAGGTCCCTCAAGAACCAAGAAAAGGTGAAAGACTAGGTGTTTATGTGCAATAGTATGGACAAAAGCACCTAGAACATAAAAAGAGAGCAAAAGAGAGATAGAATAGTTACAACTTTCTAACCCTAGAACCAGAGCTCTCCTCTGTGTTTTTCTCACAAAATTTTCTCTAACCCTCATGCCAAGAGAAGACCCCTTCTCTTATAGGCAACCCATCTTGCAAAGCTTATTCAATAAGCTAACAAGGGGGGCATCCCTCCATACACGTATATGGAGGGGAACCAAATGCCACACAGTTGTCCTAAAATATCTACAAAAGCAGATGAACAGTAGTCGGCTGCTCAAAATTGCCATTTTGACAAAATGGATTGCCGACTGGCAACAAAAAGTGCCGACCGGCAATATACATTGCCGATGGCAACAAAAACCAGCCAGTGGCCTCTAACCATGGCGGGTGATGTGTGGGGATGCCTCACAAGGCATTCCCTGGCCTTCCAAGGCAAAACACGAGTGTTTGGTGCAAAACCAGACACTAAACAGTCGGGTTCGGGGATCCTGAGGAAGGGCGCGTAGCTGAGACCTCTGGGAACTCCGAACGAACACAAACATGGATGATCACCGAGTGTTCAAACGGTGACGTCCAAGTCTTGAGGACGGTCAAAAATGGTGTGTCTACAGTTGCCCCTCTTTGACAGAACTCGAAAGTCATAACAATAACGGGAGTGAATGTCAAAGCCCAGAGACGACCCATTTTTGACAAGGCCGAAGACTTAGAAAAACATGCAATACAAACAAGGTATGCGCCCGAAGGCAGGGGCAAAATGCAAGACAATGCACGAAACCGAGCATAACTTATGACCATGCAAAGAAAAGCTGTAACGAAGCACACATGCAACAGTTTTAAGCTAGTATACACCAAACTACACTACAATGCAGAAAGGATGTAAGAGAATTATGCAATTCTCGATACGTCTCACGCAGAGGATACAATACCTGTCCGGTTCGTCTGGTTCCACCAGCCACAAATGAACCGTACATACAATATCGTGCCTGTAAAGAACACCTCTCAGCCACAAAGGAACACCTCTCAGCGTATCACACGAGGGAGAGGGAAAGGGAACACCTCTCAGCGTATAACACGCGAAAGAGGGAAAGGAAACATCTCTCAGCGTATCACACGCGGGAGAGGGAAAAGGAACACCTCTCAACGTATCACATGCGAGAGAGGAAAGGGAAGCATCGGGCACATGACCCAAACACTTTTAACAGGGTGTTAGTGTAAACACCGGGCGTACCCGGGTGTTTCTAACTAACGGAATGAGGGAGAAGAATGGTTTTACCTGGAATTGCTCTGAATGAACCGTACATACAATATCGCATATGTATGAGAAAGAAACTTAACAGGTGCAATGTAATACAATGCGCGTTCACGCAAGATGAATATTCGCAACACAAATGCAAGAGGCATGCTCTATGCACATCATGCAAGAAACGAAAGAGGGGCATATTCAATGCAAAATAATTGATGATGCATATTCAATACAAGCATGGTAACGATGCATATTCAATGCAAGATAATCAACGATGCATATTCAACGCAAGATGATAACGATGCATATTCAATGCAAGATGATAATGCATGCTCTATGCGACAATTCAGAATGCATGTTCAATGCAACGTGCAAATTCTATGTGACGACGAGAGCATGCTTGATAAAGAAAAATCGAAGGAAACTTCCGATTTACCTCCCAAAAAGAGTTGCAACATGTTAAAAAGGATACACCTTGTTTGTGTTTGATGAGCGATGACCGCCGCGCATTGGAAATGCGATTCTGAGCTTCCGCGGAGGCATTTTGAATCAAATTTTGAGAATACCCTTCATTTCCCGGAATCCAAAGACACCAATCAAAGGAAAAGAGGCATAGAAAGCTAATGGAGGCATGCCGGCCATGGGGGGATGCTGCCGGCCTCCTGCCGGCCATCAGTGGCCACTGCCAGCCACCAATGAGGGGGTGTCGGCCACCGATTGCAGCTTTGGATATTTTGGTCTTTTCAGCCGTGGGTCTTTAAGTAGAGGCAAAATCCCTTCATTTCCTTACAACCTCTTGCACAAAAATCATTTCCCTTGCACCCTAGGTGTTCCTTCTCTCTAGATCCGTGCGTTCCACAGGTTTTCCAACACCCTAAACAAACTTTATTCATGAAAACACTCCAGTTCTCTTCACTTTGAACCGATCAAAATTTGATTTTGACGCTTCTTTCGTCATTTCCACCGTTCTAGATTGATTCCCCTCGAGATTCTGCCCAAGTTAGTACACTTTCTCCGGATCTTGGCCTTCCTTGACTTTTCTCTCTCCTAGGGTTTGACTTTTGCAAAGTTTCACCATTTTGTTCATTTTTTCTCATTTTTGCTTCTCTTGCATCTATTTCAGATGGCTGATGATGTTCCACATGATGGGGCCCTCCCCGCGCTTCCTCCAATAGAGTTTGCGGCTGACTTTGCGGTCGAGCCCGAGGTCGAGCCAGAGCCTTTACCACCGAGGGTACGTCCCTTTGACCCAGCGAGGTATTATCCGGAGACTCACATAGTACCTGCTGCGGGAGGCATCAAGGCCTTCACTGACTTTGCAGAGGACGCACCAGATGACCTCTTACTGAGAGAGCCTGCATCTCACTTATCAGCCGTTGCCGTGGAGGTATGAACTTCACTCTTCTTCAGCACTGCCTTTAGCTGTTCACATTTCCTGCACTATTTTGATCCGAATGCACAAATGGCATTGATCTAACTGTGTCTCATACATCACTGCTTCACATTCAACTGTACTTTTCACCGTACTTGCAACTATATTCAACTGTACTCTCCACTACAACTGTACTTGCAACTGCACTCTCCACTACACTTAATTGTACTTCAACTGCACTCTCCACTGCACTTAACTGTACTTGCAACTAATTACATCACATGCGTTGCCACAGGATGGATCCCGTTCCTTCAGAGGCTATGGCACCACGACAGCTCGAGATTGGTACTGCGAGCTCCCAGCCAGGGTCCGCGACATCATCGCCGAGACCGGCTTCGGTCTGTTTTGTTCCAACTTGACACAGATTATAGTGAGTCGCCCTCTCTTAGGAGCTCTTGTGGAGAGGTGGTGGGACACCATCAACTCCTTCCATTTCTCCACCACAGGGGAGATGACGATGACTCCCTACGACTTTGCCATGATCACAGGCTTAGGCGTGGGAGGTGATCCGATCCGTCTCAACCCTGACATGGGGTAATGAGAGGCTACGTGGACCACACTGCTCGGGGCACACCCGCCGACACTCCGGGCAGGCATGGTCAGATATAGTTGGTTCAAGGAGCGGTTTAGAGGAGAGGAGCCCAAGACATTCGAGGAGGCAGAGCAATATGCCAGTGGCTTTCTCATGTTCCTTCTCTGTACCACCTTGTTCTCGAATAGGTGGAATATCGTAGGCTTGTACTTTCTAAGCGCGTTGGTTGTACTCCATCGAGTTCGGTTCTTCGACTGGAGAAGAGCCGACCTTACCACTTTGTATGGATATATGAGCTCGACCTCTCGCATGAGGGGGACCTTGATAGGCAGCTACTGGCGGGCTTGGGAGGTACACATCTCAGCTCCCTCTTTTCCCTTTACATTTTCTGCTTAGCATTTCTTGCTTTACACTTGTTCAACACATGTACTTTCTATTCTGCATTTTTTACACCTGCCCATACACTGTATGCTTTCAGCGTTTTCTATATCTGCTCGTACATTGTAATGATCACATTTTCCTTGCAGCTGTGGGTGTATGAATACTTCCTAGCTCTTGCTCTAGAGCTCGTAAAGGAGACCCCGATTACAGTCCCGTTTTCTCGGGTGTACGACGGCTAGCTCCGTCGTAGGACTCAAGAAAACTTCATGTTTTTCCGTCAATACTTTGATACGGTCACGGCGCGCGAGGTATTTTAAAACAAAGTCATCTCACTTTTCAATCAACATGATAAACACATTCATTAATTGACAATGACTGATTAATCTGTTCACCGATACCCTCGGGGCTCAGATTCCTGTACGAGACAACTAGGGTCGTCGCTCGCTATCATATTCTCTTCGAGGGTCCGATGTTCCGTGCTTGATTCTTGAGTGAGCGTTTCATACGCCAGACCCTAGGATTGCCTGCCCTGTTTGTACCGGCGGCACCTCCAGTGTCGATGAGGGAGACGCATAGACTCTCTGTCGACCAGGTGATCCAGTTCATGGTAGGGCTAGAGATGGATTACTTCCATGTAGAGGGCAACTACGTGACCTTCATCCAGACTTATCTGATGCCACCTCTGACCGGCGTTCGTGGAGGTGAGGGAGCGAGAGCTCCAGCTGCGAGAGGAGGAGGTAGTGGGGCCAGAGCGACCAGATATCGTAGGATGAGGGATCCTGGGGTGAGACAAGAGCTAGGATGGCCAGAGCTGCCTACTTCACTGACTTATCGGAGACGTTCTGGGGAGACTTGCTAGATCCCCATCAAGCCTGCACCAGCTGGTCACGCACTTGTTGGAGCTCGAGGCCCGACCCCGATATGTACCAAACTTTACATTTTTCATATTTACCTCATTTCAATTATGCTTTATAGAATACTAAGCCCTTCAATGCACTTGCAGGCACCGATAGAGTACACAGGGCAAACCCTTGAGCTAGTGGCTTCCTTGACGGAGATGGCACAGATGAGCCTGGATCTGCTCAGCCTCTACAGGATTCTGGTAAGTTTTTAACCTGTACTTCATGTCGTGAAACTCTCTGCTGACGCATTAGCGCTTCAACTATTCCACACTACACTGATGTGATACATTGCTCTAAGACACTGCATAGATACATTGTTCCCATGCTCTGCACACATACACTCCACACCTACATTGCATCGATACATCATTTGATATACACCACCTGATATACATCACAACTAATACATCTTCATAAACTGCCCTTTTCAGATTCCCTTCGAGATGCCAGCCCCATCGGACCCCCCAGCAAGAGCAACAGCAGCAGGACCTTCAGCTCCTCCCCCAGCAGTAGAGAGGAGAGGGAGACAGGCTCTGGCACACAGCCAAGGTAGAGCTAGAGGTATCCGTAGCCAGAGTAGCCCTTCAGAGCCCATTCTGGGCAATGATGACGACGAGACGAGCGAGAAGCCTGAGGCAGCGAGTCCATAGTCTGGGCCATTAGAGGGTGGAGATGACGACACTGGCTCAGATTCTGCCAGTAGAGAGGCTGGAGAGGTTGAGGAGGGTTCCGATTCAGGCTCGGATACAACCTCAGACAGCAGTGCCGATGGCGACAATGCTCCAAAGTCCGCTCTGCCGAGGAAGAGGGCGAAGAGGGCCTCCCGAGCTTGAGATAGCTAGCACCAATTCAGATGCTTTTGCTTTGTTTTCTATTTTTGCTAGTAGTATTAGCCCATTCTATAGCCTTAGGCAGTTTTATTTCTTAAAAATTGTACTCTTTTGAAAAAAAAAACCATGATGGAAATGAAAACTCAGCTTTGGTTTAGAAAGTGTTGCATTTTGTATTCTAAGCATTGCATAACATCGCACAGCATGAAAATGAGATTGATCTTTTGAAACTTGCACAGTCAAATTGCATTATCATAATCAGGTAGTAAACCAACTAACAACTGAAAAGAACAAAACAACTCAATAAATGACACGAAGCCTTGACAAGTTTACAACTCAATAAGCAAATTGTAACAACTCGATAAACAAAACGATGATGATTACAACTCGATAATCAAACAAAGACGATTACAACTCGATAAACAAAACAAAGACTAGTACGTCTTGAACAAAACATAGTCGAGTCTAATAGGACCAAAACAAGACCTCACAAGGCACAAATAACAGAACTCCACTGCATAAAACAAACTGGATCTTCACAGAGGAGGTCAGTGAGCCTGAAGAAAGACTTCCAGCCATGGGGAATGGCTTACTGGCCACCAATGCACCCCTACCGGCCATTGATGAGCCACTGCCGGCCATCAACGAGCCACTGCCGGCCATCAATGGCAGAACCTCCAAAACATCGACATCTATCCTCCACTCACTGCCTTATCTTCTATAGAAGTTCCAGCTTTGTGGTTTCTTCATTTCAACTTCATTTTTGCCCCAAATGGAACCATTCTTCCCCAAAAAACTCTCCAATTGCATTGCGACTTCGGATGGCTCGAAAAAGTTAAATTTTTGAGGTTTCGGGGTGAATGCACTATTCACGCTGAGTCGCACCCCGCTACGTTTTCCGTTCTTCCATACCGCGGCTAGGTGTTGGAATCCGGTTACTCATGTTTTTAGCTTTGGGGGTCAAGAGATGTGCCCCACTTTTGAAGAATTCCAAGCTTTGATGGAGTCTCGACGCGACGAGGAAATCTTGCCCCAGTTCCGTTCCGGCCATATCCAAGCTTTAAGACAAACGTGTGCACTTACTTTGCACGATCCTTGATCTTTGATTCGCAATGGGGAGTTAGACATTCCCAATCTGATTCATCGCTTTTCTGACGCCGGTAACTGCGGCGGTTATCTTTGGCAAAGTTTTCGGCAACATGCCCTCTGTTTGTGCATGTTATCTCATTTTCTACTTGCCCCTGGCTTTGGAAGGTCTATCATTCATTTGATTGAGGTCGCCCAAGGCTTGAAAGAGAGCAAGAGCTGCATTGGCATGACATTAGCCGAAACCTTGATGGGCTTGGATGCTTTCCATCGCTGGAAGACAACCAGGTTCGCAGGAACTCCACTACTCTTACAGGTAATGTTTCCCACCCTTCTCACATGTATATTTCTCACATCACTTGGCCCTCAGGCTCTGTTTTTCTCTTAAAACCCTTTCATCACTTTTTCTCTTTACATACACCTCTCTATTCTTTAATCTCTCTTATTTTTCATCCCTCCCCAGATATGGCTCATGGATAAATTGAAAGTAGTGGACTCTTGCCCAGCATATTCAGCACGTGGCTATTTCTTTCGCGAACGGCTAGTTGATGCCCCAGATGTGGGATGGTGGTGCGACTGGATGTGCACTCGATCTGCTGTTGACATCGCCTGGCGTTGTCCCTGGCTTGTTCTACTTGAGATGGGCTACAGCATGTCCCGGCTGCCTGGCATTCAGCTGATGGGCCTGACATACTGTGTCTTTTACTTTCCATTTCGATTCAGGCGTCAATTCGGCCACGACCAAACTTGCCCGAAAGAGGGGATAGAATACCCTGCTGTATTTCTGATCAAAGGCTCACATCTAGCCCGATATACCACAGCATGGAGGACAAGAGAGCTTCTAGCCCCCGCTCCCACTTTCAGTTATGCCCTTTCTGGCAAATACATAGCCTGGCTTGAAGATGAGGTGCAAACTAGGCCTACTTTGGCATCCGAAGCTTCCACAAGCTCTGGGAGGGGGCGCAGGAACACCTGACTTGACTATGCCCCAAATTTTTTGCTTTAATCTGTACTTTCAAGTTTTCTTTTGAATGTAATAAAAAAAAAAAAAAAGAAAAAAAAAAAGCAACTTCAATTTGTATCGAGAGTCAGAGAGCTCTGTAATGAAATCAATGAAATTGAAGGTTGTGGGTACTGAAAATTTTTCGTTTTGGTCCAAAAATGGTCTAAGTTGTAAAAGATTAATTTGAGCAAAATCAACTTTGATTAAAACTTTTCAAAACCATTTTCGATATGGATCACAACTGGACACACCCGAGATCTATCACTGAGATGCACAACCCCAGATCCAGCAATTGGAAAGTTGCCCCTTATCTGAACAACACTGCACTGGAGATCACAACCGAACTCTTAGACGCAGAAAAGACAAAGATGGCCAAAACAATCATATGGACACAGTTGATTTGGAAGTGTTTGTGGCTAGACTTCATAATGAAGTTGTCTACGTATCTCGAAGATGGGAATCAAGCCTTATGTAGTTCAGTTCAGGTTCGCTCGAGTTTTAACACTCTCCTTTTGCGCTCTAACTTTTACCAAGGCTGCCATTTCTGGGTTTTCAACCTTGCGAGCTCAGTTTTTCTTATTTCAAATTTTTTGTGCTCTAACTTTTGCCCAGGTTGCCCTTTCGGGTTTTCGGCCTAGCGAGCCACTCAAGGATAGTATTTCTTCAACTTGTCCATGTTGATTGGCTGGGAGAACTCAAGGGCCATCTAAATCCATCAGAATGACAACTCCACCCGACCAGATAGACTTGATAATGTAAGGACCAGTCCAATTAGGTCTGAACTTGCCCCTAAGGTCGTGGATGGGAGCTCGGTTGTCTTTGAGAACCAAATCCCCTTCTTTTCAGGTTCCTAGACTTAACCTTCTTGTTGAAAGCCCTAGCAATTCAGGGTTGATAACCCTGGACGTGATACAGTGCTTTCAGCCTTCTCTCATCGAACAGCATGAATTCTTCGAACCTGCTCTGCTACCAATCTGCTTCAGCTATCTAGCACTCAGCCATAACCCGCAATAACGGAACCTCAACTTCGATCGGCCGAACAACCTCCATCCCATAAACCAAGGAATATGGAGTTGCCCTAGTAGAAGTCCGAATTGATGTCCGATAGCCCCAGAGAACAAATGGCAACTTATCTAGCCAGTCCTTGTAGGTTTCCACCATCTTCTGCAAAATGTGTTTGATGTTCTTGTTGGCAACCTCAACTACTCCGTTGGTTTGTGGCCTATATGTGGATGACTTATGAAAAGCCACGTTGTATTTCTCCAACAAGTCGATCACTTCCTTCTTGAAATGGGAACCATTATTCGAAATAATTTCATTCAGCACCCCATAGCGACAGATGATGTTGTTCCTGATGAACTTAGCTACATGTGACACCTTCAGCACTACATAGGATTAGGCCTCAACCCACTTTGTAAAGTAGTCTATCGCCACCAGAATGTACTCATGCCCGTTCGACCCCTTCGGAGTAACTGCCCCAATCACATCAATCCGCCAGACTGAAAATGGCCACAGCAAAGTCATGTTGTACAGCTTTGACGGCGGAATGTTCATGCGATTTGCATGGATCTGGCATTTGCGGCATCGCCGAACAAAGCTAATACAATCCTCTTCCATGGTTGACCAGTAGTAACCCTGCCTGAGAATCTTTCGAGCCAGCATCACTCCGCTTATATGCGCTCCGCACTCTCCTCCGTGCATGGCCTCCATCAGGCGCTTTGACTCTTCAGCATCGACGCATAGTTTATGCATCCCAAGATGACCCCGTTTGTACAGTTTACCCCCACAGATGATGAACTGAGCAGCCATTCTTCGAATTACCCTCTTATCTTTGGCATTTGCCCCTCTGGTGGATAAGCCTCCTTTTTCAAGAAGTTCTAGATGTCGTAATACCAGGGGTTTTGATCTTGTACTTCATCTATGGTGGCAATCAGTTTGTAGGCTGGCAAAAATTTCTGTTCGATAATATAGGATGCATCCGAACTCCGAAAGGGATGTCTATCATGGAAGATAGAGTTGCTAAAGAATCAGCGAACCGGTTGTTCTCTCTTAACAGATGGGCGAAGTTCAACTTTTCAAAATGAGGAATCAGAACATCTAGGGTTTGGTGATAGATTTTCATCCTTTCTTCTTTAACCTTTAACCTTCCAATCTCCTTTTGCTTGAGATACAACCAGGTTCGAGTCTCCAATGACGTCCAAACGCTTTGCCCCTAGTTCCAGGGCGGCTTCTAGTCCAACAATACATGCCTCATATTCTGCTTCGTTATTCGATACCTTGAACCGAAGTTTAAAAGCTAAGGGTATGCGGGAATTGTCGGGTGCTATCGGCAACACCCCTATCCCATACCCATACTGGTTTGACACTCCGTCAAAGTACATAGTCCAAGTTTCTTCTTCAACATGCAGAATGGCTTTATCTGGGAACAGCTACTCTACTGCTTCATCTCCCTCCACTGGGAGATCGGCTAGGAACTCTGCTACCGCTCTCCCTTTCACAGACTTGCGCATTATGTACTTCAAATCAAATTCAGAGAGAAGAAGCAACCAACGAGCTAGCCTACCTGTAAGTGCTAATTTCTCGAAGAGATATTTGATGGGATCTAATCTCGAAACCAGTATTACAGAGTGAGCTAACAGGTAGTGCCTCAACTTCCTGGTAGCCCATACTAAGGCCAAACAAGCCTTCTCAAGCGGAGTGTAACGGGTCTCATATTCCAGCATCTTCTTGCTCAGGTAATAGATAGCCTTCTCCACTTTGTCCTCAGACTCTTGTGCAAGCATGCAGCCCATTGTCGTTTCGGTTACTAACAGATACAATATCAACGGTTTCCCCGGCTCCGGCGGTAACAACACGGGTGGGTTTTGTAGATACTGCTTGATCTGCTCAAAAGCAACTTGGCATCGATTATCCCATTGGAACTTCTTTCCTTTCTTCAGGAGACCAAACAATAGTTCACAAGTCAAGGTTAATTTTGCAATAAACCGTCTTATGAATTGCACTTTACCCAAAAAGCCTCCTTTTCAATCCTTGGTGGTGGCATTTCTAAGATGGCCTTAATCTTGGAAGGATCAACCTCGATACCCCTTTGTGTGATCAAGAACCCCAGCATTTTCCCAACTGTAACACCGAAAGTACATTTCTAAGTATTCAATCGCAACCGGTACTCTCTGATCAGTTAGAAAAATTTCTTCAAGGCGGTGTAGTGGCCCTCTCATTCCTTAGACTTGACAATCATGTCATCCATGTACACCTCAACCTCTTTGTGGATCATATTGTGTAAGATCGTGGTCGCAGCCCGTTGATACGTAGCCTCAGCATTCTTCAAACCGAACGGCATCACCCTATAGTAGTAGGTTCCCCACAGGGTAGTGAAAGCAGTCTTCTCCCTGTCTTCGGGTGCCATCAAAATATGGTTGTAGCCTGAAAATCCATCCATAAATAAGAGCAGCGCATGCCCCGTAGTGAAGTCCACCAATTCGTCGATATGTGGCAGAAGAAAGTCGTCCTTCGGACTGGCTTTGTTCAAATCTCTGAAGTCCATACATACCCGAATTCTGCCGTCCTTCTTCGGCACCGAAATTATATTGGCCAACCAAGTAGGGTATTCAGATACCAACAGGAACCCTGCATCAATCTGCTTGGTGACCTCTTCTTTGATCTTCAAAGCCCAATCTGGGCAGATCCTTTAGAGCTTCTGCTTAACAGGTCCGGCCTTTAGGTCAAGAGGGATCTGGTGTTGTACAATCTCAGGATCGATTCCAGGCATGTCTTCGTAGGACTATGAAAACATCCTTGAAATCTTTTAATAAAGCGACTAAGTGCTCACGTTCCTCCGAAGACAACGTGGACCCAATTTGGACCAGACACGAATCCTTCTCAGCACCAACGTTAATTGAGGTGATTTCATCAACCAAAGGCTTTACAAACCTCTCCTACTCTTGGTCAATCAAATGTTTTAAAATCGAAGGAATTTCTTCCTCGTCGTTTTCATCAAAATTTTGAAAGTCATGATTAATGCAATAAACTAAAGGCACAAAAAAGTACTCAAAAACCACAACAGTACCATTCTCATTAACTTCCAAATCGTCTGATTCTTCGATTACAACTAACCCAAAAGAAAATGAAAATGACGACCTAGACAGGACAGTGGCATCCGGGTTATCACCCCCAGGAATACCTGACTCTGACTCAGAAGAACTGGAATCTGATTCCGACTCCACAGACTCTGTAGAATTAGATTCCGGTTCATTACCTGACCCAGAACTGCTAGATAAAAATCCTTCCTCGTATTGCTAGACGAAGGAGGGTGCGATGGATGCATCCGGAATGCCAAAAGATGGGCACACAGCCGATTTATCTCCAATCATGGAAACTGAGAAATCATCCCCCGAGCACTCTGGTAAGATCTAAGGGTCTGAGAGAAGACAACTCAGCACTGCTCCCAGCTCAAAATCTGTGCCATTGGACTCATCATCTTTGCACTGCTCAGCCACAGCTGGTGGGTCAGTCTGCTCTTCGACAACTTCATCCCCCGATAACTGTAAGTCAAAGAAGATCTCAAAACCCAGCAAACGCCGCCTCTCTGAATTCAACCATGGCTTTGGAAAGCTGCAAAACGGGAAATCTTCCCCCTCCCGGACAAAGCGTCCGTTCAGGGTCCCTCGGATAGGTCTATGCACTAACTCATAGTGCTTCCTAGCTTCTTTAGCCCTGGCTCTTCCAGCTATCTCCTTTCCTTTTCTCACCCAGTCCTCTTTGGTAGGTGTATAACCTAGACCAAAGGTATGGGGATTGTGTGGCACTTCGGCCAATGCAGCGATGCCTTTCCGGCCACTCCTTCCTAATCCCATCCCGGACACATGTCGAAGCTTGTTCATGAGGTAAAGAGATCATGCACTGACATACAGCCCCTCATCAATAGCTAGAAGATCTTGCATCACCCGAGCCTCAGCTAAGGTGAACCTAGACAGGAAGACATCCTCCTCGCCATGTGCAATTTCCAAGAGTGGCGTTGTGACCTCTGGCAGCGGATGTATTGAAGAGTTTCCAAAAACAATTGCCACCCCTTTTCCGTGGGGGTATTTCAACATCTAGTGTAGGGTGGAAGAGACAGCCGTTACTTGGTGTAGCCACGGCCACCCAAGAAACAAGTTGAAGGTGGCTTGAACATCTAGAACATGAAATTCGATGTCCTGTTGGCCCGAGCCAACCTGAGTTTTGATTCATACTGTCCCCATCACCTCCCCGCTGGTGTTATCGTCAGCCCGTATCACCTGGGCTGTTGGTGCGAAATCTGCAGGCTTCAACCCGATAGCATATGCTGTTCGCGACAGACATACATTTATGGCAGATCCCGTATCAACTAGGACAACCGATATCCACTTATCCCTACACTCCACAGAGATGTATAACAGTTTGTTGTGATTGGAGCCCTCGGGCGGTAATTCTTTGTCTGTGAAGGTCAGAGTTGGTGAAGCACCACCAGGGAACACCAATCCCACCAACTGTTCTTGCGTTGTATCAATCGAAAGCTTAGCTTTGTCCATGGCTGAAAGGACAGCTTGTCTATGCACCCTCGAGGCCATGAACAGTCCCCAGATGGAGATGTCTGCTTGAATTTTCTTTAGCTGCTTCAGTACAGCTTTCTCCTCTAATAGCTTGTCCTTCTGCTTCTCAGCTTCCTTGTCTTTCCCCAATACCTCCAGCTGGTCGAAATGTGGGGGCTTGAAGTACCGCCCACTCTGGGTCATATGGTCAACCTCCTCAATATACCAGGTGTCATCTGGGAGATTCTGTCCCCAGTCTTCATCAGTATAGGCCAGACGCAAATCGTTATCTTCCCACCACATGCCCTCAGCAACCGATAGACAACTATCCAGCTCTCCTGTAGTTGTTTCCGTGCTCACAGCACATTCTGTCCCCGCAGGGGCCTCGGCTTTTCTAGCCCTATCATCATTCTCGATTTTATCTTGTTTTAACCGCCGCAGCGCGTCCTCCTGTTTTGCATCTGCTGCACACAAACTGCCCAAGTCTTGAGCAAAATTCTTCCCACCGGTGCTCTCCGGCTACTTCTCTCGATTCCCGGCCGTTCTGGCCACTGCAGATGTTCCTATTTCTGGCTGCCCCTGTTTTGGCTGAGACTCCTCAACAATATCTGGCTCGTCACTAAGCCACCCTATAGCATTTGTTGCTCTGTTCGCATCACAACAACCAACCTGCACATCCCCCAGGTCCCACTCATCAAAGAACTGTAGGTTGCTGATATCCTCTTCAAGGTCGACTAGGTCATCCAGCTCCTGACTCGGTCCATCCTTCCGGACAACATGTACCTCTGCCCCAGTTGGCAACTCCACCCTTAGCTTAGCCTGATCTGTTGACACAATATAACCGCACAGGTTGTATGCTTCCTCAGTTATGCTTCTGGCGCCTCGTTACGAACTAACATTCCATTCTCTCGAAAGTCACCGATTACATCTTGACCAGTCCACCACTGGCTTGGGTAGGGTTAATGACGTGCTCATCATACACAAGTCTGTGCATTCCGGGATGAACACTGTCGGCTTAGGTTGGTAGGAGGGAGTGATATATATGCTAGGGTCGTATAGAACGGCCGTGGTTTGAATCAGGTTTATCTAGAGGAGGGGGGTTGTTATGTGGTGGGAGAGGGTTAGTGGTGAAATTTGGCTTCTCGGGAGGCGCAATCACCTTGTTGTCAATGAGATCTTGAATCTCATGACGTAATCTGAAGCATTGGTCAGTATCATGCCCATGTTGCTGATGGAAGGCACAATACTTCGCTAGGTTATGTGTGGGAGGGAGGTTATTTGGTAGCGAGCGTAGTTCCAGGGGTTTCAGATGCCCCTTTCTGATTAGAACCTCCAAGGCTTTGGACAGGGGCATGAAAAGTGGGGTGAAGGTCCTCTGGCCCCTAGGCGGATATTTTGCTGGTTGAGAGGTGATTCCAGACGAGCCGGTAAAAGGTGTGGCTGTTTTTGAGGTGGTGATGGTGACCATGCCCACATCAGAAGTTCTTGCGGCTACACTACTACTTGTAGCTGCATTCGAACCGTGTGTAAACACCCTCTTGGGCTGCTCTCTCTCCTGGTCAATCAGACCTTGCTTTATAGCATCTTCAATCTGTACCCCTATCTCGTGCAAGTCAGCAAAGGTGGAAAGGGGCAAGACAATCATTCTCTGAATCAGCTTGGGTTGCAGGTTGCGCACAACCATCCTTATTTGATCTTTCTCGAGTGGCCGAGTGGTCATCATGGAGGCCTTGACCCTCCATCGAGTGACAAAGTCAGAAAAGCCCTCTTTCAGCTCTTGCCTGGTTGCCTCGAGATCACGAGTTGTGACCTCGATTTGAGTATTATACGAATATTGGGCAACGAAGGCCTCGGCCATCTCCTCCCAACTCTGTTTGACTAAATCCTCCAACTTGGCGTACCAGATGGCCGCAATACCCAACAAGGTCCAACCGAAGAGAGATAGTTTCTGGAGTCTGGTCAAGCCCATCGGGTGTAGAATATCCGAGAACACCCTCAGATGAACCATAAGATCGCCCGAGCCGTCGAAACGGTCTATGTGGGGCATTTTGAATCTATCCAGCAATGTCACTGCCAAATCCGTATAGCTGTCCTCAATGTCCGGGATCGAGTTAACTCCCTGAGCTCGTTTGAATAGCGTTTCAAGCTTGCTTACTTTCAGAGCAGTTGGAACGGACTCACATTCGAACGATGTATCCACTGGGTAGGCCAATGCCTTTGAGGTCTATGGTAGGACTCGTGGTGGGACTGGCCCCGTAGGAACGTCCGTATTCTCCTGGACGTTTGCTGTCTCCCCGGGTGTTGGAACCCTAGATGGGGGTGGGGCTGGATGCGAAATAGATGCTCCGGCTTGTTTTGGTTGTTGCTGTTGTTGAAGCCTAGCAATTAGGTCTGCCTACTGGGCTACAACTTCCGCCTGACGAGCGGTGACCTCCCCTTGGCGAGCAGCATCTCGCTGCATGGCCTCCATGGTCTGTTGGAGTTGACGCATCATCTCTTCCATACTGACTAAAAACTGCTGATCTATCAGAACAGGTGTATACCCTCTCTCTAAGGTAGAAACAGAAAACTGATCCCAACTGCGCACAGGTGAGATAGACAATGACCGCTGAACTAGAGACTGCTGTACTGATGCTCTATGCCTAACTGCCCTCCGTCTTGTAACCAGGGGTAATAAAGCAAACACTAGTTGTCTGTCAATTAGATCCTCAGATCGGGAAAGCCTTCTACATTTAGTCCAAAGTGCTCGGGTGTAAACGCGCCCCGAACGTCCCAGGAGGGAATCCCGTTTTGTTCGTCTGTGGGTCTACTACAGTTCAGGACTCAAATTGTCACGGTTCTTAATCTGAACCAAAGAGTCCAAATCCGGCAAATCGTTTTTGAAAACAGATGTTTTGTAAAGAAGTGTCAAACATGGACTGCTTTACCAGATACAGAGTCGCCACCTAAATATTTATTTTGGGGGAATTTAGGAAACCCTGACTCGTTTGCCTAAGGCCACGTGTCCGTCATCACCAAAGTTGCCTCGGCTCGGGAACTTGGGTACGATTGGGGAAGGTCAGCTATGAGCACCCCCGCTCGCCCGATCAAAAATCGGCCTCTACTAACCATGATATCTTGTTTTGAAAACGTTATGCGTTCTTATTCCGGTTATTAGCCTAGATTACTATGTGTTGCGCACACCACAAAAGTATAGACTAGATCGCCTAATTTGGAACAAATCATTGCATATCTGTTTGTTTGGAAAACGTTTTGAGATTTGCTACTCGCAAGTAGGCTAAAATACGAATTTCAATGAGTTGTTCCAACTCAAACAATCCAACCTTCACCCACAGCATTCAAGTAGTTATATCACATAAGCACATAGCCTCATGGTAAGCATGCTGTCATGTTAACATTCACACTCATGCGAGATGCTAAAACATAAAACACTTACAGTGTACTCCAAGCCAAAACAATAAACTAGTTAGTAATCATGCATGATCCTAGTTCATGTTAAAATGGCTAATGCGTCGCATACAGAATGTCACTAGAATAGGCTCGGCTAATCCTGCACAAATCCCAAGGATGGCATGTGAGATGCTACAAATAATACATATTCAATTTGGAATTTGAAATACAATGCAATTAGCGTGATGCGCCGAGCCCGGTGTATGCAAGACAAATGGATGGATGCACGCATGCATAGCATAAGGTATGCTAAATTAAATATGACTTAATACTAACCATCAAAAGCAGGTAAGTAAAAGGGAGAAAGAAGTGGGGGTTGGAAGACATGCACACACGCACCCACACTTATTACAAATTTGCCCTCGCTCGGAGGGACCGAAAGAATAATACAATTTAATTAATCTACAAGCTAATTAAATATTACAGTCCACTTAATTAATTAACAAATTAACTAAGCTAAGGAAAGCAGTAAAAGGCCTCGGGAAGAGGGTCCAATGCACGCGTGCTCGGGTTTGCTCAGAAATCCACCGCCATGCACAAGCTGCCTTTGTTTACCCTGCTCTGCTCCTCTGAGACTTGCACAAATCCCAAGGATGCTTCTCTGAACACTGTGGAACACCACCGACCAAGTGGAATCATCACCGGCCATGGCAGGATGGTCATCGACCATCCATTTAGCTCTCAGCTATCCATATTTGGTCGGTCGGCACTAATGATGGTTGGCCGGCCAAAGCTTCCTGCAGAAACCTGTTTTGACAGCAGCAGAGGGCAAAACATGGCATGGCAATGCATTTCAAGCAAATGTTTGCACCACCACACTCCTTATCATGTTTATAGCTCAAAGGAGGATGGCCCTCGATTCTCGGACCATCAATCGCGCATTTCAATGCGTGATGACCCAAGAAACCAAGTTGTGCATTTTGATTTCAAATGAAATGCACATAAAACACCCAATAAATCCTAACCTCTATCATGATCACTCAAGAGGCAAGGAATGCATACTCAATGCAATACAACCTAGGCATGTGAACTAGATATGCAACATGAGCATGGACACAAGCAATGTATACTAGGCACACAACCTAAGTCAACAAGCATGCTAGGCATGGAATAACTATGCTAATGGCAAGCATACAAGATGCAATTAAAACATGCTAGTATGCAAGACATATGACAATATGCAACATGGTCCAAAACTCAAAGCAAGCCAAGGGGCTTAAACTATGGCTATACAAGCCAAGCCTCAAAGGGCCAAGGGGACTTAAAATAGGTCCAATGCAAGTGTAAACAAGACTAAAGACACACCTAGATGGCATCTAAATGGTCTAAACATGGAAGCACATACAAAGGTCCAATCATGGAGCATAGGACAACAACCTTATAAAGCATTAAAGGAGCATCAAATGCAAGCATACAAGCATGCCATGAGGACTGAAATGACATTATAAGTGATGCCAAATCACTGAAATAGTGCAAGTAAAGCATGCTAGAGGGGTCAACACTCAAGGCTTACAAGGGGGATTACATGGTAGCTATACAAAGCAAATCATGGATGACCCAAACAACCAAAAACAGTCCTCATGCACACTAAAACATGCATAAAAGCTTCACAAAGCTAAGCCAAAACAAGTAAGCATAGTGGTCTAAATGCTAGATACATGTCAAGGCAATTTCAGGGCATTACAAGACAAGTATGCAAAGCAAGCATGGTGTGTCTAAACCAACTAAAAACAGTGCTATATCATGGCAAAATAAGCACAAATAACACTTAAGACATGGCCAACATAAACTTAAAAATGGTGCTCACACATGAGGCTAAAATGACACATATTGAAGGCAACAAGGAGAGGGGATGGCCCTCTCCTTCTTAGGACCTTAAGACACTATCCTCACCACTGAAATTCCTCAAGATTTCAGTGGTGAGGAGGCCCAAACAAGGTGGTCCCGGAGCTCACCAATAATAGCACAAAATGAGGCCAAACAAGGCCTAAGAGGGAGTAAACGACCCCAAACACAAAAGTGATCTTAAACAAACTTCAAAAGGAGCTCAAAATAAGACTTTTTTCAGTTTATGACAAAGCCCAAATATGCTTGAAAGTAAGGCTAAAAGTGTGTGCAAAAACGGAGAATAAAGAGGGAAAAGAGATTACCCTTGTTGCCAAGAGGGGACAGCAGCTTCTTGGTCCAACAAAACAGTCCCTTAGCCTCTGAAAATGGCCTCCAAGATTCTTAGGTTGATGATAGAGGTGTTAGGCCAAGAGTTGGTGTGCAAAGGTGCAAGAGCTAGACCCTTTTGAACCTTCTAACCCACACAAATGTAGAGAGAGAGGGAGATATAGAGAGAGAGTGATATATATATATACATATATCTTATATATCAGATTTTTCCACCCTTGAAATGGAAGGGGAAGCTCTCCTTATATAGGCCAAGGCCAAGGCAAGGTGCCAAGCTTCTAAGAGAAGCTAACATAAAAAGGGTCAAGGGGGTCAAGCTTCCAAGGGAAGCTAAGCAAAGGGGTCAAGCTTCTCTTAGAAGCTTGTAGCAAAAGGGCCAAGCTTCTTGGAGAAGCTAGGCAAAGGGGTCAAGCTTCTTAGAGAAGCTAGACAAGGGTTCAAGCTTCTTGAAGAAGCTAGAGCAAAGGTGCAAAGGGTTCAAGCTTCTTGGAGAAGCTAAACCAAGGGTTCAAAAGGTTCAAGCTTCCTCAAGAAGCTAAAAACCAAGGGTTCAAAAGGTTCAAGCTTCCTCAAGAAGCTAAGACAGGGGGTTCAAAAGGTTCAAACCCCCTCAAGAAAAGGTCTCGGCCAGAAAAGGAGTCAATCGGCCAAATTAATGGTCGGCCGACCAAACAAAGTGCCGGCCGGCCATCACCAATGGCCGGTGGCAAGAAAAGAGGGCCGGTGGCCTCAAACCATGGCCGATGAGGTGTGGGGATGGCCAACAAGCTATTTCCCACCCTCAGAAGCAAAACAACAAGTGTTTGGTGCAAAACCAAACACAAAACAAACAAGTCAAGAGGTCTTGAGGCAAGACGCGTGGCCGAAACCTCCGAGAACTCAAGACGAACACGAACATGGATAATCATCGAGTGTTCAAACGATGACGTCCAAGTCTTGAGGACGGTCAAAAATGGGGTGTCAACATCGGGGAATAACTGCCTCGTCGGAAGCAATGATAAAATACTACCTTGCAAAATAGAAAATAAAGCAAAAGACAAAAATCAGAAAAACGGATAGCATTTGGGCTTAGATAGAGACAACACACAGTTGAAAATTATAGGCTGGACTAACTGTACTCAAACACTGATTTCTGCCCCTAAATTTTCTGCCACAATACTGATACCCTCAAACACTGATGTCCTCAAACCGATACTCAGACTTGCAAACTGATACATGCATTTCCCTGTAGAGACACAACATATCAAGCAAGCGAGAGCCAAAACACCCCTATGGTGGGGTAGCATTTCCTTGTCCTATTTTGTCAGGAGCTAGGGTTTCACTACGCATGCATGCAGTTTCAAACAATCCTGCATTCGGGTGAGCAACCTGTCCTAGTTTGGAACAGTCTCTAAAGCTTCTGATATGCAACTAGGTCAAATGATCAAAGAGGGTGCCTCGGCAGTGATCCCGATCCGAGGTTTATGTTCCCATCATGGCAAAGCCCGCAACCGGTCAGCCTTATGGCATGTTTTTCCAAGCAAGCCTCTAGCAAACCGTTTAGGAATAACAGATGGCAAACACTGTGTCCTAGGCGCACCAATGCAAATGCAATGCAAAGAAACACATAAATGCAGATAAAACAACATATCATGAGTTTTGAGTCAAGTTCTCTAAATCCCCAGCAGAGTAGCCAAAAACTGTAGACCCGACTTTCTTTGCATGCCTCCTTTTCGGAGAGGGCACGAATTTGGTCTTACTATAGTTCGGACTCCTGTCACAGTTCTGAATCTAATCTCACAAAGTGTAATGTGAGACTGATAAACACCAAAGAGTCCAAATCCAGGGAATTGTTTTCGAAGATCGATTTTGAATAAAAAGCACCAAACATGGACTGCTTTGCCAGATTACAGAGTTACCACCTAAATATTTTATTTTTAGGAAATTTAGGAAACCCTGACTCATGCCAAAGGCCACGTGTCCGTCATCACCAAAGTTGTCTCGGCTCAGGAACTTGGGTACGACAGGGGAAGGTCCTGAAATGAGCACCCTCGTTCGCCCGATCAAAGGATCGGCCTCTACTAAGCATGATATGTTGTTTTATAAACCTCATGTGTTCTAATTCTGATTATTAATCTAACTTTACTATGTGATGCGCACGGCATACAAGTATAGACTCAATCACGAGAATTGGAACAAAACAACTCATGTTTGTTTTCGAAAATGGTTTGAAAGTACTACTCGCAAGTAGGCTAAAGCACGGACTTGCCACCCTCAAGTGAGCTTGAAAATATGATCTTGCCACTTCGCAAAGTGGGCTTAAAACTCACAATCATCGAGTTGTCCCAAGTCAGGCAATCAAGCCTTCACCCACAGGCATTCATGCAGTTAATCACTTAAGCATATAGCCTCATGGCAAGCATGCTATCATGGCAACACTCACACTCATGCAAGGATGCTAAAGCGTAAACACTTACAGTGTACTCCAAGCCAAAACAGAAAACTAGTTAGAAACAATGCATGATCCTAACTATACAGAATGCCTAATGCAACACATGCAAAATGCAACTAAATAGGCTCGGCTATCTAAGATGGCATATGAATGCAACAATTGATACATGTATTCAAATAAGTATATTGAAATACAATGCAGTTTGAATGATGCACCGAGCCCGGTGCATACAATACAAATGAATGATGCAAACATGCAAAGCATAAGGTATGCTAATCAAAACGTGCCTTAAAACTAACCATCGAAAACGGTTAAGTAAAAGGGAGAAAGAAGTGGGGTTGGAAAACATGCACACACACACGCACCCTTATTACAACATTACGCCATCGCGAAGGAGGGTCCGAATAATTAAGCTAAGCTACACTAAGCTAAGCTAACTAACTAATCTAATTAAACTAATTAGACTAATTATTACAAAACAATCGAATAACTAGCAAACTACTTACTAATTATTACAACAATTTTAACTAATTAACAAATTAATCAAATTATACATCAAGCTAACTAACAAGTAAAGCTCTAAACTTCTACTGCCTCAGCTCTGTTGGAAATTAGAAGATGCATGCCCCGGCTTCCATCCCAAAAAGCTCTCCGGTTTGCTCTTTAGAGGCTCTGTTTGCAGGGTGTCTCCAAGAACTCTCTGCTGAATCTTACCAAAACAATGCTGGGGAGTGCACCAGTGGCCTACCAGCCATGAATGGTGGCTGTCGGCCATCTGTTGGCCAACAATGAGAGGGTGCCGGCCACTAGTGTGTTGTGACACCAAACTGCAACAGAGAACAAAGCAGAGGAAAATGGAGGTTCTCCCAAGGACATGTTTGTACTATGCCACTCCTTATCATCTCAAAACATCAAGGGAGAGACATCATTGGATCCAAAACCATCAATCAAGCATTTCAATGCATGATGGCCAAGGATCCAACTTGCACAAATTCAATAAATGCACAACAAACAAGACTCTAGGACCACTACCTTATCATGGATGATCAAAGGCAATGGAGACAAAAGGAATTGCCTCATTTTCATCACTTTGAGTATGAAATGGGCCAATCCACCTTGTGTTCAATATAACGTCCGATTGAACACATTGCAACGCACACAAAACATGTTTATCTTGGCATGTTTTACTTGGCTCAATTCATGTTTAAACATTTTAAGTTACCAAGCCATTCATTAACCAATTTTTCCAATTGTGAAAGTCCTCTAATGAGAGGAAGGTCAATCAAAAGATGACTTAAGACATGGGAAAGACCATGCCTTTGACTAGGAGGAACCCTCAAAAGAGGGTTAAAGCCATTTAAGCATAAGCCTCAATCCCATAGCTTAAGCACAACTTAAGACTAACCAACCCTCAAAACAAATCAAAAGTGGAGAAATAAGGGAGGTGGCAGATTTTTAATGCTGAAATGACATGCTAAAGACACCAAACCATGCAAGCAAAGCATGCCAAACATGTTCAGAAGCCATAATCATCAAGACTAGTACGGAGCATTACACTAGAGGCATGCAATATCAAACCCAAATGGCCAAACCAACTATGAATAGACCTCAAATGTGCCAAAACAGTGGCCAAAATGTGCTGAGATGGTGGCATGAAAAGCAAGAAAATAATGCTCACTCATTGGCTCACAAACAAGGCATAAAGCACAACTCTCAAACACAATGAAAGAATGGAATATGTGAGAGTGTGACAATGATGTATGCTCTAAAATCACATGTAAAATGAGGCCATATCATGTAAACAACTCAAACAAAGCATGCTAAGGACCTTGAAACACAAAGCTAGTCAAGGTCAACTACACTATAGCTATACAAAGCAAGTCGCAGGGGACCAAGACCACTCAAAACAGAGCTTAAGCATGTCAAAGCAAGGCCAAATACATGCTCGAATGGAGCCAACACATGCTAGAATGATAGGCTAAAACATCAAGCACACTAGGCTAGTGAACAAGATTGCACTACAAGTGTAAGAAGCAAGCAAGAGTTGACCTATCCAACCTAAAACCGAGTTATAGCATGTCAAAAAAGTCACAAAAACATGCAGAGAACAAGCCATGAGATGGTAGAAAAACATGCTCAACTACTAGGCCAATAACACATGCAAACAAGATGTGAAGCGGGGGGACCACCCCCCCTCCCCATTTTGGTCCTCAAAACTAACTTTCTACCACTGAAAAACCTCTGAGTTTCAGTGGTAGAAAGGCCAAAAAAGAATTGTTTTAAAATCTTTAAAGAATGGCACAAAGCTTGGCAAATAAAGCTACAAGGAGGGTGGTTCACCCCTAACTCCAAAAGAGCCTCAAACAACCATTTTTAACACTTAAAAATAGAGGTTTTTGTAGTAAGTAACTAAGCCAAAACAGCATGCAAAGGTGGCCCAAACTAGCATACAAAAATAAGCTTAAAAGGAGTAAATGCTTACCCTTGAAGCACAGCAGCCAAACAAGCAACTTCTGAGCCAAAAACCGGCTTTTTGAGCTCCAAACAAGCCTTCAAGAACCTCAGCTCCAAGGTAGTGGTGTTTGACTAGGTGTCTTAGTGCAAATATGTGAAGAAAATACACTTTCAAGCACAATATAGCACAATATATATATAGAGAGAGAGAGAGAATTCTAGAGAGAGAAGGGGAAATTTCAGCTCTAAAATTTTGTAACCCCTTGCATGCATATAGATGAGTTCTATATATAGGAGATACAAAGAAGCCTTGAAGAGATCCAGCCATCCATGTGGGTGTAGATGAGCTTACCTGTGTAAACAGTTGTCAAAATATCTGCAAAACTATCTACTAAAGCAATAGTGGCCACTACGGCCATCAATGGTACGACAAGGCCTCATTGGTGGCAAGAGGCCTATTGATGGCCGGCATACCCAAATGCATGGCCGGCAGGCTATCAAGGACATCAGCCTGCAAAGACCAACACATGGTCCAAATATGAGACAGAATGGAAATAGGGTTTGGAAAGAGCAAACCTAGCGCGTTCTGCCGCGGAATTCGAGTGCTCGACGAGCAATCAAACTTGTCACTGGATGTACCTACAAGAACATCCAAGTCTTGAGGACGGTCAAAAATGGGGTGTCTATAGCGCCTTTCGTGGAAATCACGATTGGCCAAGACAATAAGCCTCCTAATTCGGCGCTCTTTTCGTGAATATTATGATTGACAAGTATAAACGCAGTTGACGAAAAATAGAAGATGATCATAGCTAAATTTATAAACATAAATTGAAATAACATGCAAACATTTAAAATAATATGTTTCATTGAACTAATCGATAATACATAATTCGCTTCCGATATACGTTAGAGTAGTACAATATGTTCAGTTTTATTCGGCATCCGCCTCGTCATTGCTCTTCTCAACTTCGAAAGTCGCGAAGGGAAACTGATGACCCTAATATAACGGCTATGCCGAATCAACGCCTGCTACCCATAAAGCCTCTGCGGCCTAGAGAGCCTTAATTCACCCGTGCTTAAATCCATGATTCTCGCATCGACAGACCTCTTTGGCGAGCTTTTCCTTCGTTTTACCTATCTCCACTTTTCAGCCGGCATAAAAGCCTTGTTCATAAGCCCTGGCCTTTGCAGCCTCTATTGCGAACATGCTTGTCATATCTCGATCGGAAATCACATGACTTATAAGCCGTTGGGTCACCCTTTCTTCCACAATTGGGTTAGCTTGGCTGGCCGATCGTGTCTCGGCAATTTTGACCTTCCTTAGCTCACGCTCGGCCTTCTCCGCGGGAGTTTCCAAGTTTCGAATGTGTTCATCCTTCTACTCTATCTCCCGCCATGCAACATGCAGATGCATGCTGATTTCATAGACGGTATATAGCCCTTTCACCGCTCCACGAATGCCCTCCCAAAACACTTTGAAATCAAGTCGACCGACCATCGACTGCTGGACTTCTGGTGGAAAAATCTATCGAGCGAACTTGACTGCCATATTTGGGTCATGAACAATTGAATCTGCTTCCGTCATCAGTTTGTTCCTCACAAAAATCGCAAATCTTAACGGGCACGACGTCACATTGGTTTCTTCTCTCGAGCATGGTGGAGAGGAGTTGCCCCATTGTTGTTTTTCCTTTCTAGGAGACCTATTTTGACGACGTGGGGACTGGTGTTTTTCACGCTCTCTCGACGTTCTATTCCCCGTGCGCATAGGCTCGCCACCTCGATTCATCTCTGCGTCCAACTCCACCAGTGTTCTCCCTTCTCCTCTGCTATTGTAAAATAATCTTCTTGCCATCCGCAGTCATCCACACTGCTCTTTAGTGGCTCTGAACGCAACAATGGCCCCTTCGCGCACCCAGCACCCACCCCATTTATTCCTTATGGGTGCAGCACCCCCGAGGCAACCTCATCAATGCTAAAATTTAAAAATTTTCACCAGATTCAATCCGGCTCTACTTGGCCAAATGTCGACCCAAGGTCGAGGCCTTGCGCCGATCAGGTTGTGTGCCCAGGCCACCCCATGAACTAATAACATTTGGCGTTCTAGATCAAGCATTCGTTGGGGCAAGGGTAGATTCACTAATCTAATCGGCCAAGTGTCTAGGCCTGGCGCCGATCATCTCTTGTGCCCCAGCCACTCCATGAACTAATAACATTCGGTGTTCCAGTTCATGCATTCGCTGGGGCAATGGCTGATTCATTAATCTAATCGGCCAAGTATCTAGGCCTGGTGCCGATCATCTCATGTGCCCCAGCCACTCCAGCCACTCCATGAACAAACAACATTCGGCGTTCCAGTTTACGCATTCGCCGGGGCAAGGGCAGATTCATTAATCCAATCAGCCAAGTGTCCAGGCCTGGCGCCGATCATCTCATGTGCCCCAACCACTCCATGAAATAATAACATTCGGTGTTCCAGTTCATGCATTCGCTGGGGCAAAGGCAGATTCATTAATCTAATCAGCCAAACGTCGAGGCCTTGAGCTGATTTACTCATTATTTTATCGAATATTCATGTACCTTTCCAAATTGTTAACTGCCGATTCATTTATTTATTCGGTTTAATAGCAAAGACAAGCATAGGATTAATTGATTCAGTTAATTTATCGGGTGTTTAATTTACTCATATGCCGCAGACAGAAAAGCATAAGGAATTTTCATTAATAAATTGAAGAAAAATAGTATATGCAGTAAACTAAAAAACATAGGAAATTTTCATTAATAAATTAAGTACAGATAGTAGTCATTTTACACATGAAAATTACCTTACATTTAAACTTCTAGTCGAAGTAAAGAAATGAAAATCTACTAACAAAACCTACAAAAACTACGCATCTAAGATGCCTAACAAAAAATCAAAGTATCACCTTAAGTCAGTCTTCAGGGTCAGACTCCAGCGGCTCAACGTCCACTGTAGACACCCCATTTTTGACCGACCTTAAGACTCAGACGTCATCGTTTGAGCACGCGATGATCACGCATGTTTGTACTCGTTTCGAGTTTCCGGAGTTTTCAGCTGAGTGCCTTGCCTCCGGCCTCTGAACTCTTTGTGTTTTGGCTCAGTTTGTGGACCAAGCCTTGTTGACCTTGCCTGGAGGGAGAGAGAGGTCCGTAGACCACTTTTTGTAGTCGTAGACTACTTTTCCCTCTTATAGGCTAGTTTTCGATTTCCAGGGCCTTCGGCCGAACGCCTTGTCTCGGGACCTCTTAACGTTCTCCTCTTGGCCTGGTTTTTGGACCATGCCTTATTGCCTTGGCCTAGAGGGTAACAGAAGTCTGTAGACCACTTTTGTGGCCGTAGACCACCTTTCCCTCGTAGACCACTTTTTGTGCTCGTAGACTAGTTTTCGAGGTTCCCGACTGCATGTCTTGTCCCGCACACTTTTGTCTTGCTTCCTTTTTGATTTTTTTTGGGCACAAACCTTGTTTTCCTTGCTTGGAGGGTGGAATAAGGGTTGTAGACCAGTTTCTCTCCCTGAAGACCACTTTTTGTGCCTGCCAGCCAGTTTTCTAGTCGGCCAGCTGGTCTTGGTGGTCTTTTGACCACCAAAAGTGGTCGCCAGCCATGCCACCACCTTGCTTTCTTTGTGCAGACCACCTCTCCCCCTTGCCGACCACTTTGTCTCCTTGTAGACCACTTTCACTGGTCGGCCGACCAGTGCAAGTAGCTAGCTGACCACTTTAATTGGTCGGCAACTTTCCTACATTTTTTTATAGAGGTTGTGGATGCCAGCTGTGCCAGCTGGTGAGCACAGATTGCATCCTCCATACACGTGTATGGAGGGATTGCACCAAGCTTCTAGCTTCTCCAAGAAGCTTGAAGCTTGGAGATCTATAAGAGGGAGGCTCTCTCTCTCTTTCGTGTTCAAACTTGAAGAGCAAAAGTTTACTCTCTTTCTATATCTCTCTATATATATTTGTGCCTTAAAGTGTTGCTTCTTCATTCCTTTGCACACAAACACCTACTCAAATACCTTCCTCTTGTTGCTGAGTTACTTGGAAGCTTTATTTGAGTGGTTTTAAGCTGGTTTTTGCCTCAGAGCTTGCTGTTTTCTAGTTGTTCTTCAAGGGTGAGTGTTTTCCCTCTCTAAGCTTTGTTTTGCTTAAACATTTGGCCATCTTTGCATGATGTTTTAGGCCTAACTTTAAACTAAAAAAAAATCTTCATTTTCAAGTGCTTAAAGTGTTTGTTTGAGGCCTCTTCAGTGTTGGGGGTGGTCTACCCCCTTTTGTGCCTTATTTTGCCTTGTTTTGAGCCATCTCTTTAAGCCTTTGAGATCACCTTCTCTTGGCCTTTTAATCACTGAAATCCAGTGGATTTTTAGTGGTAGGAATGTGGTTTTGAGGCCTAAAATGAGAGGGGGTGGTCCCCTCTTCTCTTGTCTTGTTTGTATGCATAGAGGGCCTATCAAATGAGCATGTGTTTACACTCCTTTATGGCTTTGTTTAAGCTTGTTTTTGTGACTTTTTGGACCTGATATGACTCTGTTTTGGCTGGTTTGGTTGTCTCTTGAGTGCTTCATACACTTGTAGTGTAATTCTACATTGCTAACCTAACATGATCTATACTTTGGACCATCATTCTAGCCTATTTTGACTACACTCCAAAGATGATTTTATCCATCTTTTGCCATGTTTAAGCCTGCTTTTAAGTGTTTTGGGTCATGCATGCCTTGTTTTGTATAGCCATGGTGCAATCTTGCTCATTAGCTTTGAGTTTCAAAGTCTCTAGCATGCTTGGAATGTGATGTTTGCATGGTATAGCCTCAGTCCTCACATGATTTCAGAGCATATTTCATTGCCACACTCTCACATTTTTCACTCTTTCAATGTGTTTGAAAGTTGTGTCTTCATGCCTTGTTTGTGAGCCAATGTGTATGCATGTTTGCCTAAGCTCTTGAGCTCCATTTCGGCATGTTCTTGGCCCTTAACTTGGCATGGTTAAGCTCTATCCAGAGTTGGTTTAGGGGTTTAAGCTTAGTATTGCATGCTCCTTGTGTATTGCTCTTAACTAGCCTTATGCTCTAGGCCTTGTAGCATGCCTCATTTGTGTTGTTTGGATGATTTGGCATCATTTAACACTTCATTTCAAAGCATGTAACATCGCCATATTCTCATGCATGTCACTCTTTAATTGCGTCTAAGAGTTGTGCCTTTATGCCTTGCTTACGAGCCATGAGTTGAATGTGCATTCCATGCTCTTTGTGCCTAGGCTTTGTTGAGTTTTGGCCACTGTTTTGAGGTATCTTAGGTCTGTCCATGTTTGGTTTGGCCATTTGAGCATTGTCTTACATGCTTCATGTGTGATACACTTCACTCGTCTTGATACCTTAGCTCCTAAACATGCCATGCATGCATTATTCACATGATAGGGTCTTGCGCATACCATTAGCATTGATAGGTTGATCATGTTATATGTGTTGCATTGTGTTTGGATTGGGTGTTAATCCAAACATGAGAAACGAGGGGCATTTCATACTTGAAGTGATGAAACGCGCCTCATTTCTTGGTCGCCGACCCTCTTGATCATGCATGATAGAGGTTAAGGCCCTTCTGTGTTATTTGTGCATTCATTGACATTGACTTGTGCAAACTTGGCTTCTCAGCCATCGTGCATTGTGATGCTCGGTTGGTGGCCCGAGAGTTAAGAACCGCACTTCCTTGAGCTTAAGAAATGATAGGGAGGGTGGTTGTGCACACATACCTTACAAATACATTGATGTGCCCCTTCTTGTTCTCTGTTACAGCAAATTGGAGCTTGACAACATTTTTTGGTCAGCAGACCAATAAAAGTGGCTGGCCGACTACTTTTTCTAGTCTGCAACAAGTGTAAGTGGTCGACAGGTGGTCTACACCACCATCAACTGGTTGGCAACCCTCCTGGGGGTCCTCATTTTGGAGTAGAAGCTATCTGGAGCTTTATGCAGTGTTTTGAGAACAAATGCAAACAGAGGCAAGTTGGGGCATCGTAATGGATTTCTGAACGAGGCGACTGAGCATGCATGCACCCCTCGCCCCGAGGACCTCTTCTTACTGCTTTATTTAGCTGTTTTGCTTACCTAGCTAATGCTTTGGTTTTGTACTTAATTAGTTGATGCGCTTAGCTAATTGATTTGTTTTGTAATAATTAGTTAACTTGTTAGTTAATTAGCTTCGTTTTGTAATAATTAGTTTAATTAGCTTAGATTAGCTAGTTAGCTTATTATTCGAACCCTCTGTCGAGAAGGCACAAATGTTGTAATAAGTGTGCATGTGTGTGATGCATATCTTTCAACCCCCATTTCTTTCTCCCTTTTATTTACCAGCTTTCGATGGTTAGTTTTAGAACATATTTCAATTAGCATACTTATGCTTTGCATGTTTGCATCCATTCATCTATTTTGCATGCACCGGGCTCGGTGCATCATACAAACTGCATTGTATTTCAATACCAATTTGAATACATGTTATCAAGTTGCATTCACATGACATCTTAGAATTGCCAAGCCTATTTTAGCTACATTTTTGCATGTGTTGCATTAGGCATTGTTGACATAGCTAGGATCATGCATTGATTACTAACTAGCTTCTTTTTTGGCTCGGAGTACTAGGTAAGCTTTTACGCTTTAGCATCATTGCATGTGTGTAAGTAACTGCCATGATAGCATACTTGCCATGAGGCTATGTACTTAAGTGTTTAACTGCATGAATGCCTCTGGATGAAGGCTTCATTGCTTAAATTAGAACAATTCATCAAAATGCGAGTTTTAAGCCCACTTTGCGGAGTGACAAAATCATGTTGTTTTCTAAGCCCACTTGAGGGTGGCAAATCCGTGTCTTAGACTACTTGCGAGTAGCAACTTCAAGCCATTTTCGAAAAACAAACATAAGATGTTTTGTTCCAACTTGAGTGATTTAGTCTATACTTGTATGCTGTGCGCATCACATAGTAATTCTAGATTAATAACCGGAATAAGAACACATGTGTTTTCAAAAACAACATATCATGTTAGTAAAGGCTGATCTTTGATCGGGCAAGCGAGGGTACTCATTTCCGAACCTTCTCCTCTCGTACCCAAGTTCCCGAGCCGAGGCAACTTTGGTGATGACGGACACGTAGCCTTAGACACGAGTCAGGGTTTCCTAAATTTCACAAAACAAAATATTTAGGTGGCGACTCTGAAATCTGGCAAAGCAGTCTATGTTTGGCACTTTTGGATTAAAATTGATTTTCCAAAACAATTTGCCGGATTTGGACTCTTTGATGATTTATCAGTCTTACATTGCACTTTGTGAGATTAGATTCAGAACCGTGACATGAGTCCGAACTGTAGTACCTAAGAACAACGATTCGCGCCCTCACGCGTGGAGCGGAGTTTGGGCGGTCTACATCCACCGCCAGACGGAATCGGTTATATAATGTCACATTCGTGATAAAGGAGGGCTTTGAGCCAAGTCGTGTTTGAAGTCCCGATTCTCGAACTTGGGCACTTCCTCCATGTAGTTTTCCAAGGCAGCGTCCTTCCCAGCTTGGAACACTTTGGAAATCTTGGAGTCAGCTATTTCCTTTGCCTTCCTCGATTCTTCCAAGTCGGCTTCCAGCTTGGTAATCACCTCATTGGCTAAGTTGAGCTGTCTTCGCCGCTTTGGCCTCTCTTGAGAGTCACCTTAGTTGGTTAGAATTCCTCGCGCTCTCGGCTTCAGAGTCGGCTCTCGCGCGTTCCTCCACCGCTTTCGATGCGTCAGAATCGACTCTTTGAGAGGCTTCCACAGCCTTGCTCTTTTCATTTTCAATTTTGGCTTTCAACAAGCCGATCTGTTCAATAGCGTCATGTTGACGGTGGCCGATTTCGGCTATCTTTCCCACTATCTGCAAAACAAGGAAATAGAGTTACAAAAAATAAATATATATATATATATTGACAGTAGATCTGGCTCCGCTCGAAATGTGGCTCTGTCAACTAGCAAGGAAATTGAGAAGGCCATGCTCAAGGCCACAGCTAGGTCCTTCAAAGCCAACGCATCAGAGGCAATCGGCATATTCCTTATCTTTGGTTGAATAGTGAACAGAACAACCAAGTACGATTCCTCAATGCGCGGCCGTTTATCGATTTGGTCCTCACCAGAGACGGCTTTGCGCTCGGCGGGGCGCTTTTTCCCCCTTTTCTCAGCCTCCTGATCTCCCTGTTCAAGTTGCTCCATCTCGGCCGTTTCGGTCTGAGCCGTTTCTTCCTCAATAACAGGCAGAGAGGGCTCATCGACGGCAACGGGTGGAGTTTCCGATCGGATGGCCTCGGCTCTCCTTCGGACGGCCATCCTTTCGGCGTTTTTCATTCTGGCAAGTTGAGTGAGTGACTCCCCAGCTATATTCTCGGGATACACGCTGAGAAGGTCCACTAAGTCTCAGAAAATGTTCCAAAGGAAACGTCCCTCACCAAGTGGATGGAGGGTTGATGAATTGAGGCTTCCTCAAAGGCCAAGTTTAGAGCCTCGTCTACCTCGGCTTCCGACTGGTTCGGCTCCTCGGCAGCCTCTTCGGCTACTTGTTCATCCACCTGCTCCGAATCATAGGCTTCCAAACCAATCTGCCTTAGGTTTCTGAAGTTGGGGAAAATAAGGGTCGTAAGCTGTTATTCGTCCCTCGGAATTGAAATGTTGTTTGCCGTCGAAAACGTTGCGTAAGTCGGCTCGTATCTCAGAAGAATGTGGGCTGCCCTCTCTTGTTTCTGAAGGCTTGGACGACCAAAGATTTGGAGTGCGATATTAATTTCCGCAAGTACGGCGTTGTCAGCTGAAACCAAAACTTTCTTCAAATTGTTGCCTGCACAAATAAAACGGTAAGTTTATAGAAGGAAAGCCGAATAAATATATAATAATAAAAAAATAAGGAGCTATACGACCACCTGGTTCGCCTCTTTGTCTTGGCACGGGATCAAGGCGATCCTCACCCTTGCCGAATTCCTAGTTGCCTCAGACAACGACCATTACGTCGTCAACACGCTTGCCAGAACTGGCAAGCATAGTCACTAAGTGATGGTCGGTATCCTTGGCCCTGAGAAAATAGTGTCCCTACCAGCCAGAAGATTTGGCTAAGACATAATAATACCGAATTGCAGGTATACCAAGGTTAATCCTAAGGCGTCGGTTCAACTCTATAATCCCCATTATGATTCGGAAAAAATTTACATTAGGTTGGGAAGGGATTAAACCCCAATGGCAAAGGACGGCCCTTAAAAATGGGTGAAGGGGAAAACAGACTTCACCCTCAGCAATTGATAGGAGAGGAAAGATGATTGTACTTTCATCAGCCCTCTCCATATCAATGGTTCTGTCTGTCACGAGTGACAGATGGACGTTGTCAGGATGGAATAATGGCGTCGAAAACCAGAAATTTGGTTCGCAGAAAGGAGTTCTTTCAAGTGCTTCGCCATCCTAGTTAGCCTAAGGATTGTGCAAAACTAAAAATAAACAAGGAAGTGGGATTCGAAACGAATAAGAAGAGAACTTACATGAAGTATAAGAGACAATGAGAGACAGGAAGAAGTTGCAGAGGTCGCAAGATGGAGGTATATCGAAAGGCAAACCATAAGCTTCAAGTATTCAAAAAACTTACATTCGAAGGGACAACTTAGTTTCAAATCACATTAAATGAAGAAAGCGTACGAAGAGGCGGGAAGATGTAATACCTAAACAGCGTGTGTTCTGACATGCGTTGGAATGGGGTTAACCGTCGTTCTTTCCTTGTCTTTTCAAGTTCAAAACCAAATACGCCGTTCGAAACCAAACATGCCAAATAATTGGCGTTAATAGGATGTTTGGGGGGCAATTGTGGGAGCCGAATGACGGTGTGAGGACAGTCAAGGATGGAATTTGTATTCGGCTCCATCTTGGACGATCGCAAGACTGAATAGACTAATCGGCTGAAGAACCAGTTGAACAAAAGCCGAATAAATAAACGTGCAATGGATTGAGGGTGGGCCCGACCTTGAGGCCCAAAAGAAAAATATAAATAGAGGAGCATTAGCCAAAGAAAGATATGTGAGAACAAGTAAGATTAACTTGAGATACAAGCTACCAAGAGAGTATACACTGACTTATCCGTCGGAGTGCTAATTCCGGCACCCCCGACCGGAGTATTCATTCCTTTTCAGGTGACTAGCTGAGGATCAAGGATGTCCTACAGGATCCAGACAATATTTCCAAACCACTTTTCCACAATACTCAATTTTAACTATTGAGTGGAAAAATAATCTGCAATTTTTCTAAAGTGAATGTGCAAATTCAGACCATACGGATGTGCTCGGAATGTGCCAAATATCTGGAAACGACTATTGGATCATTGTGATTGGACTCTATGTGGCTTAGATTTAACTAAAATAGATATGATGGTTCAGATCAACCAATTGCAACGCAACTATGAAACACAGGATGATTTCCTCATTTGTTTGTTGGTTCTTCTTCTTCGGCAAAGCAGTGGATTTTTTGGGCAATCGACCTGGCCCGTTTGGCTTCATTTTAGCGTCGATTTTGAAGCGGTTTTTTGCGTTGGATTTGACTCGATGAGTACTTCACATTGGTGTACTCAAAATATGATTTTGATAATTTCAAAAATTTTAGTTTCTACAAATTTAAGTTGTTTCGCAATTATCGGCGAACGTCAGTTAGTACTCAACTCTTCTGGTTGGTGGGTCTGGACTCTTCAAGTCGACACGAACCCTCTAGTCGGCTAAGAAATTCTTGTTATCTTGCTGAAAAATTATTCTCATGAAGAAAAATGTAGAGCCAATTTCTAAAGAGAGAAAATGGGCACATAAACTCGGTCGACAACGTTTTGGCTGGTCGAACACTTGGTCGGCAAGTCGGCAATGTAATATACTTGCAATTTGCATTGCCAACATGATTAGAACTTGGTTCTCGGCCCTGTAGCCAACATGATTAAAGATATAAGCATTGCTTGTGATGGTTACCATTGCCGACGAGCTTGATAACAGAGTGGCAGCACCGAGTGTCGAAAAATAGTCGAGCTAATTTGTGGGAATTCGACAAGTTCGTAGCTATTCTGCATTACCGAGTGATCTACGTCCCGCCGAGGGTGATGGATAATCTTCAAGGAACTGGTAAGTTGACGGGCCAATAGTGACGCCGAGTAATGTTGCCGAGTAAATAATGTTGTCGAATTGTGGTGTCGTCGTTGGGCTTTATTGATGAAATTTGGTTGTGTGGTGTTGTCGTGCCGTAGCGTATATAATGTTAGAGTCGTTGCCGAGAAGAACTAGGATACACCTTGGTAGCCAACAAGAATCATCGAGATGATCAGCCGGATGTTGGGTCGTTGAGGTGGCCATTACCGACGGCAATAGAATTCACCAATTCGGTAACAAGACTCATCTATTCGGCAAAATACTACCCATGGTCATTGCCGAACAACTTTCACTCAAGAGTAAAGAACTAATAGTTAGCCCAAGCATTATTGCATGTTTTTCCGGAGCTTAAATTTCCTGGTTTTGGGCTCGACTCTAGGCTGTGAGATGGGATTATCCTTGCATGGGTTGCTTTGATTGACACGAGTTGTCCACTAAGGCTTGGTTGCCGAGAAGGTGCAATGTTGAGGCGAGACAATGCTTTGTCGTACTTGGTCTACAATTGCTTGTGCTTGTTAGCATAATTGTGATAATAAGAGCTTATCCGTGTATTTGTTCCTCTTTGCTTGTGTATTTGTTTCACCAAGGAGAGGATGGTATGGCAGAGCTACTCTTTCTTTGACGATCAAAATGTAGGTGGAAGCTCCGAAGGTTGCTTAATCTTGACACGATTGTCGGGTAATGTTGAATTCTTTTTTTTATGGAATAGCACTTGCTTTTTTCTAGTATTGATCAATTTGGATTTTATCTTTGTATTGTATCAAATGAGTTGGGATTGCTACTGTTTTGTGATTTTTTTTTTTTTTGAGAGAGAGAACACTCATAGAGAGAAAAAAAAAAATCAAGACTCAATTGTAGATCCACTAATTTCGTCTTGTTGTTTCAACTCTCCTAAACAAAATTGATATTCACTTGACAAAATCTATGAGTATAAATAGATAGACATATACATACATATATAAATATATATATATATCAAAGTTGAACTGGAATAAAAAACATTAAAAAAAAAAGTAATATTAAAAAAAATTGAAGAAGACAAAGACCCAGCCGTGGGTTTACTTTCTCTAGAGAGATTGGTTAACCTTGGTACTCACTGATCCGAGCACTTTGAGCGTGGTATTCATTCTTCTCTTCATTGAATTTCTTAGCTCTTTCTTACAAATAGCACCAATTGTGAGCTCATGAATCCTCTCACATGGATTGTTGAGGAAATCTAGCAAAGAGATGCGCTTTCCCAGTAGATTTGCAAGGATGAACATGGTCGGCGCCACCCAACCGGGGTTGTCGAGAGGGGACACTTCGATGACAAAGTTAGCAACTCTTATCAAAGAATGAAGATCCAGAATTGAAGAGTATATTTGTGCTGTGTTGTAAAGAAATGATACATACCTCTTTTCCAGGGGATTCCTTTCTTTTATAGATGGGAGATGTGATATTTGTTTGGTGGGCTTTCTTGTTAGTTTTGGCCCATTCTTAAGACCTGTTTGGGTTGGACCCAAGTGAGTTGATAAATTTTTGGGCTTCCAAAAAGGGTATTTGAATAGTTTTAGCTCTTATGACGTTAATAGGTTTAAAAATAAAGGCTCAATTAACTAATTTAACTTCACAATTCAAATTAAAGATCTTTGGAACATCTTCAACTTTTCATTACTTTTTTTTTCATTTAATTTGATTCTAAATTTGAATAAAAAAAAAAAAAAAAAACTTGATTTGATACAAACTACTCCGACCACTTTATGAAAAAAAATTTAGAATCTTTTTAAAAATTCTTCTCTTACCGCAAATTTCTGTTTTCATCAAATTTGATGAAAAAAATATCTCCAATATCTTTTTAAATTTTCATCAAATTCAAATTTGATAATTCTCAATTTGATTATAAAAATAAAAATTAAAAAAAAATGTTTATCCATTGATTTAATAAACATTTAATGAAAGAGTGTGGGTATTAGTCATTTAATTACCATTTTATCCAGGGGTAATTACATCCTAGTGATGTTCGGGGAAAAAATACAAATATATAAAATAAATAAAAAAAGTTTACAATTTTAATTATTAATATTTATAAAGTTTTTCACTGATTTATAATTACTTTTTTTAACATAGCACTGATGTGATATTTCTCATTTTATCTACCATTTTTTAATGATTATATATACATTAATACTATATACTCTTAAAAGTTAAAAATAAATTTATATATCTCATTCATTCAAGGTATAGCTCACACAAAACTAATTTTGAATTTATATTATACACCTTCAAGGTAATCCATTGCTAATTTTTAAACTTACACTTTCACTTTCAAGTTCGTTAATACCGTATTCTATTATTTATTAATGCCATGAATTTCTTCATCTGTCATTCTTAAAACTTTAGAATTCCATATAGGGGTATAAATTTGTTCACCTCAAATTTCACCTAGGCTCTGGCCCATGTTAGGTCTCACGGACTCCTGCCAAAATTTGCGCTGACCCAACCCACGAGTCAAAAAATTAGACCCAGACCCAGGGTGTATTTGGGCCTTGGGCAGGCCAGTAGGCCTGGGGTCGGGCTTGGGCAGAGCTTGCACATTTTATTTATTTTTCCTATGTTTTCACCAAAATTTTATTTTTTTCCACCAAAAATGACACTAAGCCTTAGGTGGGCCGAGCTTTGAGCGAGCTAGTGGGCCGGGCCCACGGACCGGGCCGAGCTTCAAAATGATGGCCCAAGCCCAGGCCCAGGGTTCCGAGCTGGACTCGGACCCGAGCCCGGGCCTAATCGGGCTTAGCCCACTTGTCACGACCCAAACCCGCCCCTGTAGGTTTAGCATCGTAACCGGCCAGTAATCCTTGGATTACCGAAGGCCTCTAAACATAATGACATATGATTAGGGGTTGCGAAGGTAGATATATAAAAACATACATAGTCCATCAAGCTGTGCAGACATACGTGGGATAGATAATCTTAAATTTTATAAGCATACATGTGATGTCATAAAGGTACAGTAGTTACACGTCTCCCCATGTACACATATAACAGATATTTTTGTTCGTAAACCAAAAGAAACAAAGTCTTAAACATTCACAAAACACTTGACTTAATCCGGAACTTCCTTGAGAGGCACAAAAGGGTGGCTGACAAACACAAAACTCTTCAAGCATCATCTTAAACCTGGTCACTTGCCTACTCACCTACATACATAATAATAAATAGTGAGCGAAAGCCCAGTAAATAATAATAAAGTAAAAGGTTAAATGAATGATGTCCCAAAAACAACTCAGAAACCAGAGTTCATATCGAAGACATATTCATATTCGTATTCTTATTCAGAGCATATACAAAAATCATAGTTCATGCTTAATTGTCATTGGTACATCCGTTAGCACTAACAGATCATATACATAGCATCATAGATCAAATTTTTCAGTTCCATAGAGGAACCACCGGCCGGGTACTAATGAGTTCTCAATTCCATGAAGGAACCTCCAGACTGGGAACGGATAACTTGTCAGTTCCATATAGGAACCTCCAACCGGGTGCAGATAACTTGTCAGTTCCATAAGGAACCTCCGGTCCAGGTACAGCTAGCATACTTGAATCACAGTATTAATGCCATAAATATTTGTCAGAGTTTGACAATCATTCATAGTACAAAACAAAGCATTTCATAGAATGGATCTTATTCCATATAGAGAAAATAATTTAACTTGAACATAGCTTTACTAAGTTATTACTCACAAATAACAGATGGCTCCAAGCAAACGAATAGAGTAGTCAATTCAAATATCTTGTAGCGCGTGACCTACACAGATACAGAATGAATACGTACTAAATTACACACCCAGAAACATTAACTTAGTTCTTTCTTATCTTAGTGTGTCTCTACTTTTTATCCTCATTATTGTGTCTTAATCTTGGCCTAGGAATGCCTAAGATGCAATGAGGATGCAAAAATGCTCTTGGAAACACTTAACAAAATTTGCCGAAAACAGGGGTCTCGCTTGAGCGTAACTTTCTTTGCTCGAGCGAACATGCAAAAATGTGAGTGGTCGCTCGAACGCAACTTCTGTCGCTCGAGCGATCTATAAACTCTACAAAAGTACTAATTGTGTGATTTTTCCACTCAACGGCCGCTCGATGGTCGCTTGAGCATGAGACTTAGTTCCTCGCTTAAGTGCAACTCTTGTCGCTCGAGCGATCTGCAAAAACATGAAACTTCTGGGAGATTGCATTTCACGCTCAAGCCAACTTTTGGTCGCTCGAGCGGAAGCGCAAGATCACAGAGTGGTCACTCGAGTACAGGTTCTGTTGCTCGAACGGAGGGTGCAAACCCTGAAATTTCCAGATTTGTTTTCAAGCTTCAAAACTCAAATTCAAAGTCACAAATCATATTCTTTTGGGCCAAAAACTCAAGAAAACATGTCTAAACTTGAAAAACATTGAGAATTAAAGATCATTTCATGAAATCAAGGTCCATAAGCTTGTCAATTGAGCAAACTCAAACTTGGATTGTGAAAACATAACATAACTATGACATATATAGAGTGATTTGAGCTCCAAGTTTTCAAATCATGAGCAAATGAGATGTTTAGGTCAAAAACATGTTGGGTTCCTTGAACAAAACTCAAGTACGGACATACATGTAGAAATTCTTGAAAATCAACTTGCCAAATTATGAGAATTATACATACATACATGATACATTCCCAAAGTCAACTATTTAAGCTTAATTCTTGTCTTCTTACATGATTTCTTTTGAATTCATGAGTTGACTAACTTAATTACATTATCAAAAGCTTGGGTTCTCACCTGAACTTCTCAATTGAGCTTCAAATAGACCAATTCTTGAGTGATCAAGCTAATCCTTTTTGGTTGAACTCAAGTCTCTCTCTCACGTGTAGTCTACAAAGATGAGGGATTGAGGGTGTAGAGTGTATTAAAGGTGTTGGAAGTGGCCTTATATACGCTCAATTAGAAAGGTTAATCAATTTATGTTAAGGATAACTGATTGAGATCATTTATTCTAATTATTCGGTTCCAAATCGAATTTCAATTCAACCTATCATAAATTCTTAAAAATTCTAATTAATAGGTAAGTCAAGTCAATTTCTTGATCAGATGCCGATAAGGCTGTCAACTTACAGAACAAAACAATAACATGAACAGATCTTTCTGCGATAAATAGATATGAATACAAATAATGCAACACACATGCAATTAATGCAAATTCCACTTAATTACTTATTAAGCCTTCTTAGTCATAGATTATACGTTAATCATGGGTCGGAGTTGTTACACCACCCCGAGCCGCAAACAGGTTTCGGGCCGCCTACGGACCATTTTTACACTACCTAGGTTAAAAAATAGAAAGAAAATTTCAATTTAATCTTTATTTGTACAAATAAACAAGAAGAAGCACTTATATAAAGTAATAAGAAAATCATAAAAAAGAAAATTAGAATCGACTTATAATTTTCGTATGTTGTTTTAGATCATATCAATTCAAAACACTTTGTCATTTTCTCATTAGAACAGTATAATCAAAGGCAAAGGGAGAGGTGGCCAATAGTATTCTGAAATAAATATATGATATAATAATAATATTGTGTGTTGTATTGCTATTTAATGAGCAATCTCATTTTTAGTAAGACTATAACATACTTAGGTTAGTAATAGATAAGACTTGTATGTATAATCTCATTTGTAATCTTTCATTAGTTAAGATAATGTTATGATATTACTGTTATATTTGATATTAATTCGTAATTTTGTCTCGTATCCAAATTTTGAAATGGCCCCATAGTACCTAAAGCATATTTTTTTAATTTAATAAAATATGCAATTATTGGCCCCTTTGATATTTCTTTTATTCACGGCAACCCTCATTACAACAATCCAAATCGTCATTTTGAGTCCTACTTGGCTGGGGCGTCGGAAGAAAAATGAGAATTGATATTTGTGAAGAAATTTAAAAAGAAAAAGGTTTATCAAATATAAAGTGTGCATTTTTTTTAGTGAATCTTTTAGTAAATAATTTATATTTTAGGTGCATTTAAAAAATAAAAAATATCACTAAAATATAAAAAAAAGAAATAACAAAAAAAAATGAAAAATAAAACAAAAAACTTTAAAATATTTTTTAAAAAATAACCAAACAAGATTTTTTTGGTGTATTTATATGAACTGCTCAATGATCATTTTTATTTATTTTTTATTTATTTATTTTTTTTTGGAGAGTTTGTCCATGTCCGAAACTATTTAGTGTAATTTTTGTCTACAACTTATTAAGTAAAAATAATATAAATAAATTGAAAAAAAAAATTATTTAGAAGTTGTAAGAATGGTGTTTTTTATTTTAATTTTTTGATTATCACATTTCAATATACCAAATAAATAAATAAATAAATAAAAACCCTTAACATCCTAATGACTCAAAACAAGGTGATTTGTTATACCACTCCAGTGGTTACGGGATTACCATCTCTACATTTTATAGTATTATCAATCTCCAATAATAATGCAATAATGCCAAAAGAAAATCTACATTATTATGATGATTAAACTAAGCCTAAATTGTGTTTGTGTCATTAACACCACCTTATTTTATTAGATCCTGTAGAGTTCCCCATGCCAACGTCTTCATCAACTGCCACATGATCATCACATTCGATCAATGCTTGCACCCATACTTTCCCTATAAGCTCTTTATTCACAGGAATTCCCTCTCCTTTTTTTTTATTTTTTTATTATTATTATTTATTTTCTTTCACTATCCCTTAGTCAACTGGGGCGGCTGCCCAGGTTTTCTTTTTTCTTTTTTTTCAATTATTTGAGAGTGGTGCTATTAACATCTCATGAATTATTTTGGACCTTCAATTCTTTGAGCCCCATTTATAAATTTTGAAACTCTCAAAATTTCTTTTCCTTCCCAAATAATACTAAAATTATTCTTGTGAAAAGCTTTCACCCATTGAATGCACACTCCCACACTACCAAAAAAAAAAAAAAAATCCCTCTTCCAAAAAACCGTAACAAAACCTACCAAGGAGAAGAAGGGCCAATGTAATTATTGTCTCTGCTGCCTCATCCACCATTGTCACAGTTAATATGCTCTCTCTCTCTATATATATATATATACATAATTTCTTAATTTTCTCGTAATAATTTCTTCTCTTGCAAGAAAAAAATTATAATAATTGGTTTTTGTTAGTAGATATTATAAAATTGTGAGTTCAACAAAGAACTACGCAGCAATATTATTAAAGCTACGCGACGAAAGAATAACTTTTGAACCAAATAATAGATTTGGACTACTTCCGATAATTTTTGCAAGTGTTAAAAATTTTGACCATTCAATGTGTTAAAAAAATTTCATGTTCGGATTTGCATTTTCAAACATTACTTATTTGTTCGGGAATGCCTTCCTAAACAAATAAGTAATGTTTGGACCTGTATTCCCGAACTTGAGAAAATGATAACTCCTGCAAGCGTTAATAATTTTGACCATTCAATGTATTAAGAAATTTCTATGTTCAGACCTGCATTCCCGAACATTACTTATTTGTTCGGGAACGGCATCCTGAACAAATAAGTAATGTTCGGACCTGTATTCCCGAACTTGACAAATGAAAACTTCTACAAGCGTTACAATTTTAACCATTCAAAGTGTCAACAAATTTTCATAGTCGGACCTGCGTTCCCAAACAAATAAGCTATGTTGTCGCCAAAGGGTTTTCAAGGTTTTGAGGGTGTGGAGGTTTTGAATGTGGGATTTGGGGAAGATGGATGGGTGGTGATAGAGGTGGGTGCTCTCATAAACCCTAATTCATGATGTAGTGGGTGTGTAAGTTTAATTGTGAAGTGGAGTGTCTCAAAATTAATGATATCCTTTTAGTAATTTTATTTGTGGTTATTATTGTAATAAAAAAAAAGAGTTAAAAATTGGGGGGTCCAAAATAATTTATGGAGTGCTAATAGCAAAGACTCTTATTTAATTATAACTTTTTCTTTAGGTAGATATATACTAGGGAAATTACTGTCTAGTTGGGCCAATAGAAATAACTTACAAATAAGTAGAAAAGACTACAAATAACAACAGCGATAAAAAGTGTATAGCGATTCCGGTTTTGACCCGATCCTTGTTGTATTCCGGACTCAGGTTTAATGGTTTCATATTGTTGTTTACATCTTATTTCCCTTGCATCTCCTTAAATTTGGTTTTTGGATTGTTGTAGTTGCGTTTGGGACAGGTTGGTTGCTTAGTTTTCAAAATCTTATTACCTAGAATTTTGCTCATCCGCTCAAGCGGTACTTTTTGCGCTCGAGCGGGTTTTGTGAACTCTCAGTATTTTTACAGATCTATAAAACTACTGGGAGAGTGTATTCTACGCTCGAGTGGATCTTTTTGCGCTTGAGCAGCCATTCTTGCGCTCAAGTGTTGGTCTGTTGTCTACAAAACTACTGGATGTGTGTATTTTGCACTCGAGCGTCACTTCTTGTGCTCGAGCAGAACAATTTGTTGTGTCTGATGCTCGAGCATCAACTCTTGCGCCGCTTAACAAAGGCATATATCAACAGAATAACCACATTTTACATCACTTTTCTATCTCTTCCTCTCTCTAAAAATCTCCAAAACCCTAGATCTAGAGCTTCTTTCTCTAAAACCTATCTTTTCTCTACATTTTCACCTAGATCCGTTGGTTTCTCCACCATACTTCCTTTGTTAAAAAGGAAGAGCATCTCAAGGGCTACATTTCTATCCGAATAGAGTTGTGTTTGAACATCTTTGAAGCTTCCTCTTTGCTTGCTAAACTTCTAACTTCGAGGTAGGGACTTTCTACACTCTTCTATGAGTTTTAGGTTAGTTATTTGTTGATGTGTAAGAAATATTGGGATTTGAGGCGATTTTGAACAAACCTAGGGTTTTGGTTTAAAATCAAAAGAAGGGTTTTTGAATGAATGTATTAGAAATGGCTATGGGAGTAAGTATGAGCTTGTGTTGTGTTAAAATGGTTGATTTTGGTGATTGGGGTGAAATTGGGAAAAATTTGAGTTTTGCTCTAAAATATCTCGAATAATTATTTTGTATAAATATGGAATTGGTATTGGGAATATGAAATTGAATGGATGTTTATATAAATTGTAGAGTTAGATATGTATTACCTCGTACCTATGGAAAGTTGGATAATATATCTCAGAAAGATTGTATAACTGTTTAGAAATATCTGTTTTGGGCTATCGGTGGAGGATAGCCATGATTGTTGTAGAAATTGCATGAGGATTAGGCGAATTGAAACTGATCTCTTAGCCATTATCATTGAATATGATTATGATGTGTATACATTGTATATGTATGATGTTTAGGAGAAGAAAGGGAATGTACTCCATGTTTGAGAGAAGAAATGTGATGGACTCTATTAAACTAAGTTGGCCTGTGTGTCTAGGGTGAAAGTCTTGAAAATCGCACATATACATAGGTGCCGATTCCCGCGAATGAAATTTCCATAAAATGGCAAGTGAATGTATTTGTATGATAATTATATTAGTTGGAGACCTGTGAGGTGTATCCTTTGTTTGATTGATTAAATGAAGCGGGCATAACTAATGAACCGGGATAAAATAGATTGAGATGTAAGTTTGACATAACATGGTTTGGAAAAAAGTCATAAAAGGTTTGTCATTTAGGCATTGAATATGTGCATCATACTTATATCTTTGTTAATATTCATATATTGTGTTAGATTGTTTCTACTGAGCTTTGGCTCACCCTACTTGGAAAACTATTTTCAAGTGTGTGACATGCCTTCTCCAAGACTTAGCTTGGGAGGACCTAGGAGCGTAGGCTCTATTTTGTTGTCTTGTATTTAATATTTGTACAAGCCTAGGGCTTTATATGTATGAAGGTTAAGACACTCTCTTTTGTTGTAACCAAGCATAGTTTTGGAAAGATGTAAGCATGTAGGGCATTTATTTTGTTAATCATTAAGTTGGTATCAGATGCTATAGATTCAGGGTAGAGCTTATGAATGTATATCGCATTTGTCACTTTTGTAAATTAACTCTGATTAATGACAGTCTATTATTTTGTTTTTGTCATCTTGTATTAGTTATTTGCAGATGAATTATTGTAATTATTTTAGGCACGTTACAAAGTGGAAATTTTATTATCAACTCATGAGATTCTGATGTTAAATGACCCATATACCCTTGCACCCAAAATGACATTTTTTTTCCTCTCTTCTTCCCCTCCCTAACCCAAAGCACCTACCACCACTCACTCACCGCTCTACTCAGATCTCTCTCACTCTTCATCGTGATCCCTTTTGCTTTCCTCATCATTGGTTCCTCCCTCCTCCCTTATTCTCTCTCCTCCATTGACAACTCTCCTTTGTTTATCTTTTCCCTTCATTTTTCATGCCCTAACCCACGCCAAGGCTCTCTCTCTCTCTCTCTCTCTTGAGTGTTGCTCTGTCGACATGTCGCAAGCTCAAATTGAAGGCAACTCTCAAATTTGAAGGTAATACATCTCTCTCCTTCGCTCACTTTCACCATTCTTTACATTGATAACTTTTGTGTTGTTTGTATCATTTTTATATGCTTATTAGTTGTTTGATGAAATGCATGAATAAAAAGTCATTAGTGGAAAATCACCAGTTTATTTGGTGTTCCAACATTTGCATCCCTTACAGAGTACACGTACACTCGTGAAATTTGTACCAATCTCTATCCCCATTGAATTTCCATCCAATTTTTTCATTTCCCTTTTGTTAGATTTCAAAATTTTTGATAGTGAGATCTCACCCAAAATTTTTGGAATTGGATAGTTTGTCAATGCTGAATTTGGCTATGAATAAATGATATTTTCCATATAGTGTTGAGTTTTTATAATGACAGAGGTGCTGCTACACTATGGGTTTCTCGGGGTAGACAATAGTAGCAAACATGGTTGGAAAATTTTCTTGCATATGCATTCCAATTTTTCTATCGATTTGTTTACTAAATCTTACAAATTTGGGTTTCTATTTTTTTTTATTTAGTAATTTATGGAATTATATCTTTAGAATTTTTATATTAGCCTGAGTTTGTAGCTTATATTTTAACTTCTTTTTTTTTTATATTTTTTTGAGAAATTCTATAATAAAGTACGTTTTTGGGCGTATCATATGTAATTTGCTATATTTTGTGGTTTTCATAGCACTATAGCCACTTTCAAGCATAATAAAACCACCACCATAATGGAACATAACTAAATCGTCAATAGAGATATGACCAAAGTCATAACCAAAATAACAACCGGCCATAAAAATGAAAATAAACAAAACAAAACAAAAATATGAAGCCACAACCACAATGAAGCATAATTACACATCACTTAACTCATAACTAAGGACTACATAAGTCATAATCGACACATTGTACATCAAAAGAAAGGGGGTGTATTATTGCATGTTAGTGTTTATGGTGTTTGCATACTTATTACTTGCCAAATCATTGCACGTGCAACCCTCATCAAATGGCCTTGCCTATTCAAGTTCTGTCCAATTAGTGAATGGCTTGATGTTTTTATTTCTTGCCATGTGTTTTTTCCCTTGCTTGATTGTCATGGTCTATGCAAACCTAGGAAGTGGACATTGTCAAATTATTTGGTTTTCTAACACTTGCACCCCCCACACAAACTAGACTTGCACCTCGCACAGATTCCACTTGCACCCGATGAGTTTTGTACCAATCTCTATCCCATTTAATAAAACTTTCTGGTCATATATGTTGGTTCATAATCACTTAGTCAAAAAAAAGGCATTGAGAGAAGAGGCAAAAATCCAAAACAGTCCCCAAACCACTCTAGGATGTCACAAATAGCTTGTTCGTGACAAATATGACATGTGGAGATAGATGCCACTTAATTACGACACATATGTTGGGAGTTATAGTCCAAAACACCTTAAACTTAATTGAAAAAGGGTGTTACGGAAGTGAAATTATGAACCGCCTCTAACTATCAGGAGGATGTCACAAGAAGCTTCCTTGTGACAAATATGACTCATGTGGATAGATGGCACGTAATTAGGACACGTAGGTTGGGAGTAAATGTCTAAAACGTTTTAAACTTAGTCGAAAATGGTGTTCGGGGTGAAAATGAAAAATATCCCCCAAACCACTATGGAAAAGTCACTGGAAGCTTTCTTATGACAAATACGACTTGTGTGGACATATGGCACACAATTAGGACACGTAGGTTGGGAGATAGAGTCGAAAACACTTTAAATTTGGTCAAAAAAAAGGACGTTTAGGAGGAGAAAATGTAAAAAAGCCCTGAACCACTCTAGAGATGTCACGAGCAGCTTCCTCATGACAAATACAACATGTGGGGACAGACGGCCAATAATTAGGATAAGTAGATTGGTAGTTAGAGTCGAAAACGCCTTAAACTTAATCAAAAAAGGCATGCAGGGGTGAAAAAGCTAAATAGCCCCCAAACAACTTTGGAGATGTCACAGGAAGATTTCCTATGACAAATACAACATGTGGGGACAGACAACACATAATTAGGATACGTAGGTTGGGAGTTAGAATTGAAAACACCTTAAACTTAATCAAAAAAGGCATTCGGGGGGTAAAAATGGAAAACATCCCCAAACTGCTATGGGGATGTCACTGGAAGCTTCCATGTGACAAATACGACATGTGTGAACAAACAACATGTAATTAGGACACGTAGGTTAGGAGCTAGAGTCCAAACTACCTTAAACTTGGTCGAAAAATGGCGTTTGGGAGGCAAAAATACAAAATAGCCCTTGAACCACTCTGGGAATGTCACAAGCAGCTTCCTCATGACAAATACAACCTGCAGGGACACATGGAATGTAATTAAGACATGTAGGTTGGGAGTTAAAGCCGAAAATGTCATAAATTTAATCAAAAAATGGCATTTTGGGGCAAATTTACAAAATAGCCCCCAAACCATTATGGGGGTTATCATGGCCTATAGGGATAGAAGACATGTAATTAGAACGTGTAGGTTGGGAGTTAGAGTCTAAGATGTCTTAAACTTACTCAAAAAAGGGCATTTGGGGAGCGAAAATGTAAAACTGCCCGCAAGCCACTTTGGATTGCACATGAAGCTTCCTTGTGACAAATATGACCAATGAGGATAGATGACACATAATTAGGATACGTAGGTTCGGATGTAGAGTCCAAAACACCTTAAACTTGGTCAGAAAAAGGCATTTGGCAAGTAAAAATGCAAAACAGCCCCGAACCACTCTTGGAATTATGTAGGCAGATTCCTCATTTCTAATAGAACATGTGGGACACATGGCACGTGAATAGGACACATAGGTTGGGAATTAGAGATGAAAATGCCTCAAACTTCACTAAAAGTTTGCATTTCGGAAAAGGAGAATTGGAGGCACACGTGACGAATGTACAAGTATAGCTCCTCATTAATTTTAGATTAAAATGATTTAGTTACTCTTATATTGCGAGGCCCCTAACTTTTGTAAATCCTATTAAGTCTCTAACTTTTGAGTTATTATAATAAAGTCCTTAGTTCCTCATTTATTAGCCAATTTTACCCTAAAACCAAAGATGTATCGCGAATGAACCCGCATTTAACCCTAATCGACCCTGATAGCATAGTAATCATTTATACACTCTAATAGTAATGAGGCCCCTGACCTTTGTAATTTTATTTAGACCCTTACTTTTGAATTATTTCAATAAAGACCATTGATATCTTATTTTAGCTATAAAGTTGAAAACATGTGTGAACCGAAAACTCGCAAACCCTAACTGAACCCAGGAACTCAGGAATCATTCCCAATGCCCTAATAATAATTAATTAACCCCCTAATTATAAATTTACCACCCAAAACCCTAGGTTTCATATTATCATTATGAATCATTGTTTAATTCAAAACAAAGAAACTTTAACCGAATTAAATTTTCGAATCCTAATTTAATTAATTACTACACTTAAATAAATGTTCCAATTAATAAATTAAGGCCTTAGCCCTCACATTTTTTCTTGAATCACAAATTGATCTCAAGATAGTACCATTATATATATATATATATACATACTTGTACCAATTTTCCCAAATAAATAAGTTTAGATCTTTTGTAGACAGAATAAATGTATAAAATCCTTCCAAATCCTCATGATGGGATACACTAAGGACCAAAATCCCTTAAATCTTGGAAGAAATGATGAACTTGGTACAAATTTAGATTTTGATATATATATATGCATGTATGTATAAATGTACTTGAAACTAGAAGACACTTAATTAGTCCTAAGCCTAAATAGATCATAATTAAGTACTTAATTAAGGTCCTAATCATCGCTCATTCCAATACATTCAAACTAAATCAAAGAACTATTCAATTCATTTGAAACCAATGGGTATTTTGGACTTTTCACACCAAATTCTCTATAAATACACCACTCCCCTCATTTTTTAAGCACAAACACACCCACACACTCCTACATTCGGCTAAGATAGAGAGAGAGAGAGAGAGAGAGAGAGAGAGAGAGAGAGCTTTGGTGGTGGAGGAGAGGAAGAAGGGAAGAAATTGAGCAAACACTTCACTAGGCATTCGAGTAAGCCACAACACAACCCTCTCTTTTATTTTCCTCTTTCAAATACATGTTCTTAGAGGTTCTAAACATTATTTTCAGATGTTTTTTAATGGTGTTCTTGTGTTAAAAATGAATTGTTCCACCCTTACTTGTGTTTTCTCTTAATAGATACAAAATTTTCTTTTTCTACACCTATCTTACATGAATTCCAAAGGCACACCTTCAATCCGAAATTATTAGTTTAATACATATTATTTAGCATGTTTTCTTCATAATAGAAGTGAAAAATTATCCATAGTTACCCTGTCACGACCCGCTCCCCATATCCAAGGGTTAAGCATCGTGATGGCCAGTAACTGAAGTTACCTACAGCCAATTAAACGCAAGCGGAAGAAATATTTAATAAGGGTATCAAAATAATCATTGGAGCTTCTATTTTTTTATTACAAAAATTGCTGACCAAAAAGGCCGATATTTACATAGAAAAATATCATAAAAATGTTGTATGTGTCTATTCCGCAGCCCCGCATCTAAGACTTTCCAAAAGCTACTTCCTGAAAATTGGTAAACAACTATAAGCACATGGCAGAGTGAGAAATATTATACCAAGAGTATAAAGGACACGAAATAACCATTGATGGTTAGTTAGGCCAAAACATTTACATAAACAAATCATTTAAGTAGCATAAACTGAAATACATATATTATATAAATATATAACCATAACCACGGCATGTACAAAAACAGAGGTCATGTATGACAAATGTAATAGAGGTACGGATTCAAGAGGTGGCTCGTGGATTCTAGAGGTGGCTCCCACAATAGTGTAGCACCTAGTTCAAGACAAAGACTTTGTTCCGCATGTAAGAGGTCAATGGATCCATGACAAACAGAGGACCACAAAGTGGTCAAACAGAGGCCAATGATTATTTAAGTCCCCCAAGGCGTGGGACTCCCGTGGTGGTACTTACAAAACATAATTGTTTATAAGGTCATAGTCAAATATTCTTTAAAATATAAACAGACATATCCATGAGTTTCTTTTTAAGCAAATAGGGTTCAGAAATTAAACCACGTAACTGAAATGTTTATAAAACATAACTTGTATAAAACAGATTTTGGTAAGTCAAAACATACGTAAAATATATTTTGGTGACTCAAGGTATAATATAACTCACCTTAACTTTAATAACTTACCCTTTCTTTCCACCATTAAAGACCCTTTCACCTTCCACTACTCTTTCTTTCTTTTCCTCTCTTTCTTTTCTTTTCTTTCTTCTTTCTTTTTCTTTCTTCTCTTTTCTTCTTTCATTTCTTCAGGTGAACGCCTCCCTATTTATAGGGAGGTGAGGCCATCCGCGGCCCAACACGTGGCCATGGGCCACTTTCGGTAAGATTTAATTCATAATTATATAGATTCATTCATATCCTTAATAGATATTTAAGATAATTACTTTTTGACCCAATATTTTAATATAATTATATAAATAAAATAATTCTTAATTAAATTACACTTTATCATATACCAATACAAAATTAATTATTTATTTTAGTACCACATCCATCCATTATTATTATTATTTATATTATCTATGTTATTATTATTTATATTTTGACCCCTAAACTTTTAATAATTATATTATTTTACAAAATTACACATAATAATATATAATAAATTATATATTTTCTGAACTGAGATTAAATAATATTAGTATAAATTCTACAGAATAATTAGAAATCTGAGTTGTTACATACCCTATTTTCTTACTTTTTTTTTCTTATTTCAAGTTTTGTGCTCAAAGAACCAGTATTTACAACCCACTTGAAAAAAATTTAGAAAAATGCAGAAAAATATCCTTAAATTCATTTTATTTCAAAACCTTCTTTTAAGTGTTATCTTTCATGAAAAACAAAACAAAACAAAAAAAGAAGAAGAAAAAGTTTTATCAAAAGAGAGTGAGTAGTTTGAGAGAAAACCCGATTTTTGTGATGGTCAACGAATCTGGATAACGTTGAAGTATTTCTTAAATAACTAAAAATCTAAGAAAGCTATGCCACTTCGGAAAAATATTCTAAAAATTAGATAAAATTTTCTACAGACCATAGGAAGATCAAGTTGAGGAAAAATTTTAAATGTCTCTTTAGTTGCAATCTTTAAAGTGTATCAAATCTGAAAATTTATTTTTGTTGCTGAATTTATGGAAGTGCTTATTATCACTTGATTGATGCTTCGGTATGATATTTACATTGTTGTGCATATATTTGTTTACCATGATACTTAGATGACGCTCATGTTTATGTAGAAATTATTGTCTTGATAAGTTTGTTCTAACTTTAACTTAAAACATCTAATTCAAGGGGAAACTAAATGGAGTGGTATTGGGTTTTTGATCACTTGAATAATGATAAGATGATAATGTGTTAAGTATGGATTGATGGGATGTGATACTTAACTGAAGGTTAAGTCTTGCACAAGTGATTGTTTTGGAACTATTGAATGAATCGGTTGTATTCGAACCCTTGGTACTTATGACAAATAAGGGAGGAGGAGGTTATGTATTTTTTCTATCTCTTTTGAGGTCCTCAGTTAGCGCTACGCAATATGTAACCGTTGGTAGGCATCCAAGATAAGTTTTGCAAAGCAACAAAAGATGGGGCATACTGTAATACCCCGAAATAATAACGACAACCGGTACCATGATATCCGATAGAAAACATAAACATGCAAAATATTAACCTTTCATTTATATTCCTTTACCCTACAAATGATGACATATGCGAGTACACATTCATAAATCCTAGATCCTAAATCTATAGCATATGTCGTATATTAGTGAACTGAAATAAAAGGTAATACAGATAAGTCAATGCCCTAATGGCTACATCTTTCCAAGACATTGCCTGGTTATAACAAGACGGATCAAGTCCAAAACAATTAAAAAGCCCAAAGCTTGTACAAAAGATAATTACAAAAAGAAACAAAAATGAGCTTTCAACTCCACGGTTCTCCTAAGCTAGGTCCTTGGTGGAGGCATATCATCAGCACGTAAAAGTTGTTTTCCACACAGGGTGAGTTAAAGCACAGTAGAGATACTTTAACACTAACTATGAAACTTAACGAAGTCATAAGGTGAATGCGTATGCATGTCATTTGCCAAACATTATACTTTTCCATATCAAAATAATGAAATGCCATCATGATTATATTTCAATTCATGAACATACCTTTTTATATCAGAAAACAGGGTAGTAGATACAAAATACTAGGAATCACTAGGTTTGTATCTACCAGTAGGTTATACAAGCACTACCAAAGCCATTTTACCGATACTAACAAAAAAGATCGGCACCTAACCCCACGAGTTTCTGGACTTTCACCAAGGACACATATGCCAACAATATAAACCATAACCACACCCCCTAACCAGATTCACCAAGGTATACACCCATTTTTCTCAAAGCAATACACTTTCAATTTTCAAGTGTGAAACAATGCTCGATGTAAGAGGTATGAGAAATTAGTTTCTAGTCAACCTAATCCTCATGCAATTTCTACAACAATCAAAACTATCCTCCACTGATAGCCTAAAATAGATATTTATACTCAACGGATAATTTTCCAACAATAGATAAAATCTCATAAATTTCAAAATAGGAGTGATAATAAATATCCAACTCCATCTCATCATCAATAGATACAATCTTCGCATCTTTTCAAAACCAAACATCCTTTCCTTTACTTTGGTAAATCAACATCAATGAGTTTTCAAACAAAACCTCCTTTATTTTCAAAATCACATTTAAAGAAAGGGTTTCCAACATAACCCAACAATATTCACATTTCCATAACCCTTCTCAAGAATTTATTTGAAAAACCCCTCTTTTACTTTTCAAAATCAAACCCTAGGTTTAACCAAGAACCCACAAATCACTAAATCTTTTCAAAAAGCAAATAACTAAGTTAAGAATCATACTAAAGGTTAAAGAGATCCTTACCTCAAGTTTAAAAGAGGAAAAAAACAAGAGTTGAAGTTTGATGGAGCCAAAAACAAGATCATCTCCGATTAAAATGAAGCTTTCAACGAGCTCTACCTTTTTTTCCAAGGAGTTATGGTGGAGAAATCAATGGGTGATGGTGTATTTAAGGTTTTGAAGCAAGAACTAGAGACAAAAGGTGAAGAAATTAGAGTTAAGGGTGTTTTAGAGAGCAGGAGAGAGAGAGAGAGAGAGAGAGAGAGAGAGAGAGAGAGAGAGAGGAATGAAAAAGTGATTTAAAAACTCTTTTTCTCGAACTAATATACGCAGATCGCCGAAAGCAACCAAAACACCACTTAACGCCGACACAATAAGCGACACCACTTAAGTGACCAAAACATTGCTCGAGCAACCAAAACACCGCTCGAGCGCAAGAATGACAGCTCCAGTGAAGATACCCTATTCACAGAAGTTTTGCAGACTTACAAAAAATACTGAGAGATCTCAAAGACCGCTTGAATGACCAAAACACAAATTTTAAGCTTAACCAGAAGAAAATTGGACATAAACTCTTTTGAAAAACTAACTCCCAACATGTTTACATGATCAACAACTCAACTCAACTACCATCAAGATGATAAAGGGTGTGAATCAACAATTAAAGACACGAAATCTCGGATCCAAAAGCATGAAATGGGTTGAGTTTAAACTGGAACCGTTATAATCTTCCCCTTTAAGAAATTTCGTCCCCAAAATTTAAATCAAACCAATAACCACTAGATTTTAATTATATTGACCAACCACATTAGTAATAATGATAAAACAGAGTTCTCCAACACCAAATATGACAATTTGAGCTCCCAAAATATTTGCAATGTTTACGTATTACAACATGAATAAAATTTTCAATACCAATCTCAAATATCAACAAATAGGTCCGGATACTTCTCACAAACTTCCGCCTCACACTCCCAAGTCGCCTTCTCAACTCCATAGTGTCGCCACAACACCTTAACCAATGGGATCATCTTGCCCCTCAAGACTTGATCACGAGTATCTAACGCCCGAACTAGCCTCTCGTCGTCTGAGGCATCCTCATCTACCTCTAACTCGGTCCAATCCAACACGTGTGAAGGATCAGGTTCGTATTTCCGAAGCATACAAATATGAAACACGTCATGAACCCTGGAAAATTGAGGCGGCAAGGCCAAACGATAAGCTACCTCCCCAATTCGCTCTAGAATCTCAAAAGGCCCAATAAATCTCAAAGACAACTTCTCACTCTTCCTAAATCTCATCAAACCCCGTCTCGGTGATATTTTCATAAACACATGATCCCCCACCTCAAAAGATAAAGGCCTCTTCCTGCAGCCTACATAGCTCTTCCTCGACAACTCGAATTATAAACCAACCTCTGACAAATAAACATAATCTTCTCTGTCGTTTCCTGAACTAACTATGGACCTAACATAGGTGCATCACCCACCTCAGCCCAACACATAGGAAATCTACATGATCGACCATACAAGGCCTCGAAAGGTGCCATACCAATACTCACCGAAAAACTATTATTGTAGGCAATTCCACCAAAGGCAAGTGCCTCTCCCACGACCCCTTAAAATCGAGAACGCAGTTTTAAGCATGTACTCTAAAATTTGAATGGTGTATTCGGCCGCCTCCGCTTTGAGGATGATAGGTGGTACTAAAGGTCAACTTAGTGCCCAAGGCATCCTGTAGGCTTTACCATAATTGAGCCATAAAACGTGGATCCCTATCTCGAGACAATAGTCATCGACCCTCAAGTCGCACTATATCTCTAGCATTCAGATCGACAAGGTAGTCTACCAAGTCACTTGTGCGCATAAGTATAAAGTGTGCAGATTTGGTTAACCGATTGACTACTACCCATACAGTGTCATTACCCCATTGAGTCCTTGAAAGACCCATAACAAAATCCATCGTGACATACACCCACTTCCACTCGGCTATAGGTAAGGGTTGTAACAAACCCGTTGGTCGTTGATGCTCGGCCTTCACTTATTGACAAGTGAGGCACCTCGAAACAAACAAGGCTACATCCTTCTTCATTTCCCTTCACTAAAACTGGCGGCTAAGCTTGTGATACATCTTTGTGCCTCCTAGTGTACTACCATAAGGCTTTAATGGTGGAACTCTCAAAGTACCTCCTCTCTACAAGATTCTGACATATAAAGGCAGTCTAGATATCTTAAACTTGAGTCAGAATAAACATTCAAACCCTTCTCTACCTTTCCAATAGAGATCTTCCCTTTGATAGCCTCTACTTTGTGATCAGACTATTGTGCCTCTATAACTTGGCTAACTGAGGTAGGTTGTACAACTATGGTAAATAAGGTGGCCAACTCAACGGATTTGCCTATGTGCAAGTCAAACTCGCCAATAACGCCCAACATCTCCCACTCTCGGATGGCAATACTAGCTACACTACTTACAAACTTCCTACTTAAAGCATCAGCCACTACATTGGCCTTCCGTGAATTATAATGCAACTTAAAATCATAATCTTCTATAAACTCCATCCACCTCCTCTACTTCAAATTCAAGTCCTTCTATGAAAATAGGTATTTCAAACTTTTGTGCTTGGAAAATACTTCAAATCTCTCCCCGTATAGGTAATGCCTCCAAATTTTTAAAGAAAAAATTACCGTCGCTAACTCTAGGTCGAAAGTGGGATAGTTTCTCTTATGTGTTTTCAACTACCATGAACCATACGCTACCACTTTCCTTTCTTGCATCAACACACAACCCAAACTTTTCCGAGACGCATCACAATAAACTGAATAACCCAAACCCCTCTTTCAGAATAATCAAAGCTGGAGCAGTGGTGAGTCTAACCTTAAGTTCTTGAAACAACTTTTCGTATGTCTTACTCCACATAAATCTAACCCCTTTCCTCGTCAATCTAGTTAATGGTGAGACCAATCTAGAGAAATCTTTCACAAAGCATCAGTAGTACCCGGCTAAGCCTAACAAACTTCAAATTTCAAAGGCATTCTTAGGTTGTTCCCAATCTTGCACTGCATCTATCTTAGAAGAATCCACGATCATCCCTTCCCCAGACACCATATGGCCTAAGAACTTAACTTCGCTGAGCCAAAACTCACACTTCCCAAACTTAGCATATAACCGATATGCTCTAAGCAACTAAAGTACTGCCCGCAAATATTTCTCGTGTTCCTCATTGGAGGGTAAGTAGACTAAGATGTCGTCAACGAAGACAACCACAAATTGATCTAAGAACTGACGAATGGGATGCAAATGTAATCTATGTAAGGTGCAAGTCATATGTTCTAGGGTGCAAGTATGGATTGTACGGAGTGCAAGTATTAGGTAATTTCATGGTGTTAAAACAAGGATCATAAACAAAAAAAAAAAACACAAATTACATGCAAGTAGAAAAATAGATCAAACACAATATTTCTTTATCAAAATGATAGTTCGGGTTTTCTTAGCAATAGATGGAGAAAAAAAAAGTGTTTAACCCTTGATAATCAGGGTTATTACAATTAAGACAAGTGAAGAAACAAATGTATCATTGTGAAATGAAAATATTTAGGAGAAAGTCAATTTGATAAAAATTAAGTAGGCAATTTCATGGGGTGTAAGCGTAATCTATGTAGGGAGCAAGTGAAATCTCTATGGGGTACAAGTGTAGTCTCAGATGACAAATTACCCTCTCAAGGTGTAAATGTAGTCTATGTAAGATGTAGGGCTGCAAAAGAATAGAATTGTTCCTACGCTCGACTCGACTCGACTCAAATCGTTAAGGGCTTAGCTTAGCTTAGTTGGTTAAGTAAATGAACGAGTTCGAGTCTAATTTTTAGGCTCGTTAGCAAATGAGCCAAGCTCGAGCTCAAATAAGCTCAACTCGTCAAGTTTAATCCATTTATCTTTATTTAATTATAAAATAAATATATTATTTATAAATAATAGCATAACTATATTATTTATATGTTAAAATAATATAAATATTATTTTTATTTACTTATTTTATTAAATAATATATAAATATTATATTTATATATTTAAATAATATAAATAATAATAATAAAGTTATTATTGAGCTTTGCCAAGCTCGACTAGTATTAACGAGCCGAGCCGAGTTTAACTTGAGCTCGATTAGTTATCGAGTCGAGCTCAAGCTGGATAATCGAGCTCAATAAACAAACGAGTTGAGCTCAAGCCCAGCAAAACTTAGCTCAGCTCGTTTACAACCCTAGTGGGATGCAAGTGTTAGAACACTAAATAATTAGGTAATGTCCACTTTTGGGGGTATGTATAGACCATGGCAATTAAGACAAAGGAACAAACACATGGCAAGAAAAGTGAACTGAAAACATACATTACCTAGTCAATTGGATTGGAAATGATTAGGCAACTGCAAGTGTAATTTGTATAGAGTGCACGTCCATGAATTTGGCTCCTTTTGGTAAGCAAACACCATGATCATTGACATACACCTATGACACAACCACTTAAAAAAATAAAAAAATAAAAAATCCTGTGTTGAGTGATACAGGTATGAGATATGAAACACACAAGTTCAATATTGACATGATAATAGGGGATATGAAAAAATTAAGGATATGAGAAGGCACACATGTACTATATATTGTTTTGAGTTAAATGATTTGAATGAAAGTTAGTGGGATAGGGATTAGTACAAAACTCATAGGGTGCAAGTGGAATTTGTGTGGGGTGCAAATGTAGTCAGTGGGAGATACAAGTGTTACAACAGCAAATAATTTGACAATGTCCACTTCATGGGTATGCATAGACCACGACAATTAAGACAAGAGAAGAAACACATGGTATGAAATGAAAACATTAAGTCATTCACGAATTGGATAGAACTTGAATGGGCAAGGCCATTTGATAGGTGGTGCATGTGCATTAATTTGGCAAGTAATAGGTATGCAAACACTATAAACACTAACATGCAATAATACACCCCCTTTCTTTTGATGTACCATGTGTTGATTATGACCTTATGTGGCCCTTGGTTATGAGTTCAGTGGTGTGTAATTATGCTTCATTGTGGTTGTAACTTCCTTTTCTTTTTTTCTTTTTCTTTTTTTTTTATTTTTTTTGTTATGACCGGTTGTTATTTTGGTTATGGCTTTGGTCATATCTCCATTAACAATTTAGTTATGTTCCATTGTGGTGGTGGTTTTGTTATACTTGAAAGTGGTTATAGTGGTATGAAAACCACAAAATATAGCAATTTACATATAGTACACCCAAAAGTGTACTTTGTTATAGAATTTCTAAAAAAAAACATAATGATAAAGTTAAAAGATAAGCTCCAAACTCAAGCTAATGCAAAAATTATGAAGATATAATTCCATAAATTACTAAATAAAAAATAACAAATGGAAATCCAATTTTGTAAGATTTAGTAAACAAATTGATACAAAAATTGGAATGAATATGCAACAAATTTTTCTACCCCAAGAAACCCCTAGTGAAGCAGCACCTCCAACATTGTAAAAACTTAACACTATATGGAAAATATCACTTATTCATAGCTAAATTCAACACTGACAAAGTATCCAATTTTCAAAAAAATTAGTAAGATCTCACTACCAAAAATTTTGAAATCTAACAAAAGGGAAATGAAAAAATTGGATGGAAATTTAATAGGGATAAAGATTGGTACAAATTTCATGGGGTGCAAGTGTAATTTGTGAGGGGTGCAAGTGTAATCTAAGATGTGCAAGTGTTGGAACACCAAATAAGCTAGTGATTTTCCACTAATAATTTTTGGTTTAGGCATTTCATCAAACAACTAATGAGCATAGAAAAATGATGCAAACAACACAAAAGATATCAATGTGAAGAATGGTGAAAGTAGAAGAGAGAGAGAGAGAGAGATGCATTACCTTCAAATTTTGAAGAGTTACCTTCAATTTGGGCTTGCGACAAGTCGGCTTGTAGTGACACGCACACACACACGTACACACACACACACACACACACATAGAGAGAGAGAGAGAGAGAGAGAGAGAGAGGGGCAAGAGGTGCCACTGGCGTGGGTTAGGACATGAAAAAGTAAGGTAGAAAGAGGGGGAGAGAAAGAGGAGGCAAAAGGGGCCACTGGCGTGGGTTAGGACATGAAAAAGTAAGGTGGAAAAGATCAATGAAGGAGAGTGGTCAATCGAGGGAGAGAGTAGAGAGAGGAATGAAGGAATGATGCGGGGAAGCAAGAGAGATGTGTGAGAGAGTGAAAGAGAGAAAGAGATGCAGAGAAAAGCAGATCAGAGAATGAGCTATGGTGGTAAGTCTGGCTAGTTTGGGAATGAGCGATGGTTATAAGTCTGGCTAGATTAGGAAGGGGAAGAAGGGAAAAAAAATGATGACATTTTGGGTGCAAGGATATATGGGCCATTTAACATCAGAGTCTCATGAGCTGGTAATAATATTTTCACTTTGCACTACTGCTGTTATTTGTAGTCTTTCCTCATTGATTTGTAAGTTATTTCTATTACTCCCACTGGACAGTACCACCAGTTCATTTAACTTACACTATGTTTGGGAACCTAGGAGCGAAAAGAAAAAAAAAATGATTACTTAAGTTACAAGAGAAAAGAAAAGAAAACAAATGATTGTGATTTCTCTCATTCTTGTTTGGATAAGTAAGAAATAAAAGGAAAAAAAAATGATTGTGATTTCTTTCCTTCTTGTTTGGTTAGATTTCATAAGATAAAAGAAAAGAAATTATTTTATGTTATATTACCAAAATAACCTTTTTATATTTTGTCACTATATAAGAGTATCTCCAATCCTCACTTCTTTTTTTAATTCAATTTTGAGGAAAATTTTAGTTAAAAGTTTAATCTAATATGAAACATTCTAATCATTGCTCTTTATTTTTCACCAAATATATTTCAAAAATTTCAAAGTTCACCTATCATGACTAATATTTTTTCATAGGTGCATGACCCTAATGATTCAAAACTTTTGATATCATGACAAAAAGAAAATCCAACAAATTCATGACCAATATTTCTTGTTATTACATGTTGGCTTCGTGAAGACCTCTAATGTAAAGTGACTCAATACATTTGTAGGGGAATAAGAAGTCCACAACATCCTGAGACCAATCAAGCAAATGGCATGAAATTGAGTCAAGAAAAATGGGTGTTAAAGCAAGGAATTCATCAGTCACAAAAGATCCAAAAAGAGTTAAAATCATCCACAAAATATCCAAAATAAGTTCAAAGTCATCCACAAAAGACACCACATCCTAAACGGAGTCCAGTACAAAATACGATAGACATCTCTAATGTCCCCTTCAAAGAAATTACGATCCCATCTATAAAAGAGTTACAAACGATTCTCAGGGTCATACATCATGCTTTCTAAAGTTTCCTTGCAATACTCCACGGGGCAACCAAAGAATTGCATCATCCTCTCAGATTTATTAGTAAGAAAAAGGTATGCCTCAGCAAATAAGTGTGGCGCAATTCCAATTTCCTCTAATGCTTTATGCAACTCTCCTCTAGGAAAACATCCTTGGGATTTCTCCATAGAAGCATTTCCCTCTCTTATAGCTGATGTGATATCCTGCAATGTTGTCTTTAGTATGTCAACGTCCCTCTCACCATCATTTGAGAGCCTTCTTTTATTTGCCTTCAAAGATGTTCCACTTTCAGGAGACAATACAACATCTTCATCCACATGATTAAAACTTTCCAAGTTTGCTTCATTTTGGTGCACCAGTTCATCGATGACTTCAATTCTATCTACATGATCATTATTTGATGAGTTGGCCCATCGTCAGATTTCTTTCCTTAGCGCTTCAAAGACCTACACCAGTTGCCCTATCCTTTCCATAGATCTCAGCCAGCTTTTCATAGTTGCCAATGGATGTACATTTCCATTTCTCAGCATGTGATTTCACATTTTACCAAAAAAAATAAAATAGAAAAGTTATAGTTAAATATAAGTTATGTTTTTCTATTCTTTTTTTAAAAAATCAACATAAACTGAAATTAATTAAAGTACCTTAATCATTGTCTCCCAAACTTCAGGTTCAACAGTGAACATCCTTGTAACCGGGCTCCAAGCAAAGCCACTAGTATGTTTGAATAAATCATAGCACTCAACAAAATGCTCTTTGATAGTTTTTAGCCTATTCTTGACTTTGGCCTTATCTAAGTCCAAGTTGTATATATCACGTAAGTCCTTTATTATTTTATCATATGCTGAAGTAGTGAAAGTTCCATTGACCCTATTTCCTTGAACATGTTGGTGATACAATGCATCAATCAATGCATCATCCATTTGATTTGTCCATGAAAGTTTTTCTCTCTTAGAATCTTTGAACTTCTATGTTTTTTTACCCATTTATAAAATCTACATCAAAATAAATTCAAAGTAACATCATAAACCATAATAATGTCATCACAATAGTAAAGTTATGGATACATCCGATCCGATGTTCAAGTACTTATCACATAAAATCAAGAAGGCTAGCAGACATGTAAAAACTAAAATATCACTCTTGATTAGCAACATAATCAGACCACTTTGTAGCTGCTATCACATTTCTAATGAGTTGCCCATGTTTTGCATCCTCATCAATATCCCTTGATATAGGGGTCGCTTCTTCAGTTTGACATTGATTTTCAAGCTCTTTGTCTACTTCAGAAATAATTTTTCTTCTGGATCCACACCCATTAAAAAGTAATGTAAGATGCGACATGCTATTACGATATCTGATTGTGTGTTAACTGAGTAAGTAGGCACAGCTGTGCTTGCTATGATGGGAAATCGTTTCTTTAGCACACCAAAAGTGCTCTCAATGGCATTGCATAAAGAAGCATGTCGGTGGTTAAACAACTCTCGAGCATTTTTCGGTGGATGGTTGGAATACTCTTTCAAGTGATAACACACCTCTGTAAGAAGGGATAAGGGCACTTCTTAACATATATCCCGCATCAACAAGATAAAATTTGCCTATTTAAAACAAAACACATCACTATATTAAACCCTAAATCTATATAATTTAACAAAAGTTTAATATTATCTAAGCATGAATTACCATTGGGTATTTTTAGTTTATCTTCTCTAGTGAGTGCATTTTTTATGATCCTTGAGTCAGATGCAGTCCCCTCCCATCCAGGTAAGACATAAGTGAATTTTGAGTCAAATGAACATGCAACCAATATATTTTGTGTAGGGTAACCTTTTCTACCACAATATCTCAGTGCATCCTTGCTAGATACTTTAACACTAACATGTGTTCCATCAAGTGCTCCAATACAATCCTAACATAAATGTATCATGTGGTAGTTTTATATAGATATCAAACTAAAAATTTAAAGCGAAATGTAATATGGAATTTTTATCTTAAAATATGGATGGAACCTATTATTATTGAGTATTTCTGAAGGGACTTCTAATCCATTAAGTTGGCAAAAAAATCGATCTTCCAATGATATAAGAGCTCTCAAAAAACTATGAAAATGCCAACTTACAGTCTCACCGAAGTGACGAAAGAAAAACGAAACATTTCTATTTGTCACGTTGTGTGACAAAATGTAAAGACACTTTGCAACTTGTTCCTCAAGCTGTATGCTTTTGTAGGTTTCTGCATCACCATCTCTTTCAAGTATATGACACAAATCTTGAAATGCTTGTGGTCCCATACGGGTGATATTACGACAATTCTTAATACATTTAAGTTGTGTCATTGGTTCAACCGTCACTTTTTCTCTCTTTAAGTAATTAATAGGATGGTCCACATACTTCATAAGGTGATATTTTCTCTGCATATATCAATATACCACATGGCAAACAACTTGAACAAAAGCTAACTTTTGCCTTCTATCCCACATAATCAAGTCCTTTCTTAACTCTTTGTCTTGCTGATCCATTTTTCCTATATTTTTTATTAAAATAAATCAGTATACTACACATCTAAACATTAATCAATATGAATAAACAATTAACCATTTTATCAAGTGCCCAGTGAGTTACAATTGTATTGTTTTTAATTTTAATTAAAATAAATTAGTATACTGAACATCAAAACATCAATCAATTTTTTTTATTTCACACTATATTCACATGATAAACAAACCAATCAACCCATATATCTATTCCATTATTAAATCCAACACAACAGTTGTTGTGGCTTTGTCACTACGTTCTTGATTTCCTACAAAATTTATGCAAGTGCATGATAGAAGATTTATAGATTGAATAGGGGCCACGACATGCAAAATGCAAAGAGATGAAGGAGATTTGTGAAGGGTACAAGAAAAACGCAACCAGCAATTTGAGAGCACAAAAAGAGAATACATATATAATTTTGTATGGTAAATAGTATATATATACATAGCAGAATATATATACATATTCTCAGATTTCTTGAATGATAAATAGTATATATATAAATATATATACATAACAAAATACATATATAATTTTGGAGTTTTCAATAATATATATATACACATATACAAATATAGAGTCTGAACAACAAAATTAGGGCTAGTTTTTCTTTCTTATACATAACAAAAAATATATATTCTATTCTTATGCATAATAGTATATATATATATATTATTAAGAACAGCTTTTCTTATGCATAATAGTATATATATTGATTACCTGCACGGCAAAGAAAAGCCAGAAGAAAACGGAGAGAGCTGGAGAAGTGGAGAGTTAAAAACGTTGTGCTGGATATGAAAAGCCCTTAAGGACATGGGTGTCAATCATTTTATTTCTTTTATTTTTACAAGGACAAAATTGATATTATGAAAATATAAGAATCTGTTGGTTTTTTTTCTCCCTCAATCTCTCCACTTGTAGGAAGATTGAAAATAAGGGTTAATGGGTTTCTCTCCGTTTCTCTCTAGTTCTCTCTACTTAAGTTGTACAAACAAGTACGAGAAATACATATCTCTACATTTCTTTTCTTTTCTCTCCAAATCACTCAATCCAAACATAGTATTAAAGTTTGACTTCAGATGCTTACATAGTTTTTTTTTTTATTATTTTCATGTTTTCAATCTATTTATCCATTCAACTCAACATATAATTAAATGGGTAAAATTACATTGACAAGTTTGAAAAAAAAATAATAGGGTCCATTTAGTTTAATTTTCAGAATCAATTTTGAAAGATAATTTTTTTAAAAAAGTTATAAAATTTAAAATTTTATTTCGCTGGTTTTTAAAAAATTAAAAATCTAAAACTTATTTAGTTTTGAGTTTTTAAAACTAATTTTTGAATTTTTTAGTTTTCGTGTTTTGTTATTTTTAGTAAACTTTTTTTGTATTTTAATCAAATTTTTTTAACTTTTTAAATGCATCTAATCTAAATGTACTTTTCAATGGTCATAATGTAAATGTACTTCGTTTGTAATGAACTTTTTAAATATTTCAATCAATATTTTCAGTTTTTAAATTCACTCAATTCAAATGCACTTAAAACGTATAAAATTTATGAAACAATCTTTTTAAAAAATCACTAAATACTAACAAATATACAAAAATTTAATACATTTTCATATATTTTTTGTATTTATTAATTTGTTTAAAGATTTCTTCACAATTTTTTTTTACTTGTTAAGTATATCTAGATTGGGTGTATCTAATAAATAATAAATAAAAAATTAGCCAATATATTAAAAGTTTTCATTATAAATGGAAAAAAAATTAAAACTCAAAACTGTTTTTGAATACTTCAAAACCAAACAAAGTTTTAAAAATCATTTACTCATTCTGCATTGGTTGTCCAAATTTAAATTTAACACATTTTTAATTTATTTTTAAACATATTTTTTTATTAATTCGAAATACAAATTCATTTTGTTTTAAATTTTTATATGAATTGGTTAATAACTTCTTTACAATGTTTCATCCAAAAAATTCAATTAATTTGAAAATATGATGTAGATATTGGTTCAATTAATGTAGCTTTGGTAATAGATTGAAATGGTTTTTGGAAATAGAGATAAATTTGAAATAGATTTGAAATAGTTTCGGGAATAGAGATAATTTGGAATTGATTTGAAATGATTTTGGGAATGGAGATAAATTTAGAATAACTTTCAGAAAATTCTAAACAAATGAGCTTTCAATTTTGGACTCTAAAAATTTATTTCCAAAATCCAAACCAAACAGAGCCATAATTACTTTCAAATTTCTAATATAATTACATTAGTTTTTCCTAAGATTTTAAATTACATAACACTTAATTTCATTTTCATTAATAATTAGTTAGTCATATGGATGGAAAAATAATGTTGTCATATCTTTTATGTTAAAATATATATTCTTTCACATTATTTTCATTAATTTCCGTCTACCTAGCCTTATTAAAAGACGGATCAATGTAATTATGTCAAAACTGTATGATTACTTACATTTTTTTTTTAACTTTAACAGAAGTTAGTGTAATTTACCCTAATTAAAAAATTAACTTATTTTAATGATGAATTTTACATAATTTTTTTCTTAAGCTAGCTTTTTAAATTTAAAATTAACATTTAAAGTGTTTTTAAATAGCATTACACATTTGACACATTCAAGGTGCCTTGGGTACACGTTTGACTTTTAACACTATTTATCAGTCTTAGACCGATGAAAAATTTGAGCATACTATGCAAATCCTTGAGGACATGTTGTGGGCATGTGTCTATAGCCAATTTTTCCTACAACAATAACTTTCAACCTAGCATTGGGATGGCACCATTTGAGGCGTTGTATTGCTAACCTTGTAGATCACCGGTATGTTGAGTCAAGGTGGGGGATGCATCTATGTTGGGACCGGAGTTAGTGTGTGAGACAAATGAGAAGGTTGCCCTTATTCGACAGAGATTGGCTACCACTCAAAGTCGTTAGAAAAGCTATGTCGATTGAAGGAGGAGACCTCTATCATTTGAGGTCGGTAATCATATGTTTTTTAAGATCTCACCGATATAGGGTTTAATGAGATTTGGGCAGAGTGGTAAGCTTTCTCCTATATTTATTAGGCCTTTTGGTATCATAGAGTGAATTGGGGAGGTAGCATACCGTTTGACCTTACCGCCCTAACTTTCCAAGATTCACAACATATTTCATAGCTCTATACTCGACAAATATGAACATGATCCTTCGCATGTGCTTAATTGAGTCGATTTAGAGATAGATGAGAATGCCTCGTATAAGGAACGACCAGTGCAAATCTTAGACAATTGGAAACAAGTTTTGAGGGGAAAGACCATTCCCTTGGTCAAGGTGTTGTAAAGACACTATTGGGTAGAAGAGACGACTTGGGAATGGGAGGTAGAAGTCTGCTCCAAATATCCAAACCTACTCGAAAGTACTTAATCTACTTTTCACATATTTAACTTTACTTAATTGTTGTTGCAGTCATTATCTTTCTTTGATTTCGTTGTTTCAATTTTGGGAATGAAATTTCCAATGGTGAGGGGAGGTTGTAATGTTCTGAGTCTTAGACCTGACTTGAAACTACATATTCAAACTTGTTATTTTACTTTCAAAACCTTGGTGCATTGAGTAATGTCTTAGTGATCACAATCAAAGCCATGTATTGTATTACTTAATGTCTTAGCAAACTAGATTCTTAGTTTCAAGCATAAGGACAGAATGTCAAAGTATAGAAACACATTGGTGAAGTTTGGCTACACCAAGCATAGCTGCACGTGCGGTGGGTAGGACCGAACGTGCAATTTGGTGCAAGTAATTGTTGGTTTCCTAGGCAAGATCTACGCACATACGGAGGGTATACGTGTATGGTGAAGGAGGAGATTTTGGGCCTTTCTCCGCTAAGAAACTGTACGTGCAGCCAAGGGACATCACACATGCAGAAAGAGGGTTTCACACATGCGGCCAGAGGTTCCGTACGTGCGCTTAGTGTGTTTCTGACCTTGAATTTTGCACCAGCTCTGTCAAAATCTGTCCATCTCTCTCTATCTTTTCACTTTCTCTTAACTCTCTCTATAACGTTTTTCTTTCCATTCTCTCTAAAATTAGAACCAAAACTCTACAAAATCTCTGATCCACCTTACTTAGAGTCTATATCTCACCTTGGTTCTTTTGACTAAAGTGTAGAGCACATTGAGAGCATCATTTTGATTGGAGTGATCATTGATCCAGCAATCTAGAAAATTTGAAATTCTTCCTTCTTCCACTCTACTCTTGAGGTATGAATTTTCTTAACTGTGGGAATGTATTTTAACAAAATTATGTGGTATCTTGATAATTGTAATTATTTGACAGATTAGGATTTTGTTACTATTATTATATTTATAAATTAGTGGTTAACTCTAATTTGTAGAAAACTCCTCAAATTGTTCTTCTATAAATGATCCATGATGTATGAATTTAATGACATTGTACTTTAATTGTGGAAACCCAAATTTTTCCAAAAACCCTAGAAAATGTGGGAAAGTGAGAGTATGAATTGTACGTTAAGAAACTTAAGAAATTCTTGAAAACTATGATTTATCTTGAAATATTGGAAGTTGTTGAGTTATGCTCTAACTATTGTTTTATTAGAATATTTTGATAGAGATAATTGTTTTGGCAATCAGTGGACAATTGCATTGTCGTGTTGTAGAATTGATATGAAATTAGGAGAATTGAAATCATTTACAAAAGCATGCACTGCATTAGCATTCCCATAATGTCATATTATTATCTCTAATTGCATTTTCAAAAAGTGTGTTGTACCAATTCATTTTGAGAACTTTTGAAAAATGTTGTGAATTAGAGTAAATAACATGGTAAATCCAATTAGGGTATGTAGATATTGTGATGAGAATTAAGTTGGCCTGAGGTCCACGGTGGAAGTCCAGAAAACTGCGTAGGGTAGGTTCCAAGTTCCTTCTAGTTAATAGCTAATAAAGTGGAGTGATTTGGTAGTTCTTAGACTAACTACTAGTAGATATGTACTTACGGATTTCCAGTGTTGTATTTACCTCTCAATTATTTTGATGAAAAGAAAGTGTTGAATTGGATATTTTGGAAAGTTTTGCATATAACATTCTCGAAGAAAGAAAAACATGTATTTTTTGGCATAGCATCTCATTACATCTCATAATCATGATTATGTTAAAATTCATGCACATTGTTAAGATTTTCTCTATTAGGCATTAGTACTTATCCCTTCATGGAACCATTTTTCAGATACTATTGATATGCTTCAAACTCGTTGAATGTTGAGAATGTTTAGGACCATGGATGCTCTTTTTGTTTCCTTATATGTATAGTACTTATCTTACTTGCTTGGGATAAAGACTAGCTTCTTTTGCAATATACTTCTAATCCTTAAAATTTGTAAGCATTTTGGTCATCTATAGATTCAGGCTTTAGTGTTATGAATATATGATCGCATATAATCATCTTTTGTAAATCTCAAGGAATATTTGAAGGGAAATATAATGAAAAGAAGATTTGTTTTGTTTATCAATGCAATTTCAAATTTGAGACTATTATCAACTTCTGCATGTGTATTCTAATTGGGTAATGGAAATAAGTGACATGTATAGTGTATATTTAACAAACGGATTTTACAAAATATGGAGCATCATAGATGTCTATCTCAAATAACTCCCTTCCTAGCGTCCCCTCCATTCTCCACCAATTCCACATCTAACAACCTCCTTCTCAACCTCCCTCGTCATACCCTCTGACAACCCTTTCTCAACATCTCTGCTACCCCCTACCTTAGGTGGCCCATTCTTTCCACTCCTTCCTTCACAACCTTTTAATTTGTTCATGTTCGCATACACATATACACTAAGTGATAAAGAGAAAGAAATAGACATAGAGAGAGAGAGAGAGAGAGTGAGAGCAACAAAAAGAGAGAGATTCATGTATGTATTTGTGTGTTTATGTGTGTGTGTGTAGAGAGAAAGAGGCAAAAGAAAATACGATAAAAAGAGAGAGTCAGATGAGGAAGTGGGAGTCGTCAATGGAAGAAATGGAGGGACTGGGGTTGGCACGACAAATGAGAATGCTAGGGGGAAGTTAGGAAAAATTTGGGAAGGAACGGGTGGAGGTGGCTTGAGGTGGTGGTTAAGGTGGTATAGAATTAGAGTCAGTGGCTTTGGAAGGTAAGGAATGTAAATAAAATTTAAATTTTAAAATAAATAATAAAAATATGAAAAATAGAAATTTAAAGAAGATAGTAGAGTGCTATTAGCACTCTAATTTCATGTAAGTGAAAATAAACAACACCTATTGTAGGGAAGATTATGCACTAAAATATTTGTTTTTCTTTTTTCTATTGGGACGGGCTTCTCTCCAGTCTTAAATCAAACTAGAGAGATGTTGTCTAGTCCATTGGGCCCACTTTTGGTCCCTATTTAATAATCTGAACTATTTACATTTCACAATTTAGCGAGTACATCATCCCTGCAAAAAATCAAGTCGATCACATAACGGCAACAACGTATTCGAATCAATTTTGTATGAACAAAAAATGAACGGTGAGAAAATAAACAATTCATACAAAATTGATCTGAACATGTGTTTTCCGTTATCCGATCAACTTGATTTTTTTCAAGGATGATGTACTTGATGAGCCTTAAAATGTGAACGGTTCAAATAATCAAAATGAGGCTTAAATTGGGCCCAATAGGCCAGACTGGATTGTCTAGTCTGATTTGGGATTGGAGATAGTCCAGACCCTTTTCTATTAGGTTTTGTTTCATAGTGTTTAAGTTTGTAGTTATTTGTTTAAAAAAAATTTTCAATGCACACAGTATACATATTGTTATATAATTTTGAGATATATGTTACGTATTTTTATTATAAATGTTTATCATTTAAAAATGAAATTATGCAATTATTGCACATATTGTCATAACTCTATTAGAAAATTATATAACATTTGTATGCATTTTTAAGGGGGTACATATGTTGGGGAATTTTCAAAATGATTTTTAAAATTAATAGTTTAGGTTTTGGGTGTTTTTAAAACCTTCCTTGTTTTTCAATGGAAAGCTAGAAACAAGCTTAGGGATTTTGTCCCACAGTGGAAATAGAGGGAAACATGGAGTACTTAACAAAGTGCTACATGAAATAGTCCTTTGAATATAGAATTGTGGAATGGATGCCAGTGTGCATTCACTTATATCGCAAGAGCACCATCCTGCGTGCGCACACATGCGCATGGCTTGTGTAGTGGGTTGTGTAGCATTTGATGGAGCACTTTGCATTTTGCACAAACGAATCGGCGTAAGGCGCCATGATAGTGCTTTTCTATTTGCTTTGGACAGGTTAGAGAGATAACGTGGGACACAGTCAGCTCCGCGTGGTAGTGATGTAGCATGCGTTGAAGATGAGTCAATCAACTGATCAAACAATTATGTGTCCAATCTGGAATAGTTTGATCATAGTCTTTGATTAGAGAAGCGCACGATCAAATAGATCAGATGGCACCCGATCATGATCCGGTGTGATCAGTCAATGTACCGATTCAGTGTGTAACTAATTTGTAAAGTATATCAACAATCCAACGATCAAATCTAATCAAATAAGATCAAGGGACATGATCATTCAATCAGATGCATCAAGGCCTATAATTAGGCTGTGAATCTTACCATTTCAATCATCCAAAATTCCTAAAAGCATTCATGTAATTCTCTCTCTCTCTCTCTCTCTCTCTCTCTCCCTCTCTCTCCCTCTTGAGTTAGAGTTTTCAATCAAGAGTTTCTTAAGCATGTTTCTATTTTCCTTGCTGATAATCATTTTCCACATGCGTTTGACAATGATTATCAGAGTTTGGTACTTTGGAAACGGTAAACATAAAATAGATGTGTACCTCCTACAATAGTAGTTTTCGATCAAGAGTTTCTGAATGCGTTGTCAAACTCTCTATTCTATGTGTATCAACATCTGGAAACGACAAAGCAACTCTAGGACACATTGCAGTCAAAGTACCTCATCGAGGATGCCATCAATAAGAAATTTCTTGTTAGTACTTTTACACTTTTTCTATGATTGATACAAAACCCATCATGGATCAATTCCATGAGATCTAGCATATTCTGAGTCAATTTCGACAAAAGAATATGAACATGGATGAATATATTGTAAATCCATCTATAATAGAAAAATTGTCATATTCTTGGAAAGATTTTAAGAAAAAGCTTAAACACCAAAAGAAAGATCTTATTTTAGAGGAATTGGCTCAACACCTCCGAGTTGAGAAAGAGTCAAGGCTTCTTGAAAGTAAAGATAACCAATTGGCTTAGACTTCCAAGATCCACATGGTGGACAATGGCAAGAAGTTCAACAAAGGGAAGCATAAGCGCAACTCCTAACCTGAGAAAGATACTAAGAAGTCGAAAGGCGCTTGCTGGCACTGTAGCAAACCAAGGCACTTCATAAATGAATAATAATACAAGAAGAAGCTAGTGGTATCAAATACAAAGAAAAAGTTTGTGGCTATTGTATCCGATATTAATATGCTCGAAGATACTAATGACTGGTTGTTTGACTTAGGAGCAATAAGGCACGTCTGCAACTACAAAAGTCTTTTTACCACTTATGAACAAGTGAGTGATGGAACAGTTCTCTACATGGACAACTCTTTAATTGCTGCTATCAAAGGCAAAGGGACGCTAGATCTGGAGTTTACATCTGGAAAAGTCTTAAGTCTTAGTGATATCTATCATGTACCTAATGTCAGGAAAAAAAAATCCTGTATCTAGAAACCTGCTTAAAAAGCATGGTTTCAAATTAGTATTTGAGTTGGACAAATTTATCTTGTCTAGGGGTGGGATTTTTGTTAGGAAGGGCTACATGTATCTGGGAATGTTCAAATTAATGTTATCAATAATACATCTATTTCTATTTATATTGTTAATTCTCTTTCTTTATGGCATGCTTGTTTAGGTCATGTTTTTTGTACTCATGCTAGTCATTGTATAAGTTTCGTATAGTCAGATCTTGGGATGTATAGTTTTGTAAATATTGGGTATCTTGACTAGCATGTTATGTATATATATATGTGTAAGTTTTGAAATCTTCTGTCCTATGTACGTTATCGCAGCTCATTGGACCTTGTCTATTATTTATTAATGCTTCCGCAGCCCCTTATTAATTGCTAATTTGTACAGAGGCCTTTGGTAATCTACGGATTACTGGCCGGTTATGGTGCTAAACCTCCAGTGGCGGGTTTGGGTCATGACACTACTACTACTCTCTATATATAAACTTCAATCTAAATCTTAACTACTTTGCCCCAAAACCAACCTTACTTTGTTTATATCCATTTCTTTCTTTCTCAAGGAAAAAACAAAAAATGACCTTCAATGCAGCAGCAGTGACGGTGAGAGCCTATTCCTTACATATGCAGCATGTACCTGTGAATCTGATTCTCATACAAACCATTACATTATGTATTTACTTTCCATCTTATTCAATATTTCAATCTCGTCTGTTGCCATCATCATCATCACATAACAAATTCTATCATTTGATTAATACGTTTTAAGTTTAAATTTCATTTTAATAATAATAATTGCTATTGCCACATATCTACAATAGTGCCATTACTGGAGATCAATCCTGGTGGGAAATGGAACTGCATTATTTGCATCTTCAATTACTCCCAAGATGAAACACTTCAATCTAACTGTCGATTCTATCCACTCTCACCCTCCTCCTCCTAAGTCTAGGTTTTATTTAATTATATACACATCTCTCTATCTCGGACACACGCATGCACGCACGCGCGCGCGCGTACACACACACACACATTATCATGATTCATGAAATAATAAATGTTTAATTCAATTCAAAATCCTATTTTTTAATAATCATGTCGTAAAAAATCTCATATAAAAAATGTATCATCATTGAGGAATTTGGTTGAAAAGATCTGAAGTACTGCAAAGGACATGGTGTTACTGAATTAAATAAACCAAAATGGTTAATATTTCATATAATATCTATATACCCATTTAATGATATGAAGTTGTGCAAGGGACATGTGTCTGTGTCTGTACAAGTGTCATAAAATGAAGGAAAATTGATGCATAAATCGAGATGATGATTTTGTCAGGATGACAGCTTTAAAAGGGGACTTTGTACCAATAGCGGTGGTGTTTGGATTGGTAGTGGCACTTGCAATAGGGGTTCACATAACCAAGCAGCAGCTGTTCCACTCACCAACAGTTCAAATCAGCAAGAAGAGAAGGGAGTCCATCCTGGAGGTGGAAGATCCCGATTACATCATGGTCGACTCCAACAAGTTCCTCAACAAGTCTTTCCTCAGGAAGGTCGCTCATATTCAGGACCATGACCCCACCCAAACTAATCCTTCCCGGCCCAACATTTACACTCGGTCAATATACTCTTATCTATTTAAACTTTGTACTAATAAAAAATAAAATAAGATTATATTTTTTATTTTATAGTCAGTCACACAACACAACAATTTTCCTCACATCAACTGCTGGGTAATCTAACTTTGTTGCAGATCCAAAGAAGTTGAGTCACCGAAATCAGTTGGTGTAAAAGAGTGAGTTAGGGCATTGAGACGACTAGCCGGAGTCCCAAGTTCAAGAAGCTCTCCGACCAAATGTTGATTTGTTTTATTTAGGAGATAAGAGTGTCTCACTCTGCTCTGTTAAAAATGTTGGTTTCTTCAATGACTTGAATCCTTCCCTATTTTTCTCTTTTTTTTTTTCCCTTTTTTAAAGGTTAAACAGCTTTCAAGGCTGTAGTAGTGTTACTGTATGTATCCTTCCCATTTCTCTCTTTTAGGTGGTTGAATGAAACTGGAAAAGTGATTTTTATTGGTTTTCTAGTTTTGTATTTACTTCGCTTTTAAATATATAAAATAAAGGCACCCCTCCTTTTAATAATTGTAGTACAAATTTTCTATGATTTAGACGACAACCTTCTCCATTTTTGGATGTTAAGGGGTGGATGTTTGGGTTCATGAATCAAATCAGTGTGAATTTGTAAAAAGAATAAGAAAAGTCACAAAGGAATAAAGACTAGAAGGAAAATAAGAGGGAGGAAATTAAACACGAGAGAAAGAGAAAGCGCCAAAACAATTATAAACATTTCTTTAGTTTTTACAAGGGTACTTGGTGAAATTTTAAGGTGCCAGTTTTAGTGACCCAGCTACCTATGTCCTTTCATGGCAAGCCAAATCTGTCCATAAGCCTTTAGACTATTGTTGTAAAGAAGTCCAAGGTGGACTCTTCAATTGCTTCATCATTGCTAGTCTGCTTCACGACAAGCTTTGAGTTGCCTTTAATGCATAGGAGTGTGACTCCCATATTACAAGCCAACCATAAAGCTACTGATCAAAGCTTCATAGTTGGAGCAACATTCAAATTCTAGCTTGCAAGAGAGATCGACTTCAATGCCACCTAGAGAGACTAGGACTATGTGTAGACACCACATTTTTGACCGCCCGCAAGACTTAGACGCTTGGTTCGATACACTCGATGATGAAAGTTGAATTGTGTGCTTTGAATTCACAGCGATTCGGATTCAATCAAGCTTTCGAAATGACCTCAAATTTTCAACATTTACCTTGTTTGAACTTGTGAGTTTCATTTTTGGACCTTTTTCCACCCTGAGTTGAGTTTGAACAAAACAATAGGGGAGGGCATCAAAGCCGGGCCGTGCATCAGTGATGGCTGGCCGTGGCTATGAATGGTCGGTCGGCCCTTGGTAGCGAAAAACACTATTCTTGGCAGGAGGCCGCCAGCTATCCATTTTTTATTATATTTATCACCTTTTGAGCTCAAATTCTATAAAAACGAAGCTGTGTGATTATTTTGAGGGTTGAACAAAATTTAAAGAGCCTATATATACCTTGAGAGCTCCTCCTTCCACTTTCTTCCATTGCAAGCAACCTTTAGGCTAACCTAGTTTCCTTGTGTCATCTCTATACTCCATACACAACCTTGTCTCACCACCTTAGAGCCTTGGTTGATCTTCGAGAAGCATAATTCAAGCTTGAGAGTGGGTTAAAACAAAGTTTGGATCACAAACAACAAGCTTACCCTTTGAAAGGTATAAGCTTGTTATCTTCTCTCTTACCTTCATTTCTTTTATTTGCTACATAATTCTTACTGTTTTGTGTTTCTTTGAGTCTATTTGAAGTGTTTAAGATTGGGTTTGAAGAGCTATCAAAAAGGTAGAGAGAGCTGGCTCTTTCTACACCTTTACCTATAGCTCAAACCTTCCCTTTCCACTCTTTTTCTTTGATATCTACACTGATTTTCAGAGTTTTAAAAGGGCCAAAAATCATGTTTTGAAGTTTCAAAAGTGGAGGGGTTAGCCACCCCTCCTTGTTCTTGCTCTTTAGCTTTGTTTCATCTCTTTATGTTTAGCCTCTGTTTTTCATATGTTAAGGGATGTTTTAGGGCTGTCCAAGCCTTTTAAATTTTGTTTAGTTCATTTGTTGTCTCATAAGTTGGCATACATAACTTGTTGTATGTTGTTCCAAGCTTTCCTTTACTTATTTCCATGTTTAAGAGTCTAATTTTACCAATCAATCCATCATCCATTTCTTTCATTCTTAAGAATGATTTCAACCAATTGAGGTTGTTTAAGACATGTAAGAATGACTTCTACTTAATGGCTTAATCTTTTCGAAGATTCATTGCCAACGGTATAGTCTTTCTCTTATGCTTTAGAAGAACCTCTCGTTTGACATTTCTTCTTATTTAAAGGACTTTAACATCACCATGGATAAACAGATTAAAGAATGGCAAGGCTTAATAAAATTGGCTTAAAACTTGGATCAACACACATAAAGAAAGTGACTTAAATTGCTTCAACTTGGTCGGACGTTATGCTAAGTTCCTTGTGTCAAGAGTCGTCACATGCTAATCCAGGGCATTTTGATGATTTTTGAAGCGTTGCAACCTTCCTCTTTGAGTTCATACTATGACAAGAGGAAGGAGTGGTCTTATTCTTTGCATTTTATTGACTTTTGTCCAAAATTGCATCCGAGACCATCAAGCAATCATTTTGCTCATTGATGGCCTTGGAATAAATTTCAACCTTCTCTCGAGACTTTCCCATGACAGAGAAGGAAGAAAGGGACAAACAGAGCTCGAGGACACTCTGTCTGCCCTAGTTCACCTTAGAACACAAAAACAGAGCTTTGCACCAAATTGATGCACGGCCAGCCATCTGTATACCCGGCCGGCCATTAGTGATGCACGGCCATCCTTTAGTGTGTGACCAGCAGTGTAGTTTTGCAGAAAAGAGAGGTAGTTGTGACGCCCCAAAATTTTTTTTGGAGCATCATAAAATTTAAATAACAATTACTTGCTAGATAAAATTTTAACTACTAATTAGGAAATTTTAAATTCTTACATAGTCAAAGTCCAAAAATAAAATAAAATTACAAGTTCACATTCAACGTCACAACATTGTTAAATACTAATACGAGAGATAACAGAATTTTATTTTGATAAAATAAAATCTTGATTTTAAGTTAGCCAAATGTTCGATATTAGCAGTAGCTCCAAATTCAACCTCAGTCCCTTCTTCGACATAATCTGGCATGAAACGCCAGGGCAACAAAATATATGCCATGAGTTTTGCAACACAGTAAGAAAACATAACCAACCTACCATTCTTTTTAAGAGAAAAATAATGAGATTATAAATATGAGATAATAATATAATTGTAACATAAATTACAACCATTAAAATAATTCATATAGTTTTAATAAATTAGGTGACTCTCGAAATCTAACCAAAGAGATTTAACTTACCAACCACTAAGACATGGCCACGGTTAATTTGGAAACTTCTCCTTGGTCAAATATTCAAGAACTACCAAAGATGTCCACACCCGGAGTTATGTGCCCAAGCCGTGGCATCCGTGGTCTGCCCCAAGGGAACGGTCTGCTAGGGGTACGTAACTTCCCTGCGTGCCACTCGCACATCCACCCTTATTCCAAAACCAAATACCGATAAGGGTTCAAATAAGTCTCGTGCCATCTTAGGGTTTCGCGACACAATTTACATAAAAATTATTAAAAACCAGAGCTCACCTTGAACAACCGATATTAACCCTCTATCATTAACTTTATATATATACCATGAATCATTTCGGTTAATTTTTATATTAGACACAAATTATTCAAATCTCAATCACCAATAATGTTATACCAACTCATAAAAACTCCCAACATAAAATATTACACATGTCACATAATAATAATTCAATGTACAAAATTTAATAAACTATTAATTTAAACCACGGTATGAATATAATAACTTAGATACAAAGAAATAAACCATAATCAAACACATGCACAAATTTTTAATTTACAAAATTAGACTAGCACAATATTAAATAAACCTCAATACATCCATACATGGATTACTAATTTATAATATTTGATGAATTAGACCAACACAATAATTGATTTTTATCCAAACAAATGATTAAAGTGATAATTTTAACCTGTCCAGAAAATTCCAAATTGTAACTTAGATAATAAAAATTATAAATAAATTATTTACACAATCCTAAAATTTGTGCAATTGAACAGAATATTCAATAAGGATGTTTAGATCATTTTTCAAAAATAATTTTAAAAAATTAAGTTGTAAATAATTCTGTAAAATTTCCAGCAATTTTTATGACACAGATTTGTCGCATTTCCTTAAATTAATTCCATGCTTAAATTTATAGATCAAATCTATAATTTAAAAATTTATTATGAAACTAGACTTCTCAAATTTCATCTTTTAGTTAGAAATTACCAGATTTGGCTTAGTATAGAATTTTCAATAAATTTTCAAATATATAGTAAAATCTGTCTCACAATTTCAGATTTACTTAAAATTTTGTATAAATTCGTAAAAAGCTCAAACATTGTTGCCAAAATTCCTAGATGAACTAGACATCATTCTTAACAACTTTGTAGAAGAAATCATCTCAAAAGTTTGAGTATAAAATTGTCTAAAAATTCATGTAAACATTCTGGCAGATTCAAAGACAAAAAGATTATTTTCAATCTTTTCTTTAATGGTATAAACTACATATGCAAGCATATTTTCACAATAATACCATGATTTTAAGACTATCAATATCTTCAAACATTTAATATACACTTCACAAAATTCCTACACATATATATAAAATTTCTATCTATAAGTTACTCATTTTATCACATGTATATAATCTGAAAACTTTGTTAATAAAAAGAAATAAGAGAGTTGAGAGGGTTTTCTTACTTAGTTGTAGGATTGAAATGGAATAGTGAAAATATGCAACCTTAATCTCCCTCTCTTCTTCCACAGGAATTCGCTCTTCTTTTTTTTTTACTCCCTCCAATTAGCTTTGAAAATATGGACCCTCTCTGTGTATGAACACTAAGTATATGAATTTATAGAATCTTTTCTGAGGCGCTCTCTCTCTCTCTCTCTCTCTCCCTTAATTATTCTATGTGGTCTAATCGTATCTCTCAATTCCAATGCATATAATGAATATATTTGCATGCAATCCAAGTGTTGTTTATTTGCCACTATCAAATCTCTGCCGAAATCTAAATTATTATTATTTTATTTTATTTTATTTTGTGTGTGTGTGTATTTGCATGGGTTTCTCAAAATTGATACATTAAGATTTTTACCTAAGGTATTTAGTAAGAATAATTATCATGTTGAGTCCTAATTAAAATAATTTATAAACAACAAATATTGAACATCCACAAAATTATTATTCTTCTTAATGTCTTTGCTGGTGAGTGAATTGGGTTAATTTAAAACTAACTTATACACTAATATAATTTAGGTAAACTCTGGATAAAATTAATTAATTAATTAATTATTATTTATTCATTTACTTATTTATTTTTATTTTTATTTTTATTTTTTGAATAATTAAATGCAGGTTTTCACAGCTGTGGCTGAAGGTGAAACAGAGGTGGCTTGGGCAGACAGAGTAGCTCTCAGGCACTGTGCATTCAACCTTCATCCATTTTCACTTACTCATTTTGTCGAATGTAATTAATGTTGGACAATCTTCTGTGTAAATCAAAAACTATAAATTAATTCAAACAAAATAAATAAATAACATACTAGATTTATTTATCGAACCGGAAAAATAATTCAAGACCAAGTCGAGTGTGTGACACTCTATCGTTAAGACAGATTCGCCTCGCTACGGTACTTACGGTTGAGTGGCGTCTATCTCCCAGGATACAATGATCTTCACAAATTGTAGTAGTACTCCAAACAATTTGTTCGGCGAACCAAACCTGTGTTCTAACTCTCTGAAATATTTATTCTTAAAACTAAATATGAGGAATAATGCATTAAAAGAAATAGACAGCAAAGAGACCAAATTTCAGACTGAATTTTTTGAATAGGAATTGGATTATAAAGACTCAATTTCCCGGATCAGGAAAAAACCGCACCAAAGACTGCCAGAATGATGGACATATATAGGCAAGATAAATTTGACCCGAACAAGTGTATTTCCAATAGTGAACAGGTACCAAACATTTTCAGAAATTGAATTCAAACTGCTTTTGGCCAATTGCTACACATGGAACACAAATATTCAAACATGTCAAAAGTGATCCGTAAGTCAAACAAAGCAACTGCTTGCAACTTTATTTAATAACTATTTAGAATAGTTCAATTAAATAAAGCCAAAAGTTGAATAGATTTATTAAAACTTTGAATAGGATATAAATATAAATCTATTTGACAAACTTTAGGAAACCACTATTTGAATTTAGAATTAAATTAAATTCTCAAAATTACAAACTTTAGGAAACCACTTAGGAACCAAAAATTTGAATTTAGAATTAAATTAAATTCCCACAATAATTTTTATTGAAAAAATTCAAATGAATTTTATCTAAAAAAAATTAATGTTAGACCCAAAAACGACGTCAACTTTCCATTCACTCATAAATGGTTTTGACGTTCCGTCTTCACCGTGTGACTTGCCACGCGGCAAGGAACACGTCACCTCTTTGGACCCACTCCAAAAGACGTTTGGGCCCACTCAACTTTGGACTCAAAGATGGCCTAAAAAATGCCCATATAAAACCATTTTTCCAACAATCCCCCACATGAATGGAATTTGACGGAGAGAAAATGTAACAACATGATCTAATCAGAGAGTCTAAGAAATTGGAAATATGCTGCAAAGGATAGGTAGCTTTTGGCTTTGAACCTTCCCTTGTGAGACACTATTGGATTTACTAGCTAACCAGTGAACATGATGTCTTGAACTATTCAGCCGTTTGTGTAAACCAAGACAATAGAACTCACACAAGATATCCCCGCAGACGCTTTAGTTCTCACTATTGTGTTCATTTTGGCCATGAACAACCTGGTCTTTCATAAGTGCTCTAAAGACTTGTAGCCCTTCACAAATCTTATAGAACCGGCCCAGTTCACACTCACATAGGTGATTCTTATGAAGAGTATCCTGCCATACTCCACTAGGTTTACCTAGATATAAAAATCATTAAAAGTTTTACTTAACCTAAAACGCTGCAGACATCACTATTTCATCATAGAAATGGGTAGGAGTTAGACTCCCCAGTGATCCTTCTGAGTCAATCACAACTCGGTTGTCCCTTTGAACCTAGATCTTGGGATCTCCAGTCAACTAGGTTGGGTTGCCGTTGTGGTAACTCTTATTTAATAGGCTTTAGTCCCATTCCCCTCGATGAATTCTCAACTAACTCTCTTGCTAACCCTTTGGTTAGTGGATCCGCTATGTTGTCTTTAGACTTAACATATTCTATGGAAATAATTCCATTAGAGAGTAGTTGTCTCACGGTGTTATGTCGACAACGAATGTGTCGTGACTTACCGTTATACATATGACTCTGTGCTCTACCTATAGCTGATTGACTATCACAATGTATGCATATAGCAGGTACCGATTTTGGCTATATTGGAATATATTCAAGGAAGTGGCGAAGCCATTCTGCCTCTTCCCCTGCTTTGTCTAAGGCTATGAATTCTGATTCCATAGTAGACCTAGCAATACAAGTCTGTTTGGAAGATTTCCAAGATACAGCAGCCCCCACTAAGAGTAAAGACATATCCACTGGTGGACTTCGAGTCTCTAATATTTGATATCCAATTTGCATCACCATATCCTTCAAGTACTGCTGGATATCTAGTATAATTAAGCCCAATGCTACGAGTAAATCGGAGATATCTTAGAACCCTTATAATTGCTTTCCAGTGTTCTACTCTCGGATTACTCGTATATCTACTTAATTTACTTACTGCATAAGCTATATCTGGGCGAGTGCAGTTCATCAAGTACATTAAGCTTCCAATAATTTGGGCATACTCTAATTGAGAAATACTTTCCTGTACATTCTTAGAAAGATACAAATTAACATGTGATCATCATCTTTGCTGAATTTGTCAAGTATTTTCTCAATGTAATGAGATTGTGACAAAGCATATCCTTATGATGTTTTGGTAATTTTCATACCAAAAATTACATCAGCAATGCCCATGTCCTTCATGTCAAAATGTTTATTCAACATTTTCTTTGTAGTTTTAATCATGTCATTATTACTACCAATGATGAGCATATCATCTACATAAAGACATACAATGACATAACCCTTATCTGTGTTTTTAATATAAACACATTTGTCACACTCATTAATTTTAAATCCATTTGGCATCATTGCCTTGTTAAATTTCTCATGCCATTGCTTTGGCGCTTGTTTTAAACCATATAATGATTTAACCAATTTCCACACTTTCTTTTCTTTTCCTAGAACAGAAAACCCTTCTGGTTATTCCATGTAAATTTCTTCATTTAACTCACCATTTAAGAAAGCGGTTTTCACATCCATTTGATGAATTTCTAGATTGTATAGAGATGCAATGGCAATTAGTATTCTAATGGATGTTATTCTCGTAACCGGTGAGTATGTGTCAAAGTAATCTAGACCTTCTTTCTATCTAAAACCTTTGACTACAAGTCTTGCCTTGTATTTGTCAATTGATCCATCCGCTTTCAATTTTCTTTTGAAAATCCACTTGTACCCAAGAGGTTTACAACTTGATGGCAAGTCCACTAATTCCCAAGTGTGATTTTGCAATATGGATTCAACTTCACTGTTGACAGCTTCTTTCCATAAAGGAGCTTCAGGACTAGACATAGCCTCTTTAAAAGTTAAAGGCTCATTTTCTAACAAATATGTTAGAAAATCTGGACCAAAAGATTTTGAGATTCTAGCATGTTTACTACGCCTAAGTTCCTCTTCCTCATTTTGATCTAACTCTTGTTCATGATCATGTTCTTGATCCTGACTAGTAATAGCATCAAAAGATCTTTTATTAGTACTAGTCTCTTGTCCAATCTTCTTTGGAAATACATGTTCAAAGAAAGATGCATTCCGAGACTCAATAATAGTATTTACATGCATTTCGGTATGTTCTGATTTATAAATCAAAAACCGATATGCACTACTATTCTTGGCATAACCAATGAAAATGCAATCAATGGTCTTAAGACTTATCTTAGTCTTTTTAGGATTAGGAATAGCCACTTTAGCCAAACACCCCCACACTTTTAAGTATTTGTAGGATGGTACTCTTCCATGCTACAATTCATAAGGTGTTTGATTCACTTTCTTTCGGCGTATTTTATTTAAAATATAATTAGCAGAAAGTATTGCTTCCCCCCACAAGTTCTGAGGTAATTCAGAACTGATCAACATGGCATTCATCATTTCTTTTAAAGTCTTATTTTTCCTTTCAGCAATTTCATTTTGCTGAGGTGAGTAAGGAGCGGTGGTTTGATGAATTATTCCATATTCTTTACAAAATTCACTAAAAGGTGATTCATATTCACTACCTCTATCACTTCTAAGTTTCTTGATTTTCTTACCAAGTTGATTTTCAACTTCATTCTTATATTGAATGAAAGTTTCCAAAGGTTCATCCTTGATTCGAATTAAATAAATATAACTATATCTAGTATAGTCATCTATAAAAGTGATTACATACTTTTTTCCACCTCTTGTTTGAATTGATTTAAAATCACAAATGTCACTATGAATTAATTCAAGTGGTTTCGTACTTCTTTCAATTGAATGAAAAGGAGTTTTAGATAATTTTGCCTCAACGCAAATTTCACATTTATGATTTGAATCAATGTTAAATTTAGGTAAACATTCCATATTAATTAATCTACGCAAAGATCCATAATTAACATGTCCTAGTCTACCATGCCATAAATTTGAAGACTCAAGCAAGTAAGAAGAAGATGTAGTATTATTAATAACTGAGGGTACAACGGTCATTGCATTTAACTTGAAAAGGCCATCAGACATGTAACCTTTTCTTACATACATCCCATTCTTAGTAAGTACAAATTTATCACTCTCAAATACTAGCCTAAACCCATTCTTACTCAACAAAGATCCGGAAACAAGATTCTTGCGAATGTCCGGTACATGCAGCACATTGTTGAGAGTGAGTTCCTTTCCTGATGTCATCTTGAGTACAATCTTTCCTTGTCCTCCAACTTTGGAAGTTGAGGAGTTGCCCATAAAAAGTTGTTCACCATTGTCCACTGAAGAGTAAGATGTGAATATCTTTTTGTCGGCACAAATATGACGAGTAGCACCAGTGTCCACCCATCATTCATTAGGATTTCCGACAAGATTTGCCTCGGAAACAACTACAGAAAGATTGATGTCATCGACACCATTGGAAATATTGTCCACTTCGGTCATATGGGCTTGAGCAGGCTTCGTACTTGTTCTTTTCTTACCTTTGCCTTTGCTACGGCAATCTTTGGCCCGATGTTCCTCTTTGTCACAGATGTAACATTTGCCATTAAACTTGTACTTTTTATTATCCCCCCCTTTAGAGCCTTGTGATGAACTTTCTCCAGAAGACTTACGTTTCTTGGTTTTTGAAGCGTGTTCCACCACATTTGCCTTAGACTCTATAGGATTTTTACCAGCCCGCTTTTCAGAATTGCGGTTGTCCTCCTCAATCCTTAAATGCATAATTAACTCGTCCATAGAAATTTCTTTGCGCTTGTGTTTAAGGTAGTTCTTGAATTTCTTCCAGCCTTTGGGTAATTTTTCAATTAAGGCTGCAACTTGGAAGGATTCACTGAGAGACATCTCTTCTGCGTGAATGTCATGCAGAATGAGTTGGAAATTTTGAGCTTAGCTGATCACAGTTTTTGAATCAACCATAACAAAATCCAAGAATCTGCCAACCACAAATTTCTTTGAGTCGGCATCTTCCGTTTTGTACTTTTTCTCCAATGATTCCCAAAGTTCCTTTGCTGTCTTGATTGGACTGTAGACGTTGTATAAAGTGTTGTCAAGTCTGTTCAAGACGTAATTCCGGCAAAGGAAATCGGCATGTTTTTAAGCATCAACCGCAGCAACCACTTGCCGGTCAGTTTCATCCTCTTTTAGGATAGGAGCATCTTCACGGAGAAAACGAGCCAGATTCAGAGTTGTAAGATAGAACAACATTTTCTGTTGCCATCTTTTAAAATCAGTTATTGAGAACTTTTCTGGCTTTTCACCATGATTTACAGGTATTGTCATCACAGGAGAGGGGGTTGGTGCAATCACAGCCACCACAGTAGTACTTGTTTAGGCATTTGTTTCAGTAGCCATCAATTCTAATTTATAAAACAAAATTTATAATTAGAATTTACACTACACAGAAAATTAAACCAAATGCACAGAATTAAATTCTGTAAAAATAAAAGAAACAAGAATGTAACTTTTATATTCCAATTAATTTAAAAATAAAATAAAATTTTATTTAAACAAATTAATTCCACACAGAAAATAAAAGAAATAAAAACTATGAATTTTATTTTTCAATTAATTTGGAAATAAAATAAAATTTTATTTAACCAAAATAATTCCACACAGAAAATTAAATTCTGTAAAATAAAAGAAATAAGAATATAACTTTTATTTTTCAATTAATTTGGAAATAAAATAAAACTTTATTTAACCAAATTAATTCCACACAAGAAATTAAATTCTGTAAAATAAAAGAAATAAAAACTATAACTTTTATTTTTCCAATTAATTTTGAAAATAAAAAAAAATTTTATTTAACCAAATTAATTTCACACAGAAACTTAAATCTCTTGTAACACTCCAATAATTAAAATACTGAAACAGAATTTTAATTAATGAAAACTCAGAAAATAATTTTTAAAATCCAAAATTAATTTTCTGACAAAATTCCACAAAAATATATTCTGAATTGTTAATGACACCAGTATCGTACTACTAGTTGTTGTCAAAGAAAAGAGACAATATATTACTACTATCTGTCAAATAGCATATAATCACTATTTGTTTTTCCAACCAGAATATTATTTTGTACATCCACAGAAAATAATTTTATTTCGAAATTATTTACGAAGAAAGAAAAAGGGAAACAAACGAAAAATTCTGTAAACAAAATAATTCGGATCTGTCTTAAGATTGTTGGACAATCTTCTGTGTAAATCAAAAACTATAAATTAATTCAAACAAAATAAATAAATAACATACCAGATTTATTTATCGAACTGGAAAAATAATTCAAGACCAAGTCGAGTGTGTGACCCTCTGTCCTTAAGACAGATTCGCCCCGCTACGGTACTTACGGTTGAGTGGCGTCTATTTCCCAGGATATAATGATCTTCACAAATTGTAGTAGTACTCCAAACAATTTGTTCGGCGAACCAAACCTGTGTTCTAACTCTCTGAAATATTTATTCTTAAAACTAAATATGAGGAATAATGCACTAAAAGAAATGGACAGCAAAGAGACCAAATTTCAGACTGAATTTTCCGAATAGGAATTGGATTATAAAGACTCAATTTCCCGAATTAGGAAAAAACCGTACGAAAGACTGCCGGAATGATGGACATATATAGGCAAGATAAATCTAACCCGAACAGGTGTATTTCCAATAGTGAACAGGTACCAAACATTTTTAGAAATTGAATTCAAACTGTTTGCTGACTGTTACACATGGAACACAAATATTCAAACATTTCAAAAGTGATCCGTAAGTCAAACAAAGCAACTGCCTGCAACTTTATTTAATAACTATTTAGAATAGTTCAATTAAATAAAACCAAAAGTTGAATAGATTTATTAAAACTTTGAATAGGATATAAATATAAATCTATTTGACAAACTTTAGGAAACCACTATTTGAATTTAGAATTAAATTAAATTCTCAAAATTACAAATTTTAGGAAACCACTTAGGAACCAAAAATTTGAATTTAGAATTAAATTAAATTCCCACAATAATTTTATTGAAAAAATTCAAATGAATTTTATCTAAAAAAAATTAATGTGAGACCCGAAAACGACGTCAACTTTCCATTCACTCATAAATGGTTTTGACGTTCCGTCTTCACCGTGTGATTTGCCACGCGGCAAGGAACACGTCACCTCTTCGGACCCACTTCAAAAGACGTTTGGGCCCACTCAACTTTGGACTCAAAGTTAGCCCAAAAAATGCCTATATAAAACCATTTTTCCAACAATTAATCGTTTCGTTAATGTTATAATTATCATAGTTGTAAATTAATCTTATTGTAATTAATTAGTGGTAGCTAGTTAATTTTATAAAGTGTTTTAATTAATTTGTTAGTTAATTAATTATTGAATTTCCTTTTGTAATTAGTTAGTTAACTAGAATAGTTAATTAATTTATTTGTTGTAATAATTAGTTCAACGATTTAGTTAACTTCATTTGTTTTGTAATAATTAGCTTAATTAATTTAGTTTTAATTAGTTAATTTATTCAGACTCTCCTTTGTGAGAGCACAATGTAATAATATACATGTCTTTCAACCCCACATCTTTCTTCTTTTTATTTACTAGCTTATGATGGTTAGTTTAGGGACATCATGTTTCAATGAGAGTACCTCATGTTTGCATCCATCTGTATTGCATGCATCGAGGCTCAGTTCATCACTTTAACTGCATTTTTTTTTTTTTTTTTGAATACGTGCTTAGACCACATATTATCAAATTGTTTCATATGCTATGTTAAGTAGCTGAGCCTACTAATTGCATATCGCATGTGTTGTATTAGTCATATTGCATAGTTAGGATTATGCATTTTTCTAATTTTGTTTTTTTTTTTTGGTTTGGAGTACTAGGTAAGTTTTTATTTGCGTTAGCATAATTGCATGCGTATGAATATTGCCATGTCTAGCATGCTTGTCATGATGCTAAATGCTTAATTAATAAATTACTTGAATGCCTGTGGATCAAGACTTGTTGCTTAAATTGAAATAATTTGAGTAATGTTCATATGATATCACTTTTTCAAATGATATATATTTCGAAACAATTTTCAAAACGAACATGACTCGAGATGTTCCAATTCTTGTAATTTTAGTCTATACTTGTGTGTGCGCATCACATAGTAAATGCTAGCCAATTAAATCGGAACAAGAGCATATAATGTACATAAGATTCATATCATGATTAGTAAAGGCCGATCTTTAATCGGACGAGCGGGGGTGCTCAATTCATGACATTTTCTTCTTGCACCTAAGTTCTCGAGCCGAGTCAATCTTAGTAATAACGGACACATGGCTTTTGGCACAAGTCATAGGTTTCTTAAATTTTTTAAAAATATTTAGGTAACGACTCTATATCTAGAAAGTAATCTAATTTTAACATTTTGATTCAAATTCGATTTTTCAAAAAATTTATCTCTTTAATGTTTATCAATTTTACATTATACTTATGAGATTAAATTCAGAATCATAACTGTAGTCGGAACTATAAAACTTATTCCGAACTTCAAAAAAATAAAAAGTGCGAAAAAATCAGACTACACCATGCCAGCACCGCCCCCTCTGAGGTGGAGCCAAAGTTGGGAATTGGGATCCTCTCCTTGAGCTCCCTCCTTGAGTCCCTCCTTGAGGGGCTTTCGGGTCCACTTTGAGGTCCAATTTTGATAATCTGAACCGTTCACATTTTAATATTTATTCAGTATAACATACCTGTAAAAAATTAAGTTGATTGGATATCAGAAAGTATGTGTTCGAAAATTGTTTATTAAAAAATAGTTTATAGTCCTAATTTTTTAAACACATACTTTCTGATATCCGATCAATTTGATTTTTTATAGGTATATTATACTGAATAAATATTAAAATGTGAACAGTTCAAATTATCAAAAGAGGGACTCAAGGGGGAGGCTCAAGAGAGGATCCGGACTCCAAAGTTGGAGCCAAAGTCAGGCTCCACTCTCCGTTGGAAAGCGTTGACGTTATGGCTGTCAAGACTAGATTATATTCCATGAATATGAGAGAGATAACTAGTGCTGAAGGATTTTGGTTCATAGGGATTAACAATTGCAAATCAAACAGTTCACACGCAAGGCCCGCGTTCAGCTATCTTTGGAAATTGTGATCCTAATAAAAAAAATTCAATTTTTTTTTTATAAAATAAATAATTAAACATACAATTCAAAACTACTCAAAATTTAATTTAAAAATTATTTTCAGAACTCAAAATCAAATTTTTTTAAAACTCAATTTTATTTTGTTAAATTCAAAAAAATATTATTTTATCTTATTTTTAAAATTATAATTTGAGTGTAAAGTCGTGTTTTGAGTTATGAGTTTTGAAAAAAAAAATTTTATTTAGTTATAAATTTTAAAAAGAGTTTTGAATTATATTTTGAGTTTTGAAATGTATTTTGAAATTTTTTAGAATTATTTTCTTTTAAATATTTAAATATTTTCTTAATTTTATTTTTTAGGGTAGATATTGATATTTTAAATATTTATTTATTTATTTTAATGTGCACTGTATTTCATACATTTGTGGGCTTTATTTATTTTAAATATATTTTGTAAATGTTTAAAAATTTTATTTTTTTATTTTAAATATATAATTTATGAACTTATTTTTATTTTTATTTTAAATATTCTTTTATTTTGTATTCTACAAACACAAACTATTCTATAATTTTTATTTTAAATATTTTTTTATTTTGTATTTTAAATACTTTATTTTATTTTATAAATATAGTTTTAAATATTTTAATTTTGGGACATTTATACACATGTCCTAATTTATGAACTTATACTCTATTAAATCTTAACTAAAATTTTTTGGACCTATAAGTCTCATTAAATTTTTAATAGTCGAAATTGCCGTTCAAACAATAATTATTCATCATTTATGATTATTTATAATGGAACATAATGATTTGACATTTATTTTAATTTTCAAAACTTTAAAACATCAACTTCCAAATAGAAAAAATTTAAAAAAAATTATGTGCAAAAAAAAAAAAAAAACTAATATTTAAAAAAAAATAAATTAAAAAGCTGAATTATTTTTTTATGCAAAACTAAAAATTTTGTATCTATAAAGAAGCATAATGATGGAACATTGATGTGCAAAATTGAAAAAAAAATTAAAATGAAAAAACTTATAATATTCTCAGTTTTAAAAATGAAAAAAATTGATAATGTTATCGATTTTATTAGACAATTGAATCAAACCAATAATTCAAAAGACAAAAAAATTTAATTTCATACTCTATGTTTTTTTTTATCATTTGGTAAAACATTTATCTGAAACATTACTATGCAAAATTAATAATGTTCTTAATTTTAAAAAATAAAAAAAAATTAATAATATTAGTAGTTTTACTAAATATAACTTATTGGTTCAAAAATCTTAAATAGGACTTGAGTTACCATAGGATTTGTAAATAGGATTTTTAGGTAATTAACTATTTAATTTTTAAAAAAAATTTTAAACTTTTTTTTAATATTTAATTTTTTTAAAATTTAAAATAAAAAATTAGATTGCCATATATATCTAAATCATAACAGATTATTTGGTCGATACTTAAAAAATGACAAAAAATATTTTTAAGAAAATAAAAAAATAATTTTAAAAAATAAAAATAAACAACATATTTTTTGAAAAAAAATATAAAATAAAAAATAATTTTAAAGGACAAAATTAAAAATATGTTTTTGAATTTTTTTAATAGAATTTTGAAAAAAAAAAAATTGAAAAGAGTTTGATTATGAGTTTTGAGTTGTGTTTGGTTGTTGAATTGAATTTTGAATTATGTGTTTAATTACGATTGAATGTAGAGTTATATTTTGAGTTCAAAATATTAAAAAAATTAAAATAGTTACAAAATAAAATAAAATAAAATATTTAAAATTAAAAAACATTTAAATAACAATTATATATTTAAAATAAAATTTTCTTAAACATTTTTAAATATTTTAAAAAAATAAATTCATAAAATTTCAAAATGCAACTCAAAACTTAAAATACAAAACACAACTTTTTTCAAAATTTAAAATTCAAAAACTCTTTTCAAAATATAACTCAGAACTCTTTTCAAAACTCAACCAAACAAATTTTTATTTTCAAAACTCAACTCATAACTTCACACTTAAATCACAACTCCACACTTAAATCAAAATTCTAAAACAGCGCTGCTAGGTAGCTCGAGAGGGAGCTGGCCTGACTAGCTCGAATTCCAAAACGACATTGTTTTGGAATATGTTTTTTTTCTTTCGCTTTTCTCTCTGAAATAGAGAGATGAAGATGAAGTAGATGAAGAGAGAAGAAAAAGAGAAGAGGGAGCTAGGGAACTGAGAGAGGGAGAGCGCATCAATATAAAAAACAATACATCATCATCAACAACAACCAACACTCAAAAAAAAAAAATAAATAAAATAAAATCTCAACAACATATCATCATCAACAACAACCAACAATTATCAACAAATTTTTTTTTTTCTTTTTTCTTCATCTTCTCTCTCTCTTTCTCATCCCATTAATACATCATCATCAACACAAAATTTGTGTGTATACACAGATCTATATACACACACATATACATACATATCTATATATGAGAGAGAGCCACCTAACGGCAGAGAAAGACACATCATTATCAATACCGAATCTGTGTGTATACACAGATCCACAGATTTATACACATACACACACACAAACCCACATATATATATATATATATGAGAGAGAGAGAGAGTCACCCACCGGCAGAGAGAGAGAGCCACCTATCGGCGCCATCCATCGGTAGAGAGAGAAAGAGAGCCACCCATTAGCGCCGCCATCACCGTCTCTTCTGTGTATATACACAGATCTGTGTATACACACAGATCTATATGTATATAGATCTGTATATGTATTCTGATTCTCATTTTTCTCTTCTTTCTCCTTTCCATCTTTTTTTTTTCTCTTCTTCCTTCTCTTCCTCCTCTTTTTCTCCATCTTCTTTCTGTTTGTATGTCTGTCTCTCTGTCTATCTGTCTCTCTGTTTCTCTCTCTTTCGTGTCTTCTCTCTCTCTTCTGTCTGTTTCAGAGAGATAGGGGAAAAAGAGGGGAAAAAAATACCCAAAACGACGTCGTTTTGGGTATTCGAGCCACTTCGGGCCAATTTTTTTCGAGCTACGAAGTATTATTCATTTTAAAATTAAACCAAACATATAGCAATCCCGGTTTCGACTTGACTCTTGTGGTATCCCAGACTCGGGTTTAATGCTTTCATATTGTTGTTTACCTCATGCTTTTCTTGTATCTCCTTGAAATTTGCTTTTGGGTTGTTGAGGTTGTGTTTAGGTAGGTTAGTTGCTTTTTTTTCAAACCTTGTGTTGCCTAGAAATTTGGTCCTTCGCTCGAGCGGGCTTTGTAAACTCTCAGTACCTTGCAGGTCTGCAAAACTACTGGGAGAGTGTTTTTTACGCTCAAGCAGCATTTCCTAAGCTCGAGCAGGTGGGCGCTCAAACATCTTTTCTTGAGCTTGAGCATTGGTCTATCGTCTGCCAAACTATTGGATATGTTTATTCTGTGCTTAAGCGTCACTTCTTATACTCGAGCGGAACAACTTATTGTGTCTGACGCTCGAGCAGACTGTGCGTATATCAGATCGCGAAAATAACTTTTTATATCACTTTTTTGGATCTTTTCTCCCTAAAACCTAAAGTTAAGACCCTCTCTCTCTAAAATACTCTCTCTCAGTCTCTCTCTCCATTTTCACTTAGTTTTAGTGATTTCTTCACCTTAATTCCTTTGATCAAAAGGTAAACCATCTCAAGATCTCCATTTTGATTCGAACAGAGTTGGATTTGGACATCTTTTTCACTCTTGCTTGGCTCGTCTTCTCTCTTTGAGGTAGGGATTTTCTACACTTTCGTATGATTTTTAGCTTAGTTATTTGTCGTTGTGTAACAATGGTGGGATTTGGGGGTGGTTTGAACAAACCTAGGGTTTGGGTGTGAAATAAGAAGAGGGCTTTTTTTTGGTGAATGTAAAATAAATGGGTATGGAGTTCGAATATGAGGTTATATTGTGTCAAAGTTGTTGATTTTGGTACTTGGGTTAATATTTGGAAAATGAGGAGTTTTGCCCTAAATGGATCAAATTGTTATTTTGTATAAATAACTAAAATTGACATTATAAATGTGAAATTAGAGGATTATTGATATAAATGGTAGAGTTGGACACGTGATGTCTTTCTCCTATGGAAATTTGAATAATTTATCTATTGAGAAGATTATATATCTGTTTTAGAAATATCTGTCTTGGGCTATTGGTGGAGGATAGCTATGATTGCTGTAGAAATTACATGAGGATTAGGTAAATTGAAATTAATCTATTGTTGGTTGTCATTGAATATGACTATATTTTAAATACATTGTATATGTATGATGTCTGTGAGGAGAAACGGGATGTACTCCATTGTTTGGGAGGAGATAGGGGATGTACTCCATTGAAATTAAGTTGGTTGAAGTGTCTAGGGTGAAAGTCCCGAAATCTTGTATATACATGGGAGCCGATCCCGCGAACGAAATTTCCGTAAAATGGCAGATTGAAGTGTTTGTGTAGTGGTGTATTGAATTGGAAAACCATTGAGTTGTAGTCTCAGTTGGGTTGTTGAAAGATAATGAAATTGACTCATGAATGGAGAAAAAAAAAATGAACTTGAAATGAATTGAAGAAAAACGGATTGAAATATGAACTTTGGTACTGCATGATCATATAAAATGTGAATGTATTGTGTTACATTGTTCCTACTGGGTTTTGACTTACCCTATTTGGGAAAACCATTTTTAGGTATTGGTGACATGTCTCTGTCAAAGTAATAGCTTGGAGGGATTTTGAGAGCAAGAGCTTCTTTATTTTGTTATATTTTTGTATAGCCAAGGGCTTTAAATTGTAATGAGCTAGGCTCATTTTTGTGTAACCAAGCAATGATTTTGAAAGATGTAAACCTATAGGGCATATGACTATTTGTTTAATTTCAATTCTCTTATTGTTGTAACACATGCTGTAGATTCAGGATGAATATTTGTGAATGTATATTGCATGTGTTAACTCTTGTAAACGAACTTTGATGAATGAAAGTATTTTATTTCTATTATTCTTCCGCTTATGAGTTGGATTTGTCGTATTATTTTGTGGGTGTTACAAAACAGACCCTAGATGTTTAAAAAAATAAAATGGAAAGGGCTGTGTCTACTGTATGTGACTCCAAAAAAATATAAGGAAAGAAGCCTTCAGATTCTATTGAACGTACTGTTGATTCCTTAAAATTTGATTACTTGGAGCAATAAGCTCCCGATGAAGGGCATAAGCATATTCTTAGGAAGCTAGAGTGTATTGGTTAACCATGAATAATTCAAATAATTTTACTACTCATGAGCTAAATTTTTACTTCTAAAATATCCAACCACTCACCTGCAATTTTGATGATATCTAATACAAAGAAAAAAAAACATAATACCTTTAAAAAAAAAATAAATTTCTGGGCTGATCATGATGCCATTCTTCCTCTTGTTGCTATGGTATGACAGACTACCCCCCATGTTTATAGATTGCACTAAGCTGAAGCTACTCTGGTTTCAAAACTGGAACTTATAATGGGCTCATTAATTGATAAATGCGAAGAGTGATTTATGAAGCAGGTTTAGGGCAAGTATCTGAAGTACAGAGCATTACTGCTCAACATAAGAGAGGCCATGGCCTATATCTAACACTGAAAAACTGAATGAACTCAGGGTTATGACTGCCCAGTAGCCTTTACTACACCCACAGGCTGTGAGGTTGGAATAATTTGGGTTCTATATTCCTCAAGGCTGTTTTATGTTAATAATCCAACAAAATACATAATCCAACATTTGGCTAAAAAAAAATTGGTGTCTGGACTAATAATCTACTAGGACATGGTATCCCCATGTAGTGGACTATTGAATCCTAAGAGGGGAATGAGATACAAAATGACAGACTACGAAGAGGTTCAAACAAATTGGCTAAATTACAAAATTAATTGGATTTGTCAATCCCTCACCATAATCCTGGACCAATATAAACATGTGATAGGATACACAATCCCAGAAATGTTATCTAATCCAATCCACTTGTGTTTTTCTGCAGAAACAAGGTTGAGTCTCGAGACCATTTGTTCCCCAACTCTACTTCTATAAAAGATTCAGTGTTATGCAGCTATTGTTTTGTCCACTACAATGGAACATGAGATCCAATTGTTCACTAGGTGGTTGTAGTAGCTCTTATCTAACAATTTTGGCAAGAGCACAATAGGGGGATCCCCTCAAAAGATTATGAAGATAGAATCATGTAGGTACGAATGGGAAGAGATACATACAAGGTTTTCTAGAAATCAGAGTGTCAAAGACTCAACAACTATGTGTGAAGCATTGTTATTGGTAAATCATACAATTCACGACACATATCACACAATTCAGTTTGATACAACAAGTAATCGATCCCTATCTCTAGAGAGTCAATCGATGTAAACTGGAATCACATCAAAATTGTAGGATTCGTGATATGTATTGCACGATTCATTTTGGTGCACCAAGCAGTCATTTGAACTTTATCAACACAAAAGGTTTCTCCTTGCAAAATGAATATTTTGGAGGCATCTAGTAAAAGATTTGAAAAGGTGTGATGATGTAGGTGCTCTGTACAACAGACCCCTTTAGGAGAGTATTGGAGATGAAAATCGAAGAACGAAAAATTGAAGACCTGTGATGAATTTCATTTCCACTTTAAAGAGACATTCTATGAAATAACGCAATTTATGAAGCTTTTCTTGAATGGTGTCTTTCTTATCCAACAGAGATTTACACTTGTAAATAAATCTTTTTTATATGGAGAATATATGTAGGATATCAACCCATTATTGAGGTTGGCAACCATTGTAAGGTTGGCAGCCACATGGTAAGGGTGGCACCAACCCACTACCCACATGGTGGGGTAGCTTCCAACCAACAAAAGAGGAAGATCAAATTGGCAACAAGCTGGCCATGTACAAAGGCCAGCTCCTTTGCACCTTCTGTTAGTGTATAAATGAAGATGGGTGAGAGGAGAGTCGAGGGAGAGAGAGCAAGAGCAAGCCAAAGAGAGTGAGAGATGTGAGGCGGAGAGACCGTCTCTCTCGGTGTGAGCGAGAGAGACGGGTGAGTGGGTGAGTGAGGAGAGTGTGAGCTCCTCCTCTATTGTAATCTTTCTGTAATCTCTTCATTGTTATAGTGATAACCGGCTACTCTCCCGTGGACGTAGGCATTGAGGCCGAACCACATTAAATATGGTGTCTCCTTGAGTGTGGGTATGTTTTTCTGCTTGGTATAATTTCTATAAGGTCTTGGGCGGGATCCCAGATCCCAACAATTGGTATCAGAGCCTCGTCGGTGGTGTTTCGGAACAAAAACAGCGTGTTGTTCGAAACTGCCCAGAAATCAAGTTGCTCGAAATCAGGTCTTGAGAATACCAGGAGCAAGGTCTCGACGAAAAGAGTCCAGAAATGCAAAGTAGAGCCCCAGGAGATGACGGACGCGCCCTCATGCACCGCCTGAAAAAGGCGCGTGAGGCCAACTCGTGCCACGTGCCTCCACGCGCCAGTTGGAGGTCAGCGCGTTATCCTACGTGCCCCACGAGTCACACGTGTGGCGCAAGGAAGAAGACAAGTGGGGAAGGCGCGTGTAGGGCACACGCATGCCACGTATCAGAACACGTCAGCAGGCACGTCATCCACAAGTGCCACGTGTCTGCCACGTAGCAGCCAGGTCATCGCCACGTGTCAGTCCACGTTAGCACACGTGGCAGTCCACGTCATCCTAGGTGGCAGTCCACGTCAGCACAAAGTGCTACGTCATTTGCCATGTCAAGACACAGAGGAGGAGATCCAGTGCGACGCGGCAATGGTGCAGCCGCAAGAGAAAGGATCCCGTGCTTCGCGGCTAAGGTGCAGCCGCAGATCTGAGGCGTACAAAATGTTTTGGCTAGATCTAAGCCATTTGGAGTCCATTTTTGGTGATCCAATAGTGTTTTTTGACTATTTGGAGTATCCCGAACACATCCGTACGGTCAGATTTTGGAGACAGAGTTTTTATAAAAAGAAGGCAGATTAAAGGGACGGACGGCATCAGGTGCAGTGGACGGAATATTTTGTTGGAACGTGGAATATTTCCTGAACTTCTAAAAATTACAATTTGGCCCAGAATTTTCAGAAAATTGTGGTGTGGCCCAACTTTTGGGGAAATTTTTCAATGAGGTCCCCGGAAGTGCAGTGAAGGTTGGTCCTAGCTAAACGAACCATTCCAGACGCAACCGCGAGGTCAGAATAGTGAAATTTTGAATGGTTTGGAAAGATTGTCAAAACGTGGGAGTTTGTCATCTTTAATACTCGAAGAAAGGTTGTAGGATATTGTGGAATGCTACGGATTCACTGAAGAGGTTAAAATGGGCAGATTATGACTAGATTGGACAACCAGATACAGATTGAGATAGATCATTGAAGACCGGAGGAGATCAAGCTTGATCAAATGGCAAATCAAGGGAGTTCAGGATTGGTCAGGGGTGATCAGAGGATTGCAGAGATGATTATCTCCGGAGTTCGTCAGAAGATCTGGTTCATTCAATCAAAAAGACCATTTATCGACGGATAGATGATTTGGCAACTAGTTCAGGCTCAGGGAAATGCTCTGGCTGTTGGAGCTACTGTATACGAGTAAGTACTGTTGGTATGTGGACGTGTAGAACAATAGTTACCGAGGAGCATACTAAGCGCAGGAGCACAAATGCAGACGTGCAGTAGTGTAAGGGTACGGTAGAGTATCGTACAGAGACGCAAGAGGAGTGTGCAGCAACGGGTTGTTGAAAGTTCATAGGAACTCCTAGACAGAGAAATTGAGACAGGTAAAACGCAAGAGTATGCGCCAAAGAGTGGCAAGTCTCTTTTCTCTATGATGGTTTCTTTAGTTCCATGGTAGCGGATGATAGAGTTGATGCGGATCTCTTAGGCGAGCTCGACGCAGGGAGACCAGAAGCCATGGGTGCAAGCACTATGCAAGGAATTGCATAGCTGACGATGCCTTGACAGATGAAGCTACTGTCAACCATCAATCTACTGGACAACAAATCAGGGACTGCAAAAGCACAAACAACAAGTGTATGTGGAAATGCTAGAAGGTTGTTCAAAAGTGCAGAGGGCAAAGGCTGATAGTTCAGAGGAAAAGCTCCGAGCAAAGAAGATAGAGGACGTTGATGGGATAAACAACGAGTTTTCTATTGCTCCAATAATTGGTCCTGCGAGGTAATGCATGACAGTCAAGGGCATCCCAGTAGGGGGTGTCGGATATCTTGGTTACGCAAGTTCAAGCATAGCAAGCGAAGACATCCGAGACAGAAGTGTGGAAGAGATCTGTGGGAGATAGGAGCAAAGGCTCTCTCCAAATTAGAGAGTGGTGTGAGTTGAGTTGAGGATGTAGGATTCCCTCATTCTCTTGTATCTCTGGTGTATTATCTCTAGCTTCAAGGGGTACAAACGTCTCAGTGAGGAGAAGAAGACTATGCTAAAATTTGGACGTGACAAGATTAAACAGCAATGTGTGCAGTGGATCACCTCACATAGGTTGAGGGGGTGATTTGTAGGATATCAACCCATTATTGAGGTTGGCAACCATTGTAAGGTTGGCAGCCACATGGTAAGGGTGGCACCAACCCACTACCCACATGGTGGGGTAGCTTCCAACCAACAAAAGAGGAAGATCAAATTGGCAATAAGCTGGCCATGTGCAAAGGCCAGCTCCTCTCCACCTTCTGTTAGTGTATAAATGAGGATGGGTGAGAGGAGAGTTGAGGGAAAGAGAGCAAGAGCAAGCCAAAGAGAGTGAGAGATGTGAGACGGAGAGACCGTCTCTCTCGGTGTGAGCGAGAGAGACGGGTGAATGGGTGAGTGAGGAGAGTGTGAGCTCCTCCTCTATTGTAATCTTTCTGTAATCTCTCCATTGTTATAGTGATAACCGACTACTCTCTCGTGGACGTAGGCATTGAGGCCGAACCACGTTAAATATGGTGTCTCCTTGAGTGTGGGTGTGTTTTTCTGCTTGGTATAATTTCTATAAGGTCTTGGGCGGGATCCCAGATCACAACAACATAGACTTTAGTTTTGCTACAAAATACAAATGTTAGAACTATTCCTTGTAAGATGTGAATTTTGGGATGAATTTTGATAATCTTAGCTATATTGTCCTATAAAGGTGTTATTTAAATAAACATATATACATATATATGATACTTTTAGTTAAATTATTTTTCTGTGTTTTGATAATCTTAGTCCTATCTTGTTCTGTTACAATCATGATCACATGTTGAAGAACAGGTGGTTTGTTTGATTCCATGCCAGACTTCCCCATTGGAATCCTCTGCAAGCTAAGAAGATTACCATCTTTTGTTGTCACCTGAAACAAAGGAAAATCATCTAGTTTATCTGTAAATGCCCATGAGAACATTGTAAGGCTCTCTCAGTCTATTTTTTTAAAAAAATGTTAGTATTTCTTGACATTTAGGCCTTGTTTAGGAAGTTGATTTTTTAGCCAAACAAAGTCATTATAATTTGTCAAATCATTCTCTCTATTTTATGCATGTTCTTCTATTAAAAAAATCAAAAAAATTACCAAAAAAAAAAAAAAAAAATCCAATTCCCAAACTTAATAACAGGAAACTCCTACTTGGGTGATGTTTTAACTCAAAAACGTGATTCCGCACTCTCAAGTAAGAAACTTGTAAAGAACTCACTCTTGTAGAGGAATAAACTCGCTCCCAATTAAGATAGAACCTAACAAACATACAAATCTCAAATAAACAAAAAAAAAAAACAAAAAAAAAAAAACAAAAACAAAAAAGAAAGCTTAAACTTATTTTAATGCTTTCTATTTACATAATTATTTATACTTCACACGGCAATTTGTAGTTGACATCAATCTCCAATAATAATTCATATTTTAACACATATATTACAACTAAGCTATATATATATATATATATTAATATATACAATATACATACGCTCCCATAGGTGCTCCCAACTTTAGGAACTTCTATATGCCCTCGCTCCTTCACATCCGCCCCCACTACCATCCCCATCCCCACTTTGTGCACCTAAGGCCTAAAGTATGTCAAATTTGGAATTTTGATGTGTGCTGGAAACTACTGGAGTTACTAGTTAGTCTAGGGATGATAATCGAGCATGTTTCATTGGGCTATAATTGTTGTTGTAAAGTAGATGTACAAATTAGATCTTCTTTAGACTTCTTTTTTTGTAAGGCTTGTTTTGTCAGGGTACATGTTAGGTATGAGATTTGTTTGCATTTCTTTTATTTTCCTACCAATAATAAAGTTTCCTGTACCAAGCAACCAAATGGGGAAAAAAATTATCCCTAGGTTCAAGGAAGGCCCGAAAATGAGGAATAATGACAGTTACAGGGAAATCAAGATGAAAATGAAATGTTCTAGAAATGAAGAGCTTATAGGCCACTAGAGCTCTAATCCTTTTCAACTACAACTAGTCAAGCAACTGTAGGAATCTAGAAAGCAAGACACTACATCCATGTAAGCTACCATGAATGTTTTTACTTTGGAAGAGTTGGGTAATCATGATCATAATGAAGCAAATAGGAAAACACAATTGAAGGAAAAAAAATAGCTGAGTTAAACATACCCAAGTATTTTTTCAAGTTGTAGAAGTAGCAATGAGGTTTAACAGATTAGAAGTTACAGAACAAGGTGCAGTAGGCAGTTACTAATACTATGCTGGGGTGCAAATTCAATGCAAAGAAATTAAAGAGAGTACAAGCAGAAACAACTAGAATGCATGCTTACCTTTTTCAGATTCTCTAGAGAACAAATGCTCTACTTATACTTGCAGGAACCAATATTAGACTAGATAGCCAACAAAGTAAACCTGCAAATGGAGAAACACAACTTTGATAAAAAAAAATAAATAAATAAAAAAAAGGTAGAGTAAAAAAAGACAAAAGAACCTGTGAAACAGGACATCTAAAAGAGGAGGGTGATCAAGCCAACGAAATCCTGCAATATTGATTCCCATGTCTTCTCAGGTTGAGAGGGCAATCTTGTCTTCACACATGTACTTGTGAAAACACCAAAAGTGGTATAAAAGTTGGTACATATATTTGTAGATACCCCATTTTTGACCGACCTTAAGACTCAGACGTCACCGGTTGAGCACTTGGTGATGTTGCACACTGTGCTCGTTCAGAAGTCTCATAGTCGCGGCCGCGTGCCCTGCCTCCGGACTTCCGAGCCATCTTCTCTACCTTGTCTCGGTTTGCGAACCAGGTTCGGTTTTCTCTGTTTTCTTTCCTGAGGGAAGGGAGTGATCTCAGATTATCTCCGTGGCCGTGAGCTACTTTTCGTGGGTCAGAGGCCATTTTGCCCATTTCGGAGTCCGGTTTGCCGTCGGTGTGTGCCTCGGCTCGGGACCGCCTAACCATCTCCGACTTCTCCGTTTTTGACGGAGACTCGCTTTTAATGTTCCGAGGAACACTGGGCCTCGATGCCCACTTCGCAAACACCACTTAGGTGCGGCGACCCATTTTCGGACCTTAACTGTGTGATTTGGGCCCCGAGCATTCATTTCAGATCCGCTTTCTCCGGTTTTGGCGGAGACCTGCTTTTAACATTTCGAGGAACCCAGGGCCCCGATGCCCACTTCGCCGTATGCCACTTTCGGTCAGAATCGGTTTCGGACCCCAAACCGCCTGCTTTTGGTCCCGAGCATTCATTTTGCATCGATTTTCCGATTTTGGGGGACCTCTGCTTTTGTCATCCCGAGGGACACTGGGTCGCAGATACCCACTTGCTTTGAATACCACTTCCAAGACCAGCTCATTTTCGGGATCCCGAATTGCTCGGTTTTGGCTCCGAGCGTTCATTTCTCATTAGTTTTTGTTCAAACTTGGCAGGTACCTCTGTTTCAACATTAGGAAGATCACTGGGGGGGGAGAAGCCAGCAATTATCCCAGATAACCAGTTTCGCTCCTCCGGAGCCCGTTTTTCTCACTTCCGGGCCAATGTTGAACACCCTAGGGGTATTTTCTTCCAACCAAAGCTACATATCTGTGATGAGGGCATCTGGGAGGACACTTTGGTATGGTGGTCGGCCAGAGATTATTGGTTTCATTTTTGGGCCTCTCCTTCAAGCTCTATATTGTGACTCCTGCTTCAGTGTTGCCAATTTCCGACCTTGGAACCTTGTTGCACACATCTAGGAGGACACTTTGGTATGGTGGTCGGCCAGCAATTATTGGTTTCATTTTTGGGCCTCTCCTTCAAGCTCTATGTTGTGACTTCGCTTGGCGTTGCGATTCGACCACAGGACCTTATTCTACACACTTGGGAGGACACTCTTGCATGGTGGTCGGCCGAAAATCTTCACTTCAATTTTGCCATGGCCGGCGGCCAGAGGGGTAGCCGGTCGAGGTGGGGTGGCTGGCGGCCACCTCCCACAAATTTACTGGCCGGCCACTGCTTCCTCTGTCCAAATTGTCCTGATATTTTCCAACATATCCCGGCATCCGGGGATATTTCGGGAGGAAAGATTGGGTGCTTTCCTCCCTTTACACCTATTTCTTGTCTATTTAAAGGGCCCTCCTTCCCTTTGCTTAGGTTGGAAAATTTGTCTTCAAGAACACTTCTCCAAAACCCCCATTTCCTTAGCTTAAAACCTCAAAAAGCTTCTAAGTCCCTAGGTCTTCTCTTCATCAACACCTAGCCTCACCATCCCTACTACCATTTCAGCAGCAAGGAGGTGTTCTTCAGAGGTCAAGAAGCAACAAATCAGAGCCAAGAATCAAAGAAAGACAAGTCTTCAAGGGTAAGTCTTCAAAACCAACTTTTAGGGCTTTTTCTTGATTCATTTCTATACTCTATTTGGTTGAGAATTGGGGCTCCGACCCCTACTGGTTTTGTGCTCATATTTAGCCCCTCTACAACTTTGTAGAAGGGATCAACTTCATTTGAGGCTTCTATGATATACTTGTTTCAATACCTAGCTTTTATGCCATTATCTTGCATGCTAGTTTAGGCCTATTTCCTTTTGTTTTTAGGGGTCCGACCCATACTTGTTTTGTGCTCATTTTGAGCCCCTCTACAACATTGTAGAAGGGCTCAACTTCATTTGGCCATTGTATCCACCACTTCCTTCAAATTCCATCAAGTGTGCCCATTTTTGTATGCAACTTTTGACCTATTTATATTTGTTTTTGGGACTTCGACCCCTACTGACTTTGGTCTTATTTTGACCCCCTTTACACATTTCATGAAGAAAATTTTGTCATTTGGTGCTTGCTTTGCATGACTCTTGTTATAGCCTCTTTTGAGCTCCATTTTTGCATGGAATTGTTAGCATGATTTTATTCTGATTTTGAGGATGTCATCTTCTGAAATTGTGCCTATTTTTATCTCATATTCAATGTTGTAGAAGAAAGTTTTTCCATTTGGGGTTTGCATATGTCACTTGTCTCAATACTCCTCTTTTGGCCACTAACTTTGCATGCTATTGTTGATCTATCTATGCTTGCATTTTGGCCATGTTTGTTACTAAAAAATGCCATATTTGGGACTGCTTTGCTACTGTTCTTGCTTCCATGATCATATTTTGCATGTATGGCATGGCTATAGGCCATTTCGGGGCTTAATTTCACACTTTCGGGATGAATGCATGCTTCGAGTGTCATTTCGAATTGTTTCGGGGCTGTTTTCCCCTTTATTTAGGTGCTGAAATTCCATTGCCATGCTTGCATATTATTTCCCATGCCATTTGTATCATTTTTGCATTGCCTCGGTTTTCGTGCCAATGGGCACGCACTTCGCGGCAACGCATTCTTATCATTAAATGACCTATGTGAGCGTGGCTGAGGCTATCTCATGTTGGCATAAGCCCAATTTGCATTTTCATGCTTCTACATCATTGCCCCGACTTGCGTGTCCGCGGACACGCGTTTCGAGGCAACTTTGTTTTTATCCGACGGCCTCCTATGTGAGTGAGCTGAGGCTCTCCCATGTTGGTGTAAGCCCATCGTTGCATTCCGTACGCCATCTCGTCTCATTTTATCATCGCCTCGATTTGCGCGCCCGCGGGCACGCATTTCGAGGCACTTCAGTTTTATCCGATTTTCATCGCCTCGGTTTGCGTGTCCGCGGGCACGCATTTCGGGGCACTTCGGTTTTACCCAATTTTTATTCTTTCATCATCGCCTCGATTTGCGCGCCTGTGGGCACGCGTTTCGAGGCACTTCGGTTTTACCCGATTTTCATTCTTTCATCATCGCCTCGATTTGCGCGCCTGTGGGCACGCGTTTCGAGGCACTCCGGTTTTATCCGATTTTCATTCTTTTATCATCGCCTCGGTTTGCGTGCCCGTGTGCACGCATTTCGAGGCACTTCGATTTTCCTCGATTTGCATTTCATATCATCGCCTCGATTTGCGTGCCCGTGTGCACGCTTTTCGAGGCGTCTCATTTTCATCTCATTTTCATAGCATTGAGCATGCTAGGTTGTATATTAGTTGCATTTCATACATGTCTTGCATTTTGCACGGGAAACGAGGCACGTTTCATACTCCGAGTAACGGAACGAGTCTCAATTCCCAAGTCACCGACACTCCGGATTACCCATGATGGAGTTAGGTTTTGTTGTAGCATTCATATGCATTCATCCCATATTGAGTTGTGCAATTCGATTCCTCGGCCATCATGCATCGATGTGCGTGATTGGTGGCACGAGGATCGAGGCATGCATATATTTGTGAAATACATTGCTATGCCCTTTCCCGCTTCCTCAAAAGAAAATCAACAATCAACAACTTTTCGAGGTCGCACGCATTTCGAGAAAATTGCAAACGGAGGCTAATCAGCATCCCAAAGGATTTCGCGCCAAGCGACCAAAGATATACCATTCATCGAGAGCAAGGCGGTCCTCGGTTTGCATGCCGCTTTTTTTTTCGTAATTAATTTGTTAATTAATTAGAAATCAGATATTTATTCGGATCAGATATTCTTTTATTGATCAGATATTATTTTATTCGGACCCGTATGCGAGGGCATAAATGTAATAAGGGTGTGTGAGTGCGATGTATGTCTTCCAACCCCATTTCTTTCTCCTTTTATTTACCCGCTTTGAATGGTTAGATATAGGGCATATTTCAATTAGCATACAAGATGACAAAGATGTTTGCATCATTCATCTGTTTTGCACGCACTGCTCGGCATCATACAACCGTGATCTCAGATTTCAATTCCAAGTTGAGTACTTGATAGTTTGTTGCATCTCATATGCCATATTTAGAATAGCCGAGCCCGCTATCTTAGTTGCATTTTGCATGTGTTGCATTAGGCATTTCAGCACATCTAGGATCATGCATGGATTTCTAATGAGCTTTTGTTTTGGCTTGGAGTACTAGGTGAGTTTTATGCTTTAGCATACTTGCATACGTGTGAGTGTTGCCATGATTGCATGCTTACCATGAGGCTATATGCTTATGTGATATAACTGCCTTGAATGCCTGTGGGTGGAGGTTGAGTTATTTGAATTGGGACAATACATTGACTGTTTGTTTTAAGCCCACTAGATAGTGGCAAAATCATGTTTTCTAAGCCCACCCGAGGGTGGCAACCAAGATTTTAGCCTACTGCGGGTAGCACCTTCACACCATTTTCAAACAAACAAACATGAAATGTTTTGTTCCAATTCGACGCCCATTTATACTTGTTTGTCATGAGCATCACATAGTAACCTAGGCTAATAACCTAATAAGAACTCACAAAGTTTTCAAAAACAGATATCATGGTTCATAGAGGCGCCTTTTGACTGGCGAGAGGGGGTGCTCACGATGTGACCTTCCCTAATCGTACCCAAGTTCCCGAGCCAACTTTGGTGATGACGACGGACACGTGGCCTTCGACCGAGTCGTGGTTTCCTAAATTTCCCATTTTAAAATATTTAGGTGGCGACTCATGTTATCCGGAAAAGCGATCCATGTTTGGCACTTCTTTCAAAAATCTGCTTTCCTTCAAACGATTTGCGATTTGGACTCTTTGGTTCGAGATTGAGAACCGCAACATAACAAAATCGAGTCCGAGTCAGAAGCAGCCCCCGCGGCGTTGTTATTTCTGGCGACTCATTGGGATTTAGAGAACTTGACTCGAACTCGTGATATCTGGTTTTGACTACACTTGTGTGTTTCTTTGCATTGCATTTGCATTGGTGCTAGGACACCGTGTTTGCCATCTGCTATTCTGAGCGGTTTCGGAGGCTTGTCTTGTCAAGGCATGTCCATAAAATTTGTCGTTACTGCTCGCCAAGATGGGAACACAAACCCCGGTTTTTGGGGCACCCTTTTGACCATTCGACCTAGTGCATATTCGATCCATAGTGACCAGTCCAAACTAGGACAGGGTGCTTACCCGTTTATAGGATGTTTGAAGCCGCTGTGTGCGTGGTGAAACCCTAGCTCTTGACAAAATAGGTCAGGGAGAACCTACCCCAACATAGGGGTGGATGGGCTCTCACTTATCGCTATGTGCTTGTTAGAGTGTGCCTCACAGGAATGCATGTATCAAGATGAGTTTGGGCATCGAACTGCATCGCTTTTGACTTTGGCAATCAGCCCTGCGTCCATTATGCAGTCTTTGGGAATCAGTCGTCCCCCGATATCACATTCAGTTTATCAGAACAGTGCTACAGCAATATTGACCAGTATTTGAGGATGATGTATAGCCGCTTTACTAACCTGTGTTGTTGTATACCCGACTATGTGTGGTGTATTCAATTTAAGCCGTTATGCTGCCTGTTTTATTTCTGGTTATTTATTTCTTTTTCGCTTTATTTATCCTTTTGCTAGGACAGTTTGTAGCACGATTGCTTCCGAACCCGCCGATACCCCCAAGCAATCTGACACGAGGTCGCCGACTAACCGATCCGAGGATCTAGTTCCGGACATCGGTGTTCACTCACTACCTCGTTATCGAGGAGGCCGAGAAGGCCTGATATATCGAGCACAGATCACCGTAGCAAGCCTACTATAGTGTCGAGATAGTCGGTTAAGATTCCTATTTCGCTCAAGGGTGAAGGCCATCCCAGATATTGAAGACGGCTATCGATGTGTGGCCGTGACTCGGACAGATTTAAAATGCCCCAGATCGATCGCTTTGATGGGTGCGAGGATCCTATGGTCCACCTCCCGCTATTCTCGACATCTTAAGACCAATGGGCCTAACCCGACCGCAAAAAGCTTTCTTTGTTCGGTCGAACTCGCCGGTGTGGCATCCACTTGGTACTCAAACTCGATGATGATGTGAAAACAAATCGATGAGATGGCCGAGGCCTTCATCGCTAATACTCATATAACACGCAGACGAGATCACCACCGGATCTCGAGACAACGAGGCAGAGCCCAAAGAATCTTTTTCGACTTTGTAACCCTATGGAGGGCGAAGGCATCGATGATGACCTTAAGGCCAACAGATAGAGATCAGATCCGGATGATTGTGCGCAATCTCCAGCCGGCGTTAATGAAGAAGATGATTGTAGTCCCCTTCCCCACTTTCGCAGATTTACATGATATGGGGATGCAAATAGAGGACGCAATGAAGCAAGGTCTGTTTGACCAAGATCGGGATCAGCCCCGAAGAACATTTAACCGAAGCAACAATGCAGGCCCGAGTGGTTCTGCCAATACAAGAACTTCAGAGGTCGGAATGGTCACCACCAATCCCCCTCCCCAACCAAGGTCCGCAGCGGCCACACCTTTTTCTGATGCCTCTGGGAGCAGTAATCAAGCCCCAAGATACCAACCCAGGGGCCAACGAACCTTCTCCCCACTCTATATGCCTTTGTCTAAAGTCCTCGGTTCTAGTCGAAGGCACCAAACCCTTGGAACCGAGGCCTCACCGAATCCACTCCCTTCCCATAACCCACCAAATATTGCCAATACCACCAACAAGATGGTCATGACACCCACCAATGTTACAGTCAAGGCCATGAGATTCAAGATCTCATTGACAAAAACATCATTCTACCTCCCCAAGGACCCAACGTCACAAACAACCCACTCCCCAAACACAACCAAGATCCACCAAAAGAGTCAACCTCATCCATCTTGGGTCGCTTCATATGATCCCAAGATCTATATCACTCCTCCCACCTACCCAAGCCGAGGTGATCCTCCCGATAGCACGGACTTGTGCATGATGGACACCTCTACACCCCAACTCGAGCCAAAGGTGGTGACCACCGAGGATGGAACGGGCAAAGCTTCGAGGAGAGCAAAACAGTTGAATCTGGGTGGAGCTATTCGAGAATTTAGCCGGGCAGAGCTTATGATCCGAGTGGATATATCTTGTCAATGAGCCGCCTAAGCCGAGTATGGGGTTGCTTAAGAGGCCGAGTTGTGTATGATCCGGGGACAAGCTTGAATCGGGGATGATTTGATCAGGTGGAAGAGGACTTTGCCAACCTTCAATTCTACGAGCAGAATCGGGATGCATCGATTAACGGTTCAAGATGAGGAGTCGCCAGGTCGCCGGGTGGTTGGATGATCACCGATATTGTACCATTTGTGGCCTAAGGGCCGAGGATCGACATTACATTGCCGGAGAGCGCAGACGAAGAATTTCGCCAGAACAAAACATTTTGAAAACCGCACGCTTATTGTTGGAGGAACAAGGAAAAGATGGGATTCGAGAGAGCCCAAAAGCAAAGAATCACGAGGAAGTTGAGGGTGTCAAGGGCACGAAGACCGAACATGCTTTGTGGGCATGCGGAATGAAAACGCCGAGAGCGTAAACTTACCGTAACTGCAGATGCTCGCTAGATGCTAATGGAATGTGGTGGGAAGATGACGACTTGTATCTTGCCCACACGCATTTAAGATTGGGCAGTGGCCAACCAGACAAAGACTGGTACCTCGAGGAGGTGGACCATATGACTAGAAGTGGGCGGTATTTCAAGCCCCCACACCTTGATCAACCCGAGGCATCGAGGAAAGATAAGGAGGCAGAGAAGTAAAGAGAAGCAAGTGGAAGAAGAGGTCAGATCAAGCACTAAAGAAAATACAGTACATCTCCATCTGGGATCGTATGGCTTCGAGGGTGCACCGGCAGGCTGTCTTATCTGCCATGGTCAGAGCGAAACTTTCCATCGAAACTACGCCGGAACAACTAGTTGGTTTGGTCTTCCCGGGAGGAGGTTCCCTGGCATTGTCCTTTACGGTCAAAGAATTGTCACCGAGGGCGTGATCATAACGCACTCTCTACATCTCTGTAGAATGCAAGGACAAATGGATTCCGGTGGTGCTTGTTGACACCGGGTCCGCTATCAATGTCTGTCCGGCCAGAACGGCGTATGCAATTGGGTTAAAGCCTGCGGACTTCACACCGACTACTCAAGTAATCAGAGCATATGATAATACAAGGTGGATGTCACGGGGACAATGAAAATCCAAACCAAGATTGGGCCTGGACAACACGAAATAGATTTTCATGTCTTGGAGGTCCCTGCATCTTTCAACATGCTTTTGGGGCGACCCTGGTTGCATCAGGTGAAGGCCGTTTCATCTACTCTGCATCAAATGGTGAAATACCCCTATGGAAAGGGAGTAGCCATTGTTTTTGGGAACTCATCAATCCATCCCCCTCCGGAGGTATCTACGCCAGTCCTGGAGATTGAACACGGCATGGAGGACATGTTTATATCGGGATTTACTTTGGCTGAGGCCCGGGTGGTACAAAACATTATGGCTGTGAATGAGGGTTTGTATGTCAGCGCTCAAGCCGTCTACCTCATGAACAAGCTACAGCATATCCCTGGGATGGGATTGGGAAGAAGCGCAGAAAGGAGTCGCTGCGTTGGCCGAAGTGCCACATAATCCACATACCTTTGGATTGGGTTATCTGCCCACCAAAGAAGACTGGGCAAGAAAAGGAAAGGAAATGGCCGGCAGGGCCAGAGCGAAGCAGGCTGGGAAGCCTTTTGATCTAATGCATAGGCCCGTCTGGGGTACCCTGAACGGACGCTTCGTCCGGGAGGGGGAAGATTTTCCATTTTGCGGCTTCCCAGAACCATGGTTGAACGCGGAGGGGAAGCGTGCATCGTGTTTCGAAATCTTCTTCGACCGCAAATCGCTCGGGATGACGTTGCCGCGAGCGCATAGACCCAATAATTGAGATTGAGCGAGAATCTGGCGCAGAGGATCCCGAGGGCACCGAATTGGAAATGGGGTAGCACCGCATGTCTCTCTCGATCTTCCGATCGACCAGATTGCTTGGGGAATAACGTCGGTTTCCATGATTGGAGATGAAACGGCTGCGGGCCAACCAGCAGCTATTTTGGACGCATCGATCGCACCCTCGCTCACTTGGCAGTACGAGGAGGGATTCTTATCCAGCAGTTCCGGGTCAGGTAGTGAGCCGGAGTCTGATTCCACCGAGTCTTCTGAGTCGGAATCAGATTCCAGCTCGACTGAGTCTGAGTCTGGTACTCCTGGGGGTGTCAACCCGGATGCCACAGTCTTGTCCAGGTCGTCTTTTTCCTTTTCTTTTGAGTCTGTTGTAACCGATGAATCAGACGATTTGGATGAACTTAATGAGAATGAGGTGAATGTGGTTTCCGAGTACTTTTCTGTGCCCCTAATTTATTGCATTAATTCAGACTTTCAAAATTTTGATCAAAACGACGAGGACGAAGTTCCTCCGGTTTTACAACGTCTAATTGAGCAAGAGCAAGAGAGATTTGTTAAGCCATTAACGGATGAAATCATTTCTGTGAATATTGGTCGAGGAGGACCCGCTGGTCCAGATCGGGTCCATGTTGTCTTCGAGGAACGCGAGCGCTTAGTCGCTTTATTAAAAGATTTCAAAGATGTTTTCGCGGTCCCACGAAGACATGCTCGAATCGATCCCGAGATTGTACAAGATCGGATCCCCTTGACCCCGAGGCCCGACCTATCAAGGTAAGCTCAAGGATCCGCCGATTGGGCTCTCAAGATCAAAGATGAGGTCACCAAGCAAATTGACGCAGGCTTCCTGCTAGTATCAGAATATCCCACTTGGTTGGCCAACATAGTGCCGGTGCCGAAGAAAGATGGCAGGATCCGGGTGTGCGTAGACTTCAGGGATTTGAACAGAGCTAGTCCGAAGGACGACTTTCCCCTACCACACATCGACGAGTTGGTAGACTTTACAGCGGGGCATGCCTTGCTTTCATTCATGGATGGCTTCTCAGGGTACAACCAGATTGTGATGGCACCAGAGGACAGAGAAAAGACTGCATTCATTACCCCGTGGGGAACATACTGCTACCGGGTCATGCCGTTTGGGTTGAAGAATGCTGGGGCTACTTATCAACGGGCCGCGACCACAATACTACATGATATGATCCACAAAGAGGTTGAGGTGTACGTGGACGACATGATTGTCAAGTCCAAAGAAAGAGAGGGCCACTACACCGCCTTTGCAAGTTTTTCCAAAGGATCGTGGAATTCAGTTGCGGTTAAACCCCGTAAATGTACGCTTGGTGTTACAATGAAAAATGTCAGTTTCGACACAATAAAGGCATCGAGGTCGACCCTTCCAAAATCAAGGCCATCTTAGAAATGCCACCACCAAGGACTGAAAAGGAGGTGCGAGGCTTTCTGGGTAAAGTGCAATTCATAAGACGGTTTATTTCAAAACTAACCTTGACTTGTGAACCACTTTTTGGCCTCCTGAAGAAAGGAAAGAAGTTCCAATGGGACGGCCGATGCCAAGCTGCATTTGAACAGATTAAAGAATATCTACAGAACCCACCCGTTTTATCACCACCAGAATCAGGGAAACCGTTGATTTTGTACCTGTCAGTGACTGAGACCACGATGGGCTGCATGCTTGCACAAGAATCAGAAGATAGGGTGGAGAAAGCCATCTATTATTTGAGCAAGAAAATGCTAGAGTATGAAACCCGGTATACGCCGCTGGAAAAGGCTTGCTTAGCTCTGGTATGGGCTACCAGGAAGTTATGCACTTCTTGTTAGCTCACTCTGTAATGTTGGTTTCACGACTTGATCCCATCAAATATCTTTTCGAGAAACCAGCGCTTACGGGTAGGCTAGCTCGTTGGTTGCTGTTGCTCTCCGAATTTGATCTTACATATGTGACGCGCAAGTCAAGAAGGCGAGCAAAGAGCAGAGTTCCTCGACCATCCGTTGAGGGGATGAAGCGCTTGAGTACCTATTCCCAGATGAAGCAATTCTGGATATCGACGAGGAAAGTTGGACAATGTACTTTGACGGAGGGTCAAATCAACATGGGTATGGGATAGGAGTGTTGCTGATAGCACCCGACAATTCCTCAGATCCTCTAGCCTTCAAACTCCGCTTCAAAGTCTCAAATAACGAAGGAATCACACGCGTGCATTCTCGGTATGGAAGCGACCACGGAATTAGGGCAAGACAATTGGACGTCATCGAAGGTTCGAATCTTGCTGTGGCTCAAGCTAAAGGAGACTGGAAAGTAAAAGAAGAAAATATGATGATGTATCACCAAACCTTGGATTTGCTGATTCCTCGGTTTGAGAAGCTGAATTTCGCTCATCTACTAAGAGAGAACAACAAGTTCGCAGACACCTTAGCAACTCTATCATCAATGATAGACATTCCGTGGAGTCCGGATGCGTCCGTCATTATTGACCGTAAATTTGCACCGCTATGAGTCAATTGCGGCCATAGATGAAGTTCAGGACGAACACCCCTGGTACTACGACATTTGGAACTTTTTGGACAAAGAAGTATACCCGCCAGGGGTAAATGCCAAAGACAAGAGGGCAATCAGAAGAATGTCAGTGCAGTTCAACATCTGCGGGTAAATCAGATAGAAGAGGTCATCTGGGAATGCATAAACTGTGTGTTGATGCTGAAGAGTCCAAGCGTCTGATGGAAGCCATCCACGGGGGTGAATGTGGTGCACATATGAATGGGGTGATGTTGGCGCGGAAGATCCTTAGACAAGGTTATTATTGGTCCACCATGGAGGAGGATTGTATCGGTTTTGTTCGGCGATGCCACAAATGTCAGATTCATGCAAATCGCATGAACATTCCGCCGTCAAAGCTGTACAACATGACTTCGCCATGGCCTTTTTCTGTCTGGGGAATTGATGTGATCGGAGCTGTTACGCCGAAGGGGTCGAACGGGCATGAGTTCATCCTCGTAGCGATAGATTATTTCACGAAGTGGGTTGAAGCCCAATCTTACGCAGTGTTGAAAGCTTCACACGTTGCAAAATTCATCAGAAACAACATTATCTGTCGCTACGGAGTCCCAAATGAAATAGTTTCTGACAATGGTTCCCACTTCAAGAAGGAGGTGATTGACTTGTTGGAGAAATACAACGTGGCTTTTCATAAGTCGTTTACTTACCGGCCGCAAACCAACGGAGCACTTGAGGCCGCCAACAAGAACATCAAGCGATACTACGAAGATGGTGGAAACCTATCGGATCGCCGATAAGCCGCCATTTGCTCGTGGGGCTCAGAACTTCGATCGAACTTCATCGGGCGACTTCGTACTCATTAGTCTACGGGATGGAGGCCGTTCTACCTATCGAGATTGAGGTTCCGTCATTGAGAGTATTGGCCGAGTGCCAGATAGCCGAAGCAGATTGGCAGCAGAATAGATTTGAAGAACTCATGCTCTTTGATGAAAGGAGATTGAAAGCGCTGTACCACGTTCAGGGTTATCAACGCAGAATCGCCCGGGCTTTTAACAAGAAGGTTAAGTCCAGGAATTTAAAAGAAGGAGATTTAGTACTCAAGGACAACCGAGCTCCTATCCACGACCCAAGGGGCAAGTTCAGACCCAATTGGACTGGTCCTTACATCATCAAGTCAATCTGGTCAGGTGGAGCTGTGGTTCTGATGGATCTAGATGGCTTGGAGTTTTCCCAACCGATCAATATGGACAAGTTGAAGAAATATTATCCCTGAGAGGCTCGCTAGGCCGAAAACCCGAAAGGGCGACCTAGGCAAAACTCAGAGCATAGAAAATTTGAAAATTATAAAAACTGAGCTCGCAAGGCTGAAAACCCGCAAAGGGCGGCCTTGGCAAAAGTTAGAGCGCAAAAGGAGAGCAAAAACACTCGAGCGAACCTGAGCCTGAACTACGTAAGACTTGATTCCCATCTTTGGGATACGTAGGCAGCTTCATCTTGAAGTTCAGTCATAATCTTTTCCCGATCAACTTTGTCCATTTTTGATCATCTCAGTCATCTTTATTCATCAGCATCTATTGTGATCTCCGGTACAGTGCTACGCAAACTAGGGGCAACTTTCCGTTGCAATGGAGTGTTCCGATGTCATCCAGACTAGGGGCAACTTTCCGTTGCTATTGAATGGCTGAGGCCCTTTTTCAGACTAGGGGCAACTTTCCAGTTGCTAGGATTCGGGGTTGTGCATCTCAGTGACAGATCTCAGGCGTGTCCAGTTCTGATCCATATCGAAAATAGTTTTGAAAAGTTTTCATAAAAGTTGACTTTGTTCAAATTAATCTTTTCACAACTAAGACCATTTTTGGACCAAAAGCGGAGGATTTTCAGTACCACAACCTTCAATTTCATTAATTTCAAAACAGAGTTCTTTTGCTCTTGCATACAATTGAAGTTGCTTTTTATTACACTCACGCTAGAAAACTTGAAAGTACTAATAAAGCAATAACTGGGGCATAGTCAAGTCAGTGTCCTCGCGCCTTTCCGTGAGCCGGTTGAAGTCTCGATGCCAACCTAAGCCCATCTTGTGCTTCTTCGTTGAGCCAATCCCAAAGACTCGCCGATAAAGTGCAACCGAAGACAAGGGGGCCGAGCTCTCTGGTTCTCCGTTGTAATAGGCCGCAAGATGTGCACCTCGGATCGAATGTAGCCGATACTCTATCCTCTGGGCAACTCGATCATGGCTTAACCGGCGCAGAATACGGAATGGGAAGTAAAATACACAAGTGAGTCAAGCCAATCGACGGATCCCAAGATCTCGAACATGTCAGAGCTCATTGCCGGAGATTGAGCCAAGCGCCGCCATGCAATGCGACCGCCGATAAATTGCACATCCATTCAAACCACCACTCCCATCGAGCATTGACTAGGCGCCGAAAGAAGTAGCCGCGAGTGAATAAGGTGGCAAGAGTCCACAACTTGCAACTTATCCATCAACCATATCCGGATGGGATGAAAAATGAGAGATTAAAGAATAGAGAGATGCAATGAGAGAAAAGTGAGATAGGGTTTTGTGAGAAAAATCGAGCCCGAGGGCCGAGTGATGTGAGTGAATACACATGTGAGCTTGAGGGGAAACATTACCAAAGTAATGGACTCCTCGCAAATTTATTTCGGTGGTTGTGGAGGAGTGGCCGCCACCACCTATCCTAGTAGGCCGCCACCTTCTTGGTCTTCAACTACTTAAATGTTTTCGGCCTCAGATCGGTCCTATTTTGCCCGCCGAAGAAAGTTTGAAGCATTTTCATGCATCTAGAATGTCGAAGGCCTCCATTTCTCTCTGATCGCATTCCGTCATCCAGATTGTCCATCCGAAGTATATCATGTTGTATTTTGCTTATCGAGTTGTTGTTTTGCTTATCGAGTTGTAAGTTGTGTCGAGCTGTCGCATTTTGTGTTTTGAGTTGTTACCCTTTGGTTTCACAATTTTGTTAAGTCTTGTCGATTGAGTCGTTAACATTGTTGTACTTTGTTTATTGAGTTGTAAACTTGCTAAGAATCAGTTATCTCTTAGTGAGTCGATTTGTTTTTATTTGTTGCGTCGGTTCACTACCTGACCTGGTAAATACATAAGGCACATTTCCATTCAATTCCACTTTGTGCGAAATGATGCGATGCGATGCTAAGAATTTCAAATACAACATCTTTTCAAAAGCTGTTTCATTCCATCATATTTTACAACGAAATAAGGGTACAAGTTTTACAGAAAATAAAACTGCCTAACAATGTGCAAAGTGCTACAAACTACTAGCTAAAAAAGTAGAATAAAGCAGGAAATAACATCAGTGTCCTCGGGAACGGGAATGGGGAGGCCCTCTCATCCTCTTCCGGATAATCTCGCATCTTCATCACCATCCGGATCGGAGCTGCCATCCTCCGGATCCTCCTCAGCTCGCTCCGCCTTGAACCAAGACTGTGGCCTCCTCTCCAGGATGCCTCGACACATAATCCGCGATCTCCTCCTCGTCATCATCAACGATGGGTGCCTGCGTCTGAGACGACCCTCGCTCCTCGAACTCCTCGAGAAGGCCTAGATGGCCCACCGAGAAGGCTCGATGGCCCAAGACTCGACCTCTCGAGAAGGCCCGGTGGCCCACCTCGGCCGAAGCATATATCGAGGCATCTGAAAATGCAAGGTGCAATGCATTAGTTCAAACATAAAAAGGTGCAAATGCGAATGTGAATAGGGTGTGTGTCGATGTGCTCTAATACAGAAGGTTCAAAACCGAGTATCATCGTAAACATGCTAGTACAGGAAAATGAACAATACCTCCACACCCACGATGCTCATCTGCCTCCTCCGTAAGATCATGCCCTCGAATGTGGCCAAAGATCCCGAAAGAGCTTCGTTCAGATACCCAACAGAGGTCAAATGTACATGCAAAACTATCAAGAAGGAATCAATGTCCAAATATCCGATCGATAAATCAAAGTCAAAACATACCGGGCGAAGTCGTGGTCTCTAACATATCTGTGATCGTGCAGAGGAGGCTCTAACGGAATCTGTAAGGCGCCCCAAATCGCCAATGGTCAACTCGGTCGGCATGTCCGCCACCCCGATGATCAAGAGTCGAGGGATCGAAGGAATCGAATCGCCCCACCTCGATGTGCCACCGCTAGAAGAAGGGATATCAGAGCACGGGCGCGACTCAAGATGGTGCGCCGGTGAACCTCCGTAGGAGCCCAGACTCCGCCGGGGGCATCGTATATGCGGCGTAGGTGGCGAGTTCCCATCAAGAAGATGTAATAAAGCATCATCGCCTACATAGCACTATCGACCTCCTCAGGATAATCTATCGCCATCCGCATGGTGTCTGGAGGCACAGCAGAGGCTCTCGAGAATTGCCCCCATATTTGACACAAAACGTTCTCAGAACCAAGCCCGCCGATCGTCCTCGGCAGAATCAGACGAGAACTAGTCAACCTCCGGTATTGATGCTCGAGGTCGCCGCCAAAGATCGCCTAAGGCCGCCAAGTGATCTCATGGACAACCGTGTATAAATCAATTAGAAATGCCGATCAAAGATGAAAATGAAAAGAACCGAGAGTTCGAAGTACCTCTGCCGCCAACAAGATCAAAGTACCGCCGCAGAGAAGAGAGAGTCTCGAGGCCCTAGATGCTCACCATCAAACATCATGAATACGGAGTCGCCGAGGCCCCGCCACCTCCATCTCCTCGAGCCAATGTGGGAAAGTACACATACACCCACAACAGAAAAGCAATGCGTAATATGAGTACAAAGTGCTAAAGGCGTAATACGTAACGCAAAGTGCGCCGTGTGCAAGTGAATGTAATGAGGAGCAAATGTAAATCAAGAGGACGGAATGTACCTCCTGTGCTCTCCAAGAGCCACCGAGTAAGTCCCTCGCAGTAGAGACCGGCCATATAACAAAGACAGGTAGCCAAAGCCGGCCGCCTAATCATAATCGACCAACCTGTGATAAGTCCACCAGAGCGCTCAGTAGGTACAAGCCTACCATGTTCCCTCTATCAGCGAACAAGGTGGTGCCGAGGAGGTACATGAGGAAACCGCGGGCATACTGCTCCGCCTCCTCAGGAGTCTCAGGCTCCATCTGTGGTCACGGAAATGGGCAAAGAAACCAGAGTATCGGACCTCCCGAACCTCTCGTTTACAGGGTGTGTCCCCAGTAGGTGCATCCAGGCAGCCTCCCACTGACCCATATCCTCGTCGTAGGGAATGGAAACACCGCCTACGTCTAGGCCAGTAAGTACAGCAAAGTCCAGCGGGGTCATGGTCATATCCCCAGTGGCAGAAAAATGGAAGGAATTGGTGGTGTCCCACCATCTCTCCGCCAAAGCAGCGAGTAAAGTCCTACTAATGAGGCAATGAGATAATCCTCTCAGAATGGCCCAAAACCCAAGAAAGTCCACCAATCCTGACAGCTCGAAGCTCGAATACCACCTCGCAATGACGGAGCCATATCCTCAAGATCAGGCGAGAGTGAACTCAAGATTAATAAATGCATAAATCAAGAAATGAAGTGAAAATGAGCTACATGCAAATGAAGTGAAAATGAGCTGGTGCAAGTAAAGTGAAAATGGGTCATGGTTCAAGAAGTTTGGCATTTAGGCCGTGTGGTTCAAAGTTTCGTAAAAATCAATACGTGTGTTCGCCTTCAAGTTTGGGACTGTGTTCTACTCAATCAAGCAATGTGTTCGCTTCAAGTTTGGGACTGTGTGTTCTACTCAATCAGTGGGCTGTGTGTTCGCTTCAAGTTTGGGACTGTGTGTTCTACTTCAAATCAGTGGGCTGTGTGTTCGCTTCAAGTTTGGGACTGTGTGTTCTACTCAATCAGTGGGCTGTGTGTTCGCTTCAAGTTTGGGACTGTGTGTTCTACTCAAATCAGTGGGCTGTGTGTTCGCTTCAAAGTTTAGGACTGTGTGTTCTACTCAAATCAGTGGGCTGTGTGTTCGCTTCAAGTTTGGGACTGTGTGTTCTACTCAATCAGTGGGCTGTGTGTTCGCTTCAAGTTTGGGACTGTGTGTTCTACTCAAATCAGTGGGCTGTGTGTTCGCTTCAAGTTTGGGACTGTGTGTTCTACTCAATCAGTGGGCTGTGTGTTCGCTTCAAGTTTGGGACTGTGTGTTCTACTTCAAATCAGTGGGCTGTGTGTTCGCTTCAAAGTTTGGGACTGTGTGTTCTACTCAAATCAGTGGGCTGTGTGTTCGCTTCAAAGTTTGGGACTGTGTGTTCTACTCAAATCAGTGGGCTGTGTGTTCGCTTCAAAGTTTGGGACTGTGTGTTCTACTCAATCAGTGGGCTGTGTGTTCGCTTCAAGTTTGGGACTGTGTGTTCTACTTCAAATCAGTGGGCTGTGTGTTCGCTTCAAAGTTTAGGGCTGTGTGTTCTACTCAATCGGGCAGGTGCTCTACTCAATCAATGGGCTGTGTGTTCGCTTGAACTGGGTCATGGTTCAGAACATCTGAGTTTTGGGACTATGTGTTCTACTCTTAGTCAGTATGTGCTGTGTGCTCATTTTCGACTTCGGATTGTGTCTTCGATGAAGCAATGTTTGAGCTGTGTGTTCAATTTCTAACTAATGTGCACTGTGCGCTCACAATTATTCAAATATGCCAGGTGTTCATGAAAGTGTTTAAGTTACATGCTCAGGGTGCAAGTTTCATGTCGTAAGTTAAACTGTGTGTCTAAGCATGACAGGAGTATGAAATGCACGAGAAATACAGAGAATAAAGTGAAATACCTCTGCATCGTAGGAGAGGTGCTGCTCCGGCTCTCGTAGAAGAAGATCCACGGGTGCTCGATCGTTGAATGCGGTAAAATGACGAAAAGTGGCTCATGAAGCATATGCACCGGAGCATAACGACGGAAGGAAAGGGCGACCCTGGCAAGGGGTGTCATGAGATCAAAATCATCCCCGCACTGGGAAACCTCCGCGGAGGGAAATGGCCTGCCATGTCGAGAAATCTGCAAAGAGGAGCAAAAATGAGCAAAATAGGCCAAAATTGGAAAAAGTCAACAAAAGTCAACTCTCGGGAAACGAAAAGTCAACCAAAAGTCAACTCCCGGAAAAATTTTCCAAATAATGAGACAAAATTACCTCAAGTGGTGAAAATGAGAAGAGAAGTCCCAAAGTCGAAATTTAGTCGCTTCAAAGTGCTTAAATCTGAAAGATTTCAAAAAACAACTTATGGGAGGCCGAGGACGCGATAAAATGCAGATCTGAAAGTGAAAGTGGCTTAGAGAGCAAGAGGAAGAAGTTTTGCAACTTTGGGTGTGATTTCGAGGCAATGGAGGTGTGTATATATAGAAAATGCCAAATGACCATTTTGCCCCTCGCTAAGTGGTGGCCGGCCACCTAACACCGGGCCGCCCCTCTACTTTTGGCCCTGGCCGATGGCCTCCTAGGGCAATGGGCTGGCCGACCATCTTCCCTCCCTCCCCTACCTCTCGCAAATTTTGAGGAAAATCGAGCTCCGGACCCGAAAAAGTTGAAGAAAAGTACACTTTCTGGCGCGAATTGCTCCGCTGAAACTTTAACTGGAATCTCTGACATGTGTCTCATCATTATTCATCAAAATCGGAGTGTATCCTTTTTAAACATGTTGTGACCTCTCCGGAATGGAATCAGAAGCCGCGATCGAGTTGCCGTCGCCGGAATGCGCGTTTTCCAGCTCGTTATTGTGCAACAACTGGGCATCCTGATTTGTGTTCATTTTGCATTATCTGGCTTATAATTTGCATTCTCATGAATACTTTGCATTGTCATGCATGATTTCTCAATGTGCCATACTTCTATGTTTAAACATGCGTTGTCGCGCATTATCTTTTCTCGCGTTATGTTGCATTCATTCATCGACACCGTGTGTGTCAAACTCTTCGAGTCATGGGAATCGCATTGAATGTATGTTGTTAGCATATTGTTCTTGTTAGATTTCTCCCTTTTGCAGGCACGATATTGTATGTACGGTTCATTTGAGGTCATGCGACTGCATCTAATCGCGCAGGTATCGTATCTTCTTCGTGTGAGACGCGACGAGAATTGAATGATTCTCCGCATTCCTAACTGCATGAAATGTAGTCGTTACTTTGCTGCTTTGCATTCTTGCTTAAAACTGTTGCATCTATTTGCGAATACTTGCTTCATTACGCCTTGTCATTTGCATGATCACCGTTCGCGGCCTATCATTTGCATTTTGCCCCATTTTGCTCAAGGGCACATATCTCGCTTATCTTGTATGATTGTCTAAGTCTTCGCCTTGTCAAAATGGGTCGCCTCTCGGCTTTGACATTCACTCCGCCACTTCTTGACTTTCGAAGTTCTCACAAAGAGGGCAATCAGACACCCCATTTTTGACCGACCTTAAGACTCAGACGTCACCGGTTGAGCGCCTATGATGTTGCATACCGTGCTCGCTCGAAGTCTCATAGTCGCGTCACAAGGTTCCGCCTCCCGACTTCCGAGCCATCTTCTACCTTGTCTCGGTTTGCGAACCAGTGTTCGGTTTTCTGCTTTTCACGAGGAAGGAGTGATCCAGAGATTATCTCCCGGGCCGTGAGCTACTTTTTCGTGGGTCAGAGGCCATTTTGCCCATTTCGGAGCTCCGGTTTGCCGCTGAGTCGCTGTGTGCCTCTCGACCGCCTAACCATCTCCGATTCTCCGGTTTTGACGGAGACCTTCGCTTTTAATGTTCCGAGGAACACTGGGGCCCTCGATGCCCACTTCGCAGCCTAACACCACTGCGTTCGGCGACCATTTTCGACCCCAATCGCGTGATTTGGGCCCCGAGCATTCATTTCGCATCCGCTTTCTCCGGTTTTTGGCGGAGACCTCTGTTTTAACATTTCGAGGAACCCTGGGGCCCCCGATGCCCACTTCGTGGCCGTATGCCACTTTCGGTGGTCAGAATCGGTTTTCGGACCCCAAATCCGTTTTGGTCCCGAGCATTCATTTTGCATCGGTTTTCTCTGATTTTGGGCAGGGACCTCTGTTTCGTCATCCCGAGGGACACTGGGTCGCAGATACCCACTTCGCCGAATACCACTTCCGCAGACCTTGGCTCATTTCGGGATCCCGAATTGCTCGGCTTTTGGCTCCGAGCGTTCATTTCTCATTAGTTTTGTTCAAACTTGGCAGTACCTCTGCTTCAACATCGTGAAGATCACCGGGGAGAAGCCAGCAATTATCCCAGATAACCGCTGCTTCCTCCGAGCCCGCTTTTCTCACTTCCGCCAATGTTGAACACCCTAGGGGTATTTTCTTCCAACCAAAGCTACATATCCGTGATGAGGGCATCCGGAGGACACTTTGGTATGGTGGTCGGCCGAGATTATTGGTTTCATTTTTGGGCCTCCTTCAAGCTCTATTGTGACTCTCGCCTGTTGCCAATTTCCGACCTTGGAACCTTGTTGCACACATCTAGGAGGACACTTTGGTATGGTGGTCGGCCGCCAATTATTGGTTTCATTTTTGGGCCTCTCTTCAAGCTCTATGTTGTGACTTCTGCGTTGCTGTGATTCCTCACCCCGGGACCTTATTCTACACACTTGGGAGGACACTGCATGGTGGTCGGCGAAAATCTTCACTTCAATTTTGTGCCATGGCCAGAGAGGGGTGGCCGTCGACAGGTGGGGTGGCCGGCCGCCACCTCCCAATTTACTGCCGGCCACTTCTGCTTCCACCGTCCCACCGTCCTGGATATTTTCCAACATATCCCGGCATCCGGATATTTCGAGGGAAAGATTGGGTGCTTTCCTCCCTTTATACCCTATTTCTTGTCTATTTAAAGGGCCCTCCTTCCCTTTGCTTAGGTTGGAAAATTTGTCTTCAAGAACACTTCTCCAAAACCTCCATTTCCTTAGCTTAAAACCTCAAAAAGCTTCTAAGTCCCTAGGTCTTCTCTTCATCAACACCTAGCCTCACCATCCCTACTACCATTTCAGCAGCAAGGAGGTGTTCTTCAGAGGTCAAGAAGCAACAAATCGTGAGCTAAGAATCAAAGAAAGACAAGTCTTCAAGGGTAAGTCTTCAAAACCAACTTTTAGGGCTTTTTCTTGATTCATTTCTATACTCTATTTGGTTGAGAATTGGGGCTCTGACCCCTACTGGTTTTAGTGCTCATATTGAGCCCTCTACAACTTTGTAGAAGGGCTCAACTTCATTTGAGGCTTCTATGATATACTTGTTTCAATACCTAGCTTTTATGCCATTATCTTGCATGCTAGTTTAGGCCTATTTCCTTTTGTTTTTATGGGTCCGACACCTACTGGTTTTGTGCTCATTTTGAGCCCCTCTACAACATTGTAGAAGGGCTCAACTTCATTTGGCCATTGTATCCACCACTTCCTTCAAATTCCATCAAGTGTGCCCATTTTTGTATGCAACTTTTGACCTATTTATATTTGTTTTTGGGACTTCGACCCCTACTGACTTTGGTCTTATTTTGACCCCCTTTACACATTTCATGAAGAAAATTTTGTCATTTGGTGCTTTCTTTGCATGACTCTTGTTATAGCCTCTTTTGAGCTCCATTTTTGCATGGAATTGTTAGCATGATTTTATTCTGATTTTGAGGATGTCATCTTCTGCAATTGTGCCTATTTTTAGCTCATCTTCAATGTTGTAGAATAAAGTTTGTCCATTTGGGGTTTGCATATGTCACTTGTCTCAATACTCCTCTTTTGGCCACTAACTTTGCATGCTATTGTTGATCTATCTATGCTTGCATTTTGGCCATGTTTGTTACTAAAAAATGCCATATTTGGGACTTCCTTGCTACTGTTCTTGCTGCCATGATCATATTTTGCATGTATGGCATGGCTATAGGCCATTTCGGGGCTTAATTTCACACTTTCGGGATGAATGCATGCTTCGAGTGTCATTTCGAATTGTTTCGGGGCTGTTTTCCCCTTTATTTAGGTGCTGAAATTCCATTGCCATGCTTGCATATTATTTCCCATGCCATTTGTATCATTTTTGCATTGCCTCGGTTTGCGTGCCAATGGGCACGCACTTCGAGGCACCTCATTCTTATCATTCCGCAAATTATGTGAGCGTCGAGGCTATCTCATGTTGGCATAAGCCCAATTTGCATTTTCATGCTTCTACATCATTGCTCGATTTGCGTGTCCGCGGGCACGCGTTTCGAGGCAGCTTTTGTTTTTATCCGACGGCCTCCTATGTGAGTGAGCTGAGGCTCTCCCATGTTGGTGTAAGCCCATCGTTGCATTCCGTGACGCCATCTCGCCTCATTATTTATCATCGCCGATTTGCGCTACGGCACGATTTCGAGGCACTTCGGTTTTATCCGATTTTCATTCTTTTATCATCGCCCCGGTTTGCGTGTCCGCGGGCACGCATTTCGAGGCACTTCGGTTTTACGATTTTCATTCTTTCATCATCGCCGACGGCGCTACCAGGCACGCTGCTTCGAGGCACTTCGGTTTTACCCGATTTTCATTCTTTCATCATCGCCTCGACGGCGCGCCAGGCACGCTGCTTCGAGGCACTCGCTTTTATCCGATTTTCATTCTTTATCATCGCCTCGGTTATGCGTGCGGCACGCATTTCGAGGCACTTCGATTTTCCTCGATTTGCATTTCATATCATCGCTCGATTTGCGTGCGGTGCACGCTTTTCGAGGCGCCTCATTTTCATCTCATTTTCATAGCATTGAGCATGCTAGGTTGTATATTAGTTGCATTTCATACATGTCTTGCATTTTGCACGGAAACGAGGCACGCTTCATACCCGAGTAACGGAACGAGTCTCAATTCCCAAGTCACCGACACTCGGATTACCCATGATGGAGTTAGGTTTTGTTGTAGCATTCATATGCATTCATCCCATATTGAGTTGTGCAATTCGATTCTTCGCCATCATGCATCGATGTGCGTGATTGGTGGCACGAGGATCGAGGCATGCATATATTTGTGAAATACATTGCTATGCCCTTTTCCCGCTTCTGTTGCAAAGAAAATCAACAATCAACAACTTTTCGGAGGCTGGCACGCATTTCGAGAAAATTGCAAACAGAGGCTAATCAGGGCATCCCAAAGGATTTTCGCGCCACAATTCAAAGATATACCATTCATCGAGTAAGGCGCCTGGCTTGCATGCCAGTTTTACTTTTCTGTAATTAATTTGTTAATTAATTAGAAATCGGTATATTTATTCGGACTGTATATTCTTTTATTCGGACTGTATTATTATTTTATTCGGACCCTCTGTGCGAGGGCATAAATGTAATAAGGGTGTGTGAGTGCGATGTATGTCTTCCAACCCCCATTTCTTTCTCCCTTTTATTTACCCGCTTTGAATGGTTAGATATAGGGCATATTTCAATTAGCATACAGTATGACAGCATGTTTGCATCATTCATCTGTTTTGCACGCACCGGGCTCGGCGCATCATACAAACTGCATCTGTATTTCAATTCCAAGTTGAGTACTTGATAGCTGTTGCATCTCATATGCCATATTTAGAATAGCCGAGCCTGCTATCTTAGTTGCATTTTGCATGTGTTGCATTAGGCATTTCAGCACATCTAGGATCATGCATGGATTTCTAATGAGCTTTTGTTTTGGCTTGGAGTACTAGGTGAGTTTTATGCTTTAGCATACTTGCATACGTGTGAGTGTTGCCATGATTGCATGCTTACCATGAGGCTATATGCTTATGTGATATAACTGCCTTGAATGCCTGTGGGTGGAGGTTGAGTTATTTGAATTGGGACAATACATTGACTGTTTGTTTTAAGCCCACTAGATAGTGGCAAAATCATGTTTTAAGCCCACCCGAGGGTGGCAAATCCGATTTTAGCCTACTCATGGGTAGCACCTTCACACCATTTTCAAACAAACAAACATGAAATGTTTTGTTCCAATTCGAGCCCATTTATACTTGTTTGTCATGAGCATCACATAGTAACCTAGGCTAATAACCTAATAAGAACTCACAAAGTTTTCAAAAACAGATATCATGGTTAGTAGAGGCCGGTCTTTGGCCGAGAGGGGTGCTCACGATGTGACCTTTCCCTAATCGTACCAAGTTCCCGAGCCAACTTTGGTGATGACGGACACGTGGCCTTTAAGACCGAGTCGTGGTTTCCTAAATTTCCCATTTTAAAATATTTAGGTGGCGACTCATATCCGCAAAGCAGTCCATGTTTGGCACTTCTTTCAAAAAATCTGTTTTCCTTCAAAACGATTTGCCAGATTTGGACTCTTTGGTTCGAGATTGAGAACCGCAACAAAAATCGAGTCCGAGCTGTAGCGAGCCCCCCCCGCGGGCGTTGTTACAATATTGAATGGCTCATGCTTAAAAATTAAACAAAGCCCCACCAAAACTATTTAAAATCCCAATGAATGTGATAAAAAATATAAAAAAAATGAAATGTATTAGTAGGTTTTCATGAAGTAATGTGAAGAAAAAATAAATAATGACATAGGTTTCATGAGTAACACGATTATGCAGTGTTTAAAAAAGTGGTCCATGGTTACATAATATCACTGTTGGTGGTTTTCACGACTAGTTACAATCAATTTTCCGGCATGAATGTAAATAACAAGTGTTAGCAGGTATTTTAATATTATAATGTGTTATATGTTGGTTTTCTTTTCTTTTCTTTTCTTCCTTGTTTAGCCTTCCAAGTCATCAAAGGTCTTGGTCTTAGTCTCCATAACTTATCCACCAATCTTATCTTATCCAAGTCTTGGTCAAGTCCACCAAGACTTATCCTTTCCATGTCTTCATCCGTTTCTTCCCCACCAAGAACTTGACTAACTAGTTCTCATTTCTATATATTTGAGCTAATGTTCTATCTTGGTGTAGAGGTGAAGAAGTTTGGTTGTTTGGTTATGTCTTGAGTGAGATTATCAGGCAAATAAAAAGGGTGTGTGTGATAAAGCTTTGGGTTCAACCAATTGTGCAGTATTGGTGAACCATACGACTTAGTCAGGCTGTTGTATCCTGGGGGGGACAAGTCAAGGTTTTTTTGCTGCACCGGTGTGAGGCTTTGCCTAACCACAGAGGGCTTGAATCTCCTTAAAGAGAGCGAGCTTCCCGCGCCTCAGCCCTTATATTAATTGTTGTAACTTTTATTTTGTGTATTTTCTGGTATTTTATTTGTAAGTATCACCAATAATTTTAAGAAGATTAAAATAGCAGAAGTTCATGGAGCCAATACTGGAGAAGCCCAACGAGAATACCGGCGATCTCAACAAGCCTTTCCGGTTCAAGGGAGCCCATTTCAAGAGATGGAAAGGCAAGGTGCTTTTCTACCTCAGTCTCTTCAAGGTGGCCTATATCCTGACCGAGAAAAATCCAAGCAAAGTCCCCACTGAAGAGATGACCGACGAGGAGTATGCTACTCATCTTGAAAAAATCAAAAAATACAACACAGATGAGTATAAATGTCGATACTATCTTTTGAATTGTCTTTAAGATCAATTTTATGATTATTATGGTACTACTTACACCACTGCCAAGAAAATTTGGAAAGCCTTGCAGAATAAATATGACACTGAAGAGGCAGACGCTAAAAAATATGCTACAAGCCGTTTTTTCCGCTATCAGATGACAGACGGAAAATCAGTGGTGGAGCAAGTTCAAGATTTTCAGATGTTAGTAGCTAAAGTTAGATCTGAAGGCATCAAAATTGGAGACAATCTTGTTGTAGCAGGTATTGTTGACAAACTTCCATCATCTTGGAGGGAGTTCCAGAAGTCAATGCGTCACAAGCAAAAAGAGACGTCCTTGGAGACTCTAATCACACGGATTCGGGTGGAGGAGGAAGCACGAGGACAAGATGCGTTTATGACACAAGAGTATTCCACTACAAAGGTAAATTTAACTTCTGGAAATACTTTACCTAAAGGTCGATTTCATAAAAATAGTCACTTGAAGCCAGTTAAGAAAATTTGGAAAAATACTGGAAGGCCACAAAATAAAAATTACCCGAGGCAAAAGAAATGGAACCAAGAACCCCCTTCACAAGATCTGACAAATGTGACATGTTTTGTGTGTGGCAAAAGTGGGCATATTGCTCGAACTTGCAAATTTCGGAAACAACAGCCTCGACCACAGGCTAATGTTACCGAGGAGCCATTTGTGGCTATGGTCACAGATATTTTTATGGTTCAATCTGTAGAAGGGTGGTGGACAGACTCTGGCGCCAATAGGCATGTCTGCTATGATAAAGATTGGTTCAAAGATTTCACTCCTTTTAATGAGGAGAGGACTGTTATGCTTGGTGACTCCAGTTTAACCAAGGTGCTCGGGTGTGGGGATATTGAGCTGAATTTTACCTCTAGACGTGTGCTTGTTTTAAAAGAAGTGTTGTACACACCGTCCATGAGGAAAAATTTGATGTCAAGTTATTTGCTCAACAAAGCTGGTTTCAAACATACTATTGAATCTCACCAATATGTAATCACTAAAAAAGGCATATTTGTGGGAAAAGAGTATGCCTGTGATGGAATGTTTAAATTAAATGTTGGGAACAAGAAAGCACATGTTTCTGTTTACATGTTGTCTTCTATGAATTTTTAGCATGCTCGTCTGTGTCATATTAATAGCCAATATGTGGGAGTCATGAGTAGTTTAGGATTAATTCCCAGACTAACAAATAAGTTTGAGAAATGTGAAGTTTGCAGTCAAGTAAAAATAACTAAAAGGCCTCATAAAAGTGTGGTGAGAAATACTGAATTGTTAGAATTAATTCACACTGATTTATGTGAATTTGAAGGAATTTTAAAACGTAGTGGAAATAGATATTTTATCACTTTTATTGATGATTTTTCAAAATACACTTATGTATACTTGTTAAAAAATAAAAGTGATGCTTTTGAAAAATTTAAAGAATTCCTTCTTGAAGTTGAAAATCAATTCGGTAAAAAGATTAAAAGATATAGAAGTGATAGAGGCCGGGAGTATGAATCTTTTGGATTCAACTCATTTGCTATGAATCTTTTGGATTCAACTCATTTGCTCAGTCTTTGGGAATAATCCATGAAACTACTCCACCATATTCACCTGCATCTGATGGTGTAGCAGAAAGGAAAAATATAACTTTAACTGATTTAACAAATGCTATGCTAATTGAAGCAGGTGCTCCTTCAAATTTGTGGGGAGAAGCAATTTTAACTGCATGTTATGTCATAAATAGAGTGCCACATAAAAAAAAAAAAAAGTTATACATTTTGAGTTGTGGAAAGGGCATAAGCCAAATTTGAAATATTTGAGGGTTTGGGGTTGTCTAGCTTTTGTTAGACTTGTGGACCCTAAAAGACCTAAATTAAATGTGAAGGCTGCCACTTGTGCTTTTCTTGGATATGCAACAAATAGTACAACCTATAGATTTTTTGATATTGAAAACAAAATAATTTTTGAATCAGGTGATGCAATTTTTCATGAAGAAAAATTTCCTTTTAAATCTAAAAATGGTGGGGGTCAAAATTATCAAAAAAATATTTTATCTGAAACCAGTTCCTCTACTCCTCTTTTACAAAACCAAGATACTGTAGTTTTGAACCAAGAAGGAATAAAAGAGCTAGATTAGAAAAAGATTTTGGCCCTGATTATCATGTTTTTAATGTGAAGGAAACTCCATTAACTTTACAAGAAGCTTTGGCATCTCCTGACTCTGTTTTTTGGAACAAGGTTGTAAATGATGAGATGGAATCATTATTATCCAATAAAACTTGGGTATTAGTAGATTTACCACCAGGTTGTAAAACTATTGGCTGTAAATGGGTTTTGAGAAAAAAACTTAAACTGGATGGAACTATTGATAAATATAAAGCAAGGCTTGTTGCAAAAGGTTTTAAACAACAAGCAAATCTTGACTTTTTTGATACATTTTCTCCTGTTACTAGAGTTATATCCATTAGATTATTAATTGCAGTGGCTGCAATTCATGATCTAAAAATTCATCAAATGGATGTTAAAATAGCCTTTTTAAATGGAGACCTGGGTGAAGAAATCTATATGGATCAACCTGAGGGTTTTGTGGAACCTGGTCAAGAAAGCAAAGTGTGCAAGCTAGTTAAATCCCTTTATGGCTTAAAACAGGCCCCTAAACAGTGGCATGAGAAATTTGATTCCTGCATGATTGAGAATGGCTATAAAACGAATGAATGTGATAAATGCATCTATTATAAATCTGAAGAAAATTCACATGTCATTATTAGCCTCTATGTGGATGATTTACTTATATTTGGCTCTAATTTGCATATCATCGTGGAAACTAAAAATATGCTTAGTAGTCATTTTGATATGAAAGATCTTGGTGAGGCTAATTATATTTTGGGAATGAAAATTACCAAAACCTATGATGGTATATTTCTTGATCAGTCGCATTATGTTGAGAAAATTTTGCGAAAATATAATTTTTATAACTGCAAGCATGTTCTTACTCCTTTTGATCCTCATTTTCGTTTATTTCCTGTTAAAAATGATGAGGATATAATTAATCAAAAGGAATATGCTAGTATGATTGGTAGCTTGCGTTATGCGACTGACTGTACTAGACCTGACATTGCATATGCAGTTGGAGTACTTAGCAAGTTTACTAGCAAGCCTGGCAGTGATCACTGGCTAGCCATTGAGCGTATTATGAAATATTTATCTGGTACCATAAAATATGGCTTGTTTTATAATAAGTATCCTACAGTATTTGAAGGTTACAGTGATGCCGATTGGAATACCTTGTCAGGTGATTCATTATCAACCACTGGTTACTTATTTACATTGGGAGGTGGTGCTATAAGTTGGAAATCAAAAAAACAAACCATTATTGCTAATTCAGCAATGGAGGCTGAGCTTATTGCTTTAGCTACAGCTAGTGAAGAAGCAAATTGGTTGAGAGATTTGTTAAATGAAATCTCTTGTTAGGAAAAAACCGATTCCACCTATATTGATTCATTGTGATAGCACCGCAGCAATTGGTCGAGTTAATAACCGTTATTATAACGGTAAATCCAGACCTATCAGAAGAAAACACAGTACTATGAGATCTTATATGAATAATGGCATCATAAATGTGGATTATATTAAATCTGGTGATAATCTTGCAGATCCATTAACTAAGGCCTTAGCAAGAGATAGAGTCTAGAATACATCGAGGGGGATGGGGTTGAAGCCCATTGAATATAGCAGGAGCCATGTATGTGGATATTTAACCCAAGGACCAGAGATCCTGTAACTGGGTTCAATGAGAAAAACGATCATATGATGGCCATGAGAAATGCACTAAATTACTTTTTTCCTATCCCTATGATGTAAGTGCATTTATCTTGTAACGTTATAGAGGTTGAGTTATTAAAAAACTCTTAATGAATTTCTGTAGCTCTTATTGAGTGGGGTGTCATAGTTATAGGAGCACCCTTGATAGAATTCACCTATGTGAGTATGGTAGTGGGGCTGCTACCTATGAGATTTGGGCTAATTCTCAAACACACTCATGAATCCTGGGATCGCACAAGGCCGTAATGTGTTAGCTTTTAAAGCTTTTGTGAACACCTGGAATATTATGTGTGTGCAATAATTATTTATTTCCCTTAAGTAGTCATAGTTCAATGCTGAGCATACTATTGGCTCTGGAGTAGATATTATTGTTTCACTAATGGAGGTTCAATGTAGAGCACACCTACCATGATGCATAATATCCTTATTTGCCTAATAATCTCAGTTTTGTTACCTATAATATTAAAATAGGTGAGGGAATGTTAGCAGGTATTTTAATATTATAATGTGTTATACGTTGGTTTTCTTTTCTTTTCTTCCTTGTTTAGCCTTCCAAGTCATCCAAGGTCTTGGTCTTAGTCTCCATAACTTATCCACCAATCTTATCTTATCCAATTCTTCGTCAAGTCCACCAAGACTTATCCTTTCCATGTCTTCATCCGTTTCTTCCCCACCAAGAACTTGTCTAACTAGTTCTCATTTCTATATATTTGAGCTAATGTTCTATCTTGGTGTAGAGGTGAAGAAGTTTGGTTGTTTGGTTATGTCTTGAGTGAGATTATCAGGCAAATAAAAAGGGTGTGTGTGATAAAGCTTTGGGTTCAACCAATTGTGCAGTATTGGTGAACCATACGACTTAGTCGGGCTGTTGTATCTTGGGAGGGACAAGTCAAGGTTTTTCTGCTGCACCGGTGTGAGGCTTTGCCTAACCGCAGAGGGCTTGAATCTCCTTAAAGAGAGCGAACTTCCCATGCCTCAGCCCTTATATTAATTGTTGTAACTTTTATTTTGCGTATTTTTTGGTGTTTTATTTGTAAGTATCACCAACAACAAGCATAGCAATAACTGAGCTTTTTGGCAATACTGACTATAAAAGATCATTTTCCATTTTTTAGGCTTTCAGTAGCTAAAATCTCACAAAAACATGGACTCGGGCTGAAAATCTTAGATCTACAAGTCTTTGAGCTTCAAATAAGCTTAGATGAATCTACATTTTTTCCCCATTATTTTTCATATGATTCCTTGAAGATTTTTGATTGTTAACGTAAACCTTTTTTGTTTTAAGTTAAATTTGTTGAACAAAAGTTCGAATACCACTCTTCTTACTACTACTTGCATTATTAATGTATGTTAATAACTTATGATTTACGACTATAAAATCATCACTATTAATAGCAATTGTAACTGCAACTGTTTTGACTTAGATATGAATATCTCACGACCATAGTGTTTTTCTTGTTTCCCTTTTATATGGTTCTTTGATTTTATGTTGTTACTTTTTGCCTAGTTAAATGGGTTGTGGTTGGATTTTCTTCATTGGCTAGGCTAAGTATTGTGCTGTGTGCCTCTTAGGGCCATGTGTACCTATAAGCACTGGTCTTGAGCCTCATTATAATATTCTCCCTTTTTTTTTGTTTGTAATGGAACTTTCTCTCACCACATAATAATAATAATAATAATAATAATAATAATAATAATAATAATAATAATAAAATAAAAATAAAAAATAAGGTGACAATTAAACTTCTGAATTTTAAAATTTTTAAGCAGGACTGCCACAAATGAAAAGTAAGACTCAAAAAATGGTGCGAGGGAGTACAAAAAAAGAAAAGAATGATCATGAACATCTTTAAAAGAATAGTTAAGACAACATGACAGTGAACATGTATTAACTAAAATGAAGATACTGTGAGAATATATTGTGTATATATGGCATTGCGTATATTAGGAATTAGGCATATATTAGGCAAGATTGTTGTATTTGTTTACAAAGAGTTCATCAGTTTATATAACTTTGAATTTATGATTGAAAAAGGAAATACAACAATCTTGCCTAATACATGCCTAATTCCTAATATACACAATACCATATGTACATAATATATTCTCACAATCAATGGTGTTGTTGCTTTGATTGTTGTTGTCATTTGCTTGGAGGTCAGAGTTGTTTTCCATTCATTCAGGCGCTACATTCAAGTGCCACCACCACTTAATTATCCTCTAGTGACCGTTACAATGTTTAGAGGGGCAGCTGCAGCTGTTGCTTATACAATGGGTATGATTGCCGATGCTTTCAAATTTTGTGGCTTTCCTTAGTCGCTTTTTAGTTAGTCTTTATGTCGTTAATCGCTAGGGATTTCCTATGTTGGTATGCATTTCTTCTACTCGTATCATGTTTGAACTCAAATTTATTTACATTTCTTGTAGATGTACGTTCTATGTAAGTTGATTGTTTGCTCTTATCCTAAATTTATTAATTACACTACATGTTGCAGCCTCTGATTTAAATTATTTGTGATAGAATGATTACTTCATCTAGAGAGAGAAAAAAGAAAGAAATAAAGAATGAATGAATGAATGATCCTTTCATCTAGGTAACAGTTGAACTTCTTTAATCTGCACTTGAAGGGGCTAAATATGAAATGGGTCGGATCCAAGTCTTGGGCTGGTCCAATCCACTAAACCCAAATCCAAGTGGGTCGGGCAAATGCATGGGCCAGCCAGTTAAGCCCAACTCCATGACCAATAGTCCACCCAAGTCCTTAAGCACTTGGTCCCAACTCAAAGTGAAAGGTGTAGCTCGGCTTTTTTGCGCCCCCTTTTGGAAGGTTTAAAAGAAAGCCCTATAGTTCAGACTCCACGGTTCTGAATCTAATCTCACAAGTGCAACGTGAAATCGATAAACACCAAAGAGTCCAAATCCGGCAAATCTTTTGAAAAATTGATTTTAGGGTAAAAAATGCCAAAATTGGACTGCTTTGCCAGATATAGAGTCGCCACCTAAATATTTTATTTTGAAAAAATTTAGGAAACCCATGACTCGTGCCAAAGGCCACGTGTCCATCATCACCAAAGTTGACTCGGCTCGGGAACTTAGGTACGAGAGGAAAATGTTATGATTTAAGTACCTCCGCTCGCCCGATCAAAGATCGGCCTCTACTAATCATGATATGATTTTTTATAAACATTATGTGCTCTTGTTCCGGTTATTAGACTAGCTTTACTATGTGATGCGTGCAAGCAAGTATAGACTAGTTTGCTCAATTTGAGCAATTCAATTCATGTTTGTTTTTGCAAAAATGGTTTGAATTTGCCATCTCAAGTGGGCTTAAAGTTACGGATTTGCCACCAAATATAGTGAGCTTAAAACATGATTTGCCACTTAATAAAGTGGGCTTAAAACTTACATTCGTTGAATCATTCCAATTCAAACAACGAGCCTTCATCTACAGGCACTCAAACAGTTTAGCAAGTAAGCACATAGCCTCATGGCAAGCATGCTAATCATGGCAACATTCACATTCATGCGAGTATACTAAAGCATAAAAACTCACCTAGTACTCAAAGGTAAAAAGATATGGGTTAGAAAACTATGCATAATTTCTAACTATGCCTAATGCAACATATGCAATATGCAATTAATAGGCTCAACTACTAATATGGCATATGGATTGATTTGATAACATGCGGTTTAAACATGTATTCAAAGATTTATTGAAATTGCAATGTAGTTTAAATGATGAGCTGAGCCTCGGTGCATGCAATACGAATGAATGGATGTCAACATAAGGCATGCTAATTAAAACATGTCCCTAATCTAACCATCAAAAGCGGGTAAATAAAAGAGAGAAAGACGTGAGGTTGGAAGACATACACACACGCATGCACACTTATTACAACATTACGCCCTCGCGAAGGAGGGTCCGAATGAAACTAGCTAAGCTACACTACTTAACTAGTTATTACAACACTTGAAATGAATTAACTAAATATTCTTAGCTAATTAATTAAAAACATTAAATAATTAACTATCTAAGCTAATTAAATATTACAAAGCAAACTAATTAGCTAAATACTTCACTAATTAATTACAAAGCAACTAAGCTAATTAATTACAATATGAATTAATTAACTACTCTACTTAAATAATTAAAACATTAATTATTTCGCTACAACTAATTAACTAATCAATTTAAACAAATGGTCCCGGACATGAGGGATACCCAATGCATGCTCGGTTTCCACCTGAAGAATGCCTGCTGTTTTGCTTCCAATTGCCTCTGTTACACACCCTATGCACTGGTCCTCCTTCTGCAGATCAACTCTGCTTTGCTTGACAAGCTTTCAGCCAAATTTTCATTGTTGGCTGGCCGGCCACCAGCAAGGGGTGCTGTCCAATAGTGGTGGCCTGCCGGCCAGTGGTAGTGGCCGGCCATTGGTGATGCTCATTTTCTTGTTGCAACAGAGAGCAAACAGGGCAAATAAAAGGCATTCTCACAGGTTGTTTGTACTATGTATAACCCCTTATCATCAACATAAGCTCAAAGGAGTGATATATTTGGCCCTCAAACCATCAATCAAGCAATTTTCATGCATGATGGCTAAGGGACCAATTTGTACAAGTTTAATGAGTGCTAAACAAGACTCAAATGCCATCACCCTATCATGCATGATCAAGGGCTACGGAGACCTAGGAAAGTGGCACATTTCATTATTATTGAGTATGAAATGTCCCATTTTTCTTATGTTCAAATTAACGTCCGATTTGAATACATGCAATGCAACACAAAGAAATGCTTATCTTGCCACTTTTACTTGCCAATTTTGTTTACACATTTTAGTTACCAAATCATCCCTTAATCAATTAGTCCATTGGTGAGTGTCCGCTAAGATAGAAGAAGTGTCAACCAAGGCATAATGTAAGGCAAGAGAGAGATCATGCCGTTGATAATGAACTATCAAAGAGGATTAAACCATTAGGCATGACCTCCATCTCAAGCTTAAAGGATTCCAAGCTTGAAAGCAAATGAAAGAGTGAAGCAAAGAGGGAGGTTGCAGAGTTTATAGTGCTGAACTAGAATGAAAAATAACACCAAAAGAAGCTATTAACTCAAACAAGAGGTGTCTAAGACCCTAAAACACCAACTTGTGAGGACTATTACACTATAACCATGCAAAACAAGGCTCAAATGAACTAACCAACCCAAAACAGAGCTAAAGCAAGCTATTTCAGAGGCTAAAACATGCTGGACTTGAGGTAAGTTAAGCTAGAAAAACATGCTAACATATGGAGCTAACTAGGCATGCAAACAAGACACAAGGAGGGGAGGCTAATCCCTCCAAATTTAGACTCCAAAATGAGTTTTTTGCCACTAAAAAACCTTTGAAATTCAGTGGTTAAAAGGCCCAAAAAAGTTGGTTTGAAAAGGGTGAACAAAGATACAAAAACTTTACAAGAAAAGAAGCAAGAAGGGTGAACCACCCCTTAACTAAAAATGGCCTCAAACCACCACCTTTTAGGTCACAAAAATAGAGTTTTTTGTAGTTCAAAATCACCCCAAAAACAGTTGAAAGAGATGGCAAAGCAAATATGCAAGACAAGTATAAAAGGAGAGTGTATACCTCTTGAAGGGAAGACATAAATGAGGCAATAAATCAAGCCAAGACCACCTTCTAAAGCTCAAAGAGGGTCCCAAGTAACCTCAGCCCAAAGATAAGCAACTTTTGTTAAGGATTGATAGGCAAACTTGAAGTGTATCTACACTTGTATGCACAAAAGTTTAAGAGAGAGAGAGAGAAATGTATAGAGAGAGAGGGAGAGAGAGAGAGAGAAAATTTTGCTCCAAAATTTTCTAACCCTTTGCCATGGGGGAGAAAGTCCCATATTTATAGAAAAACAAGCTTTTGGCTGAGTTATATCAGTCCATACACGTGTATGGTGATCAAGCCCATTGTGTCAACAACTGGAATAGCTGTCAAGAAAATATCTGCAAAAAGGCATTAATGGCCGGCCAGCCACTAATGTGGCCGGCCGTCCACCAGTGATGGCCGGCAGGCCACTTGGGTGGCAGGCAACCTCAATTGGTGGTCAGCAGCCACCAAGGGTTGGAAATTTGAAGATGTTGGTCCAAAACAGGGCATAGAAAGGATGGAGTTTGAAGGCTCAAAGACAGGGCATTCCGCCGAGGACTTTGGGCACCAAAACGAGTACAAATAGACACAATCATCAAGTGCACAAATGATGACATCCAAGTCTTAAGGACGGTCAAAAATGGGGTGTTTACAAAATGCCAGTCTAGTCGTGATACTAGGTTGGGCCGAGCTGTAGAACATAGTCTATGGACCGAACCCATCTCCAGAACTAGAGTGGGCTGAGCCCACACAAAGATGTCAAAATGGGCCAGCCCATCTCTACAAACAGTCTTACAAAAAGCTGAGCCAAGGCACAATGGTACTGAACTGAGAGAACCTCTCAGAGAAACGTGGAAACCATGAATGCATGCATGTGCTGGATGCCACCTCAACTGGTCCCCTCCCCCTAGAGTCACAGAAACAGTTGATCAAGGGAATGTGATCTGTTATAAGCATGGTAACAATGAGTATGTATATCTATTGTTAACTACTAGATGGTCCCCTACCTAGAGTAATGTTAAGGGAGCCAGGCAGCACCAAAGCTTTATGAACCCATTTTGGACAACAAGTAAGATGTTCTATATAAACTCCACTCTCTTCACATTGAAGGTAAGAAAATGAAGCTAAATCATACTCACTAAAACACAACTCTCTACACTTAGAGAGGACATACCATCTTCTCCGATCACTCACTTCTACACTGGAGGGATTATTCGGCCAACTCCGGCTGGGCAACTCTAATGGTGCTTCTTGTTATAGGGTCTTGGTTCTTGGATAGTCCAATCAGGTGCAGAGCTCCGGTCCACAATTATCTAGTACAGAATTTGATGCACACAATTAGTGCGGTTAGTGTGAATCCTTAATCTCTGAGTTCTGCATTTGATTCTGGAAATGGGAATTGAGGATATTCCACCATCGGTATTGACTCCGCAAACGTAGAAAACGAAGGATAAGGGCCTGGCACTGCCAACAGTTCTAAAGGAGCATATCGAAAACAATAACCGGACTCTAGAATCTATTGAGCATCGATAGCCATGGGCCAATGGTCCTTCTCACCATTTTATGTTAGAAAGAGATTACAGATATTGTATCATTGATTCCATGGGAATGGAGATACAAGAACTGAAAGCACGACTGAAAAAGATGATGGATGAACTGACGGAGAAGAGGACCGACGCAGAACCTTCTCGCATGCGCCAGAGAAGTCTATCCATGGAACCACCACTGAAGAAGGTCCTAAGGAATGAATCTGGGCAGAGAAGTCAACCAACTTTGGTGCAAAGTAAAGCAGCTAGCAACCACACCCATGGTTCACGCTGGAAGAGGGCTAAGAGGTAGAGAACGGTTAGCTAACAGATGGAATATCCTCTTTATCCGCTGGATCTCCGTACCTGGTTAATTGAGAACAGAGAAAATGAGCAACGACAGGAGTGGCAGGCTCAGCACCTTGATAGAACAGTCCACCAGAGAGAATACTGAGCGTTGGATCGGCTCGTTTCCTCTCCTTTCTCCCCAGACATTGAGGCGATGAAACACCTAAAGAAATTCACTCCACCAAAGTTCACGTCATATGATGGGAAGTTAGACCCATTAACGCACATCAGCCATTATCGGTAGATGATGTCTTTGTGGAGCCGAGATGAGGCGCTAATGTGCAAAGTCTTTCCATCCATCCTGGGAGAATCAGGACTCCGATGGTTTGATCCTCTCCCCACTGGATCGATTTTCAACTAGAAACAGCTATCTGAAGAATTCTTGGCCAGATTTGTCTCCAACACCAAAATCCTGAAAGAACCGGACACCTTGTTTGGCCTTTGAAGGAACAAGAGGAGACATTGCGCAATTATGGAAGAAGGTATTAGGAAGAGTATAATGACTTGGAAGAAAATATCTGTAGTGAACAGATGGCCATAATGTCCTTTAAGCATGGTCTACCGCCTGACAGAAAGTTAAGACAATCTCTGACCAAACGCCCAGCCATAACGCTGAGAGACTTGTATGCCCGTATTGAATAGTATGCTCGCCTTGAAGATGATTGGATCCCTATCGAAGTAGCATTGGCCGAACAGACCCCTCGGGGGAACCGACAAAAAACAGACCGAGGAGAAACCCGAGGAATTGCAGTAAACGGAGTAGATAAGTCTAAATCCCATGAAGCAATTGTTACAGTCTTCAAAGAACCTATCTATCGTATTTTGGAGAAAATCAAAAGAGAACCGTTCTTTACTTGGCCACCAAAGATGCTAGGAGACCCAGCTCGGCGTAACTAAAAGCTCAGATGCACCTATCATCAGGATCGGGGCCGCCATGATCATGCATAGGAAATAAGGCGTGGCTCACCAAGCACTTTCATCAAAAGTGAGCAAAACTTACAAAATTGATTAAGTTTTTGGAATATCAAGTTTTCTCACATCCATTCCACCAAATGCAAGTTGAATCAATTGTGTTAATTGAGTGCCATGCCGAGCTGAAGGGCCAAGCTATACGGTATGTAGGTAGGCTGAGATATCCAAAAAGGGCACGAAGGCCAAAGTACACTTTGAATAAATTGAGCCGAGATCAACAATGGTCCCCACTCAATAAATTTAATTACAAGTCAAGGGCAAATAAAGAGGCAAGGTGAAAAATGGCACTTGGATGCCTTAACCGAGCTAATCTATCTCGGCTGAGCCATGAAGATTTATGCAGCAGTGCAATGCAAACCCTAGAGACAAGTGATAAAACTTAACCGAGCTGAAATGAAGTTGTACAAGAGTGAAGTATTGTCAATCATGTTACAATAGATGGAATTAAGGGACAATTGAGAGGGAAATTTTGTGCCAAACAAAAAGGAATGAGTTGTAACTCGGATGGGACCGAGCCAAGATCATCATTCCATGATTGGCCGAGCAAAGCCAATAAGGATTGGCCGAACTAAAAGAGACACGCGTAAGTCCTTGCCGAGCTATGAGATTGGACTGAGCTGAATGGCTACGTGGAATATGACCTGACTACAGATGGAAGTAGCTTGACCGAGTTGAATGAGCTTGGCCGAGTTGTGAAAACCATGCGAGGGCTGACCGACTAGGTTTAGTTCAGATTGAAAGAACTAGTCTAGGTTAGGCTGAGCTATGGAGGTTCGGTCACAGTTGGAGATAGCTCGGTTGAGTGTCTCTCTGGCCTAGTACCACGTGGAGGACAAATTGCGCGTTGCCCAGGTTATTGCTGTTTGTTAGGTTGTCTATTTTTTTTACAAGTACATGCGTGTAAGGAAATAAGAGAACAAAATGCCTTCGCCCCAAGACAGTGGGAATAATGTGCACCACATGAAAAAGTGGGACAGGTTGTCTGCATAAGATCGACGAGTTCATTGTAAAGGGTAAGCAATCTTGAACCACAGAACTCTCTCATTCTCCCATATTCTCTGAGGGCATTGACTAGACCATCGGAGGGGTTTTCCTGCTAGACACCTGCCAGTTAGCTCAACTCTATTGCGTTTGTAGGAGGGTTGACGCTGTTTAGAGTAAGGCCAATATGGAGGCATGGAGTGCAGAAGTAAAGAATATTTACTCCTCGTACAGTAATAATAGCGCGGGTGTTTTTAAACTAATATATATATATATGGTCAAAAGGCTTGTACTTCTCTTTTCTATTTTGCCCTCTTATTTTGGTAATATTTATCAATATTGTTGGTACTAATTTAGATGAATGTTTTTTTTTTTTTTTTTGTGATTATGTAGAAAAACTTAGTCAGTTATTGTAGACACCCCATTTTTGACCGTCCTCAAGACTTAGACGTCACCGTCTGAACACTCAGTGATCATCTATGTTTGTGTTCGTCTTGTGTTCCCGGAGGTCTCGGCTACGCGCCTTGCCTCAGGATCTCTCGACTCGACTGTTTTGTGTCTGGTTTTACACCAAACACTTGTGTTTTGCCTTCGAGGGGCAGGGTAGGGCTTGTTGACCATCCCCACCCATCACCGGCCATGGCTTGAGGCCATCGGCTGTGTTTTGTTGCCAGCGGCCAAATGTTTGGCCGGCCGGCACTATAGATGGCCGGCCGGCTATCTTTTTTTGGTCAATTGCATTTTTGGCCGGCCGACTACTGTGCATCTGCTTTTGCAGATATTTTTGGGTAGCTGGCATACACTGTCACCCCCTCCATACACGTGTATGGAGGGATTGTCCTCTTGTTAGCTTCCTTTGGAAGCTTTACAAGCCAAGATTGTCTATAAAAGAGGGGCTCTTCTCTCTTGTTTTAAGGTTAGACAATTTAGACAGAATTTTTGAGGGTTTTGAGTTTTAGGGTTGGGGTTCATATGTCCTTCATCTCTATATCTCTTTCTCTCTTTGTTTTGTGAGTGCTTTTGCTTTAGTTTTGCACACAAACACCCACCATCACACCTTTTCTTGGAGCTAAGGCCCTTGAGGGTTGTTTTTGGAGTTTTGGAGCTGGTTTGAGCTTGAAGAACCAGTTGGTCCACCATTGGTGAAGAGGGTCTACAAGGGTAAGGAACTTGTCCCTTTATTCCCCATTTTTGCATTGCATTTTTGTCTACCTTGCATCTGTTTTTGGGCTTAGTGCATAACATAAAAAAGTTCTGTTTTTTAGCCCTCTAAACAGTTGGTTAAGGTTTCTTTAAGCTTTGGGGTTATTTGACCCCTCTTAAGCCTTGAAAGGCTCCATTTTGTGCCATTTTGGTTGAGCTCTGGGACCATTATGTTTGGGCCTTCTCACCACTGAAATATTGAGGGATTTCAGAGGTGAGGATGGTTCCTTGAGGTCCTAGGAATGAGAGGGCCACCCTCTCTCCTTGTTGTCCTTGAAAAGGGCCATTTAAGCCTCATGTGTTGAGCACCATTTTGAGATCATGTTGGCCATATTTCAGTAGGTATTTGGTAGTATTTTTCCATGTTCTACCTCAGCCTTGAGTTGGTTTGGACACACCTTGCTTGTTTAGCATACATGTCTTGTAATGCCATATTGCAGCCTTAACATGCATGTAGGTTTTAACCCTTGTCCAAGCATGCTTTTGGCCTAGCTTTGTGAAGCTTTTGTGCTTGTTTTTCCATGTTTAAGGTCTATTTTTGGTTGTTTTGGTCAATCATAACATGTATTGCATAACTCCTTTGCAATGCTAGCTTGTAGGCTTTAAGTATGTGGAGTGTTGAGCATGCATTGTTTGATTTATTTTAGTGGTTTGGCACCACTTATGGCATCATTTCAGTCCCTATGACATGCTTGTATGCTTGCCTTTGATGCTCCTTTGATGCCTTATGAGGTTATGCCCTATGTTCCATGTTTGGTCATTGTGCATGCTCTTGAATTTAAGTCATTTAGATGTCATCTAAGTGATCTTTAGGCTTTGTTTTAATATGCTAAAACTCTGTTTTTAGTCATTTAATTCATGCCATGTTTGGTCTTGCTAAATGTGATCCCATGCCCTTTTAGCTTGCCTTGAGTTTTGGCCATGCTAGCATGCTTTGCTTGTGTTAATTAGTAGGTTTGGCACCTCTATTTTATGCATATTCAGAGCTTTCAATGTATGCCATTAGTCCATGTTTAGTATCTTTTAAGTGCGCTTAGAGGTTGCTTGTTTGATGCTTAGATGCCTAGGCCGTAACATGTGCATGCTTGTGTGTGTTTTGCCTCTCATTTCTTAGCTTTTGGCCGCTGTTTTAGACCTAGTTTAGGGCTGTCCAATTAGTGTAAGTCTCTCCCTTCGCATGTCTAGCATGCTTGACTTGTACATTGTTGCATACTTAGCCTCCATGTCTAGGTTGCATTCCATTTGCATGCATGCTTGGCCTCTTGAAATGCTTGTGATAGAGGTTGAGTTCCATTGGTTTGTTTATGTACATTGCATTCCATATCAAGATGCACACTTGATTCTTTGGGCCATCATGCATGGAAATGCGTGATTGGTGGTCCGAGAATCGAGACCCATCCTCCTTTGAGTCATTTACATGATAAGGGGTGTGGTTAGTGCATACATAGCTTGAAATGCACTGCCATGCTTTGCTTTGTCCTCTGCTGCTGTCAAACAGGATTCTATAGGAAGATTTGGCCGGCCGGCCATCTTCAGTGCCGACCGGCCATCCATTGTTGGCCGATGGATCATTTTGTGGCCGGTGACCATCATACATGGCCAGTGACCAATCCCTTCAGCCGGTGGTGTTCCATGGTGTGCAGAGAAGCAGTTCTGAGATTTGTGAAGTCTTCAAAGAAGAATAATAGTCAAAATAGAGGCAACTTGTGCATGGCAGTGGCTTTCCGAGCAGATCCGAGCGCGCATACATTGGACCCTCTTCCTGAGGCCGTTGTTTATTGCTTAAATAAATTAGTTAATTTGCTTAGCTAATTTAATTGATTTGTACTATTTAATTAGCTAGTTGGTTAGTTAAATTGTATTATTCTTTCGGTCCCTCCGAGCGAGGGCAAATTTGTAATAAGTGTGGGTGTGTGTGTGCATGTCTTCCAACCCCCACTTCTTTCTCCCTTTTACTTACCTGCTTTTGATGGTTAGTATTAGGGCATATTTACTTTAGCATACCTTATGCCATGCATGCATGCATGCATCATTCATCAGTATTGCATGCACCGAGCTCGGCGTATCATGCTAACTACATAAGCATTTCAAATCTAACTCGAATACATGCTATTTGTGCATTTTCACATGTCATTTATAGACTAGCCGAGCCTACTCTAATGACATTCCGTATGCGTTGCATTAGTCATTTAACATGGACTTGGATCATGCATGATTGCTAACATGTTCTTGTTTTGGCGCGGAGTACTAGGTGAGCTCTTTATGCTTTAGCATTTTGCATGAGTGTGAATGTTAACATGATAGCATGCTTACCATGTGGCTAGATGTTTATGTGATATAAACTGCCTGAATGCCTGTGGGTGACGGTTGGATTGTTTGAATTGGAATAATTCATTGAAATCTGTATTTTAGCCTACTTGCGAGTAGCAAATTCCAAAGCATTTTCCAAACAAACGGATATGCAATGCTTTGTTCCAAATTAGGCAATCTGGTCTATACTTGTTTTGCTGTGCGCATAACATAATAATTCTAGGCTAATAACCGGAACAAGAACACATAAAGTTTTCAAAATAGGATATCATGGTTAGTAGAGGCCGATTTTCGGATCGGGCGAGAGGGGGTGTTCATAGCTAACCTTCCCCAATCGTACCCAAGTTCCCGAGCCGAGGCAACTTTGGTGATGACAAACACGTGGCCTTTGGCACCGAGTCAGGGTTTCCTAAATTCCCCCATCAAAAATATTAGGTGGCGACTCTATATTTGGCGAAGCAGTTTATGTTTGGCACTTCTTTCAAAAATTTGTTTTCTCAAAACGATTTGCCGGATTTGGACTCTTTGGTTCAGATTAAGAACCGACAACCAATCGAGTCCGAACTGTAACCCCATAAGGTCCCTCGCGGGCTTGTTACAGTTATGAAACATGAATATTTTATTTTTGAAAATAGCTTTGGTCAAAGAGGCTTGTATTTTTCCCCCTATTTTCCCTCTTTTTTAGGTAATATTTACCAATATTTCTGGTACTAATTTAGATGATGGTTTATTTTGTAATTATGTAGAAAAACTTGCTCAATAATAAAATATGAATATTTTTTTTAAATAAATTAAAACTACATCTATGAGATTTGTTTAAAATATGAATTGCTCCTATAATACTAGAAATTACAACTACAACAAAAATAAATAAATAAATATTTTTTTCCCATTTTGCCCTCTAATTTTGGTCATATTTATCAATATTGCTGGCACTAATTTAGATAAAAGTCCTTTCATAATTATGCATAAAAACTTGGTCAGTTATGAAATATGAATATTTTATTTTTGGAAATAATTTTGGTCAAAGAAGCTTGTATGTCCCCCTTGTCTCCATTTTCCTCTCTTTTTTTGGTAATATTTTCCAATATTGCTAATACTAATTTAGATGATGGTTTTTTTTCCATAATTATGCACACAAAAAAAAAAAAAAAAACTTCGTCAGTAATAAAATATGAATATTTTGTTTTTAAATAAATTAAAAATACACCCGTGAAATTTGTTTAAAGTATGAATTGCTCATACAATATTTGAAATTACAACTACAACCAAAATAAATAAATAAATAAGTAAATAACTATTCTCTTATACAGTAATAAAATTATCAAAATTATTTTTTCAAAGATATTTCTTATATTATTAAAAACTGTTAATTTACTTAATGATTTATTTATTAATATTTTAATTTAAAATATTAAGATGTATAAAATATATAAAAATGCTTCATTTAAATTTTAGTGTCTAAAATTTATAAAAAAGTTAAGCCGTCTATGCTCTCATAAAAGATAGTACACAGGTAATCGACTTAAATAATTTATTTAATTTACATTTTTTTCATACAAATTTTTGTACTTTAGCATTTGACCCATGTCCATAAGCCATGTGATAAATAAATAAATTAAAAGTTGGGACTTTTCTAGAGTTATTTTCTTGAAAAATGCTATAATATCCACCCCTTTAGAAGTGTATACCATATGCACTTTACCACCGCACACAAAAAAAAAAAAAAAAAAAAAACCACAAAATTTTGCGACATCAACCACTATATGTATAATTTTGCTAGAAATTGTGTAATAAAAAATGTCGTAACTAAATCACAAATTTTTGCACCATGAATCAACAAAATTTGAACATTTTTTTACACCAATTTGTTACTAAGTTACTCATTTTGTAGTTGATGTTACTATAGTGATTCCAGTTTTGACTCGACCCTTGTTGTAATCTTGATACGAGTTTCTTGGTTTTGTACTTTTGAATATGTCTTGCTTATCTTCTTCTCCCTTAAACTTGTCTTTGGGATTGTTGTGGTTGTGTTTGGAACAAGTTGGTTTTTTGATTTCCCAACTCTTGTTGCCTAGAATTTTGCTCTTCCGCTCGAGCGGGCTTTGCAAATTCTCAGTACTTTTGCAGGTCTACAAAACTATTATGAGAGTGTATTCTACGCTCGAGTGGTGTTTCCTACGCTCAAATGGCCATTCTTGCGCTCGAGTGATGTTCTTCTGTCTGCAAAACTACTGGATGTATGTATTCTGCGCTTGAGCGGAATAACTTATTGTGTCTGACGCTTGAGCGTCAACTCTTGCACTCGAGCAAACTGTGCGTATATCAGTTCGCAGCAGTCTTATTTTACATCACTTTTTCATTTTTTCGCCTAAAAAACCCTAGATCAAGACTCTCCCTCTCTAAAACTCACATTCTCTCTATGTTTTCACTTAGATCTAGTGATCTCTCATCCGTGTGCCTTTGTTAAAAAGGTAGTGTGCTTCAAGAGCTCTCATTTGGTCCAATTAAAGCTTGGTTTCGGCATCTTTGAAATCCTCTATCTCACCCTTTGGTCTTCTAAGCTTGAGGTAGGGACTCTCTACACTATATATGAGTTTTAACTTGGCTATTCCTTGATGTGTAAGAAACATTAGGTTTTGAGGTGATTTTAACAAACGTAAGGTTTAGAGTTTTAAATAGGATGACTTGGAAATGATCATGGGAATGAATGTGAACTTGTGTTATGTTAAAATAGATGATTTGGTAGTTGGGTTGAGATTTGGAAGAACATGGGGTTTTGCCCGAAAATGTTCAAGTAATTATTTTGCATAAATTATGAAATTGAAAATAGGAATATGAAATTAGATGAATGTTGATATAAGTGGTGAAGTTGGATGTGTATCATCTCCTACTTATAGAAATTTGAGAACAATTAATCTGTTGTAAAGATTGTGTATCTGTTTAGAAATAACTGTTTTGGGCTATTGGTGAAGGATAGCTATGATTGTTGTAAAAATTGCATAAGGATTAGGTGAATTGAAACTAATCTTTTTCGGTTGTCATTGAATATGGCTGTGTGTTTTAATACATTGTATATGTATGATATTTGGAAGGAGATAGCAGATGTACTCTATTGTTTGGGAGGAGAAAGGGGATGGACTTCATTGAATTAAGTTGGCCTGTGTGTCCAGGGTGAAAGTCTCGAAATGTTATGTATACATGGGTGCCGATTCCCGTGGACGAAAATTCTGTAAAATGGCAAATGGAAGTGTTTATGTGATGATTATATCGTTATGAGAACCTTTGAGTTATATCCTCAGTATGTTTGTTTGTGATAAATGAAAATAGCTCATGAAATGAGATAAAACGAATTAAGATAAAAAGGAGATTAAGATAGCATGAATTGTGATAGAAAACTTGACATGGCACGGTCTGCAAACAAGTTGTAAAAGATTTTGTCACCGATACTATATATGTGCATCATATTTATATCTTTGTTAAGATTCATATATTGTACTAGATTGTTTCTACTGGGCTTTGGCTCATCCTATTTGGGAAAATCATTTTCAAGTGCTGGTGATATGCCAATACCAAGGACTTAGCTTGGGAGGACTATGAAGCTGAAGGCTCAATTTTATTATTTTCATACTTAATTTTTGTACAACCAAAGGGCTTAAACGTATTGGACTGAAAGTCCACTTTTGTTGTAACCAAAAACTATCTTGGAAAGATGTGAGCCTTTAGGGCATTTATTCTTGCTTTGTTTCCCGCTCTATCTCATGCTATGATATATGCTGTAGATCTAGGGGTGGGCTCATAAATGTATAATTGCATATGTCACCCTCTCGTATAATTGGATTTCATGTAATAGCAGGATTTTATACTCTGATTCTTACTGTGATTCACATATTGTCTTGGTTGGTTTATTGTATTATTTTGGGGGTGTGACAACTTGGTATTAGAGCGTATTGAATACTTGGGTACGTGGGAAGTGGTTATTACTACAATGGGTTTGTCTCACTTAGTAGAGATGTTAGTATGTATAGTATGCTTACGTGATAACATGCTTATTTGACTATGTGGGTGTGGGATTTCATTCCTAAGATATTGATTGGATCTACGGGTTTCTAGAAGTCCTATTAAAAGAGCACTTGATCACTACTGTTTCTAATTAGAACTTTGGCAACGTCGCGGGACAGTCATTATCCAGAAGGAAATTCATATGTGTTTATCTGACTAGGTGCTTACGTGGAGTGGATTAAATGTTATACATTGTACTAGGACTTGAGTAATTTGGCTTCGGCACATTTATGACTATGCTAATCTTTGGGTTACCCTTATTAGGATGCCTAGATAAGGAAGTGACAATTTCCCTTCTTCCACACGGGAGGAATTGCGGAAATAATTTGTGGAGTTACGCTAAGGTACTACACCTTTGGTACAGTTTGAAGCATGGTGTACTAGCCTGTCGAGATTTGCTTCAGAGTTGGTGGAGACTGAGGAACTTCGTTGTTTGAAGTTTAAAAGTAGGTTGTGTGACGACATCCGAGAAAGGATTACTGGGTCTTGGCATAGAAGTTATAGTGTGCTTGTTGAAACGGCAGCTCATGTAAAGGCAATAGTATTAGTCATGGGACGGAGCATGGAGGAGGCCATTTTGGCGACCCCTGTAACTTGGGATGTTGGTAGACCTTTTAAGAGGCGGAGGGGTTTCAACCCACAACAGTCACAAGAAGTGCAGTCTAGATCTACCTTTCTAATGTCGAGTTTGGGTTTGGGGAAGGGTAAACAGAGGTGTTTCACTTGTTTCGAATGTGGTCAACTAGGCCACAAGTCTCCAGCTTGCCCACAGAGGAAGAGGGCAGGGTTGGTGGTTCAACCAGTAGTTGCACCATCGGGATCATCTACTCGGCCAGGACTTGGAGTGATTGAGTGCTCAATGGGGGAGCAGTCATTGGGATCCTCACCAGTTTAGCCTTTGAACCAGTCACCTATTCGGGAACCACTTATTTGTTGCGCGTGTAATCAGCTAGGTCATGCTAAACGTTTCTGTACCTAGTTGAGGGCTTCTTTGGGAGTTTTGCAACCTAGTCGGATTCAACCTTATTCGCCCGGGCAGGGGCAATATCGTTATGAGAACCAAGTAGGCCAGATTTCGAGGGCCTCGGGAGAGCCAAATTATCAGACCCCTAGTGGGGAATTACACATTTGTTCCAAGTGTGGCCAATTAGGGCACATCAGCAATTCTTGTCCATGGCTTATGAGCTCTTAGGGTATCTTGGGTTTGAGAATAACCGACTTTAGCGGTCCAGTGAGGGATGGTAACGGTGGTAGTACTACTGGGATGGTTTTTTTTGTGGCTATTTTGTTTTGTAACCGATGGGTTATCGTTGTAATAATTAGGTTAAGTTATGTAACCAATGTTTTTTTGGAGATGTTGAGACATCATAACTGCTTGTTTATATATATATATATATGTACCTTTGCTTGTTTATTCCCATAGATTGGGCGGATTGGAGCATGGAATGACTCTAAAGTTTTATTAGTGTGATAAGTTGTTATGAGATCGAAAATTTTTCGTATTGATGCATATATACGCTTATGATTTGGTTTGAGAAGGTGATAGCTGGTGAGCCATATTTTGAAATTAAAAAGAGTTGTTAAGGGATGCGTGTTTTGGTCAGGGTTACCATGGGGCGAGGACAGTTATACTTGTCGGGTGTGTGTAATTTCATGAGAGTCCCTTATTTGGTCTTATGTGTATGTTAGAGGTTTTGGTCTACTGTCGTGAGAATTCCCTGAAAGGATGTGAAGTGTATGATTGGCATTAGGTTTTGTACATACAACACGTTGTTTTTAAGAGTGAATCACATATAGTTTCGTTAGGTATAGACTTGTACCTTAATGGTAGGTAATGGCAGCGGATCTTCGTATTATCTGGTTGGTTGTTTCTTATGGAGGGATGTTAGTCCTTTATCGTAGTAGTGGTTGTTGGCGTTGGTGGGTGGTGTGTTCTGAGTAGCTAGTATTATATTTCGAACAGTGGTATAGTAGGCGTTTCCTAAGTTCTAGGATTCCCTTATTGTATTTGGGTGTGAGAGGTGTGTAACTCAATTCTGGTTAAGTTAAAAGATGTTGTTGAAAGGATTGGTCGGGTGTATAATCCATAGTTAGTGTGTGACCTATGTGTAAGGTCACAGTGGTTTTGTGTTTATGAGTCGAGGTTTGGAATGATGGTAAGGAGGTTGAGAACTTCTTTGGTTCTTCTATAGAGTTAGGATAATAAGACTTTGAAAGCCTTGTAGATGTCGTGTGTGTGTGCTCGGGGCTTGGTTCAAGGCAATTGTTCAATAAGTATTAACAACTGGGTGGATTGACTAGGAGACTTAGTGTTTTGGTTGTACTCGTGTATTGAGTGATGAGTAGAATGTGGATTAAAGAGTTGACCTTATTAGTTACTGAGGGATGGAGGTGTTGTGTTTACTTGTTGTTCAATTTGGGTGGTTACGTGGTAATGATGGCATTGTAGCGTAGTAGGCCATTGCGAGTTGACTTGGTTCGAGAGAATAAGTATGTGAATTTCGTTGTTGTGAATTTGGTCAAGGTTGTGAGTACATTCTCAGAATGAAGGATTCAGTGTGGAGATAATCCATTCAGGGTCAAGGGTAAGATATCGTGCAATAAGTGATGAGGTTTTGCTAGTATGGTGTATGGCGGTGTATGGTTCGTATATTGTTGCTAGATGATGTGTAAAAGAGGATCGGTCGTAGGGCAATAGTGTGGTTAATGATTGGATTGAGCAATTTAATATTCGATAGTCCTGGGTCACCATGGTATGAGTGTTTGTTGTCTAGTTTGGATAGTGAAACTCTGAGTGAAGTAGTAAGATGGTGTGGAGTGAGTGGTGTGCTCTGTCAGAGTTGTTTTAACTTATTCGGTCCTTGTGTGTGTGGTGTAAGGTACTGGTGTGTACGTTGATTTGAGCAAATGTATTGTTTGACTTGAGAAGTCTAGTTAGGACTCAAATGTGAAGTGATGATGTGTATGCCACATCAGCATACGTGTGAGGGGTGAATGGAGAATCAGAGTACCGGGGGTTAACTTTGAAGAATCTGGAGTGATTCAATGGACCTGAGAGGTTGTGTATGGAACTCCATTTCGGAGTTGGTAAGGTTGGGCGAGATGTTGGTATTAATACTAAGTTGGGTGAAATTAAGTGGTATGTTGGTGTTTGAAGGCTGGTATGGGTGGATAGTGTTAAATAGTTGATTGGTTAGTAGTTGGGTTGGTTGACATATAGTCACCTTGGGAATAGGTCGATATTGAGGGTTGTGTAATTGAATGTTGCCTTAGTGTGAAATGTAAATCCCGCATGGACAGTTAGAAGGTTGTTTTGAGTTGTAGTAATCGGTTTGGGATTTCAGTTGAGAACTTTAGTCTTGTAAGCGTTTTGCATCATTATGTGATTGATGGGTGTGAAATTTCTTTCCTTGTGTTATTACGTTGCTGGCATTTCAAAAATTTATAGGGGTTCTCATCGTGGAAATTTTGTTTTGGGTATTGTGGCACCACTGTGAGTTTAATGGGTTTTGTTGGGTGACTGCGTTGTGATTCATTGGAAGAATGTTGATGAATAATTTAGAAGAAAACCAAACTCTCCTTTTTAGTATTGTGGCCTTGGGTACTTTTCATAAACTAAAATGGTTTTGGGTTGAAACGTGAATTTACAATTTTAGTTTTTAGGAAAATAATTTGGAAATCTCTGAGTTTTGTTGTGGCCAGTTGATAATGTGTTTAAATTGTGATGGTGTAAATCTGAACACCATTTGGGGGAAAACTAGGTGTTTTGAGACAAATGGGATAAATAGAGATTTTTTTTTTTATAACCTGAACGGAATATCTTATATCTTATGTTGAGAAGTCACATTTTGATCTAGCCTAAGTTGCTGGTTACATGTTATATGTCTTTTGGCAAGGACTTAGAATTGTCTGGCATTAATGTTCCATAACATTGTTGATTAATTGTGTTTTATCTTGCGTTCTCATTCTACGAGAGTTGATGGAAAGTCTTCTGTGCGAGTGGTTTCCTTATTCCCTATGTTGGAGTGTTAAGCACTCAATGGTGATTTGGGTATTGTAGGTAGTCAAGACGTGTTGGATGTCTTAGAGTGCTGTTGTTGGAGTTATTGTTACTGTTATTATCATTATTGGCAGTATTTGTTCTTGTTTCATAAACCGCCGCGAGTTTTTCCGGTTAGGAGGCATCCATGTTCATTCCTTGTCATTGAGTCGAGTCTTGGGAAGCAAGACATTTATATTGGTTAAGGTGCTTTGGGAACATCACGGAATTGAGGAAGCAAATTGGGAACGTAAGTTGAAAAGTTCGTGAGTTGAGTTATGAGCTTATATTGAAATTTTGTTATGTTAATGAAATATGAAAACATTGTATATGTTTGGGAATATAGAAACATTGTACATGTTGTATATGTTTTGGAAACATGGATTTAATATAAACATTGTATATGTTTCGAAACATGTGGATTGTACTTTCGATATTGGAACTTATGTATTGAGTTGATGAGAATGGTTGACCGGAGAATGGGTCATGGTGATGGAATGGATTGATTATCATTAGTGTAATTGGTTTAAATAGAGTTTTAAAACTTGATTTGAAATTTCAGGGACAAAATTCTTTAAGAGGGGAAGGTTATAGCGATTTCGATTTTGACCCGACCTTTGTTGTAATTTGGATATGGGTTTCTTGGTTTCGAATTGTTGAATATGTCTTGCTTATCTTCTTCTCCCTTAAACTTGGCTTTGGGATTGTTGTGGTTGTGTTTGGAACAGGTTAGTTATTTGATTTCCCAACTCTTGTTGCCCAAAATTTTGCTCTTCCGCTCGAGTGACACTTCTTGAGCTCGAGTAAGCTTTGCAAACTCTCAGTACTTTTGCTAGTTTGCAAAACTACTAGGAGAGTGTATTCTACGCTCGAGCAGTGTTTCCTACTCTCGAGCGGGTGTGCGCTCGAGCGATGTTCTTCTGTCTGCAAAACTACTGGATGTATGTATTCTATTCGCTCGAGTGGAACAACTTATTGTGTTTGACGCTGGAGCGGACTGTGTGTATATTAGTTCATAGCAGCCTCATTTTACATCACTTTTTAATTTCTTTTTCCCTTAAAAACCCTAGATTGGGACTCTCTCTCTCTAAAACTCACATTCTCTCTATATTTTCACTTAGATCTAATGATCTCTCTATCCGTGTGCCTTTGTTAAAAAGGTAGTGCGCCTCAAGAGCTCTCTTTTGGTCTGATTAAAGCTTGGTTTCGGCGTCTTTAAAATCCTCCATCTCACCCCTTTGGTCTTCTAAGCTTGAGGTAGGGACTCTCTACACTCTTTATGAGTTTTAACTTGGCTATTCCTTGATGTGTGAAAAACATTGGGTTTTGAGGTGATTTTAACAAACCTAGGGTTTGGGGTTTTAAATTTAAAAGAGAGGTTTTAAAAAGGATGACTTGGAAATGATCATGGGAATGAATATAAACTTGTGTTGTGTTAAAATAGATGATTTGGTGGTTGGGTTAAGATTTGGGAGGAAATGGGGTTTTGCCCTAAAATGTTCAAGTAATTATTTTGCATAAATAATGAAATTGAAAATAAGAATATGAAATTAGATGAATGTTGATATAAGTGGTGAAGTTGGATGTGTATTATCTCTCACCTATGGAAATTTGAAAAAAATTTATCTGTTGTAAAGATTGTATATCTGCTTAGAAATAACTATTTTGGGCTATCGGTGGAGGATAGCTATCATTGTTGTAGAAATTGTATGAGGATTAGGCGAATTGAAACTAATCTTTTTCAGTTGTCATTGAATATGACTGTTTGTTTTAATACATTATATATGTATGATGTTTGAGAGGAGATAAGAGATAGATTCCATTGAAATAAGTTGGCCTGTGTGTCCAGGGTGAAAGTCCCGAAATGTTATGTATACATGGGTGCCGATTCCCGTGGACGAAAATTCTGTAAAATGGCAAATGGAAGTGTTTATGTGATGATTATATCGTTTTGAGAACCTTTGAGCTGTATCCTCAGTATGTTTGTTTGTGATAAATGAAAATAGCTCATGAAATGAGATAAAACGAATTAAGATAAAAAGGAAATGAAGATAGCATGAATTGTGATATAAAACTTGGCATGACACGGTTTGCAAACAAGTTGTAAAAGATTTTGTCACCGATACTATATATGTGCATCATATTTATGTCTTTGTTAAGATTCATATATTGTACTAGATTGTTTCTACTGGGTTTTGGCTCATTCTATTTAGGAAATCATTTTTAGGTACCGGTGATATGCCAACACCAAGGATTTAGCTTGGGAGGACTGTAGAGCTGAAGGCTTAATTTTATTAGTTTTGTACTTAATTTTTGTACGGCCAAAGGGCTTAAATGTATTGAACTGAAAGTCCACTTTTATTGTAATAAAAAACTATCTTGGACAGATGTAAGCCTTTAGGGCATTTATTCTTGTTTTGCTTCCCGTTCTATCTCATGCTATAATATATGCTGTAGATCCAGGGGCGGGCTCATAAATGTATAATTGCATATGTTACCCTCTTATATAATTGGATTTCATGTAATAGAAGGATTTTATACTCTGATTCTTATTGTCATTCACATATTGTCTTGGTTGGTTTATTGTATTATTTCGGGGGTGTGACAGTTACGAATTTTGGTGGTAAAATTATGCATTTTATGGCAGGACACGCATTTTATTATAAAGTTATATCATAGCATTTCTCCATTTTCTTTAAAAATGATTTTGAAGTGATTGTTTGTATGGGTTGTATATTCTCAACTTTTGACTATTGAACTTTGAGCTCTTGTAAAATTAAACATTACTCATCCAAAAAAGAGAAAAACTGATGGCACATGGTTATTACTCTAAAAAGAAGAAAGAAAAAAAATAGAGTTTCACATTTATAACAAAATAAATTCACAATTTTAGATTTTGTCAATTTAAATTTACACCATTATGATTGTATTACAAATCTTAAAAAGTATTTATAATTTATTCAAATTGAAAACAAAATCCAAATATCTTGTGCAACTAGCCCATGCCTTGCACGAGCATGCTTTACTAGTATCTATATAAGATTCACTTCATATTTTGATGGGTTGATTTTTTTTTCTTTTCAATTTTGTCCTTTGACTCTTGTAGGTGAGACTAATTTAGATAAAGGTTTTTTTGGTAATTATAGAAAGTGTCTTGGTCAATTTTGAAATATAAATCTTTTTTTTTTAAATTTTATATTATAAGAAGTCACTTGCATATTTTGATGGGTTTTTGTTTTGCTTTCCAATTTTGTGCATTAACTGTTGTGGAAGGGACTAATTTGGATAAAAACTTTTTTGGTAATTATGAAAAGAGTTTAGTCAATTTTGAAGTATAAATCTTTTGCTTTTTTGATAAATTATAAATGCACAATTTGAAGTTTGTTTAAATGTAAATTATTCCTATAATTCTAAAAATTACAAGTACTATAATATATATATATATATTATAGTGTATATATATAGCAGAAGGTGCACACACTAGGTATAACATATTATTATTCAAATTTGAAAGTAAACTTATAAATTTGATTTTCAAAATTGAAATTGTTACGACAGTGAAACTACTATGAAGAATGTGTGTGTAAGTGTAGAGGAAAAGTTTTTTTTTATTCAATTTACACGTGGCAAAAGTTTCAAGAGATAAACTTTAGGCCTTACATAGTATGATAGTATAAATAGATATATAAGTAGTGTTTTTTCCTTTTTTATGTGGCATATTCTAAACGGTTTTTTATTTCTTCTAAAAAAGTCATATCATATGATAGTGTATATATATAGTGTTTTTTCTTTCTTTTTTTTTAGTACTGCGTATCATCCTCAGACTGACGGGTAGTCCGAGCGTACTATTTAGATCCTTGAGGATATGTTTCAAGGGTGTGTGCTTGATTTTAAAGGGTCGTGAGAGAGGCATTTGCTCTCAGTGGAGTTTGCCTATAACAATAGCTTCCAATCGAGCATTGGCATGGCACCATTTGAGGCCTTGTATGGGCGACCGTGTAGATCTCCTGTGTGCTGGGCCGATGTGGATGATGCACCTTTGTTGGGCTCAAAGTTGGTTCGGGAAACGACGAAAAAAGTGGCACTTATCTGTAAGAGGTTGGTTACGGCTCAGAGTTGCTAGAAAAGTTATGCCGACCGTAGGAGGAGGCCCTTGTTTTTTGAGGTGGGAGACCATGTGTTCCTGAAGATATCACCTAGGTGGGGTTTGATGAGATTTGGGAAGAGTGGGAAGTTATTCTCTCGATTTATTGGGCCATTTGAGATCCTTGAACGGATCAAAGAGATTGCTTACCGTTTGGCGTTACCACCACAACTTTTTGGAGTGCATGACGTGTTTTATATTAGTATGCTTCGGAAGTATGAGCCGGATCCATCGCACGTATTGGATTGGATCGACTTGGAGGTAGATGAGGATGTCTCGTATGAAGAGAGACCGATGAAAGTCTTGGATAGACGAGACCAAGTCTTGCGAGGCAAGACAATTCCTTGGGTTAAAGTATTGTGGAAACGTTATGGGGTCGAGGAAGCGACTTGAGAGCATGAATTGGAAGTCTGAGAGAAATATCTGGACTTGTTTGTTGATATCTAAGCATGTATTGAGATTTTGATTATGATGATGAGGAATATAAGCATTGTATGTGTTTAAATTATGAGAGCATTGTATATGTTGTTTACATCTTGGAAACATGAGTTTATTATAAACATTGCATATGTTTAAGAATATGGAGTATCATGTGTATTATATCATTTTGGAAGCATTGTATATGCTATGTAAAATTTTGAGAACTTGAACCTTGGTTTAAACATTGCAAATGTTTTGAGAAATTATAAATTTCATTTTAATATGGGACTTGTATATCGAGTCGATAAGAATAAATGATCGGAGGATGGGTCATGGTATTAAAATTATGAGAGTAACATTGTTGTGAATGGTTAATTTTGATTTTGGACTTGATTTGTAATTTTGGAGACGAAATTCTTTAAGAGGGGAAGGTTATAGCGATTCCGATTTTGAACGTCACTTCTTGTGTTTCGGACTCGGGTTGGTATGGTTTAGAATGGTTATTCATATCTTGTTTCCCTTGTTTTCCCCTTTATTTTTGGTTATCGGGTTGTGGTTGTGTGTTTGGAGCAGGTTAGTTGCTTGTTTTTCTAAAACCTTGTGCCCAGATTTTGGCTCTTGCGCTCGAGCGGACTTCACAAATTTTGCTCCTACACTCGAGCGGCCATTCTTGCACTCAAGCGAGATTTGTCACTTCTCAGTATTTTTGCAGGTCTGCAAATACTGGGAGAATGCATTAGACGCTCGAACATCCATTCTCACGCTCGAGCGGGGTCCTTCATCTGCGAAACTTCTGAAAGAGCGTATCCTACGCTCGAGCGCCACTTTTCACGCTCGAATATAACCTTGTGTCTAATGCTCGATCGTCACTTTCCACGCTCGAGCGGATTGCGTATATATCAGTCCAAGAAGAAGATGTTTTGTATCACTTTTTCTTCTCTCTCTCTCTCTCTCTCTCTTTCTCTCTCTCTCTCAAACTCCCCAAAAACATAGATCTAGACTTTCTCTCTCTAAAACTCACATTCTCTGTAAGATTTCATTTAGATCCGTTGGGATTTTCACCCTAGTGCCTTTGAGAAAAAGGTAGAGCGCTTCAAGATCTTTATTTTGATCTGAATAGAAGTGGGTTTTGGTGTTGTCGGCGTTTCACTCTTGCTTGGTTCATCTTCACTCTTTGAGGTAGGGATATTTTACACTTTGTTATGATTTTTAACCTAGTTATTTGTTGTTATGTGTACATGGTGAACTTTGGGATGTTTGGAGAAAACCTAGGGTTTGGATTCAAATTGAAAAAGAGGGATTTCTATATTGTGGTCTACAGATGAATATGGGGTTTTGAATATGAGGTTATCTTGGATTAGAATGGTAGATTTTAACATTTGGATTGATATTTGAAAAATAGAGAAATTTGCCCTAATATGTGTTAAATAATTATTTTGTATAAATAATGGGATTGGTATGAGAAATGTGAAATTAGGAGAATGTGTGAATGAATGGTGTAGTTGGATTTGTTAAATCACTCACCTATGGAAATTTGATGAATTACCTGTTATAAAGATTGTATATCTGTTTAGAAATATCTGTATTGGGCTATTGATGGAGGATAATTATGATTGTTGTAGAAATTGCATGAGGATTAGGTGAATTGAAACTAATCACTTAAATTGTGTCATTGAATATGCATAATTGATAGTCATTGAATATGACGATGTTTTTGAATACATTGTATATGTATAACATTTTGGAAGAAGAAAGGGGATGTACTCCATTGTTTTGGAGGAGATAGGGGATGGACTCCATTAAGAATTATGTTGGCCGGAGTGTCCAGGGTGAAAGTCCCGAAATCTTATGTATAAATGGGTACCGATCCCGTGGATGAAATTTTTGTAAAATGGCAATGTTGAAGTGCTTGTATGATAGCTATGTGATTGAACCACTGAGTTGTAGTCTTAGTTGGGTTATTTGGAAAATTATATATTTGATATATGACTTGAATGAAATGAATTGATATAAAATGAATAAGTGGAAATGGAATGAGATGTGAATATTCGTTCTGAATGGTCGTGTGAAGAATGTAATTTGGTCATGAATACTGAACGTTTGTCTGACACTTATAGCTTAGTTAAACCTTATATATTGTGATAAGCTGTTTCTACTGGGTTTTGGTTTACTCTAATTGGGAAACCACTTTTAGGTACTGGTGATATGCTTCCTCCAAGGACGTAGCTTGGGAGGACCTCGGAGCTAGAGGCTCTATTTTGTTTTCTAAATGTTTAAATGTTTTTTTCAAGCCAAGGGCTTTACATGTATTGAGCTTATGACTCTTTTTTGTTGTAACTAAGTAATGTCTTAGAAAGATGTAAGTCCATAAGGCATTTATTTTATTGTTATTAGCTAGTGTTACATGTTGTAGATTCAGGATGAACATTTATGAATGTATAATGCATGTAATATCTTTTGTAATACGAACTCTAATATATGAAAATATACGAATTCTGTTATATTCATTCCCCTTATGAGTTGGGTTATTTGTATTACATTTTTTGGGGCGTGACAGATTTTTTTTATTAGAAACAAGATTTAAAGTTCAAGATTAAATGTATTACAATTGAAAAGTCAATGATCAAAGTGATATACTCCCAAATTATGGACTGTTAGCGTAATTCACCGTTTTTTTTTTCTTCTTAATTATCAAAATTTGTAAAATTTGTCATTGATTTGAATTTATTTTTAAAAAACTTACAGTGAATTGTTATTTTTCCAATCTACTATTTGATTAGGAATTTTCAAAAATAGTTTTTTGAGTTTTCAGTCCGTATTCTTTTGTTTTTAATGAATTTTTTTAACATTTGAAAAAAATTAAATTCATTTAATCTAAATACACTTAAAAAGTACGCATTTGTGAAAAAAAAATAAAAAAATTCAAAAGCTTATTGACTGCAAATATATATATATATATATATTAAAAATTCAGTATATTTTGGTGTATTCAATGAATTTTTTAGAGATTTTCGTTTAAATTTTATACTTTTTAATATATTTAGATTGAATGAATCTAAAATGTAAAAAGAATTAATTAAAATATTAAAAAAATCACTAAAAATAAAATTTACAAATTAAAAATTGATAAAATTGTTTTAAAAATTCCAAACTAAGCAATAACCTATTTTAACCAATGTTGCTAGCCTATTTGACTATAAGTAGGGTTATAAATGAATAGGACCGTTCGTGAACATGTTCGAGTTTAGCACAGTAAGGGATTTTTCGAACTCGGTTCATTAAATTTTTATTGTGTTTGAGTTCAAGTTCGAATTCGTTAAAATTTTAATAAATAAATCTATACATACTAAAACTGGACTCTTTAGTTCAGATTGTTAGTTGGTGCATTTAACTTTTATTTAAATAGTAGGATAAAGGGGGATTTTTTTTAAGGTCCCTAGTATTAAGATTTTATAGTACAAAGGACATTCAATATTTTAATAATGTCTAAGGTCCGTCAAGTTGATCCAGAGAAAATTCACGTCACAGAGAAAATTGGAAATTTCTCTGACCTTCCCTAAACTTCTCACTGTAAATTTCTCTGCCCTTTCCTTCTCCAAATTTCTTTGCCCTCCATATACTTCCCACTCTCTCAGAGAAATTTCTCTGCCTTTTCACAAAATTACATCTCCAGAGAAATTTTAAATTTCTCTGCCCTCCCTGCTTCTCCTCGACTCAACTCTGTAGAGAAAATTTGAAAATTTCTTTGGTATTGCCTTCTTTCCAGAGAAATTTTCCTTCTTTGGCATCTCAAAGAAAATTTCTCTGGCCTTCCTGGCCTTCCATTCTCTCCAGAGAAATTTCCCTTCTCCAAACCCAGAGAAATTCACTCAAACCAAAGAAATTCCCCATCTCCAAAGCCAGAGAAGTTCTCCCTCACAATTTTTCCTTGTTGAAAATCATAATTTGGATTCTCAAGCAAGAAGGAAGAACACAAAAAGCTGTAAAAGACTCACAAAAAGCATCCAAATACAAAAAATATCACAAAATATGATAAAACTCTCTTACCAGATCAAGAAAAACCCTTTGAAGGTCCATAATTTTGGCCTCATAATAGTTTTATGACATTATCTTTCTCTTTGAAATTTTCAAATCTCAAAAAGTCTTAATAAGCAAGGTTTGAATAGAAATTCACAAAACAGCTAAAACATCTCAGCCACATAACTTGTATGCATAGATTTGCACTTTATCTCTCTCTGAAAAAAAGAAATAAAAAAAAAAGAAGCAAAACAAACCCAAATCTTTACAGAGTTCCTCCATGGTCTCTACGAACAGATTCAAGCTTCTTACTGGAGGCACGTACAGGGTCAGAGGCACTGCCGAGAATGCCACTGCTCGGGTCACCAAAAATGTCACGTCCCAAAATTCGGACAATTAAATATCAAATTAGGGCTAAACCCCAATCAATATTCCATCATCCAAATCCTAGGGGTGAAACAAGAAAAAACTAAACTCCAACAAAACCATTCACCACAATTAATAACTAACCAATATCTCAAACGTTAAAGTAACAATACGTAATCAAAGTAATTTAAATAATGTACGATTACAAACCATACCAAATTATTCCAATACTAAAGTCATAAAAAAAATAATAAATTCATGAACTACTAACAACCCTAAGCTCAAGAAAACAAAAGAAATCCAAGATATATGTCCAAAAACTATAGTTACTTCTCATCACCACCATAGCCTCTACTAATCCTGCAAAGGAAGCTCGGCTACGCTCAAACAGAACGCACCCGAGTTGCCAAGAGACAAAACAGGTCAGTATACAGGTCTACTGGTATGAGTACAAGATTTAACACCCACGTGTCCACCAGACACAGAAAAAAATACATTTAATTCTTATCACGGGACAAGACAAGTAGTTCTAACCACATTGAGACGAATGGGTAGTTTCCCGAGATACAGCGGCATTTAGTTTCTTGTCCGTACACAACGAAATATATATTTATTATAACATAAACAAAATAGAAATAGAACTATGGTGGGTCAGCCCTGCATAAAAAGTTAGTAAGACCCACCATCCTGCAAAAGAAAAATAATGTTAGTATAAATTAATCATAAGTAAATTGCTGAATACGTATAAAAATGCACTGTTTCCTGCTTAAATAGTTTGAATTGACCAAAACTCAAAGAACAAAAGTTGTACAGAATCAAATTTTCTAAAAGACAGCGTGAACGAATTTAACAGAAACTGAACAGGTTAAGAGAAAAACTTGATTTAAAAAATCTAGACAAAATTCAATCGAAAAAAAAACTGGAACTAAAAAAAAATGAACAGAAACTGCCCTAATATGATTTTTTTCGAAAAAGTTCAAAACATGAAAAGTGTGCAGAATAATGTTTTACTCTAGTTTACGCGAAACCAATAAAAATAAGTTCGTTTCGTGGGTTAAAACAGCCTATAAAATCTGCATTACCAAAATGAATCAAACCGACAATAACCAAGGTCATCTGATTATAAGTTCTAATCGATCTTTTTAATAAAAAGTTACAACACAAAAGTTGTCCAAAATCACGTATACATGCCTCTACTTAAATTTCATATTTTATTGAGGTCGATTACTATTTTTCGAGATGTACAAATCAATAAACTCATAATTAAATTTTTGTACCTTAACTCCACCACTTCGGCCCTCCCCTTTCAGCCTACACATATATCCCATGTGCCTCCCGTATATCTAACACCGCTCCGAAGCCAAACTTACACGGGGATATCGTCCCGAGTTTGACTCACACTCCCCAAATGGTTAGCATATACGTACGCGCGCAAATCAAAGCACTCGTCTACTCATGAAAACGAGGCAACAATATATATATATACAACATCTCACACATGAGAATAAACATAACAATGCCGAGCCTAAGGTATTCAAATAAATATCATAATCCTCACTTTTTTTTTATACACTCTTTCTCACTATCACTCAAATAAAACAACAATCCATGGAGTCATGGTGGAGTATAACGAATTTATCTATGGTTTCCTAATTAATTTTAAATTTCATATAACCATGAGTGTGATTACAACAATAAAATAAATCCATATAAAAACCCTAAATTTGACATACCCAACTAATCAAAATAATCAAAATCAATCAATCAACTAAAAACCCTAAACCTTACATACACAATTAAACAAATAATTAAAATCAATTAATCATCTATAAACCCTAAATCTTACATCTATAACTAATCAAAATAATTAAAATCAATCGATCATCTTTATGTAAAAACAAAATCAAACTAACATCAAATAAATAAAAATAAATAAATAAATAAAAACAATAAATTAAACGTAAATCAAGGAAAGTGGGTTTTGTACTCACAATATTATTTTAAAGATCAAAGAAATCTTTGAAGAATTAATGGAGCCACCAAAACAAAATCCTAACCCTAATCCTCATTCTCTTCCTGCCGCACGCCTCGCACAGACCTCTCTTTGTTGATCAATCTCTCTCTCTCTCTCCCCTTCCCTAGCTTGCGGCTGCTCTGCCCTTCACGGAAAACTTCACTCACTTTTTGATTACAAACTTAGGTTTGATATATATAATAACCTATTAACATTATATTATATTTATATTATAAAAATGCAATCTAAGTACAATATATATATACATAAATAATATATATTTTATCAATATATATAAAAACTCTCTCTCTTTTTTTTTATTATTATGTATGTATGAATATATAAATATAAATATTCTGATTAATTATATATAATTAAATACCACATTAAATTAATTAAATAACAAATTAACTTAATTAATTACAACATTAAGTTCATTAAATATCACATTAAATTCTCATGTGACCACACAATTAATAAAGCCAAAAATAAGATAAGATAATAATAATCATAATAGTAATAAATAATTTAAGAAAATTAGGGTCGCTACAACAAACAAGCCTCCGGTCGTCTTCCGAAGCGATATGGGTATGGAATGAGAGTCGAGTACAAGTTGTTGGAGTGGGGTTGATGTTGATTTGGGGGTTTGAAAATGGAGAGTGAGAGTAGTGGTTGCTGAGTAGTTGCAGAGGATGATGCCGATGATGACGGATCTGGCTCCAGAATGAATCACTCAATTGATGTTGCAGTGAATGAGAATAAGAGTGGAGGCAACAGTTCATGGTTGATCGAATCAAAGAGAGAGAGATAATGATGAAACCCTAGCCAGAGGAAAAAAGAAAGAGAGAAAGTGAATTTTCTCTGGAATATACGGGTGTAGGATCAAGGGATCTTAGACGTTATAAAATAATACTGTGGATCTCTTCCATCACAAAAAATGAGAGAGGGATCTCAGACTAATTTTCCCTATATCATTTATATATATTAAATAATGTAAAAATATGTATAAAAAATAGGATAAATATGTTAGTTATATATTTAAATAATATAAATGTAAATGATAGCTAAATTTATTTATATGTAAATAATAGCTAATTGTGGGGGCTGAGATTCAGGAGTTGTAGAGATTCCGGATAGTCAAATCTGGGAGAGTCGAGGTTCGAAGCACTCGGCCATTGGCTCGAAAGCTCAAATCCAACCCTATTCGGCCAAATAATTGATTAAGCGAGAGGTCGAGTGAAGATTGGTCCGTTATAAAATGTTCCGAATATGAGGTGGGGGATGGACCTAACCCCGAGGCCCAAAGAAGAAAAGATATAAATAGAAGAGACATCAGCCAGAAGGAGGTATATGAGAATTATTGTGCTTAACTTAGAATACAAGCATTCTTGAGTGTAGAGACTAACTTGTCCGTCGGAGTGTTAATTCCGGCACCCCCGACCAGAGTGTTTATTCATTTTCAGGTGACTATCAGCGGATCTTGAGCGCTCCCTAGGATTAGAAGAGTATTTCCAAGCCACTTCTCCACAATTGGCGCCGTCTGTGGGAATACTCAAGCACATCCATGGCAAGCGTGACGAAAGATCCTCCGATAGTCACTGTCGACCCTATACCGCAAGATGAAACCATTCCAACAAACATGCTTGGAACAGAGACTATTGCCGCAAGACGTGCCTTGAATTTCGCCTCACCCTCGACTTTGGAGCATGAAGCAATGCAAGTGCTCCTAGAACAAGCAAAGCAAAACGAACAAAGATTGGAGAACATGATTGCAGAGAACGAACATCTCCGTCAGGATTTGGCCTTGGAGGTGGCGAAGTCTAAACAAGCTACATACCAAGGCCCGGAATGACCTGAGAGGGCAGCTGGTCGACGATCTCGAGCCCAACAATAAGATATTGATAGCAACTCCGACTCATTATCCTCGGAGCCCAAGAAGGAAGGACGATATGAAATTTCCAGTTCTTCTGAAGAGAGTCCCCGTACAAGACGTAAGCGAAGAAAAAACAACTCGAATGACGATTAACACGATCCTTTTGTACGATGGATTGCAAAGGTAGTGCTACCCATGAAATTCAAAGCACCATCATTCATCTTGTACGACGGTAAATTGGTACAAGATGGCTGGCTATGACCGTACGTCTGAAAAGGCAACCCAACCAAAGCAATAGCCTTGACACAGGATTCACATTCGCTCCATGTGATCCACATGATATACAGCCTGCCAATGTCATCGGCGGTGCACACGATTTAGTCAAAGTCTAACCCTCTAGAGCAACTCACTCCGGCTAAACGGCCCCATGAAGCTAAGATTATCACTTTTGATGATTCGGATTTGGCCGGAATGACACTGCCCCACATTGATCCCTTGGTAATTGAGTTACGCGTAAACCGATTCACAGTTGAGCGCGTACTCATCGATCCGGGGAGTACATCGGAGATTATGTACTACAAGACATTCACCAAACTTGGCTTCTCCGAATCGGATCTCTCTCCGGCCCCTTATCCACTTTTCTGCTTCAATGCCAATCCAGAGTACCCGTTGAGGAAAATCAGACTTCCCGTTCGAGCAAGTTCCCAAATAGTGGATGTGGGATTCTTGGTCGTTAAGCTGCCGTTGCTGTACAATCTCATCATGGGGCGATCATGGTTGCATACTATGTGAGCTGTGCCCAGCACCTATCATCAGTTGCTCCGCTTCCCGACAGAACGCGGTATTGAGTAAATCTGTGGCTCCTAGAAATCGGCCCAAGCATGCTATCTCCTTGCTGAGAAAACGCCAAAGGAACTATAGGTGAATTCTATTGAGTTGCCGGATCGAGAAAGCCTCGACGGCGTTGGGCGGCCCCCAAACGAAAAGGCAATGGAAGACTTAGCACGAGTTCAAATCGATGGAAGCCCAGACAAGTTCTTCATGGTCAGCACCTCCTTGAATCAGGCTGACAAACAGCAGCTAATATCTTTCCTGCTCAACAACCTCGATGTCTTTGCATGGACTTCATACGAGATGCCGGGTATAGATCCGTCAGTTTCACAGCACCATTTGAATGTCGATCCTAAGTGTAAGCCGATCATTCAGAAAAGCCGGCGGTCAGTCGCAGAGCACACTGCCGCCGTTGTTGAGGAAGTTGATAGGCTGCTTGACACCGGAGCAATTAGGGAGGTGACCTACCCTACATGGCTCTCTAATACAGTGGTGGTGAAGAAGAAAAATGAGACTTGGCGAGTGTGCGTCGACTTCACGGACCTAAACAAAGCCTGCCCAAAGGATTGTTTTCCTCTTCCCAGGATAGACCAGCTTGTGAATGCTACGACGCACCATCAGCGTATGAGTTTCCTTGATGCCTATAGAGGTTATCATCAAATCGTTATGCATCTGAAGGACTAAGAGAAAACTACATTCCTCGATAAGGTAATGCCTTTTGGGTTGAAGAATGCAGGGGAAACCTACCAGAGACTGGTCACCACCATGTTCAAGGAGAAACTCAGCAAAACTATGGAAGTGTACATTGACGATATAGTGGTCAAATCCAATGAAGAGCAAAATCATATAGCCGATCTGGAAGAGACATTCGGCATCCTACGCAAATATGGAATGAAGTTGAACGCTTCCAAATGTGCGTTTGGTATCGGCTCTGGCAAATTCTTGGGCTACATTGTCAACCATAGAGGAATTGAAGCCAACCCATGGCAAATCACAGCAATCCTGGAGCTCGCCTCCCTTCGTTCAGTAAAGGAGGTTCAAAAGTAGATGGGGATGGCTGCCGCACTCAACAGGTTTATCAGCCGGTCCACAAATCGCTGTCGATAATTCTTTCATACACCACAGCATGGCAAGGCCTTTGAATGGTCTGCCGAGTATGAAGCTGCTTTCAATGGCCTGAAGAGCTACCTCCGCTCAGTACCACTCCTGACAACACCCTCTGTTGGCGACCCGCTCATTTTGTACCTAGCAATTTCTCACCGAGCCGTCAGCGCCGTATTGATAAAGGAAGAGCTGGGGGAGCAGCGTCCAGTGTATTATGTGAGCAAGGCAATGGTTGACACCGAAACACGCTACCTTCCGCTGGAAAAGCTCATCCTAGCCCTAGTTATGGCGGCAAGGAAACTCATGCATTACTTCTAGGGGCATAGCATTGGGGTGCTAACAAACTATCCCCTCCGATCAGTACTACGCAGTGCGGAAGCATCTAGACGTGTTTCAAAGTGGGCTCTGGAACTTGGCCAATACGATATTCAATTTCTACCTAGAACCTCAATCAAGGGACAAGTGCTTGCCGACTTTATCACCGAATTCACTGGAGGCCTCTCCGACTTCAAGTCTGAGGTCGCCGACTTCAAGTCAGATAAAATTCGACTGAAGCCGAATTGGAGGATTTATGTTGGGGACATCTAGCAGTTGTATTGTGATGGATCATCCAATCAGTGGGGCAGTAGAGCCGGAGTTGTAAGCATGACCCCCGACGACGCAATAATTGAGCAGGCCGTCAAGCTCGACTTCGAAGCATCAAATAACAAAGCCGAATATGAAGCCCTTTTAGCCGGTTTGCGGAATGCGCATATTTTGGGTGCTCGGCATCTGCTTGTGTTTTGAGACTCAAAATTGGTGATCAATCAGCTAAAGGGGGGGTATGCGGCAAGAAACGACCGTATGGCGGCCTACATGAAAACGGCCAACTCCCTGTTGGCAAAATTTGACCATCATGAGTTGAACCAGATACCACGTGATCAGAACACCCATGCAGATGCCTTGGCTTGCCTAGCCTCCACAATCAATTCAGAGATAAAACGGACCATCGAAGTAGGATTCATCCCAGAGCCAAGCATTAGCCCTTCGGAGGAAGTCCAAATCAATGTTATAGAATCTGCACCAAGTTGGATGGATCCCATTGTTGCATTCCTATCTTCTGAACAACTCATAGAGGACAAGAAAGAAGTACATAAGCTGCGAAACAAAGCCATGCGATACTACTTGGATCCGCAAGGAAGGCTTTATAAAAAGTCACTCTCTAGCCCATATTTGGAATGTGTGCACCCGAACAAAGTCGGGGAGCTTCTGACTGAGATAAAAGAAGACAGTTGTGGTGCCCATTCTGGCAGACGCTCTTTGGCCCATCGAGCTATAACGCAAGGGTATTATTGGTCGACAATGAGTGCGGACGCCGAGTGTTACGCAAAAAAGTGTGAACGGTGCCAGAAATTCTTCCCATTAAACCATCTGCCTGCTGAAGAGTTGAACTCTATCACCAGTCCTTGGCCGTTCACCTAGTGGGGGCTTGATATCGTAGGACCATTGCCGAGGGCCCCAGGGAACAAGCGATACCTGATCATTGCAACAGATTACTTCGAAATGAGTCGAAGCGGAGGCATTAACACACATTTGAGATGCTGACGTCAAGCACTTTGTGTGGAGGAACTTCATAACACGATTTGGCATTCCCAGAGCTCTTATCTCAGACAACGGTACCCAGTTTGATTGTGGCGTATATCGAGAGCTGTGCAGCAAATATGGTATTCGGCCTTACTTTTCTACGTCAGCTTACCCCAAAGCAATGGCCAAGCAGAAGCCTCTAATAAATCCATCTTGGATGGCATCAAGAAGAGGCTGCAGAAACGCCATTTGCCCTATGCTTTGGAACCCAGGCAATCTTACCCTTGGAGATCGGCCACCCGACACTGAAGTTGCAAGTTTTTGATACAGGCCGAAACGACATGATGCTGGCTTTGGATTTGATTCTAATCGAAGAACGAAGAGACCGAGCCCTTGCATCCATGGCACGGTACCAGCAGCAGCTGGCAAAGTCGTATAATCAACGTGTTCAGCTACGCCGTTACACACCAGGAGAGTTGGTCCTGAAGAAGGTGCTCCCAGTTGACAGGAAACCGGTCGATGGAAAATTGGGTCCTAACTGGGACAGCCCCTATCAGATCGATTCGATCGCTAGAGTAGGGGCATATCGGCTCAAAGACATGTCAGGAAGGAGTCTACCACGACCTTGGAATTCCACGCACTTACGCAAATTTTATCATTAACCCGACTTGTGGGACATGATGCTTGTTCCGAACTGTTCGCCATGTACATCTCTTTTTCTGTAATACAAAGATTCCTATTCACCTACCACAGAATCTAGTTCAAAGATGTTCTGATTAAAGCCTGCGGATTCGGAGCCCCATCGGCGAATGACGTCTTTGGGCCGCTAAAGTCTCCGGATTCGGTGCTCCATCGACGAATGACATCTTTGGGCCGCTAAAGCCTCCAGATTCGGAGCGCCTTTCATGGATATCACGATTGGCCGAATAAAGCCTTCGTATTCAGAGCGCCCTTCGTGGATATCACGATTGGCCAGATAAAGCCTCCGGATTCGGAGCGCCCTTCGTGGATATCACGATTGGTCGAATAAAGTCTCCGGATTCGGAGCCCCATCGACGAATGACGTTGTAACATGCCCGGGGGGTACCCGCGCGCGTTAAACAGTTCGAACTCCCGAGATCTCTTTGATCTAGTCTCACGAGTGCAATGTGAAACGTAGATGAGAGTCCAGATTTGGCAACTTTTATTAAAAATCTATTTTATTGCAATTTTGTCAAAATGGATCAAGGCCATCGATCTCGTAGTCGCCACCTAATATTTTGGGAAATTAGGAAACCCATGACTCGGTGCTAAGGCCACTGTTCGTTGTAACCAAGGATGCTTGGCTCGGAACCTTGGGTATGAGAGGGGAAGGTCAATAATGAGCATCCCCGCTCACCTGATCAAAAGATCGGCCTCTACTAAACCATGATATGACTTTTTATTTTCTTTTATATGTTCATATTCTGATTATTGAATAAATCCTAAAATTTACTAGGTGAAGCATACAAGTATAGACTAGTTTGCTCAAATTGGAACAATTCAATTTCATGTTTGTTTTTCGAAAAGGGTTTGAATTTGCCACTTAACAAAGTGGGCTTAAAGTTTGTGGATTTGCCACTGCAAAGTGGGCTTAAAACGTACATTTATTGAATTATCGAAATTCAAACAACAAGCCTTCATTCACAGGCATTCATACAGTTATATCAAGTAAGCAAGTAGTCTCATGGTAGAATACTAACACATAGTAAGAAAAACACACACAAACAGAATGCTAAAGCATAAAAACTTACATATTTACCGACGTCCCGCAAACAGCTACAAAACAAAGTTAGAAAATATGCATGATTCTATATACAATGTCCTAATGCAATTCACGCATGAGATGCAACTAAAAATTTGGCTTCTAAGATATGACATATGAATCATCTCAAGAACATGAGGTAGCGCACATAATCACATAGGAATTGATTAAATCCACAAATGCAAACTTAGCCGAATCAAGATGCATGAAACATGGATGCAAAGCATGAATATGATGAAAAATAAATATGATTTTTATGTACAAATAAAGAAAGCAAGTAAAAGAACGAGATAGAAAGAAGCGGAGCGGGGAATCATTACAACATTTTAAAGAATAATTACAAACCAAATTAGAGAGGGATAAGGAGAATATTACAACAAAATAAAAACCTCACAATGCACTCAAAATTAAAAAAAATAAAATAAAATAAAAACTTCATGCTCTTTGGAACCGTCACCGAAAATTGGTCAACTTTGGGAGATTACGCCATCTTGTCTGGAAGAAGCTAACCGACCGGCCAAATAGGCCAGCCGGCCAACTAGGCCAAGCAAAACCTGTCTTGTTGCAAAACCAAGAAAGGCATAAACAAAAAATATGTAGGTGGCTCAACTAACCACTACCGGTTAGATTAAAAACACGAAAACAAATATAAAATAAAATAAAAAGTGCAAACTTACAACATAAACCTAAAACAATAAAACAAATATAAGATAGAACTTGCAAGATTACAACAAAACTAATATGAGACTAATACAAGAAAAAGAATAAATATGAGGTAGAACATGCAAGATTACAACAAAACTAATTTGAGACTATACAAGAAAAAAATAATTATAAGGTAGAACATGCAAGATTACAATAAAACTAATATGAAATTAAAACATGTGAATAAAAATAAATAAATAAATAATAAATAATTATGGGCTAAACAAACCACTAGGATTATAACAATACATTATGAAATAAGAAGTAAGAAAATAAATATGAGATATAAAATATAAGAAAATGAAAGACTAAAAATTCACCTTCCAAAGAAAGATTGAACTTCTTGATTCCCAAACTCCCTCTTGATCACCCTCACGTGTAGGAAGTGTGTTCTCAAATCCTCAATTCGAAATTATGGAGTTTATGGAGTTTATGGTGTGGAAAGTGGCTAACTCTCTAGTTTTTTACACTTTCAATCACTAAACACTCTTCTTATGATCAAGGCAATTGATCTTTGGCTATATCAGAATTTTTGAAGTGGTTTTGGTGTATGGAAATGAGGAATTTTAGTAGCTATGGAAGGTATGGGATGTATATGGAAGATAGGAATATTTTTGGCTCAAAAACTCAATTTTTTTCTCTTTTTTCACTCTTTTCTCACCCCTTTTTCTTCAATTTCGTGGTCCTCCTCTCTCTTACAATATGATCATTCTATATAGGCAATGAGGGAGAGTAAAGGTCAAAAAGAAGGTGGGAGACAAGGTGGGAGACAAGAATGTGATAGGAGGGCAAATTTTCAAGGTGGTTGCATGGGATACTCCTTTATGAATGCAAACAAAACCTCTTTTTGACAATGGGGGATGAGTGGATGGACTTGAATGGGGGATGAGTGGATGCACTTGAATGGCTCAGAAAATAGGTAAATGGGTTGTCCCAACAGAACCAAAACCAAGAAAAAATGGGCTATTGTTGTTTTGGGCCGAGTCAACAAAATCTGCTTTTAAGTCCAACTTCAAATGGGCATATCTCCCTCATATGGACTTGGTTTTAGGCAGTTCTTGGGTCCAAATTGAAGCCCCAAAAGTCTATTTTCCAATTGTGGTGGCCTCACATTTAAATTCCAAGTGTACAAAGAGATATGCCTAATTTAGTAAAGGCTGTTTCGGGTTGGGTCAACAAAATCTGCTCTTAAGCCCAACTTCAAATGGGCATATCTCCCTTATTTGGACTTGGTCTGAGGTGGTTCTTAGGTCTAAATTGAAGCCCCAGAAGTCTACTTTCCAATGGTGGTGGCCTCACATTTAAATTCCAAGTGTACAAAGAAAAATGCCTAATTTAGTAAAGGCTGCTCATTTCCTTCTTAATGATTTGATACTCATCCTTTTCCTAAACCAGTTTTCTTTCATCCCCTCCTATTTCCTTCAACTCCAAACCTATAAGAAGATGTTTTTTAAATATTTTTCAAAAAGTTTCACCTCCCTTCCATTTATTTCCACTTTGTCCTTACTCGGTGCAATATTTTAATCGAAATGGGTGCCTCGGGACATTGTAGAAACATTTAAAAAAAAAACATATTTTGAAAAGAGGGTTTTAAGGTCTAAAATAGTTTGGCCAAAAAAATGTGTAAAGGTTGGGATTAAAGCTCAAATTTTATTTTTCTTGTTGAGGATTCTGTGAGAAACACATTCTAATTATCATCATCGGGTAATCAACAGAAAGCACCCAAGTCTTAGGGCTGGTCAAAATGGGGTGTCTACAAACGTCTTTGGGCCAGATAAAGCCTTCGGATTTGGAGCACCCTTCGTGGATATCACAATTGGCCGAATAAAGTCTCCGGATTTAGAGCCCTATCGACGAATGACGTCTTTGGGCCGTTAAAGCCTCCGGATTCGGAACGCCCTTCGTGGATATCACGATTGGCCGAATAAAGTCTCCGGATTCGGAGCCCTATCGGCGAATGACGTCTTTGGGCCACTAAAGCCTCCAGATTCGGAGCGCCCTTCGTGGATATCACGATTGGTAGAATAAAGTCTCTAGATTCGGAGCCCCATCGGCGAATAACGTCTTTGGGCCAGATAAAGCCTTCGGATTCAGAGCGCCCTTCGTGGATATCACGATTGGCCGAATAAAGTCTTAAGAATCGGAGCCCCATCGGTGAATGACATCTTTGGGCCAGATAAAGCCTCCGGATTCGGAGCGCCCTTCGTGGATATCACGATTGGCTAAATAAAGTCTCCGGATTCGGAGCCCCATCGGTGAATGATGTCTTTGGGCTGCTAAAGCCTCCGGATTCGGAGCACCCTTCGTGGATATCACGATTGGCCGAATAAAGTCTCTGGATTCGGAGCCCCATCGGTGAATGACGTCTTTAGGCCACTAAAGCTTCCGAATTCAGAGCGCCCTTCGTGGATATCACGATTGGCCAAATAAAGTCTCCGGATCGGAGCCCCATCGGCGAATGACGTCTTTGGGCCGATTAAGCCTTCGGGTCATGCGTAACATAATGATGTCGATTAAATCAGGCCGATCAATGTTCATTTACTCATCTGAAATACATTTATTCAAACATGCATATAACAAAACACATGCAAGCACGTATGCGCTGAACAAAAATTATAACAAAACATTGAAAATAAAGTTCTTTTTTATTCGACCAACCAATAAATACATAATTCTAGACGCGATCTGCGTTTGAACATTATAACGAATATTTTATTCGGCGTTGCCCTCATCATCGCTCTTTTCAACTTCAAAGGCGGCAAAGGGCAAATGACCATGATGATCCAGGTCACATAAGTTGGAATTGACATCCTTTGCTCGAAGAGCCTCCGCGGCCTGAAGAGCCACGATCCAACCATGCTTAAAATCCCGATTCTCGCTTCGGCAAACCTCCTCAGTAAGCGTCTCTTTCGTTTTGTCGATCCCAACCTTGCGACCAACATGGAAGCCCTCATCGTAACCTTTGGCCCTCACATTTTGTATGGAAAACATGCTTGCCGTATCTCGGTCGGCAATGGCATGACTCAATAGCCGTTGGATCACCCTCTCGTCCACAATTGGGTTAGATTGACCCGTCGCATGCGGATAGGCAACTTTAACCTTCCTAAGCTCCCTAAGCTCACCCTTGACTTTCTTCGCACAAGCCTCCAAACTGCGGACCCATTCGTCCATTTTCTATCTCCTCATCAAGACGGCGAAAGCGTGACGATACCGACTTCAGAGGCGGTGTATGTTCTTCACCATCCCATGAATACCTTCTCGAAACACTTCGAAATCTTGTCGTCCAACCATCGATTATTTGACTTTCGGTGGAAAGATCTATCGAGCGAACTCGACCGCTACACCCGGATCATTGACGATGGAATCTGCCTCAGTCATTGGTTTATTCCCCATGAACACCGTAAAACTCAATGGTCGTGGGCGCGTCGACTCATTCCTCGCCGTGGTCGCGGGAGCTTCCGTTGATGCTTCTCTCTTCGGGGTGATCTGGTTCCACGGCTTCAAAGTTGACGTTTTCGCTTCCTTGACGCCCTTTCTTCAGACGCAAGAGTTTCGGCTGCCGCGATTCATCGCAGATCTAGCTCAAAGCTCGCTCTCTCTCTCGCTATTGAAGAACAAATGCTTGACATTCGCCCTCGCCCCAAGCTAGTAGTTAAAATCGAGTCTGAATAAGAATAAGTGGACCCACTGGCGCGAACTTACCCCATTTATTCGTAGGCATGCAGCGACCCCGAGGCAATTTCATTAACGCTTTTGGTAGTCTCCAAACGACGGAGGCCGATTGATATGTGCCACAGCCACTTCATGTACTGATTTTTGGCTTGTTAAAATGGCCTAATTATCTAAACAGCAATTATAAGAGAATGCCTTGAAGTCCATGCACTGGCTGGGGCAAGGGCAGATTTATTAATCTAACCGGCCGAGCATCTTGTCCCCATGTCGATTGATATGTGCCACAGCCACCATGTGCTGATTTTTGGCTTGTTAAACCGGCCTAACTATCTAAACGGCCTAATCATCTAGTCGGCAAGTATATAAAACGTTTTATTGAAAACGACAACCAAACAATCCCGTTCATTAATAACAACAAAGTTCAAAATGAATTTTCATTAAGTAAATTGGGCACAAATTGTAACCATTTTACATATGAAAATTACTAGACAAAAAGCTGTACAAAGCTGAAAATTACATGTAAATCCTAAAACAAAAACTAGAGCCGCCCAAATTAGCCCTCGGAGTCAGACTCTAGCGGCTCAACATCGACTTGCTCTTATGGAATTGGCGTAGCCAATGTCACATGAGCAACAGCAAGGGCTTTGAGCCAGCCGTGTTGAAATCCCCGATTCTCAAATTTGGGGACTTTGTCTACATATTCATCAAAAGCATATTTTTTCCCAACATTGAATGCGCTGGAAGCCTTCAGGTTGGCTATTTCCTTCGCCGCCTTCATCTCTTCCAACCTAGCCTCCAATTTAGAGATTGCCTCCTCGGCCAATTTAAGCGCGTCGTTGCTCGCATCTGCCCTCTTCTCTGCAACTGATCTCAGTTCTTCAGCATTGCGGGCTCTCTCCATCTCGGCCTCGGCACGGGCGCCCTTTGTCTGCGCCCTACTCCTTTGGCCTTCAATCTCCCCTTGTAAACGGCCAATTAACTCGACGGCATCGTGATAACGATGGCCCATGTTGGCTATCCTTCCGATGGCCTGCAAAATAGGAAGTTGAGAACAAAATAATGTTCGTGTAAAGAGAAAAGACAAAGTGCAGATATATACCAAAAGAGCCGATTACGCGGCCAACCCAATTGCAAGTAGATTAGGCTCTGCCCGAAAAGCCACCTTGTCAGCAGGCAGTGAAACGTACGTCGCCAAGCTGAGGGCAACTGCTGGATCTTTGATCACCGAAGCATCGAAGGAGATTGGCATATTTTTTTTTATCTTTGGCTGAATAACAAAAGGTACAATCACATCCGACTCCGCTAAACAAGGTCGTTTGTTGGCACGGTCTTCTTCTGAGCCGGCCTCGACATCGGTGTAGACACCCCATTTTTGACCGTCCTCAAGACTTGGACGTCACCGTTGGGACACTCGGTGATTATCTATGTTTGTGTTCGTTTGGAGTTCCCGGAGTTCTCGGCTACGCGCGCCCTGCCTCAGGACCTCCGAACTCGACCGTTTGTGTTTGGTTTTGCACCAAACACTTGTGATTTGCCTTTGAGGGGCAGGGAATGCCTTATGAGGCATCCCCACACACCACCGGCTGGGGCTAGAGGCCACCGGCTGGCTGTAGTTGTCACCGGCACTATATTGTGCCGGTCGGCACTATTTTGTGCCCGTCGGCACTATTTTGGGCGAAATGACCAATTTGCCCTGACCAATTGTGCACTTGCTTTCTGAGATATTTTCAGAAGCTGTGTGCAATTGTCTTCCCCTCCATACACGTGTATGGAGGGATGAGCTTGCTTAGTGGCTAAGCTTGTAAGCTTTTGGCCTATAAGAGGGAAAGCTCTTCCCTTTGCTCAAGGGTTGGCTTCTTGAGAGACTTAACCATTGTTAGAGAGAGCCAAGGTCTGGTTTTAGGTTAGAATAGTTGTATCTATCCTATCTCTCTCTTTTCTTGCTTGTTTAGTACACTAGGTGCTTTAGTTTACACTATTGCACTAAAACACCTAGTGTTCCACCTTCTCCTTGCAACTGAGGTTCTAAGGGCTGGTTCTTGGAGTTCTTGACTGATTTTGAGCTCAAGGAAGCATCAACCACAACCTTTGTGAAGGGGATCATCAAGGGTAAGAAACTAACTTTATTTACCCCATTTTTGCATTCCATTTTTGATTGCTTTAAAACAGTTTTTGTGCTTAGTGATTAACACAAAAAAGTTCTGATTTTTGACCCTCTTTATTGTATATTAAGAGTGTTTTGTGGTTTGGGGAAGTTTGACCCCCTTTAGGCCTTGAAAAGGGTCCCTTTTGTGCCATTTTGGTTGAGATCCGAGATTTTGGTGGTAGGATCTCTTCACCACTGAAATCTTGAGGGATTTCAGTGGTGAAGAGCATGCCTTGAAGTCTCAAGAAGGAGAGGGCCACCCCCTCTCCTTGATGTCCTTGAAAAGGACAAATATTGCTTCCTTAAGGAGCTTCATGCTTGAGTGTGTGTTGAGCATGTTTGAGTTGTTTTCCATGCTTATATTGCCATGATATAACATGCCTCTAAGTTGGTTTTGGTTCCCTATACATGCTTAGTATAGTTGCCTTGTAATGCCTCTTATTGCCTTAACATGTCTAGGAAGTGTGTCCCTATTTCTAGCATGTTCTAGACTTGAATTTGTGAAGCTTGTATGCTTATTTTGACATGCTTTAGCTCTGTCCATCGTCGTCTTGGTCGATCATGACTTGTATCTTATAGCTCCTTTGCATTTGGCTTGTTGGCCTTAAGAGCATGAGAGTGTAGTATGCCATGCTTGCTTTATCTTTGATGGTTGGAACCATCTAGCATGCCATTTCAGTCCTTTATACATGCTTATTTGATTGCCTTAGTGGCCTTGTTAATGCTTTAAGAGTATGCCTTGTACACTCCTTGTTTTGGCTTCAATGCATGCTTTTGATTTAATGACTCTTAGATGCTATCTAAGTAGCTCTTTGGCCTTGCTTTAACATGCTAAGAACCTGTTTTAGGTCGATTATTACATGCCATATGTGTTTGTGCTAAGTGTGGTTTAATGCCCTATTGACTTGCTCTAAGCTTAGGCCATTTGCATACTTCGTTTGGCACGCTTCATTGCATGATTTGGCATCATGTTTGACATGAATTTCAGAGCTTTTAATGCATGCTATTAGTCCATGTTTGGCCTCTTTAAGTATGCATGAGAGTTGCTTTTGAAAGCCTAAGTCTTGAGCCTTAACATGTGCATGTGTGTGCGTGCGTTTAGTCTCTATCTCTAGGCACTTTGGCCACTGTTTTGAGCCTTGTTAGAGCTGCCCAATTCATGTGTAAGTCCATCTCATTGCTTAGTTCGCATTCTTGCCTTGTACGTCCACTTGTATGCTTATATAAGTGCCTCGCATTGTCCATATGGCATAGTAGATAACATGCTTAGGGCCTTGTTGCATTGGCATGCATGTTGGGCCTCTTGAAGTGAAGTATGATGGAGGATTGACACCTTTATTTGTTTGTTTGCATTGCATGCATTTGACATTGAAGTTGCATTCTTGGTCCTTTGGGCCATCACGCATAGAAATGCGCGATCGGTGGTCCGAGGATCGAGGCACATGCCCTCTTGAGTCCATAGCATGATGTGGGATGTGTTTGGTGCATACATGCTTTGAATTGCCATGCCATACACTGCTTGTCCTCTGCTGCTGTCAAATTGCAGGTTCTGCAGCAATTTTTGGCCGACCGGCACTCTTAAGTGCCGACCGGCAAATAATTCCTGGCCGATAGCATGATTTGCGGCCGGTGGTCATTTCCCTTGTGCGGTGGCCATTCCCCTGAGCCGATGGTGTTCCACAGCACTCAGAGAAGCAATCCTGGGACTTGTGCAAATTTTCAGAGGAGTATGGCAGTGTAAACAGAGGCAACAGTGCTATGGCGACTGGGTTCCGAGCGAATCCCGGGCCCGCACTGTATCCGGCCCTCATCCCGAGGCGTTTAATGCTTAATTAGATTAATTATTTAATTTAATTAATTTAGTTGATTTGTAATATTTAATTAGCTAGTTTAGTTAATTATTTATTCGGTCTGTATTATTATTTTGGTCCCTCCGTGTGAGGGCGAATTTGTAATAAGTGTGTGTGAGTGGGTGTATGTCTTCCAATCCCCATTTCTTTCTAACCCTTTTATTTACCCGCTTTCGATGGTAGATTAGGGCACATTTAAATTAGCATACCTTATGCAATGCATGTGTGCATTCATGCATTTGTTTACATACATCAGGCTCGGTACATCATACAAACTGCATCGTACTTTCAATTCCAAATTGAATACGTGATAGTTGTTGCATCTCACGTGTCATGCTTAGGATAGCCGAGCCTGTCTAGATTACATTCCGTATGTGATGCATTAGCCACTTAACATGAACTAGGTCATGCATGTTTGCTAACCGGGTTATTGTTTTTGGCACGGAATACGATGTAAGTTTTTTACGCTTTAGCATGTCGCATGCGTGTGAATGTTGCCATGACAGTATGCTTACCATGCGGCTAAATGCTTATGTGTTATTACTGTTTGAATGCCTGTGGGTGGAGGTTGGATTGCTTGAGTTGGGATACTCATTGAAATCCGCATTTTAGCCTACTTGCGAGTAGCAAAAGAAAACAACACGTTTTTCGAGACAAAACGGATATGCAATGTTTATTTCCAAGTTAGGCGATCTAGTCTATACTTTTGTGTTGTGTGCATCACATAGTAACTCTAGGCTAAACAATTGGAATAAGAACATGTAATGTTTTCAAAACGGATATCACGGTTAGTAGAGGCCGGTCTTCGGACCGGGCGAAAGGGGGTGCTCATAGCTGACCTTCCCCGATCGTACCCAAGCTCCCGAGCCAAGACCACTTTGGTGATGACGGACATGTGGCCTTCGGCACCGAGTCAGGGTTTCCTAAATTTCCCATTTCAAAAAATATTTAGGTGGCGACTCTGTAATCTGGCAAAGCAGTCCATGTTTGGCACTTCTTTTCAAAATCTGTTTTTCTTCAAAACGATTTGCCGGATTTGGACTCTTTGGTTCAGATTTAGAACCGTGACACAAATCGAGTCCGAACTGTAGAGCGAAGCCCACGGGCGCATCTACAATCGGCAAGGCGTTTCTCCACCCTTTGCTCAGCTTCTACACTTGCCTGCACAAAAGGTTCCGCCTCGATACTTCTGTTCTTTGCCGTTCCCTCAATAATAGGCAAGGAAGACTAGGACTGAGATTCGGCAGCCCGAATCTCCTCTGCCCTTTGCCGCGCGACCATTCTTTCCGTGTTTGCCTTCTTGGCAAGTTTAGTGAGGCTCAACCCAGCCATATCTTTTGGGAACGCGCCGGGAAGGTCCTCCAGACCGTGAAAAATATCGTCAGGCAGATGGTCCTCTCGACCCGAGGTGGACGGAGGATTAGCCGAATTGAGGCTGGCTTCTTTAAATGTTAACTTCAAAGCCTCGTCAACCTCAGTTTCGGATTGGTCTGACTCGGCGGCCTCAGCAACTTTCGGTCGCTCCAAATCTAATCCCTCGCAACCGACTTGCCTAAAATTTCTGAAATCAATCAAGATAAAGGCGATAAGAAACTCCTCACCCTTCGGAATTGGGATGTTTTCTACCGCCGAAAAGGTCGCATAAGTCGGCTCATAGCGGAGTAGAACGTGGGCCACCCTCCCTTGCTTCTGAAGACTCGATCGGCCGAAATACTTGAGCGCAGTCTTGATTTCCAAAAGGACGGCGTCGTTAGTTGAGGTTAAGACTTTCTTCAAATCGTTTCCTGCAAAACCAAAACCATGAGGTCCTGAAAATAAGGTTTTATAAATATAACAAGTAAATAAATAAAAGAAGATACTCGGCCACCTGGTTCGCCCCTCCGTCTAGGAATACGATCAAGGCAATCCTCGCCTTCACCGAATTCCCAGTTTCCTTGGACGACGACCATAACATCATCGACTCGTTTCCCAGAGTTGGAAAGCATAGTCACTAGTTGATGGTTGATGTCTTTGGCCCTATGGAAATAATGCCCATGCCGACCAGTAGACTTGGCCAAGGCGTAGCAATGCCGAATAGCGGGAATGCAAAGGTTAAGCCCAAGGCAGCGGTTTAGTGCGATAATCCCCATCACGACCCTAAAGAAGTTGACGTTGGGTTGGGAAGGGATTAATCCCCAATGGAAAAGCACGGCCCTAAGGAGTGGGTGAAGAGGGAAATGGACCTCACCCTCTACGATTGATAGAAGAGGGAAGACGATCATGGTTTCATCAACTCTCTCCATATCGAGGGTGCCATCTGCCACAAATGACAGACGGACGTCATCAGGAATGAAAAAATGGCGTCGGAACCCAGAAATTCGATCTGGTGAGAGGAGATGTTTTAAATGTTTGCCATTTCCCCCAGCCAAGAGGATTATGCTAAGCCAAAAAAAAAAATGAAGCAAAGAAGGAGAGAACTTACAAGAGGCGAAGGAGATAGAGAAGAGTAGGAAGTCGCAGAGGTAGTTCGAGAGGCAGTCCAGCGACGGGCGTCGAAAAGCATGTATGTATTTGAAAAGACGTTCAAATTTTAAATCACAATAAATAGAAGTGTACGAGGGGGCGGGAAGTTGAAATGATAATCGAGAAGCGTGTGTACAGACATTTGCGTTGGAATGTGGTCAGCCGTTGAATTTCGGCTTTGACTCTTCGAGTTGGAAGCCAAACACTCCAGCCAACTGTCGTTAGTGGAATGCTTGGGGGGCAATTGTGGGGGCTGAGATTCGGGAGTTGTAGAGATTCTGGATAGTTGAATCTGGAAGAGTCGAGGTTCGAAGCACTCGGCCATTGGCTTGAAAGCTCAAATCCAACCCTACTCGGCCAAATAACCGATTAAGCGAGGGGCCGAGTGAAGATCGGTCCGTTATAAAATGTGCCGAATATGAGGTGGGGGATGGACCTAACCCCGAGGCCCAAAGAAAAAAAGATATAAATAGAAGAGACATCAGCCAGAAGGAGGTATGTGAGAATTATTGTGCTTAACTTAGAATACAAGCATTCTTGAGTGTAGAGACTGACTTGTCCGTCGGAGTGCTAATTCCGGCACCCCCGACTAGAGTGTTTATTCCTTTTCAGGTGACTATCAGCGGATCTCGAGCGCTCCACAAGATCAAAAGAGTATTTCCAAACCACTTCTTCACACTAATAATAGATAATACATTTATATAATATTGATAGTAGATATTATTATTTTGGTAAGATATTAACTTTTTCTTATATGTTCATATATATAATTATATAATCAAAGTTTCAATTGTAACTTTAGTCTCATACGCAAGTATAAATTTATAATTTTTTAGCTCGTTAAGACTCGTGAACAGGCTTTAGCTAGAGCTTGAATCAAGCCTAAGCCAACTCGGCTAGAGCTCTGTTTGTTAAATTTTTATGAAGTTTGGGTTTGAGTTTGAACTCGTTAAAATCTTAATAAATAAATATATATATACTAAAGTTTGGCTCGGCTCATTTGTAATTCTAACTATAAGTGAAGTCTCTTGAGAACCCAAATACCTGGTGGGGATTGAACATGGACAAGAGGTCTTGCTACCTATGAAATGCTCTCTTTTTTGTTTTTGTTTTTGTTTTTTCGTTCTTGCCCAAACTCCTTTGTTTTTTCTTTTTCTTCTTTTTATTTTTCTTTTTATTTACCGTGTTAGGTTAGTGAGAGATACTCAATTTTGTTGATCATTTCAGCAAAATGTCCTCTCCTTACCTTCTTCATATCCATTATCAACATTGTCATGACTGTATCCCTCCTCCCTTTGCCCCATCAACTTTGATTGCCAACAATAGCCTCTGACAATAATTTCCCAATAATTTTTTTGACAATTCTCCTACCATTTTTTGGACAAAAACAACACCCATCTCTATTAGTGACTCCTACCACCTGTGGACTTGACTTTTCGTGCCCCCTTTCGGAAGAGGACAACCCTACAGTTCAGACTCTAGTGGTTTTGAATCTAATCTCACAAGTGCAATATGAAATAGATAAACACCAAAGAGCTCAAATCCGGCAAATTTTTTGGAAAATCGATTTTGAATCAAATGCCAAAAATGGACTACTTTGCCAGATTTCAGAGTCACCACCTAAATATTTTTGAGAAATTTAGGAAACCCAAGACTCGTGCTACAGGCCATTAGTCCGTCATCACCAAAGTGTCTCGGCTTGGGAACTTACGTACGAGAAGGGAATGTCATGAATTGAGCGCCCCACTTGCCCGATCAAAGATTGGCCTCTACTAATCATGATGTGATTCTTATTTACATTATATGCTCTTATTTCGATTTATTAGCTAACATTACTATATGATGCGCATACAAGGTATAGACTAATATTTGCAAGAATTGGAACATTGGATTTCATGTTTTGTTTTGAAATTGTTTTGTAGATTTGCCACTTGAAAAAGTGGGCTAAAATGGACATTTAATCAAACCATCCAAAGTTAAGCAACTAGCCTTCATCTACAGGTATTCAAACAGTTATATCATTTAAGCAGTTAGCCTTATGGAAGTATGCTTTGACATGGCAACAACCATATTCATGCAATATGCTAAAGCTCAAAATAGCTCACCTAGTACTCTGTGCCAAAACAAAGCAAAATAATTAGAAAAATATGCATGTTCCTAATTAATGCAATATGACTAATGCAACGCATACATTATGTATTTTATAGGCTCAGCTATGAGCATGACATATGATTCCATTCAAAACATACGAGAAAACACATACTCAAGTAATGAATTTGAACATTAATATTGGGTTAGTATGATGAGTCGAGCCTTGGCTAATTTGAAAAATGATGTCCTATTCCAACCATTGTAAGCAAGTAAGTAAAAGGGAGAAAGACTTGGGGTTGGAAAACATACAACTTATTACATAATTTGCCCTTGTGTAAGAGGGTACGAATCAAAGTCTGAAAGTTCAAATTAAACTACTTATTACAAATCGAATGAATAAATAAGCAAAGAATTAACTAGCTAACTATGCTATTACAACAAGGATAACCATGACAAGTAATCTAATTATCTAAGTTTAATTAACTATAACAATTAAAAATAAACAATAATAATAAATTAATTAATTATAACAATGCACGGAGCATTAATACACAAGGGTTGCATGTTGCATGCACAAGGTCCAAGCACGGTCTGCCTAAGGCTTGCTCCGTTTCACCTTCAGCTACTGCTTTCTATTTTCTGCAAAATACATTGCTGACCAAACATTGATGACCGGCTGGCCCTCAATGAAGCCCAGCCGGGCCTGAAGAAGGCTGGCCGTGCCTCAATGTCATGTAAAATTCTGTTTTGTGCTCTGAAGTGAAAAAAAGTGCAGACAGAGTGTTCTGGACTCTGTTTGTCCATCCTACACTTCTTTGTCATGGAAAAGCCTTGAGAGAAGGTTAGAATTGTTTCCAAAACCATTAATAAGCAAATTGATTGCTTGATGATTTCGATGTACAATTTGGACAAAAATCAATAAATGAAAAGAACTATAACCACCTTTCCCTCTTATCATGGAGTGTACTCAAAGAGGGGGGTAGAGACGTTTCAAGATCCATCAAAAAATCATGAATTGATGTAAGACAACCCTTAACACAATGGATTTGACATAACGTCCAGCCGAACCCCAAGCAAGATAACTCATTTTCTTTATGTGGATTGATTCATTTTAAGCCAAATTCATTAGTCTTTGCTATCCTTTAATCCATTAAGTCCAAGATGATCATTACGTCTGCTAAAGATTATGTCCACTAAGTGAAAAATATGTCAAACGGGAGGTGATTCTCAACATGAACAAGAGACTACACCGTTGACAATGAACCTCCATAGAGATTAAGCCATTAAGTGTAAATCGCTAGTTCACGTTTTGAATAACCGTCAATCGATTGAAATAATTCTCAAATGAAAGAGATGAATGGCAAGTTAATTTATTAAAATAAAGTTCTTAAATATGGAAATGAGTTAAAGAAAAGCTAAGAACAATACACAACAAGCTATGTAGGCATACTTATGAGACAACAACCAAGCTAATCAAAGCATAAACTATTTAAACAACTTAAGACAACCCTGAAACAGCCCTAAACAGATGAAAAACAGTGGCTTAGAATGCATGAAAAAAGCCTAAAAAGCTAAACAACAAAGAGAGGAAGCAAGACTAGTAAGCATGAACACGAAGTGGTGGCTAACCCCTTCACTTTTGAAACCTCATAGCATGATTTTTAGCCCTTTTTTAACTCTGAAAATCAGTTTAAAGAACAAAGAAAAAGAGTGTGAAAGTAAGAGTTTGAGCTATAGGTAAAGGTGTAGAAAGAGTGTTAATTCTCTCCATCCTTTTGGTGGCTCTCCAAACCCAAACTTAAATACTTAGAATAGAATCAAAGCAACATGAAACTACAAGAACTATATAGCAAATGAAAGAACAAGAAGTAAAAGATAGGATGGCAAGCTTATACCTCTCAAAGAAGTAAACTTTTGCTTATGATTCAAACTAAGTCTCAACACACTCTCAAGCTTGAATTATGGTGTTCAAGGCTCAACCAAGGTTCCTAGGCTAAGGTATGAAGGTGTATATGGTGTGTGGATATAGGTTCAAAGTGATAGGTTAGCTCAAAGTGTTGCTTGCACAAGAAGAAGGAGAAGAAGGAGAAGAAGGAGAAGAAAGAGCTCTCAAGGTGGTATAGAGGCTTTCTTGAAATTCTTCAACCCTCAAAACAGAGGTATATGGTCGTTTTTATAGAATTTGAGCCACAAATATCATAAATATCTTCAAAAATGGACAGCTGGCAACTTCCTGGCTAGAACAGTGTTTCTCGCTACTAAGGCCCGGCCAACCCTCAATAGCCACGACTTGCCCTCACTGAGGCATAGTCGAGCCTCAATGTGTTTCCCTGTTTTTCTATTTTAGCCTCAGCATAGGGTGGCACAATGTGCAAAAATGGATTTCATGGGTATAATAAATGGGAATATGGAAGGTTTGGAATTGTTTCGAAGTTTAAACATGGCCCCTTCGTTCAGACCTCGAACCACGCAAAACACCACTTTCATCATCGAGTGTACCAGACAAAATGCTCGAGCCTTGCGGGTGGTCAAAAATGGGGTGTCCACAGTTGCCCCTCTTTGACAGAGCTCGAAGTCATAAAATGACGTGAGTGAATGTCAAAACCCAGAGACGATCCATTTGACGAGGCCGTTAGGCTCGGGCAATAAATCAAGACATGAATACAAAGATTGAACTTAAGGGTAAAATGCAAACAAAGTGCAGCAAATAACTTATGATCATGCAATGAAACAATGCAATGAAACATAATCTAAATGAAGCAATGAAACAATGTTACAATCTAGACAAGAATGCAATGTTTGAATGACAATGCAAATCAAAGCAAAATAAACCTCGCCGTGTTTCACATGGAACGAAGTGAATAACCTCGCCCTGTTTCACACGGAAAGAAATGAATAAACAAGCACTCCTTGCGTGAAAAACACAATGAAAGCACAAACCAACCTACATCTCACGTAAAAAGGATGTAAAAAAATGCAGACCTAGCTACGCCTCACGTAGAAATGGGGAAGGGTGATGTAACCATCGAGCGCACTCGAGGTCTCAATTGAGATCCTAATGCGTTGCATGTGAGAGGAGGAAGGGTGGTGTGAACAAATAGGCACACCTGATGTTTTTTAACCAGGATACAATCCTAACGTGTCACACACGAGAGAAGGAAAGATGGTGTGAATAACGAGTGCAACCGCTGTTTTTAACCGAGGGTACAATCCTAACGCGTCGCACGCAAGAGAAAGAAAGATTGGTGTGAACACTGGGCACACCCGATGTTTTTAACCAAAGGTACAATCTTAATGCGTCGCATGCGAGAGAAGAAAAGATTGGTGTGAACACTGGGCGCACCCGATGTTTTTAACTGGAGGCATAATCCTAACGCGTCACATGCGAGAGAAGGACAGGTAGTGCGAACACCGGGACATGCCCAATGTTTTTCACCAGAGGTATAATCCTAACGTGTCACACGCGATAGGAGGAAAGGTGGTGTGAACACCCGAACACGCCTAATGTTTTTAACCGGAGGTACAATCCTAACGCGTCATACCTGATAGGAGGAAATATGGTGTGAACGCCGGGACATGCCCAATGTTTTTAACTAGAGGTACAATCCTAACGCGTCACACGCGATAGGAGGAAGGGTGGTGTGAACGCCGAGACACGTCCAATGTTTTTAACCGGAGGTACAATCCTAACGTGTCATACGCGATAGGAGGAAAGGTGGTGTGAACGAACAGGCGCACCTGCCGTTTTTAACTGGGATATAATCCTAACGCGTCACATGCGAGAGGAGGAAAGATTGGATTGATAAAAGAACAAACAAATCACATAGGTAGGAATTAGAAATAAACATAGATTCTACACAGAGATACGTAAAATCAAAACAATCAAAACAATCAAAGTAGTGTAGTAAAGTGAAAGCCAATTTACCCACGTGTTAAAACAATGAACCCAACGCACTGCGTTTCAATTTGGTTGCAAATGGATGATGATTTTACTGTGGCACGAATGATTTTATTTGGAACTCCTCTGAATGAACCGTACATACAATATCGTTTGTTTACTATATAAGAGAACATAAAATTTAGGCAAAACAATTTATAAACTAATAGAACAGTTTAAACAAATTTAAACAGATCACACTATGAGTTAAACAAATAAATTATGAATCAAATCATGCATTCATACAACAAATCCGAATGAACCCAAAAAAAAAAAAAAAATTCTTTCTTCTCATTTCCACTCTTTTCATATTTTTCTTTTTGCTTTCTATTTTCCGCTCTTTTATTTCTCTCTCTCTCTCTCTCTCTCTCTCTCTCTCTCTCTCTCTCTTTTTCTTGCTTTCCTTTCTCTTTTCTTTTTCAACTTTTTTCTTTTTTTTTCTCTTCTTCTTTTTCTTCACTGTGTTTTTTTTTTTTTTTTATACTTTTTTTTCCTTCTTTTTTTTTAATTCCATAATACAAGAAATAAAATAAAGTAAATAAACAAAAACTGAATTGGGTTTTTACTGAGAGCCGGCCGAGCCTCAATAAAGCACGGTTAGGCATCGAGACAACCGGCCAGGCTTCGATAGCGGCAGGGGCAATTTCGGCCATTCCGCGCGATTTGTTTGTTTAAAACAAACTAAAACCCTCATTTCTCACACCTTCTCATCCAAAACTCCCTTCCCTCTCTCTTTATCCTCCTTCTCTCTCTCTAGATTTCCTTATTTCTTTGCAATACCCAACAACCCTCGCCATTTTTTCTTTGAAACTTTTCCCCTCCTCTATATTTTGAACCGATTGGATTTTGATTCGGACATATTTTTGGGTTTTTCATTGTTTTTGACTTGTTTCTCATGGGTTTCCTTGGTTTTTTGTGTACTCACTCTCGTGTTTTCACTTTTCCCTCTCATTTTCTCTTTCCTACGGTTTAGCCTCATACATTTTTCTTGCTTTTTCTTCATTTCCTCCACTTTTCTCCATGGCTAGTGACGAAGTTCCCATCCCGGACCCCATCATTGGTATCAGGGCTGCCTTAGGCGCATATATGGAGGCTGAAGACACTTCCGCGTTGCCTCTCCTCGTTGATAGACCATTTGTTGCGGCCACCTACCGACCATGCATACACGCTCCACCCCCAAGTGGTATTTTGAGATTCGAGGGCCTCATCCCCGGGATAGACAAGGACATCTTGCTACGAGAGCGCACAGAGCACTTGTCTGACGATGCTTCTACGGTAAGCAACTTTCCTTTGTTTTGATGCATTGTTGAATCTCACAAGTAGATCACAATTTAATGCTTCATACACTTCTCATTTATAGGTGATAGCCAGGAGGATTGGTGGCTACAGATCCATATACGGCCCCCGGTGCTGGTGTGAGAGATTGCCCACAGAGGTCCATGCACTAGTTGATGCAGTCGGCTTTGGGCCCTTCTACTCAGGGCTCATATAGATGAGGGTCGAGTCGTTGCTGTACGAGGCCCTGGTCGAGAGATGGTGGGACACTACGGATTCATTCCACTTCTCATTGATCAAGGAGTTGACTCTAACCTCGTACGATTTTTTGCAACTCATCGATCTATGGGTTAGAGTTGGTGGCCCGATCCTATGTGATCCTGACATGATGTAGTGGAGAGCTGCGCAGTGCTAGCTTTTTGGAGCGATCCCGGACATCACCAGTCATGGGATGGTGAGGTATAGCTAGTTTTATGATAATTTCTTTGAGTCCCAGCCCACTACTACAGATGAGGTCGCACAGTACACTCGCGGCTTCCTCATCTATCTCCTCAATACTACCCTATTAGCGAACAAGGAAAATACCGTGGGCTTATACCTACTAGGGGCACTGGTGCACCTCCCCCAGGTGACAGAGTATGATTGGGATGGCGCCGACTTGGCCACCTTATATTGCTACATGAGCTTCGTCTCCTGCCGCAAAGCGGATTCACTCGGCTGCTATTGAAGGGTTTGGGAGGTATGCCTCATACTTATCTTTTCTATGCATTCTGCCCATTTTGCATTTTTTGCTCATTTGCTTTGCATTTCATTTTCTACTCATTTATGACTTTGTTCAAATAAATCTTTTTACAACTAAGACCATTTCTGGACCAAAAACGGAAAATTTTCAGTACCACAACCTTCAATTTCATTGATTTCAAATAGAGTTCTCTTGCTCTTGCATACAATTGAAGTCGCTCTTTTTATTACATTCATAAAGAAAACTTGAAAGTACTAATAAAGCAATAAATCTGGGGCATGGTCAAGTCAAATGTCCTCGCGCCTCCCAGAGCCGGGTCGAAGCCTCGATGCCAAAGTGGGCCCCTCCGTGCCTCTTCATTAAGCCAATCCAAGCACTCATCGACAAAGTACAATCGAAAGTGGGAGCGGGGCCAAGAGTTCTTCGTCCTCCATGTCAGGCATACCGCCACCAGGCGCCAAATCGAATGTAACCGGTACTCTATCCTTCCCATGACAAGTCCGATTATGACCAAACCGGGCGCAGATACGGAATGGGAAAGTAGAAGACACAAGAGTCAAGCCAATCAATTGATCCCGGTTGATGAGTCATGCTATAACTCATCATTGGGAGGTCGAGCCAAGGGCACCGCCAAGCAATGAGGTTCATGGACAAACCGCACATCCATTCAAACCACCAACCTCATCAAGGGCGCCAACTAAGCGTTGCTCAATAAGTAGCCACGAGCTGAATATGCTGGGCAAGAGTCCACAACCTTCAGTTTATCCATTAACCACACCTGGGGAGGGATAAAAAAAAATGAGAGAATAAAGAATAGAGAGAAGTACGATGAGAGGAAAAGTGAGAAAAGGGCTTTTGTGAGAAAAACTGAGCCTGAGGGCCGAGTGATGTGAGCAAACATAAAATGTGAGATGGGGTGGGAAACATTACCTGCAGTAATAGTGGACTCCCTGCTAATCTGATCGTCTCTCGACGATAAAAGGCGTCTAAGCCCAACAGTGTCTCAGCCAGGACCATGGCAATGCAGCTTTTGCCCTCCTTCAAGCCTTGGGCCACTTCAATCAACCGGACACTGGGCCCTCCGAAACCAGAGACGAACAGAAGATGGGAAAGCAGACATAGACAGAGGGCGTGTCGCCGGAAGCCTTGCCAGTGACGGTTGCCACGATCACCAGTCTCAGAAAAATGACAAACCAAGCTCGGAACATCTAATGTCCCGTCACAAATCAGAGAACGAGCATCGGGCATTGAGAGCCCACACATTTGTCCTAAGGCTTGAGCATGGCCAAAACGAAATTGGTGCAGGATCTCCTCGTTGCGCCCAGATTCCATTAGAGCTTGGAAATCTTCAAAAGTGGGACATACCTCATGCCCGCTAAAACTAAAGACATGTGTTATCGGGTTCTAGAACCTTGCCGCGGCATGGAGGAATGGAAAATGCAGCGGGGTGCGGCGCAAAGTGAATAGTGCGTTTATGCCGAAAGCCCGGAAATTCAGCTTTTCCGAGCCATCCAAGTTGTTAATCCAAGTTGCGAGATTTTGGGCAAGAAATTCTTCCATTTGGAGTAAATCAGTGCGGAAATGAAGAGAACCACGAAGTTGAGACCCTTTTGAAGAAGATAAGGTTGAGTGAGGGACAGATGTCAACATTCTGCTGGTGCTGACATTTTAAGTGCCGACCGACCAACTATAGTGCCGACCGGCCATCTGTTTTGGCCGGTGGATCATCTTTTCGGCCAACGGCCATTCCCCAAGGCCGGTGGCCTTTCTGCTCGGCCGGTGGTTCTCTTCCTTGTCCTCTAAGCTATTTATGCTATGAATTTGGAGGATCACACCACTTTCAATACCCTCCAGTGATCAATTCTTACGAGGGCGCGCCCATTTGCTTATCGAGTTGTTGCATATTTGCTTATCGAGTTGTGTTTCACTCTCTTTAAGTCTTTGTAATGTTTATCAAGGTGTACTCACATTTGGCTAGTTTGCTGAGTCCCCTTGTTTTTCTTATCGAGTTGTAATTGGTTTACTACCTGATTATTACGATGCGATGCTTTGTTTTCAAAACACAGTTTCAATTTCAGTCACATTATTGTGTGATGCCTTGCGATGCGATGCATAGAACGCGCAAATGTAACACCTTTTGAACAAACGACTGTTTCATTTCCATCATATGTTTTACAAAAAACAAACGCTTTTGGAGAAATAAAACCCACCCGAGGCAGTGCAATGTGCTTAAACTCCTAGTAAAAAGGAAAGTAAAGCAGAAGAACAGCAGGGTAGCAGAGTGCTGGGTTTGACATCGGTAACCTCCCCCTTTCGGTCATCGTACCTTTTGCGCCCTTGTTCGGGTCAGTCATGCGATTTGGCACCTTCATCACTTAAGGCAGTCCAAGAAACTGCGCTTTCAGAACATAAGCGGAGCTTCGAGTTGACCTCGTACCACAACTTTTGCGAGCAATGCTCGGGACAGGCAAAGGACGTCCCTTCCCGTATCCTTTTATATCTTGTGAATTCTCTAAATCATTTCGAGTTGCAGTACGTTGCATTCCAGCGTCGTGTTTGCCATGATCAATTTCAAGTTTCTCTATATCACATTGCATTGTATGCGTGCACTGCTTTACTGATATGTGTTCAAGTTCCCTTTTATACACATTGCATTGTATGCGTGCTCTGCTTTATTGATATGTGTTCAAGTTCCCTTTTATACACATTGCATTGTATGCGTGCTGTTCGCTTTCGATATGTATTCAAGTTCCTTTTATACACATTGCATTGTATGTGCTTTTATCGATATGTGTTCAAGTTCCCTTTTATACACATTGCATTGTATGCATGCATTGCTTTACTGATATGTGTTCAAGTTCCCTTTTATACACATTGCATTGCATGCGTGCTCTGCTTTACTGATATGTGTTCAAGTTCCCTTTTATACACATTGCATTGTATGCGTGCATTGCTTTACTGATATGTGTTCAAGTTCCCTTTTATACACATTGCATTGTATGCGTGCATTGCTTTACTGATATGTGTTCAAGTTTTTCTATACACATTGCATTGTATGCGTGCTTTGCTTTACTGATATGTGTTCAAGTTTCTCTATATACACATTGCATTGTATGCGTGCTTTGCTTTACTGATATGTGTTCAAGTTTCTCTATACACATTGCATTGTATGCGTGCATTGCTTTACTGATATGTGTTCAAGTTTCTCTATACACATTGCATTGTATGCGTGCATTGCTTTACTGATATGTGTTCAAACTTTTCTATACACATTGCATTGTATGCGTGCTCTGCTTTACTGATATGTGTTCAAGTTTCTCTATATACACATTGCATTGTGTGCGTGCTTTGCTTTACTGATAAGTATTCAAGTTTCTCTATACACATTGCATCGTATGCATGCTCTGCTTTACTGATATGTGTTCAAGTTTCTCTATATACACATTGTGTGCACGTGTGCATCGCTTTACTCACATATGTTCAAGTTCTCTTTCCATACACATTGCGTGCATACGTGCATTGCTTTACTCACATGTGTTCAATCCTACTATCTTGCTGTACACATTGCATGCATTATCACACACTTCCGACTGCCTTGTCATACATGTTGCTAACAATATTGTACCTGTTAAGTTTGCTTTCTTTGCAGGCACGATAGTGTATGTCTTACTCATTTGAGGCTGGTGCAACCGGCCGGGCCGCACAGGTATTGTATCCTCCGCGTGAGACGTTTTGAGAATTGCATAATTCTCTTACATCCTTCCTGCATTGTGGTGTAGATTGGCATATGCTAGCTTATAACTGTCGCATGTGTGCTTCATCACAGCTCACTTTGCATAATCATAAGTTATGCTCGGCTTCGTGATCGCCTTGCATTTTGCCCCCGCCTTCGGCGATACCTTGTTTTGTCTCAGATGTTTGTCCAAGTCTTCGCCTTGTCAAAATGGGTCGCTCGGCTTTGACATTCACTCCCGCCATCGTTATGACTTCCGAAGTTCTCACAAAGAGGGCAATCAGAGACACCCCATTTTTGACCGTCCTCAAGACTTGGACGTCACCGCTTGAACACTCGGTGATTATCCATGTTGGTGTTTGTTTTGAGTTCCCGGAGGTCCCGGCTGCGCGCCATGCCTCAGGACCTCTCAACCGGTTTGTTCTGTGCTTGGTTTTGTACCAAGACTTGTGTGTTTTTGCATTCGAGGGTAGGGAAGGCTTGTTAGCCATCCTCGGCTTCCACCGGCCGCCCCACACCTCCACCGGCACCCCCTAGTGGATACCGCACTTACTCAAAATCTTTGGCCGGCCGGCATCAGATATGCCGACCGCACTCTTGTGCCGGTGATCTGTTTTGGCTGGTCGGTGACCTTTACCTCAAAGGATGGTGCTTGCCACCGTGACAAATGGAGTGCACCATCACTACTCCCCATGTCCGGGTTTGCACCCTTTGCACCTTTGAACCCCATAAAACTTCTAGAAGGTTGAACCCTTGGCCAAGCTTCTTGGAGAAGCTTGGACAGCTGTCTTAGCTTCCCTTGGAAGCCAAGACCCTCTTGCACCTCTTGAACCCCCCCTCTCTTTGCTTAACCACTAAGTTAAGAGCCTTAGTTTGCCTATATAAGCTCATCTCCTCCCCTTGAGTTACAGGTTAGCCATTTTAGGTCAAAAACCAGAGCTTATATCTATATATCTGTGTGATACACTCTCTCTCTCTATATTTTCCCTCTCTCTCCTCTTGTGTGTGTGTTTTTGGGCTTAAAAGTGTAGTTTTACCTCATTTTTGCACCATTACACACACTAGTACACCTTAGCTCGAGATTGAGAGGCTTGGAAGGTGGATTGTTGTGATTTTGGACTGGTTTTGATCACTAGAGGAGGACTGCTCCACCTGTTCTTCAAAGGATCTTCAAGGGTAAGAACATTACTTTAGATTCCCCATTCTTGCTCTAGCTTTTTACTAGTCTTGCTTTGTGTTTTTGGTTTTGTGTTTAACATGAAAAACTCTTGTTTTTACTTGCTCTTGAACCTTCATTAAGGTCATTTTGTGGTTTGAGTAAAGGCTCACCCCTTTAGGCCTTGTTTGGCCTTGTTTGGTGTCTTTTTGGTAAGGCCTTGTTTACTTGGTGTTTTTGACCTTCTCACCACTGAAAACCAGTGGGTTTTCAGTGGTGAGGAAGATGGTTTTAAGTCTCATATAAGGGAGGGACACCCCTCTCCCCTTGGCCCCTTGTTTGCCTTTGTTCTTGGCTTATAGAATTGCATGCATGAATGTTTGTATTTGGCTTTATTTCAGAGCTTTCTTGGATGTTTTGGGTCATATTTCACCTCTGTCTTTGGTTGGTTTTATGGTCCTTAACATGCCTCTCATACTTGCTTTGTAATGCTCTCTTATGCTAGGAAGAATGCCTTGCATTTAGGCCATGCTCTTTGCATGTTTTAGCCTAGTTTCATGAAGATATTAACCTCATTTTGCCATGCTTAGGGCTGTGAGCCACTGTTTTGCCATGTTTGGCATATTTGGTATTGTTATCTTGCTTATTGGCTTATAAGCTTTGGGTGTGTGAGTCCTTAGCATGATTAGTCTACTTTGATCTTATGATTTGGCATCATTTTAGGTCACATTTCAGTCCCTAATCCATGCCCTCATGCTTGCATTCATTTCCTTTTTCATGCTTTAAAGGTGTGCCTTTCTATGCTTAGGAATAGGCTTAATGCATGCTTGTTTGTTTGGGGCATTTTGGAGGCTGCCATATGTGGGTTTTGGGTGTCATTTTGCATATTAAAAATCTGTTTTTGGTTGTTAGATTCATGCCATGAGTGGTTGTGTAAGTGGTAGTAAAATGCTCTTTTTGGTGCCTTAGGTTTGGGCTCATGAACTTGCATGTTTGTGTAGTGTTTTGGTCATCATTTAGGGCTTGTTTTGCCGCTGTTTTGGGGTGGTTTGAAGGCTGCCCCATTGAAGTTAAGGCCACCATTGTATGTTCATTATATGCTTGATGCATGCTTGGTTCATCGAGGGTTGTAGTAGGTTGGTTTCATTGCTTGATTGACCCATGTTTGCATGCCACTTATACCTTGCATACTCTAGCATTTTGCATGCCTATTGTGATAATTGCATGACACTTGGTATGCCTTGCATCTTAGTCCCATTGTTGCATCATTTGAGCTATGTTGCATACATGCATTCCATGGCTTGGCTTGGGGATTGTCAAGCTAAGCATAGGATTGAGAAGAGTTCACACTTCTAGTGGTGCAACTCGTCTCAATTCTTGGTCGCCAAGACCTTTGACTAATACATGATAAGGCCTTGGATTTCATTTGTTTGTTTGCATGCATTACCATTAAAATGCAACCTTGGTTCCTTAGGCCATCATGCATCAAGATGCATAATTGATGGCCCAAGAACCAAGAGTCATGCCTCCTTGAGTCCCCAAGCATGATAGGAGGCATTGACCATGCTTACATATGCTCAAAATCCATGCCATGCACCGGTTTGGTTTCTTCTGCCAATCAGCGTCCTCTGCAGGAACTTTATGCCAACCGGCAGTAAAATGTGCCGACCGGCACACTTTTTGTGCCGATAAACTCTACAAGGAGCCGGTGGCCAATTTAAGCAGCCGGTGGTATGCAGTAGTATGAAAGGAAGGCATTCTGGGACTTTGGAAATTTTTGGAGAGGCAGGGCAGTGGAAACAGAGGCAGCAGTGGTGCGGTGTGGGTTTTCCGGGCAAGTCGGATTCGAGCATGCATCGTTTGCGCATCCCGAGGCAGGGCTGGGGCCTCCTTTCTCTTATGTTGTTATTAATTTGATAAATAGAAATTTCTGTAATGATTAATTTATTTATTATTCGGACTGTAATATTTATTCGGTCCCTCCGTGTGAGGGCGTAATTGTAATAAGTGTGGGTGAGTGGTGTGTATGTCTTCCAACCCCCATTTCTTTCTCCCTTTTATTTACCTGCTTATGATGGTAGATTAGGGCATTTTTAAGATTAGCATACCTTACGCAATGCATGCGTGCATTCACGCATTTGTTTACATGCATCGGGCTCGGTACATCATACAAACTGCATCGTACTTTCAGCTCCAAATTGAATACATGTTATTTGTAGCATTCCATATGCCATGTTTAGGGTTAGCCGAGCCGACTCTAAATTGCATCATTGCTTGTGTTGCATTAGCCACTTAACATGAACTAGGACATGCATGTTTGCTAACTAGTTTATTGTTTTGGCACAGAGTACTAGGTAAGCTTTTATGCTTTAGCATATCGCATGCGTGTGAATGTTGCCATAATAGCATGATTACCATGAGGCTAAGTGCTTATGTGATATAACTGCTTGAATGCCTGTGGATGGAGGTCAAATTGCCTAAATTGGGATAATGCATTAAAACTGTGAGTTTTAAAGCCCACTTGAGGGTGGCAAAACCTGCATTTTAGCCTAATTGCGAGTAGCAAATCATTTTCAAAACAGACTTACAATGTTTTGTTCTAATTTAGGCGATTTGGTCTATACTTGCTTGCTGTGCGCATAACATAGCAATTCTAGGCTAATAATTGGAATAAGAACGCATAAAGTTTTCAAAATCAGATATCATGGTTAGTAGAGGCCGGTCTTTGGACCGGGCGAAAGGGGGTGCTCATAGCTGACCTTCCCCAATCGTACCCAAGCTCCCGAGCCAAGACCACTTTGGTGATGACGGACACGTGGCCTTCGGCACCGAGTCAGGGTTTCCTAAATTTCCCATTTTCAAAAATATTTAGGTGGCGACTCTGTATCTGGCAAAGCAGTCCATGTTTGGCACTTCTTTTCTAAAAATCTGTTTTTTTCTCAAAACGATTTGCCGGATTTGGACTCTTTGGTTCAGATTTAGAACCGTGACAAAATCGAGTCCGAACTGTAGTGACCCCAATACGAACGGAACGGGACTTAACCCTCGCTCGGGGCGCGTTCGGGGATGTCTACAGTGGGCATTCCCCAGGCATCGAGGACGACCTATGTCACTACATGGCATGCCTCCACCATATGGATTTTGTTCGAGGGCTCCTTTGGCCCGGCTTACTACTTGGGGGAGAGGTTCATTCGCTAGACACGGGCATCGCTGACCTCGACATTCCACATCCTCCTCCTCCAATCAAGAGGGTAGTTGATGAGCTGTAAGATGGTCCTCAAATCAACCTCCTGATATTGGGAGAGGATGGTGATCATTATCAGGAGCCTGGTGACTTCACCACCTTCTTACATACTAGGGTGATGGTGTCTCTTACCCCAAGCGTGGTTTGCACTATGCCAGAGGTTGCTGCTACTGCTGCTGCTACAGCTGTTGCGGCTAGTGATGCCCCTGCTGGAGGTGCCCCTGCTGTTACTCTCATTCTTGGGTTCCTTGTGATTCCCACTAAGATCATATACATGCGTCTAGATGGAGTGATCGAGCAGATCCCGCTTGAGCATATCGAGGAAAAGGATAGTAGGCTAGCGTTCGCTCTTGGCATCGAGCAGGTATACATTTCTTTATGCTTCTACTCACTGCACTTTGTCTTGTTTTGTTTTCTACCATTTCCATTCATTGTTCTTTATTACTTCTCTCACCTTTCTCAAATTCTATTCCTTTTGTAGATACCCCCGGTATATGCTGATGACCTCCTCTGGACAATCGACCGCCTGCTCCTTATAGTGCGGCGGAGACAGACCACCTTAGTCACTCATGGGATCGAGGTATACTCTGTCTGTAGTTCACTGTTGTTGCCATACTGTTTAGACTCTTGTTAGTCCATACTGATACTTGTACTCTTTTCAGTTTAACCAGCACCAGCAATGTCTGCAGGACCTCCTTCAGCTAGTAGACGGAGACAGGGTCCAGTGAGACACCGAGGGGGAGCCGATCGAGGGGGAGGCAGAGTGGGACAGCGCTCACCTTTTGAGGAGTCTTTTGACGGGTCCACGACCCTCGAGGATGAGGGAGAGGACGTTAACTTGCAATCCACTAGCCCCAGTGAGGACAGTGATGCACCTTCTCTGCAGGCGAGGAGGAAGAGGGCGAGGATGGGTTACTAATGAGGACGAAGACTTTTGTTTCTATTTTTCATTTTTTTTGTTTTGCTTTGTAGTTAAAGACTAGCTTCAGATAGACCCTTTTGTTTTATTTTGAAGGATTATCTTTTGTTTTGTTGCCTTGTAAAACGATGATCGGGATTGGACCCACTAGTTATAAAAGACAAGTTTTTGTTGAATGATTTCCTTTGCACAATGTGATGAATGGCATTTGCACGTGATGAATGGCGTAACCTTTGTATGGTAACTTCACATAAGACTTAAAACAACAAATATCTGCTCTTGCATTCATTCTTGAATCAGATAACAACCCATAATCGGACAAAATGTAAAATACAACTTGATAACTAGAAAACAAAACAAAAAAAAAAAAACTCAAACATACTAAAAAACACTTGGTACAAACAAAACAAGACTTAAAACAGAGTTGTGGTACGTCAAGGCAAAGGTCAGCCTTTCCTGCAAATGTACTGATTCTGAAACATTATTTGGACCTAACCGGGCCTAAGTGTGAGGTTGGTCAGTGCTGCCCAGCTGTTATGCACTGCTCCCTCTCATCCACTATAAATGATGCTCCCATGTTGTTTTTCTGGCAGAATAACAACTCTTTAATATTTTGCTCTCAAGATGGAGACATTATGCAACAATAGGCTCCGAGATTGGATAGCCACTTTGGATGGCTCGAAAAAGGTGAATTTTCGCGATTTTGGACAAAATGCCTTTTCTCTCTGAGTTGCACTTCTTTTTGTTTTCCATTCCTCCATGCCGCTATTCGATGTTGGAACCTGATCACATATGTGTTTCAATTCGGATCACAAGAGAGTGTGTTCGACACTCGAGGAATTTCAAGCTTTGATGGAGCCCCAGCGCAACGAAGAAATCATGCCGCAGCCCTATTTTGGCCATGCCTAAGCTTTGGAACGGATGGTGGGTTAACATTACATGAGGCTCAGTCTTTGGCACATGATGGGGAGCTTGACACCCCTAGTTTAGTTCATCGATTTTCCGTCATTGGAGACAGAAGTGACCTTCTTTGGTGAGGCCGCCGGCAACATGCCCTCTGTTTATGCCTTTTCGCACAATTCCTCCCTACTCCTAGTTTCGATGGAGCTAGCATTTGGTTGATCGAAGTGGCTCAACGTTTGAAAGATGGTAAGAGTTGCATGGGTTTGCACAGGTTTAGATGCTTCCCGTCGAGGAGAGTCCACCCGGTTGGCAGGGAGTCTGCTACTTCTCCAGGTACTCTTTTCCATCCTTCTGATTTATGAATCTTACATCACTCAACACTCATTCTCTGTTTTTCTGTCAAAACCCTTTCCTTACTTTTCCCTCATCGTACACCTCTCTATTCTTTAATCTGTCTTATTTTTTATCCCTCCCCACATATGGTTGATGGATAAACTGCAAGTAGTGGACCCTTATCCTTAGTACTCAGCTCGAGCTTGCTTCTTTCGCCCACGGCTAGTGGATTTCCCTTCAGAGTGTTTATGGTGTAATTGGATGTGCAGCCAGTTTGTAGCTGTCATAACTTGGCGTTGCCCCTGGCTTAATTTGGTTGAGATGAGCTACAACATGTCCCGATAGTCAGGTGTAGAGTTGATTGGCCTCACAAATTGTGTATTCTATTTTCCTCTCCGGTTCAGACACCAGTTCGGGCATGATCAAATACGTCCAGATGAGGGAGTAGAATACACTGCTTCATTTCCGGTTCATGTTTTGCATTTGCCTTGGTATCTCGCGGCCTAGAGGACAAGAGAGATTCTAGCCCCTGCTGTTAGTTTCAGTTACACCCTGTCTAAGGGGTGTTTAGCTTGGCTTGAAGAGGAGGCAGAGATTGGCCCATTTTTGGCATAGAGCCACCTGACTTAGTTGTGCCGCTAGTTGTACTACTTTGATCTTTTCTTTTCAAGTTTTAAGATGTAAAAGCAACTTTGATATAGATCAAATAGTTGGAGAATATACTTGTGTTGAAATCAATAAAATTAAAGTTACGAGTACTGAAAATTTTCTTTTTGGTCCAAAAAATGGTCCAAGTTGTAAACGGGTAAAATTTTGAACAAAATCAACTTTTATTAAAACTTTTCAAAACAATTTTTAGAAACGATCATCACTTGACACACACAGAGTCAATTCTCAAGATGTACAGTCCCGAAAAAGAAATCATAACTGCCCTTGATTACATATCACTGCTACTCTGCACTGTAACCAACTTTTCTTCCCGAAATAAAAGGGCACAACTGAACTAATAGATGATGAACAATGATGACCTAATCAAGAAAATGGATAAGACAGTTGAATTAAAGATAGTTACGGCCGAACTTCAGGGCAAAGTTGCCTATGCATCCCAAAAAAGGAATCAGGCCTTACGTAGTTCGGTTCAGGTTCACTTGAGTATTAACTCTTTCTTTTTGCGCTCTAACTTTTGCCAAAGTCGCCCTTTAGGGTTTTCAACCTTGCGAGCTCAGTTTTTCTTTTATTTCTAATTTTTCATGCGCTAACTTTTGCCTAGGTCGCCTTTTCGGGTTTTCGGCCTAGCAAGCCTCTCAGGGGTAGTATTTCTTCAATTTGCCTATATTGATCGATTGCGAGAACTCCAGGCCATCCAAGTCCATAAGAATAATCACCCTGTAGCTCGACTTTTTCGCACCTCCTTTCGGAAGTTGAATAAGCTCTACAGTATCGGACTCCCGCGGTTCTGAATCTGATTCCACAGGTGCAATGTGAAATAGATAATCACCAAAGAGTCCCAATCCGACAAATCTTTTAGAAAATTAATTTTGAATCAAAAATGCCAAAAATTGACTGCTTTGCCAGATATAGAGTCGCCACCTAAATATTTTTGGGAAATCTAGGAAACCCATGACTCGTGCCAAAGGCCACGTGTCCTTCATCACCAAGATTGTCTCGGCTCGGGAACGTAGGTACGAGAAGGAAAAGTCATGAATTGAGCACCACTGCTCGCCCAATCAAAGATCGGCCTCTACTAATCATGATATGAATCTTATGTACATTATAGACTCTTGTTCCGGTTTATTAAGCTAGCATTACTATGTGATGCGCACACACACAAGCATAGACTAATTCGCAAGAATTTGAACACTTTGATTCATGTTTGTTTTTGAAAATTGTTTCAAATATGTACCACTTGAAAAAGTGATCGCATATGAATATTACTCAAATTATTCTAATTCAAACAATTAGCCTCCATCCACAGGCATTCAAACAATTTATCAATTAAGCACTTAGCTTCATGGCAAGCATGCTAGACATGGCAACATCAACATGCAATATGCTAAAGCAAGTAAAGGCTCACCTAGTACTCCAAGCCAAAAAGATGAAAGAGTTAGAACAATGCATGATCCTAACTTATGCAATATGACTAATGCAACACATACTAATAGGCTTGGCTTCTAATATGGCATATGAATCAGTTAAATAGCATGCGGTTTAAGCACGTATTCAAAGAATGTTTTACTAACAATACAAGTTAAAATGATGAACCAAGCCTCAGTGCATGCAAGACAAATGGATGCAAACATGAGAATGCTAAACAAAATATGATGCCCTAAACTAACCATCATAAGCTAGTAAATAAAAGGGAGAAAAACGTGGGGTTAGAAGACACACATTATTACAACATTATGCCCTCACACAAGAGGGTCCGAATGAACTAACTAGCTAACTAGCTAACTAATTAAAGCTATGCTAATTATTACAAAACAAATTAAATTGGCTAAACTACTTAACTAATTATTACAAACAAAATGAACTAATTAATTAACTAATCTAGCTAATTATTACAACAAATCAAAATGAACTAATTATTTACATGAATATAATATGAAAAGGCTGCTAAGCTAGCTATTCTAATTACTCCGCCTCGGGAAACGAGGAATGCTCATGCATGCACGAACTTTCCACTCGAAAAAGCCACTATTTCTGCTGCAAAATGCCTCTGTTGCACAGTAGAACACTCGCACTGATTTCTAACTCCAAGCCAACTCTATTCTACTTCAAGGACACTGCTTGGTTTTGCACTGGTGGCCGGCAGAGGGCTTGCCGGTCACTAATGATGGCCAGCCGGCCACTGCTGATTGAATTATTCTTCTGCAACAGAGAGCAAATAGAGCAAAGATAGTGTATTCTCAAGGATTTGTTTGCACAGTTTACCCCTCCTTATCATTTGAACAACTCAAAGAAGTAATAAGTTTGATTCACAAATCACCAATGGATACAATTTCATTGCATGATGGCTTATGAACCAAGTGTGCAAGTTCAATGAATGCAATAAAACAAGACTCTCAAAACCAACTCCCTATGATGAAAGATCAATGGAAGTAGTTGACAATGAATCTTGAACCGTTTTCATCACTGATGAGTATGAAACAACTCAAGACTCAAGGGTTCAATTAACATCCGATTGAATCCAAACAAGTTATTATCTTGTACCTTTTTTAGCCTCAATTTTATTACTTCATTTTAGATTACCATCAATTCTTTAATCAATTGAGTCCAAAAGGTGAATTTAATCCTCTAATGGAAAGAGGGCTCAAACCAAAAGTTGTTTTGGGCATGAAAGAGACATCATACCATTGGTAATGAACCTTCAAAGGGATTAAACCATTAAGCATAACATCTCAATCTCATGCTTAAACAAATAAGTAGTTTGAAACCACTTTCAAAGCAAAACAAAAGCCAAGAAAGGAGGGAGGTTGCAGAGGTGATTAAGAGTGATCATAAGTATGGAAAGCCATAAATAAATACAATCAACTCAAATAAGATGGTGTCTAATGCCTTAAATACCAAACTCATGAGGACAATTATAGTACAAGCATGTAATACAAAGCTCAAATGCAACAAGCACTCAGAAACAGTCCTAAATAAGTCCTAAAACATGCTAAAATTAGACAAAAGTAGCTAGATTAATAAGCTAAAACATGGATCATGCTAGGCTAGTAAGCCAGACACAAAGAGGGGAGGCTAACCCCTCTAATTTTGGACTTCAAAACATGATTTTAGTCACTGAAATAATTCTGAAAATCAATGTTTAAAAGCTCAAAAAATATATTGCAAAGGTGGGAAACATAAGGGTAAAGGCCTTGAGAACAAGGTATAAAGAAGGGTGAACAACCCCTCAAGCTTTGATGACCTTAAAACCCAAGTTTCAGCCCAAAAACACAGAGTTTTTATAGCCCAAAAATAGTTGGAAAATAGTAAGAAAAAGAGTGAATACAACAAGTAAAGAGCCAATGCTTTATACCTCTTGAAGAGGAGACCACTTTCAAGCAATAAAACAAGGCAAACACACCCTCAAGAGCTCAAACAAGGCTCAAGGATACCTCAGCTCAAAGATGAAGAGGTTTGGTTAAGAGTGTATAGGCAAAGGTTGAGAGTGTATAAGCAAAGGTTAAGAAATTTGCAAGAGAGAGAGAAGAAAAATTTTGCTCCAAAATTTTTCTAACCCCATCGCAAGAAGGGAAGCCTTCTATATATAAAGAAACAAGCAATTCCCTCAAAAACATCCATCCATACACATGGGAGCAGATGCAAGCATCTATGCAAACAGTTGGCACAGCTATCACAAAATATCTACAAAAGACATTGGTGGCCGGCAGGCCACATTAGTGGCCGGCAACCAGAAGTGATGGCTGGCAGCCCATATCCGTGGCCGGCGGGCCACAAAAGGTTGCTGGCTTGAAGAATCAAGGTTTTGGTCCAAAACAAGGCAACAGGGGTGTAGGGTTTGAAAGGCTCAAAGCTGTGGCATTCTGTTCAGGACTTCGAGCACTTGACAAGCATATAGACTCATCATTGGGCGTGCTAGCGGTGACGTCCAAGTCGTAAGGGTCATAAAAAATGGGGTGTCTACAGTTGTTCCTTTTTTTATAGAACTCGGAGTCATGAAATGACATGAGTGAATGTCAAAGCCCAAAGATGACCCATTTTGACAAGGCCATAAGACTTGGATAAACAATCAAGACAGAAATAAATGGTTGCGCTTGCAGGCTGCCTACGTATCCCTTTGCAAAGAATCAAACCAATGTAATTCTGTGGCAAGATGCAAATGATATGCATGAAAAAAACCTTTGGAAGCTGGACTCACACGCTTCACGAAGCCGGCTATTTTGAAAACTCATGATCATGCAAAATGATGTAATAAGCAATAACAAATGCCAATAAACAAGATAACGAGATAACAACATATGAATGAGCAACTTCAAGCCTCAAACCAACATAGGTTCCATGCAAAAAGATATAAAAAACACTCTGACCATGCCAAAACAAGAGCAAGGAAAGAAAACACAGCTCGGGGTTGCGTTTTACGTATCCTAAGAAACTAACAAATGAAAACTGCTCAGGGTCGTGTTTCACACGTCCCGAGATAAAAACCACTCAAGGTCGCGCTTCACGTATCCTGAGAAACAAGAAAAATTGCTCGAGCTCGTGCTTCAAGCGTCCCGAGATAAAATACGCCCAGGGCTGCGCATCACGCATCCTGAGAAACCAGAAAAATCGCTTAGGGGTGTTTTGGGAAGATGGTTATAATCAGCTTTTTGGTAAAAAGCTGCTTCTAAGCAGCTTATAAGCAGCTTTTTTGTGAGAGAGGAGGTTGGTTATAATCCAAAAAGCGGATTATAACCAACTTGCCAAAAGAGCCCTTAGGCTCACTTTTCACATGTCCCGAGATAAAACACGCCCAGGGCTATGCTTCACACATCTTGAGAAACTAAAAAAATTACTTGGGCTTACGCTTCACGTATCCCGAGATAAAACATGCCCAGGGCCACGCTTCACGTATCCTGAGAAACTAGAAAAATTGCTTGGGCTCACGCTTCGCGCATCCAGAGATAGAACAAGCCTAAGGCCGCGCTTTACGCGTCCTGAGAAACAAGGGAGATTGAAAATCGCTTGGGCTCGCGCTTCACGCATCCTGAGATAAAATAGAAAGGTGTGCGATAGATGCACAAAATGAACGTGTGCGATAGATGCACAAAGTGAACATGTGCGATAGATACACAAAGTGAACGTGTGCGATCGATGCACAAAGTGAACAAGTGCAATAGAAGCACAAAGTGAACATGTGCGATAAATACACAAAGTAAACAGGTGCAATAGATGCACAAAGTATATTCCATGCAAAATAGACAACCGACGCATGATATTAATTAAAGGCATATTCTATGCAAGAAACAAAATCATATTCTATACAAAAATTGACAGCATGTTCTATGCATGAATCATAAATGATGGAAGATACACGTGCAGCATGCATACATGTGAAATGCATATTTTATGCAACGAAAGAGAACAATATTTGACAAAACGAATAAAACGATATTCGGCGACAACTTCCGATTTACCTCTCGAAGGAATTGTAACATGTTCAAAAGGATACACCTCATTTATGGTGGTAAGTGGGACACGTTCGCACCGGAACGTAGCTACAAGCTTCCAAAATAGAACCTTCCATACACTATTCAAAAAGTAGATGCACCAAATAGCACCAGGACCATATGAGAGCCACTGGCCATCTGCCTGGCCATCAACAGAAGCAGTCGACCACCTACCGGCCATCGATGGCAGATTCGGGGCAAAAATGACTTTTTACCTCGGGTCTTTAAGTATACCATCTCAAACTTCATTTCCTCACTTCTCCAAGGCTGAAAACCTTCCCCCCCCCTCTCTCTCTAGATCCATGCTTTATACGCGTTTTCCAATACCCCACGCACCCTTTTTTTCGCAAAACCCTCTTAGTTCTCTACATTTTGAATCGATTAGATTTTGATTTCGTCATTTTTTCTTGGATTTCCCCTACTTTAGGCTTGTTCCCCTCAAGTTTCTCTCGGGTTTTGTGAACTTTCCTAGGCTTTGACTTTTTCTCCCATTTTCTCTCTCCCAGGGTTGACTTTTTCCAAGTTTACCCTCTTTTCTCCATTTTTCTTCTCTTTTCACCTACTTTTCACCCATTTTCTAGATGGCGGGTGAGATTTCACATAACGGAGCCCCTCCAGAGGTTCCACATGCATTTCCACCCATTACCGAGGTAGAGGAGCTTGTAGTTGCCGTGGCTGGCGAGGCGGCTGAGGGCATTGAGGCGGACCTTAAGGTAGAGTTTGAGCCTGAGTTTGAGCCAAAGTCGTTACCATTGAGAGTACGGCTTTTTGATCCAGTGAGATATCATCTTCATACACACATATTGCTACTTGGAGGCATTAGGCACTTCAGCGACTTTGCTCGCAGTGTACTAGAGGACCTCTTGCTGAGGGGGCCAGTTTTCCACATTTCATCCAGCGCTATTGAGGTATGAACTATGTTTTCATGCATTCCTGCCTTTCTTTTAACTACATTTCTTGCACTGCCTTTCATATGACTGTACTTTCATCTATCTTTCATTTGATTGCACCTGTTCTTTGTCACAGGGAGACTCTCATGCCTACAGGGGGTACGGAGCTACGACAACGAGAGATTGGTACAACGAGCTCCCTGTCGAGGTCCGTGACATTGTCAATGAGACTGGCGTTGGCCTCTTCTACTTAGGCCTGACAAGCGTCATTGTGAGCCGTCTTTTTCTAGGAGCGCTAGTAGAGAGGTGGTGGGACACCACCAACTCTTTCCACCTCTCTACTGTCGGGGAAATGACGATGACTCCTTACGACTTTTCCATGATCACAAGCTTAGGAGTAGGGGTGATCCGATCCCTTTTGACACAAGCATAGGTGAGTGAAAGGTTGCCTAGATCAATCTGTTGGGAACGCAGCCACCTCTGTACTGGCCAGCCATGGCTAGGTACAGTTAGTTTGCTGAGCAGTTCTAAGGAAGAGAGCCCAAGACACTAGAGGAGATGAAACAATATGCATGTGGCTTCCTGATGTTTGTCCTCAGTACCACCTTGTTTTCGAACAGGTGGAACACCATAGGCTTATATCTGTTGAGTGCCCTGGTGACCCTTTCCCAGGTACGCTTCTATGACTGGAGCAGAGCTGGCCTCGCCACCTTATACGGCTATAGGAGCTCTACCTCCCGTCTGAAGAGAGAGCAAATCGGAGGCTATTGGCAAGCTTGGGATATATGCATTTCAGTTCTCTTTTTGCATTTTACACTTTCTACTTCACATTTTCTGCTTTATATTCGTTCCACACCTGTGCTTTCTGCTTTGCTCTTTCTACATCTATTCATGCCTTGTGCTTTCTGCTTTGCACTTTATGTATTTGTTCATGCATTGTGCTTTCTGCTTTGCACTTTCTGTATCTGTTCATGCATTGTGCTTTCTGCTTTGCACTTTCTATATTTTTTCATATATTGTGCTTTCTGCTTTGCACTTTTTGTATCTGTTCATGCATTGTTTATCACACATCACTGCACTTTCCTTGTAGGTATGGGTTTATGCATATTTTCCAGCCCTCACTCCAGAGCCTATGGAGGAGCTATCCCTGATGATTCCCTACTCGAGGTGGTATAATGGTAGGTGTCAGCACCGGAGTTGCGAGTTATTTGCCTTCTTTCACCGTTACTTTGACACTGTGGCCACCCACGAGGTAACCCGAAACACAGTCCTTTTTGCTTTACAACTGCACTAATTCACACTTTGACAACTAACAGCAACTAACAATCTGTACATTCCCTGTTTGCAGATCACGTGGCTGCCTTGGGCCATGATACCGGCCGGGGTACGGGACCAGTACGCGGAAACGTAGGGTACATCGCACTTCTAGATTTTGTTGGAGGGCCCAGTCTACCGGGCTTAATTGAGTGAGAGATTCGTTCGCCAGACTGTGGGCTTGCCGAATCCGGTCGTTTCGATGCCACCTCCGGAGTCTATAAAGTCAACGGACAGGCTATCTGTTAACACAGTCACACAGTTCATGGTAGGCTTAGATGTTGATTTCTTTAGAGGTGAGGGCAATTATGCGACCTTTATTTAGACCCACCTTATGCCTTCTCTGACAGGTGCTCACGCAGGCGAGGGGGCAGGGGCTCCTCTGACAGGCGAGGTGACTTGGGTGACTAGGGCTCATGCTAGAGGGGCTCCCCCTGTTAAGCAGGCTATCTGTTGGCCAGAGCTTCCCACTACGCTCACATGCTGGAGGCCTACCGGGACTGCTTATTAGATTCTGATTGAGCTGGCAAAAGCTGGACACGAGCTTTTCGGAGTTTGAGGCTCGTCCCAAGTATGGACCACACTTTATCATTTGCACTTCACATTTCATTTCAGATATGTTTATTAAAGACATTGATCATGCAAATGCATTTGTAGGCATCTATAGAGTATACAGGGAGCCTCCTCGAGTTTGTGGCATCTCTGTTGGATATGGTGCAGAGAAGGGAGACGCTACTCGGTCTCCACGGTATCCAGGTAATTTCCTTCAATTTGCGCTTCATGCTATCATATTTCCACTGATACACTAGCATTTCAACTGTAGTCTTTCCCAAACTGCATTGATACACTGCATTGGCACACTTGGTACACTATACTCACATACTATCCTCATACTGTATCTGATTCCTGCGTACCACTTATTCTTCATACTATGCCTGTATCTAATACACACACTGTAGCTGATATGTTGACAACTATTTTTTTTTTTTTATAGATTCCATCTGTACCGATTGCACCAGTACCAGCAGCACCTCCTCCATCAGCAGGGAGGAGAGAGAGACAGGCCCCAACTTGCGGCTGAGATATGAGCCGCGGTCAAAGCAGAGATAGGGGCACCTGAGGCCATAGCAGCCCGTCAAAGCCCATTTTGAGCAATGATGATGCTGAGACTAGTGACTCCAAGGAGGAAGTGACTCAGCATTCGGAGTCATCCAAGAATGGAGATGATGATGCTGGCTCGAGGTCTGAGAGCAAAGGTGATGCTGAGGCAGACTCTGGAGCAGAGAGCGGAGACGACGCTGAGGAGGACTTTGAGGCAGAGAGTGGAGACGACACCAGCTCTGGTTCAAAGTCTGATTCCGACAGCAGTGTCGATGGACATAGTGCCCCTGAGTCCTCCCCTCCGAGGAAGAGGACGAAGAGGGCCTCTTGGGCCTAAGGCGACTGGAGCTGATTTTTTTATACCTTTTGCTTAGTTTCTTTTTTTTTTTTTTTTTTGGTAGCATTAGCACATATATAGCTTCAAATAGGTTTATTATCTTTTGAAACTTGTACTCCTCTTTTGTAAAATCCATGATCGGAATAAAACCTCACAGTTTTTATGAAAAGCGTTGTTATTTTTGCATCATGAGCACCATATTTGCATGAAATGGACAGGGAATCGAATTTGCAAACGAAAACTGAACACTTGTATTGGCATGATGTTCTTAATCAGGTAATGAGTCGACCAACAACCAAAATACAAAAATACAAAATATAACTCGATAAACAAAACAAAAACAACTCAAACATAAATAAATAAACTTGCTAAAACCAAAAAGACTCAAAATAAGACCTCCAAACACAAACATCAAGATAAAACACAAGCTTCCAACACTACCCAACACACAGGTGGATGGCAGGCCAAAAAAGATGGCTGCCGGCCAGAGATGGAGGTTGCCGGCCAGAGGAGGTGGCCTGTCGACCACAAAAGTAGCCTATCGGTCACCACTAGTGGCCTACCGACCACCAGTGTAAGTAACCTCCAGATTGTTGACAGCTGGCTTCCACTCACAGTCTTATCTTCTACAAAAGGTTCAGCTTCGTGATTTTTCCTCCAGAACCTCATTTCAGCTGCAATTTCTTCCACAAATAGAGCCATTTTTTGCCAAAAAACTCGCAGATTGCATAGCTGCTTTAGATGGCATGGAAAAGGTAAATTTATGGGGTTTCGACATAAATGTAATTTTTTTGTTGAGTCGAACTCCACTTTGTTTTCCATTCCTCCATGCCGCGGCCCGATGCTGGGACCCAATTACACACGTCTTTCACTTCGAGAGACAAGAAATATGGCCTACAATTGAAGAATTTCAGGCACTAATGGAATCTCGACGCGATGAGAAAATCATGCCTTAGTCACATTTTGGCCACGCCCAAGCTTTGGGATGGATGTGTGGGCTCACTCTGCGCAAGGCTCGATCTTTGGCCCACAATGGAGAGCTAGACATTCCCAGTTTGACTCAGCAATTCTCCGATATCAATGATAGAGGTGACCTTGTCTGGCGAGATTTTCGGCAACATGCCCTGTGCTTATGTATGCTTGCTCATTTCTTTCTTGCTCCTAGTTTCGGGAGATCCAGCATTCGGTTGATCGAAGTGGCCCAAGGTTTGAAATAAGATAAGAGTTGCATTGGTTTGGCACTGGCCGAGACCTTGATGGGCTTAGACGCCTTTCATTGACGAGAGACGACCAGATTTGCAGGGAGTCCACTACTTCTTTAGGTATTATTTCTAACCTTTTCTCATATGTGTTTCTCACATCACTCGGCACTCATGCTCTATTTTTCTCTCAAAGCCCTTTTCTCACTTTTCTCTCAATATACATCTCTCTATTCTTTAATCTCTCTTCTTTTTTTCATCCCTTCCCAGGTGTGGCTTATGGATAAGCTAAAGGTAATGGACTCTTGCCTTGAGTACTCAGCTCGAGGTTATTTCTTTCGCCACCGACTAGTGGATTTTCCCTACGAGAGATGGTGGTGCAATTGGAAGTGCAACAGGTCCGCTGCTAACATAGCTTGGCGTTGCCCCTGGCTTGATCTGACCGAGATGAGTTACAGCATGGCTTAGCAACCTGGCATACAATTGATTGGCCTTACCCATTGCGTGTTCTACTTTCCTTTCAGGTTCAGATGCTAGTTTGGGCAAGATCAGACCCGCCCAGAGGAGTGGGTAGAGTACCCAGTTTCATTCTCCATCTGTGGTTCACACTTGGCTAGGTACCTCACTACTTAGAGGACGAGAGAGCTTCTGGCCCCTGCTCTTAGTTTTAGTTAAGCCCTTTCTGGCGAATGCTTGGCTTGGCTCGAGGATGAGGCACAAATCGGGCCCACTTTAGCTTCAGAAGCTTCCACAAGCACGAGCAGGGGACGCAGGAGCACCTGACTCACTTATGCCCCTAGTTTATTGCTTTAACCTTTCTTTTCAAGTTTTTTCAATGTAATAAAAGCAACTTTGATTTGTATCAGAGAGTTGGAGAACTTTATGTTGAAATCAATGAAATTAAAGTTGTGAGCACTAAAAATTTTCCTTTTGGTCCAAAAATGGTCTAAGTTGTAAAAGGTAAAATTTTGAACAAAATCAACTTTTATTAAAACTTTCCAAAACCACTTTCGAAAAGGATCACCACCTGACATGCAAGGAATCAATCCTCAAGGTGTACAACCCCGAATCAAAAGATCAGAAATGCCCCTAATTGAACACCACTGCTTTGCATTGTAACCAGCTCTTCTCTCAGAGTAAAGATCACAATCGAACTCTTAGGTCAAGGACAAACAAAGATGACCTGATCAGACACATGGACAAGACATTTGAGTTGGAGGTGATTACGACCGAACTTTAGGATAAAGTTACCTACGTATCCCAAAGATGGGAATTAGGCCTTACGTTGTTCAATTCAAGTTCACTCGAGTATTAACTCTCTCCTTTTGCGCTCTAACTTTTGCCAAAGTCGCCCTTTAGGATTTTCAACCTTGCGAGCTCAGTTTTTCTTTATTTCTACTTTTTCATGCTTTAACTTTTGCCTAGGTCACCCTTTCGGGTTTTTGGCCTAGCGAGCCTCTCAGGGATAGTATTTCTTCAACTTGTCCATGTTGATTAGTTGTGAAAATTCCAGGCCATCTAAGTCCATGAGAATAGCAGCTCCACTCGACCAGATAGCTTTGATGATATAAGGACCAGTTCAATTGGGTCTGAACATACCCCTAGGGTCATGAATGGGAGCTCGGTTGTCTTTCAACACCATATCCCTCTTTTTGAGATTATGAGACTTAACTTTCTTGTTAAAAGCCCTAGCGATTCTGCACTGGTAGTCCTGAACGTGATACAATGCTTTTAGCCTTCTCTCATCAAAGAGCATCAGCTCCTCAAATCTGCTTTGTTGTCAGTCCGCCTCTACTATCTGACACTCAGCCATAACTCACAACGACGGGACTTTTATTTCAATTAGAAAAATAGCCTACGTCCCGTAGACAATAGAATAAGGAGTTGCCCTTGTAGACGTCCGGATTGAAGTTTTGTAACCCCAAAGTGTGAATGGCAATTTATCTGGCCAATCCCTATAGTCTCCACCATCTTCTACAAGATGTTCTTGATGTTCTTGTTGGCAGCTTTAACGGCTCCATTGGTTTACGGCCTGTATGTAGATGACTTATGAAAAGCCACATTGTACTTCTCCAACAAGTCTATCACCTCTTTCTTGATGTGGAAGCCATTATCTGATATGATCACATTTGGAACTTCGTACCAGCAAATGGTATTATTTCTGATGAACTTGGCCACATGCGATGCTTTCAACACTGCATAGGACTGAGCTCTCACCCACTTTGTAAAGTAATCAATTGCCACTAAGATGTATTCATGCCTATTCGACCCTTTTGGTGTGACTACACTAATAACATCGATTCCCCAGACTAAGAAAGGCCATAGCGAAGTCATGTTGTACAGTTTTGACGGCAGCATGTTCATGCGATTAGCATGAATTTGGCATTTGTGGCATCGCTGAACAACACCAATACTATCCTCCTCTATGGTAGACCAATAGTAACCTTGCCTGAGAATCTTCCGGGCTAACATCACTTTGTTCATACCGCACTCTCCTCTATGGATGGCCTCCATTAGGCGCTTTGATTTCTCTTGTTCAACACCTAACTTATGCATTCCCAGATGACCTCTTTTATACAGTTTAGGTCCGCAAATGATAAATTGGACGGCTATTCGCTGTATTCCTCGTCTGTCCTTGGCATTTGCCCCTAGTGGATAAACCTCATTTTTCAAGAAGTTTCAAATATTGTAGTACCAAGGGTTTTTGTCTTGTGCTTCATCTATTGCAATGATAGTTTCATAAGCCAGCGTGTATCTCTGCTCAATGATAATCAGACGCATCCGGTCTCCAAGTGGGATGTCTACCATAGAAGATAGAGTTGTTAAAGCATCAGCAAACCTATTGTTCTCTCTCAGTAGATGCGTGAAAGTTAACTTTTCAAACTTAGGAATCAGAACGTCTAGGGTCTGGTTGTAAACCTTCATATTTTCTTCTTTGACTTTCCAGTCTCCATTTGCTTGAGAAACAACTAAGTTCGAGTCCCTGATAACATCCAATCTTTTTGTCTCTAGTTTCAAGGCAGCTTCTAAACCAGCGATGCACGCTTCATATTCTGCTTTATTATTGGACACCTTGAACTAGAGTTTGAAGGCTAAAGGTATATGGGAATCGTCGGGTGCTATCAGCAATACACCTGTCTCATAACCATACTGATTGGACGCTCCGCCAAAGTACATCGTCAAAGTCTCATCCTCAACTTGTAGAATGGCTTCATCTGAGAACAGGTATTCCACCGTTTCATCCCCTTGTACCGGGTGGTTTGCCAGGAACTCCGCTACAGCTCTTCCCTTGATTAACTTATGGGTGATATATTTTAGATCAAATTCAGAGAGAAGAAGCAACCAATGGGCTAGCATACACGTAAGCGCTAGTTTCTCAAAGAGATATTTGATAGGGTCTAATCTCGAAACCAAGATTACAGAGTGAGCTAACAAGTAGTGTCTCAACTTCCTGGTAGCCCATACCAAGGCTAGACAAGCTTTCTCCAATAAAGTATAGCGGGTCTCGTAATCTAACATTTTCTTGCTCAAGTAGTAGATGGCTTTCTCCACCCTATCTTTAGATTCCTGAGCGAGCATGCATCACATAGTCGTGTCTGTTACTAACAGGTACAGAATCAAAGGTTTCCCCGGCTCTAGTAGCAACAACACAGGCGAATTCTAGAGGTATTGCTCAACCTACTGAAAGGCAAATTGACATCGATCATCCCATCAGAATTTCTTCCCTTTCTTTAGGAGGCCAAATAGTGGTTCACAAGTCAAGGTTAATTTGGAAATAAACCATCTTATGAATTGCACTTTACCCAGAAAGCCTGGCACCTCCTTTTCAGTCCTTAGTGGTGGCATTTCTAGGATGGCCTTGATTTTGGAAGGATCTACTTCGATGCCCCTCTGTGTGATCAAAAAGCCTTGCATTTTCCCTGTTGTTATGCCGAAAGTGCATTTCTGTAGATTCAACATCAACCTGTATTCTCTGATCCATTCAAGGAATTTCATTAAGGTGGTGTAGTGGCCCTCTCTTTCCGTGGACATGACAATCATGTCATCCACGTACATCTCGACGTCTTTGTGGATAATATCATGCAGAATAGTGGTCGTAGCCCTCTGATAGGTAGTTCCGGCATTTTTCAGCCCAAACGGCATAACCTAGTAGCAGTAGGTAGCCCACAGCGTAGTGAATACGATTTTCTCTCTGTGCTCGGGAGCCATCAGAATCTGGTTGTACCCGGAAAATCCATCCATAAAGGATAACAATGCATAGCCCGCAGTGAAGTCCACTAACTCATCAATGTGTGGTAGAGGGAAGTCATTCTTCGGACTGGCTTTGTTCAAATCTCGGAAGTCTACACACACTCGAATTCTACCATCTTTTTTTGGCACTGGGATGATGTTGGCCAACCAAGTCGGATACTCAGATACTAACAAGAAACCTACCTCGATTTGCTTGGTGGTCGCTTCCTTGATTTTCAACGCCCAATTCAAACGGATTCTACACAACTTTTGCTTGATAGGTCGGGCCTTGGGGTCAAGAGGGATCCGATGATGTACAATCTCAGGATCAATTCTAGGCATGTCCTCGTAGGATCACGCGAAAACATATTTGAAATCTTTTAATAAAACGACTAAGCGCTCACGCTCCTCCGAAGACAACATGGACTCGATCTGGACTAGACGCGAATCCTTTTCAATTTCCACATTAATAGCAATGATTTCATCAGCACAGGGTTTAGCAAACCTCCCTTCCTCTCGATTAATCAAGTTTTTCAAAACCAGAGGAATTTCTTCCTCTTCGTTTTCATTAAAATTCTGAAAATTTTGGTCAATACAATAAATAAACGGCATAAAGAATACTTAGAATCGGCAGCGTTCTCATTCATAAGATCCAGATCTTCAGTTACAACCGACTCAAAAGCAAAAGAAAAAGAGGACCTGGACAAGACCTTGGCATCTGGTTTACCACCCCCGGGAATACCAGACTCAGACTCAGAAGAACCGAAATCTGATCCCGACTCCATAAACTCAGTGGAATCAGATTCTAGCTCATCACCCGACTCAGAACTAGACAGATAGGGCTCCTCCAATTGCCAGATAAGAGATGATGCCTCTGATGCATTCAAAATGTTGCTGGATGGGTTCACACCCGGTTCCTCCCTGAGCATGGAAATGGTAAGGTTATCCCCCAAGTTCTTTGATTTAGCCGCAGGATCTGTAAGGAAACAAGCCAGTGCTGCCCCTACTCCAAGTTGTTATTTGAGTCACTTTTCGTGCTCTGTTCAGCTTCAGTACTTGGTTCAACCTTTTTCTCAGTATTACTATCTTGCAACTGCAGGTCAAAGAAGATTTCGAACTTGGGGACACGCTGCTTCATGGAATTCATCATGGGCTCAGGAAAGCCGCAAAAGGGGAAATCTTCTCCCTACCAAACAAAGTGGCCATTCAGCGTTCCCTGGATTGGCCTGTAGATGAGCACATAGTGTTTCTTGGCTTGCTTGGCTCTGGCTCTGGTTTCTTCTCCTTTCCTGATCCAGTCCTCTTTTGGTGGGTACATAGCCCAGACCAAAGGCATGTGGATTATGTGACACATCTGTTAATGTAGCGATGGCTTTCCAGCCACTTCTTCTGAGTCTCATTCCTGGCACATGCTGCAGTTTGTTCATGAAATAGATAGACTGGGCGCTGACATATATGCCCTCATCAGCGACTAAAATGGTCTGCATTACCCGGGCTTCAACCAAAGTGAACCTTGAAAGGACTACATCATCCTCGCTATGAGTGATTTTTAGCACTGGTTTAGTTACGTCTGGTGGGGGATGGATGGATGAATTCCCGAAAACAATCGCTACTCATTTTCTGTGAGGGTACTTCAATATTTGGTGGTGGGTAGAGGAGACAGCTTTCACATGATATAACCAGGGCCTCCCTAGCAGTAAGTTGAATGTGGCCGGCACATCCAAGACATAGAAGTCGACATCTTGTTGAGCTAGGCCCACCTGGGCTCTAATTTGCACCGTTCCCATGACCTCCCTACTTGTATTATCATATGTGCAAATTACTTGTGTTGTGGGCACAAAGTCTACCGGTCTAAGGTCAATTGCATAAGCTGTGTGGAAAGAATAGACATTGATGGCCTAACCGATGCCTATCAACACCACTGGTACCCATTTTTCCCTACATTCAATAGATATGTACAAGGGTTTGTTGTGAGTTGAACCTTCCGGCGGCAGTTCTTTGTCGGAAAAGGTTAGGGTTGGCTCAGCGCCATTTGGGAAGACCAATCCCACAAACTATTCAGGGGTAGTATTAATGGACAATTTAGCTTTGTCCATTGCTGACAGTACCGCCTGTTGATATACCCGGGAGGCCATGAGAAGATCCTAAATTGAGATGTCAGCTTGGATTTTCTTAAGCTACTTCAATACTGTCTCTTCTTCCAGCTGCTTTTCTTTCTGTCTCTTAACCTCTCTATCTTTCCCAGATGTCTCAGCTTGATCTAAGTGCGGTGGCTTAAATACCACCCACTTTTTGTCATGTGATCTATTTCTTCTGTGTACCACGTGTTGTCTGGAAGGTGCTCACCCCAGTCTTCGTTAGTGTAGGACAGATGCAAATCGGTATCATCCCACCATACACCTTCAGCAGCCGACAAACAGTTGTTTGGCTCCATTCAGATCACTTTCACATCACAAATATCCCCCGCAAGATGTTGGGCCATTACAGCTTCCTGGTTGTCATCACCCCGCTCTCGTGCAAACTGCTTCAGTGCGACTTCATGTTCTGTATCCACAGTGCTCACAGCACCCAGTTCCTGAGCTAAATTTTTCACGCCGATATTCTCCAGCAGTTTTCCCTTTTCATCGACCCTTCTGGCCACTACAACAACTCATGCTTTCTTTTTTTCTGGTTTCATTTCAGTTCCTTCCTCCTTATCCGGCTCATCACTCAACCACCTAGAGTTGTCGGTTGATCCATTCAAATCAAACCAGCCAATCTACACATCCCTTTGATCTGGTTCATCAAAGAACTGTAGGTTGTCTAAATCCTCCTCGAGTTCCGCCAAATCATCCAACCTTTGGCTCAAGCCATCCTTCCTAACCACATTAACCTCTACCAGAGTTGGCAACACCAATTCTGGCTTAATTTGACCAATCGGTACAATGTAACAGCTTGGATTGTACACCCTCTTAGGCAAGTCTTCAGAGCTCTCAGGAAATGGACTCGTACTTTCCTCTAAGGCCAACCTCTATTTTACTGCAACTGTCACCACCACAGGCTTAGGTTGAAGTGCAGACATGTCCATCATGCACAAATCCGCATTTTTAAGAATGAACATCGTCGGTCTTGGTAGGTGGGAAGGGGTTATATATATGCTGAGGTCGTAGGGGATGGCCAATGTATGGATTAGGTTTAGATTTTGAGGTGAAGGAACTTGATTGTGGGTCAGGAGAGGGTTTGTAGTTACATTTGGTTTCTGGGGTGGTGCAATCACCTTGTTGTCAATGAGGTCTTGAATCTTATGACGCAGTCAGAAGCATTGGTCGATATCATGACCATGTGTTGGTGAAACGCACAGTACTTTGCTGGGTTGTGTTTAGATGGAAGAGGATCAAGTAGTGGGCGAGGCTCAAATGGTTTGAGGTGCCCCTTTTTTACTAACACCTTCATGGCTTAAGATAGGGTCATGTAGAGTTGGGTAAAGGTCCTCTGGGATCGGGCAGAGTTGGCTGAAGTTTGTGGAGCTGTGTTGGCAAAGGGATTGGCAGTCATGGTTATGGTGGTGATAACACTCACATCTAATGGCCTCGCAGTTGTGCTCCCACTAGTGGTAGCATTGGAATTGCACACAAAAGGCCTTTTTGCTTGCTCTTTCTCATCTGTAATCAGCCCTTGTTTCACGGTGTCTTCGATCTGAACCCCCATCTTATGGAGCTCGGTAAATGTAAACAGAGGTAGGATGATCATTTTCTACAACAGCTTCCCGTGCAGATTGTGGGCTACCATCCTTATTTGGTTTTTCTCGGAAGGCCTTGTGGTCATCATTGAAGCATTAGCCCTCCACCTCGTCACAAATTCTGAGAAGCCCTCATTCGGCTCTTGGCGCATTGCCTCAAGATCACGAGTTATGACCTCAATTTGTGTGTTATACGAGTACTGAGCAATAAAGGCCTCGGCCATTTCCTCCTAATTTTGAGTAACAGAATCCTCTAACTTTGTATACCATATGGTGGCTATACTAGACATGGTTCAGCCAAAGAGAGAGAGCTTCTGCAATCTGGTAAGGCCCATCGACTGCAAAATGTCTGAAAACTGCCGTAGATAAACCATTGGATCTCCAGAGCCGTCGAATCGATCGATGTGCAGCATTTTGAACTGATCTGGCAATGTCACTACAGATTCAGTATACCCATCTTCTATGTCGGGGATGGAGTTAACACCTTGTGCTCTCTTGAATAGCTTCTTTAGCTTGTTGACCTTAAGCACAGTTAGGTCAACCTCAAATTCAAATAGAGCCTCGGTTTGATACACAGGTGCTTCGATGGCTTGTGGTGGGATCGGCTCTTCCAGATTGGCCTGATTTTCAGAATGGGCAGTGGCTCCAGGTGCTGGGATACCCGTAGAAGGTGCATGAGATGTAGAAGCCACTTCCTGCTATGGTTGTTGTTGTTGCAGCCTGTTTATTACCTCAACCTGACGGGCTGTGACCTCGGCCTGATGAGTAGCATCTTGCTGTAGGGTTTCTACTATTTGCTGAAGATGATGGATCAATTCCTCCATACTAACTGGAGGATACTGTGCCAATCGGAATAGGCGAGTAATCTCGTGCTAGACTAGATGTAGAAGACTGTCCCTGAGCCTGACTGGATGCAGGTGAATTGAGGGGTGACTGCTATAAAAATTGAACCGGTGAACTCTGCCTCACTCTCCTCTGTCTTGTAACCGGTGGGGGTCAACTAAACACGGGTTGTCCCCTAACAAGATCTCCAGCTTTGCAAAGCCTTCTGACTCGGGTCCAAAGCACTTGGGGGATATCCGAACTTTCCAAAGCTATGGTCTTAAACTACCTAGCAAAAAGAAATCAGTAATCAGAAACCGCATAGCACCTCAGCTATTGATATTACCAACACAGATGTAATCAAAGCTATAGGACTACACTCAGCATTGAATTCTGCCCCTAAAACAGATACCAAACTTGCAACTGATACGCACATTCCTGTACAGTCTCACTGTAAAGCACATACCGGTTAAGTGAGAACCAAAAAACCTCTATGAGGGGGTAGGGTTACCCTTTCCTAGTTTCGTCAGGACCTAGGGTTCACTATTCAAAGCGATTTCACGCAATCTTGTATTCGGGTGAGCATCATATCCTAGTTTGGAACAGAGTCTATGGCTTTCGATATGCAACTAGGTCGAATGGTCAAAATGGTGCCTTAACAAGACTACCTAATATACCTCTTACACCTAACACCGAGAAGTGAAAGGAGGATTAAACGGTACAGTGGTAGTCCAGATCCAAGGCTTGTGTTCCCATCATGGCAAAACCCGAGACCGATTAGCCTTTTGGCAAGCTTTTCAGCAAGCCTCCAGCAAACCGTCCAGGAATAACAAATGAAAAACATAGTGACTTAAACGCACCAATGCAAATGCAATGCAAAGACACATACAATATCGTTTGTTTAAGAGATAACAGAACAGAAAATTTAGGCAAAATAATTTATAAACTAACAGAACAGTTTAAACAAATTTAAACAGATCACACTATCAGTTAAACAATTGAGTTTAAACAAATAAATTATGAATCAAATCATGCATTCATACAACAAATCTGAATGAACAAAAAAAAAAATTCTTTCTTTTCTTTTCCACTCTTTTCAAATTTTTCTTTTCTTCTTTTTGCTTTCTTTTTTTTTCGCTCTTTTATTTCTCTTTTTTTTTTCTTGCTTTCCTTTCTCTTTTCTTTTTCGACTTTCTTTTTTTTTTTCTCTTCTTATTTTTCTTCACTATTTTTTCCTCTTTTTTTTCTTTGTTTTTATTTTTTCTTTTTCGTCACTATGTTATTTTTTTTATTATTTTTTCCTCCTTTTTTTAATTCCATAATACAAGAAATAAAATAAAGTAAAAAAACAAAAACTGAATTGGGTTTTCACTGAGAGCCGACTGGGCCTCAATGAAGCACGGCCGGGCATCGAGACAGTAGACCGGGCTTCAATAGCGATAGAGGTAGTTTCAGCCATTCCATGCGATTTGTTTGTTTAAAACAAACTCAAACCCTCATTTCTCACACCTTCTCATCTGAAACTCCCTCCCCTCTCTCTCTAGCCTCCCTCTCTTTCTAGATTTCCTCTTTTTTTTTGCAATACCCAATAACCCTCGCCATTTTTTCTTTGAGACTCTTCCCCTCCTTTATATTTTGAACCGATTGGATTTTGATTCGAATAAGTTTTGGGGTTTCTCATTGTTTTTGACTTATTTCTCACGGGTTTTCTTGGTTTTTTGTGTATTTACTCTCGTGTTTTCACTTTTCCCTCTCATTTTCTCTCTCCTAAGGTTTAGCCCCCTACATTTTTCTTGTTTTTTCTTTATTTCCTCCACTTTTCTCCATGGCTAGTGGTGAAGTTCCCATCCTGAACCCTATCATTAGTATCGAGGCCGCCTTAGGCGTAGATATGGAGCCCGAGGACGCTCCTACATTGCCTCCCCTCATTGATAGGCTATTTGATACGACCACCTACCTACCACACATACATGCTCCACCCTTGTGTGGTATTTTCAGATTCTAGGGCCTCATCTCCAGGATAGACGAGGACATCTTGTTGTGAGAGCCCATGGAGCACTTGTCCACCGATGCTTCCATGGTAAGCAACTTTCCTTTGTTTTGATGCATTGTTGAATCTCACAAGTAGATCACTAGTTAATGCTTCATACACTTCTCATTTATAGGTGATAGCCAGGAGGATTGGCGGCTACGGATCCATATCCAGCCACCGGCGCAGGTATGAGAGATTGTGCGCAGAGGTCCATGCACTAGTTGATGCAACTGGCTTTGGGCCCTTCTGCTTAGGGCTCATATAGATGAGGGCCGAGTCATTGTTGTACAGGGCCCTAGTCGAGAGATGGTGGGACATTACAGACTCATTCCATTTCTCATCGATCGGGGAGCTGACTCTGACCCTTACGATTTTTCGATGCTGACCAGCCTATGGGTTGGAGTTGGTGGCCTGATCCCATTTGATCCTGACATGACACAGTGGAGAACCGCACATCGCCAGCTTCTTGGAGCGATCCCAAACATCACCAATCACGGGATGGTGAGGTACAGCTGGTTTTACGATCATTTTTTTGAGTCCCAGCCCACTACTATAGATGAGGTCGCACAGTACACCCACAGCTTCCTCATGTATCTCCTCGGTACTACCTTGTTTGCGAACAGGGAAAATACCGTGGGGTTATATGTTCTGGGGGGCACTGGTGCACCTCCCCCAGGTGACAGAGTATGATTGAGGCGGCGCCGACCTGGCCACCTTATACTGCTACATGAGCTTTGTTTCCTGCCGCAAGGCAAATTCACTCGGCGGCTATTGGAGGGTTTGAGAGGTATGCCTTACACTTATCTTTTCTGTGCATTCTGTTCATTCTACATTTTCTGCTCATTTGCTTTGCATTTCATTTTCTGCTCATTTACTTCATCCATCTTTTCCTGTTTGCAGCTCTGGGTTTACACCTACTTCACCTCTCCGGCTCTGGTCCCGGTAAGGCCTATTGAGTTGTCAGTACCCCGCTCCCGGTACTGTAACTCCCGATTTGAGCGTCGTCACCGCGTAGAGAGATATTTCCCCTATTTTCACCGTTTCTTTAACACAATCACTGCTGATCAGGTAACAAAATATTAACCTTTAACTTTTACATACTGTAAGGAAACTACAGTGTTTCCTATAGTACACAGTCATTCTCATATTGTTGCTTCTATATTGCACTGCCATTTTCATCTCACACTACATTGATTTATGACATCTTGCGTTCGCTTCCACAGGTTGACTGGCATCCCTGGGCGGGCATTCCCCAAGCATCGAAGATGACCTATGTCACTGCATGGCATGCCTCCACCATGCGGATTCTGTTTGAGGGCCCCTTTAGCTGGGTTTACTACCTGGAGGAGAGGTTCATCCGCTAGACACGGCGCGTTGTTGACCACGACATTCCACATCCTCCTCCTTTAGTCATGAGGGTAGTTAATGAGCTGCAGGACGGTCCTCAGATCAACCTCCTGATGTTGAGAGAGGATGGTGATCATCATCACGAGCCCAGCGACTTCACCACCTTCTTACATACTCGGGTGATGGCGCCTCTTTCCCCGGGCATGGTTAGCGTTGTGCTGGAGGTTGTTGCTACTGCTACTGTGGCTAGTGATGCCCCTACTGGAGGTGCCCCTGTTGTTGCTCCCATTCTTAGGTTCCCTATGATTCTCACTAAGATCATATACATGCGTCCAGATGAAATGATCGAGCAGATCCCACTTCAGCACATCGAGGAGAGGGATCGCAGGCTAGTGTTTGCTCCTGGCATCGAGCATGTACACATTTCTTTATACTTCTACTCACTACACTTTGTCTTGTTTTGTTTTCTACCATTTTTGTTCATTGTTCTCTATTAGTTCTGTCACCTTTCTCAAATTCTATTCCTTTTTCAAAAACCCTAGCCATATGCTGATGACCTTCTCTAGACAATCGACTGAATGCTCCTTATGGTGTGAAAGAGACAGACTGCCTTAGTCACTTATGGGATCGATGTACACTCTGTATGTAGTTCACTGTTGTTGCCATACTGCTTATACTTCTGTTAGTCCATACTGATACTTGTACTCTTTTCAGTTTGAGCCGAAGCTGGTGCCGATAGTGCTTGCAGGACCTCATTCAGTTGGTAGACGGAGATAGGGTGCAATGAGGAGCTGAGGGGGAGCCGATTGAAGGAAAAGCCGAGTAAGGCAAAGCTCACCTTCTAAGGAGTCTTTTGACGGGTCCATGACCCCTGAGGATGAGGGAGATGAGGTTGACTTGCAGTCCAGTAGCCCCAACAATGACAGTGATGCACCTCCTCCGTAGGCGAAGAGGAAAAGGGCGAGGATGGGTTACTGATGAGGAGGATGACGACTGTTGTTTTTGTTTTTCATTTTTTTATTTTGCTTTGTAGTTAAGGACTAGCTTCAGATAGACCTTTTTTTTTTTTTTTTTTTGAAGGATTTTCTTTTGTTTTGTTGCCTTATAAAACGATGATCGGGGTTGGACCACTAGTTATAAAAGACAAGTTTTTGTTAAATGATTTCCTTTGCACAATGTGATAAATAGGATTTGCACGTGATGAATGGTGTAACCTTTGCATGGTTACTTCACATAAGACTTAAAACAACAAATATCTGCTCTTGTATTCATTCTTGAATCGAATAACAACCTATAACTGGATAAAATGTAAAATACAACTCGGTAACAGGAAAACAAAACAAAAACAGCTCAAACATACTAAAAAACACTTGGTACACACAAAATAAGACTTAAAACAAAGTTGTGGTACGTCAAGGCAAAGGTCAGCCTTTCCTACAACTGTATTGATTCTGAAACATCATTTAGACCCGGCTGGGCCTAAATAGGCATGGCCGGGCTTCACTGATGCGTGGTCGGGCCTAAGTATGAGGTCGGTTAGTGCTATGTCATGCATTGCTCTCTCTCATCCTCAATAAATTATGCTCCCATATAGTTTTTTCTGGAAGAATAACAAGTCTTTAATATTTTGCTCTCAAGATGGAGACATTATGCGAAAATAGGGTCCAAGACTCGATAGCCACTTTGGACAGCTCGGAAAAGGTGAACTTTTGCAATTTTTGCCAAAATGCCCTTTTCCCTCTGAGTTGCACTTCTCTTTGTTTTCCATTCCTCCATGCCGCTGTTCGATGTTGGAACCTGATCACACATGTGCTTTAATTCCGATCACAAAACGTGTGTCTGACACTCGAGGAATTTCAAGCTTTGATGGAGTCTTGACACAACGAAGAAATCATGTCGTAGTCCCATTTTGGCCATGCCTAAGCTTTGGGACGGATGTGTGGGTTAACATTGCATGAGGCTCGGTCTTTGGCACATGATGGGGAGCTAGACATCCGTGGTTTAGTTCATCAATTTTCCCTTATAGGAGACAGGAGTGACTTTCTTTGGCAAGGTTGTTGACAGCATGCCCTCTATTTATGCCTTTTCGCACAATTCCTTCTTGACCCTAGTTTCGGTGAAGCTAGCATCCGGTTGACCAAAGTGGCTTAACATTTGAAAGAGGGTAAGAGTTGTATGGGTTTGACACTGGCCGAAACCTTGATAGGTTTAGATGCTTTCCGTCGAGAAATGACCACCCGGTTGGCAAGGAGTTCGCTACTTCTCCAGGTGCTCTTTTCCACACTTCTGATTTATGAATCATACATCACTCAACACTCATTCTCTGTTTTTCTCTCAAAACCCCTTTCCTTACTTTTATCTGATTGTACACCTCTCTATTCTTTAATCTCTCCTATTTTTTATCCCTCCCCAGGTATGGTTGATGGATAAACTGCAAGTAGTGGACCCTTGTCCCGAGTACTCAGCCTGAGCTTACTTCTTTCGCCTACGGCTAGTGGATTTCCCCTCAGAGGGTTTATGGTGTAATTGGATGTGTAGCCGATCTGGAGCTGACATAAATTGGCGTTGCCCCTAGTTTAATTTGGTAGAGATGAGGTACAACATGTCCCGATAGTCGAGTGTAGACTTGATTGGCTTCACACATTACATATTCTATTTTCCTCTCCGGTTCAGACGCCAATTCAAGCTTGATCAGATACATCCAGATGAGGGAGTGGAATACACTTCTTCATTTCCGGTTCATACTTCATACTTGCCTCGGTATCTCACAGCCTGGAGAATGAAAGAGATTCTGGCCCCTGCTGTTAGTTTTAGTTACACCCTGTCTGAGGAGTGTTTAGCTCGGCTTGAAGAGGAGGCAGAGATTGGGCCGTCTTTGGCAAAGAGCCACCTGACTTAGCTGTGCCCCTAGTTTTACTACTTTGATATTTTCTTTTCAAGTTTTAAGATGTAAAAGCAACTTTGATATAGATCAAAGAGTTAGAGAATGTACTTGTGTTGAAATCAATAAAATTAAAGTTGCGAGTACTGAAAATTTTCCTTTCGGTCCCAAAAATAGTCTAAGTTGTAAAAAGGTAAAATTTTGAACAAAATCAACTTTTATTAAAACTTTTCAAAACAATTTTCAGAAACGATCATCACCTGACACACATAGAGTCAATTCTCAAGATGTACAGTCATAAAAAAGAAATCATAATTGCCCCTGATTACATATCACTGCTGCTCTGCACTGTAACCAACTTTTCTTCCCTAAATAAAAAGGCACAACCAAACTAGTAGATGATGAACAAAGCTGACCTGATCAAGAAAACGGATAAGACAGTTGAATTGGAGATAGTTACGACTGAACTTTAGGGCAAAGTTGCCTACATATTCCAAAAAAGGAATCAGGCCTTACATAGTTCGGTTCAGGTTCACTCAAGTATTAACGCTCTCCTTTTGCGCTCTAACTTTTGCCAAAGTTGCCCTTTAGGATTTTCAACCTTGCGAGCTTAGTTTTTCTTTTATTTCTAATTTTTCATGCTCTAACTTTTGCCTAGGTCGCCCTTTTGGGTTTTCGGCCTAATGAGCCTCTCAGGGGTAGTATTTCTTCAACTTGTCCATACTGATCGGTTACAAGAACTCCAAGCAATCTAAGTCCATAAGAATAACCGCCCTGTAGCTCGACTTTTTTGCGCCCTCTTTTGAAAGTTGAATAAGCCCAACAATATCGGACTCCCGTAGTTCTAAATCTTATTGCACAAGTACAACGTGAAATAGATAATCACCAAAGAGTCCCAATCCGGAAAATCTTTTGGAAAATTGATTTTGAATAAAAAAATGCCAAAAATGGACTGCTTTGCCAGATATAGAGTCGTCACCTCAATATTTTTTGAAAAACCTAGGAAACCCATGACTCGTGCCAAAGGTCACGTGTCCGTCATCACCAAGATTGTCTCGGCTCGAGAATGTAGGTGTCACGACCCAAACCCGCCCCTATGGGTTTAGCATCGTAATCGGCTAGTAATCCGTGATTACCGAAAGGCCCGCTATAAGAATGACATGTCTGAGTAAAGAAATGGCGGAAGCCAAAATAATAAATAAAAGATGTCCAATGAGCTGTGACAGTCTGAATACAAAATGACTTTTTATAAACATGCCACATTGATAACCAAAACATATGTACATGCGACATATACACAAACATCCATGTCAGGGACCAAATCCCTAACTATAACTGTACAGTCAAGTCTTAGACATTTATTACAAAACAGAGACAAGAGGGTGAAACTAAGACACCCCAAAACAGCTAGCTTGGACAGACTCGGAACCTCGAGGTAAGGCACGGTGGTTGGCTTGACAAAACGGGAGCTTAACTTGACGCTTCTAGCATTGACCCGGTGCCTGAACACCTACATACAAATATAAACAGTGAGCTAAAGCCCAATGAATAACAAATGCGTAAAGGGGTTAAGAATGAATGGCCTTTTAGTAATTAAAACAGTCAATTGCATCAATAAATCAGTCATTTAGAACTATGGTAGTCATATGTGGTACAACCCATAGCAAAAGTACAGTAAGTCTTAACAGACCGAAATGTCAGTTGATGGCCATCATAATAGTAAACAGTAGTAGTTCCAAACATGGGAACCGACAGAGATCTCTGGCGATGTGATAAAGATGTAAAGACAAGATGAAATTGCTATGGATGCCACGAATATCGTTTACAAATAGGACAAACATTCATTCATTAAACAATAGCGTTTTCGTAAGCAGAACAGTTGATCATTTAGAAAATAATCATAATTGAACATATCTTTACAACATTGTTACTCATAGAGCACTGGGTTATAGACAAGCTAACGAGCGTCCTCGGATGCCAACCCTATAGTTGCAGAACGAACACACACTCAGGATTAATAACTTAGCCCCTAATTATACTTGGTGTGGTTCTATAACGTTATCCTCATTAAGATGCCTTAAACTTGGCCTAGGAATGTCTAGGATGGAATGAGGATGCAAAAATGCACTTTAAAACACTTTTCAAATTTTTGCTGAAACAGGGGTCTCGCTTGAGCGTGGCTTTCTACGCTCGAGCGAGCTTTCCAAAATAAAGGGGTCGCTCGAGCGTGGACTTCCTCGCTTTAGCGGTCTGTAAAAATGAAAAAAGTGCTGGATGTTGAAAATCCCCATTTGATGCTCGCTCGAGCGTAAGACATAGCTCCTCGCTCGAGTGTAGGTCTCGTTGCTCGAGCGTGCGTCTGCGTGCACCAAACATCTGAGAGCTTGCAATCTATGCTCGAGCTAGCATTCCTTTGCTTGAGCGGAGCTCTGAACAAAAGATGGTCGCTCAAGCGTGGAAGCCAAAATCTGGAATTTTCAGATTTGCCTCCCAAGCTCAAACCAAGCATTCAACACATCGAAACTCAACCTTTTGGGCCCATTTTCTGGAAAACACTTGAAAACTCATGCAACAACATGTTTTGAAGATCAATTTTGTAAAATCAAGCCCAAAGGTAAGCCAATTGAACACAATTTCAAAGAAACTTTCATGAACTAAACAAGAACATAACATGCATGAGTCCTTATGAATTCCAATGCTCTAAAACATGACAAAATGCAAGATTGAGATCAAAATCAAGGTGAATTCATGGACCACAACCAAAATGTGGACATGTATGTGGAAATTCGTGGAGAACAACCTCAAAATTCAAGAATATGTACATGTATGCATGGATTAATTCTCAATTTAACACATTAAGCTAATTCTTGACTCAAATCACTAATTTCACCATGGACCATGCAAGAACAACTTAAATTCACAATTAAGAAGATGATTTCTCTACCTTATGTCTTGAATTCTAGGTGTGAAAGCTCAAATATGCAAATTCCCTTCAATTCTTCTAAGTTCAAGCAAAATCCTTCTTGATGAACTCAATTTCTCTCACTCTCCCTTTCTCACTCGGTTTGGTCTCAAGAAGATGAGTAAATGATGTATTAAAATGATGTAAAGTGGAGGATAAGTGGTCTAGAATCAAGCCACTTAGTGGCAAATATCTCAAACCAATGTATTTTAACATTATTTAATCTAATTTAATCATTCCAAGTCAAATTTTAATTAAATCTACCATAAAACCACATAAATTCTAATTAACATATAACACTAATCAGTTTCTGATTCGGCCGCCTATAAGGCCTTCAATTTGCAATTCGAAATTAAAACATGAACAGATCATTCAGTAATCAAACAGATAGAAATACATTTGAAACAATACACTCATGCAGTCAGTTCAGAATTTCATCTTAATCAATTACTTATCATGCTCAAACACAGTTTAACACTAATCAGAGGCGAGGGTTGTCACAGTAGGTACAAGAAGGGAAGGTCATGAATTGAGCACCCCTACTCACCCAATCAAAGATCGGCCACTACTAATCATGATATGAATCTTATGTACATTATAGACTCTTGTTCGGTTTATTATGCTAGCATTACTGTGTGATGCGCACACATACAAGCATAGACTAATTCGTAAGAATTGCAACATTTTGATTAATGTTTGTTTTTGAAAATTATTTCGAATATGTACCACTTGAAAAAGTGATCACATATGAACATTACACAAATTATTCTAATTCAAGAAATTAGCCTCCATCCGCAAGCATTCAAAAAATTTATTAGTTAAGCACTTAGCCTCATGGCAAGCATGCTAGACATGGCAACATCAACATACAATATGTTAAAGCGAGTAAAGGCTCACCTAGTACTCCCAGCCAAAAATATGAAAGAGTTAGAACAATGCATGATCCTAACTTATGCAATATGACTAATGCAACACATGCGATATGCAACTAATAGGCTCAACTACTAATATGGCATATAAATCAATTAAATAGCATGCGGTTTAAGCATGTATTCAAAGAATGTTTACTAACAATGAAAGTTAAAATAATGAATCAAGCCTCGGTGCATGCAAGACAAATGGATGCAAACATAAGAATGCTAAACAAAACATGATGCCCTAAACTAACCATCATAAGCTAGTAAATAAAAGGAAGAAAGACATAGGATTAGAAGACATATACATTATTACAACATTACGCCCTCACACAGGAGGGTTGGAATAAAGTAACTAGCTAACTAATTAAAGCTAAGATAATTATTACAAAACAAATTAAATTAGCTAAACTTGCACTGATTTCCAACTCCATACCAACTCTATTCTACTTCAAGAGAACATTGCTTAATTTTGCACTGGTGGCCGGTAGAGGGCCTGCCGTCCACTGATGATGGCCTGCCAGCCACTATTGACTGAATTATTCTGCTGCAACAGAGAGCAAATAGAGCGGAGACAGTGTATTCTCAAGGGTTTGTTTGCACAGTTTACCCCTCTTTATCATTTGAACAGCTCAAAGGAGTAGTAAGTTTGATTCACAAATAACCAATGGATGCAATTTCATTGCATGATGGCTTATGAACCAAGTGTGCAAGTTCAATGAATGCAATAAAACAAGACTCTCAAAACTAACTCCCTATCATGAAAGATCAAGGGAAGTAGTTGACAATGAATCTTGAACTGTTTTCATTACTGATGAGTATGAAATGACTCAAGACTCGAGGGTTCAATTAACGTCCGATTGAACCCAAACAAGTTATTATCTTGCACCTTTTTTAGCCTCAATTTTATTACTTCATTTTAGATTACCATCCATTTTTTAATCAATTGAGTCCAAAAGGTGAATTTAAGTCCTCTAATGGAAAGAGGGCTCAAACCAAGAGTTGCTTTGGGCATGAAAGAGACATTATACCGTTGGTAATGAACCCCCAAAGGCATTAAACCATTAAACATGGCATCTCAATCTCATGCGTAAACAAACAAGTAATTTGAAACCACTTTCAAAGAAAAACAAAAGTCAAGAAAGGAGGGAGACTGCAGGGGTGATTAAGAGTGATCACAAGTATGGAAAGCCATAAATAAATGCAATCAACTCAAATAAGATGGTGTCTAATGCCTAAAACACTAAACTCATGAGGACAATTACACTATAAGCATGCAAAATAAAGCTCAAATGCAACAAGTACTTAGAAACAGTCCTAAAATAGTCCTAAAACATGCTTAAATTAAGATAAAAATATTTAGATTAATAAGCTAAAACATGGATCATGCTAGGCAAGTAAGCAAGACACAAAGAGGGAAGGCTAACCCCTCCAATTTTAGACTTCAAAACATAATTTAAGTCACTGAAATAACTCTGAAAATCAGTGTTTAAAAGCTTAAAAAAGATATTGCAAAGGTGGGAAACACAAGGGTAAAGACCTTGAGAACAAGGTGTAAAGAAGGGGGAACCACCCCTCATCCTTTAGTGACCTTAAAACCCAAGTTTTAGCCCAAAAACATAGAGTTTTTATAGCCTAAAAACAGTTGGAAAATAGTAAGAAAAAGAGTGAATACAACAAGTAAAGAGGCAATGCTTTATACCTCTTGAAGAGGAGACCACTTTCAAGCAATAAAACAAGGAAAACATACCCTCAAGAGCTCAAACAAGGCTCAAGGAGACCTCAGCTCAAAAATAAAGAGGTTTGGTTCAGAGTGTATAAGCAAAGGTGAGAGAGAGAGAGAGAGAGAGAGAGAGAGAGAGAATTGTAGAGAGAGAGGAAATTTTTTGCTCCAAAATTTTTCTAACCCCGTGGCAAGAAGGGAGGCCCTCTATATACAGATAAATAAGCGATTCCCTCAAAAATATCCAACTATACACGTGGGAGCAGATGCAAGCATCTGTGCAAACATATGGCACAACTATCACAAAATATCTACAAAAGATATTGGTGGCTGGCAGGCCATCACTGGTGGCCGGCAGGCCATATCAATGGCCGGCAACCAGAAGTGATGGCTGGCAGCCCATATCAGTGGTCGGCAGGCCACAAAAGGTTGCAGGCTTGAAGAATCAAGGTGTTGGTCCAAAACAGGGCAATAAGGGTGTAGGGTTTGAAAGGCTCAAAGCTGTGGCATTACACTGAGGACTTCGATCACTTGACAAGCATATAGACTCATCATTGGGTGTGCAAGCGATGACGTCCAAGTCGTAAGGGCCGTCAAAAATGGGGTGTCTACACGCCCTTCCTAACCAGATTGGCATGATAATGTAAGGACCAGTCCAGTTGGATTTGAACTTGCCCCTAGGGTCATGAATGGGAGCCCGGTTGTCTTTCAGCACCATGTCCCCTTCTTGAAGATTTCTAGACTTAACTTTCTTATTAAAAGCCCTAGCAATTCGGCATTAGTAACCCTGAACATGATACAATGCTCTTAGTCTTCTCTCATCAAACAACATTAACTCTTCAAACCTACTTTGTTGCCAATCTGCCTCTGTTATCTGACACTCAGCTATAACTCGTAGTGAGGGCACTTCAACTTCGATTGGCAAAAGAGCCTCCATCTTATAAATGAGAGAATAAAAGGTTGCCCCTGCAGATATTCAAATCGAGGTTCTGTAGCCCCAGAGCACAAATGGAAATTTATCTGGCCAGTCTTTGTAGGTTTCCACCATCTTCTGTAGAATTCTCTTGATATTTTTGTTCGCAACCTCAACGGCTTCATTGGTCTTTGGCCTATAGGTCAATGACTTATGGAAAGTCACGTTATATTTCTCAAGCAAGTCTATCACCTCTTTCTTGAAGTGCGACCCATTATCGGAGATAATCTCATTGGGCACCCCATACCTACAGATGATGTTGTTCTTGATGAACTTAGCCACATGCGACGCTTTTAGCACAGTGTAGGACTGGCCCTCTACCTATTTTGTGAAGTAGTCGATTGCTACCAGGATGAACTCATGCCTATTTGACCCCTTTGGTGTAACTACGCTGATAACATCTATTTCCTAAATGGAAAATGGCCATGGTGACGTCATGTTGTAGAGCTTTGACGGCGGAACGTTCATATGATTGGCATGAATCTGACATTTGTGGCATTGCCGAACAAAACCAATACAATCCTCTTCTATGGTTGACCAGTAGTAGCCTTGTCTAAGGATTTTTCGAGCTAGCATCACACCATTCACGTAGGCTCCGCACTCTTCTCCGTGAATGGCCTCCATAAGACATTTTGATTCCTTTTTCTCAACACATAGTTTATGCATTCCCAGATGGCCTCTTTTGTACAGCTTGCCCCTGTAGATGATAAATTGAACGGTCAGACGCTGTATTCCCCTTTTGTCCTTGGCATTTGCTCCTGGCGGATACACCTCTTTTTCCAGGAAATTCCAGATATTGTAATACCAAGGGTTCTTGTCCGAAGCCACATCTATCGTGGCAATGGTTTCATAGACCAGTGTGTACCTCTGTTCAATAATAATTGGACGCATCCTGACTTCCAATAGAATGTCTACCATAGAAGATAGAGTTGCTAGTGCATCAGCGAATCAGTTGTTCTCCCTTAGCAAGTGGGTAAACGTTCACTTTTCAAATCGCGGAATTAGCATATCCAAGACCTGATGCTAAACCTTCATTTTCTCTTCTTTAACCCACCAATCTCCGTTGGCTTGAGACATAACCAAGTTCAAATCCCCGATGACGTCCAACCTTTTTGTCCTTAGTTCTAGTGCGACTTCTAAACCAACAATACACGTCTCATATTCTACTTCATTGTTGGATACTTTGAACCGGAGTTTGAAGGCTAAGGGTATATGGGAGTCATCAGGTGCTATCAGCAACACACCAATCCCATAACCGTGTTGATTGGCTGCTTCGTCAAAGTACATCGTCCATGTTTTCTCCTCTATTTGCAAAATATCTTCATCTGGGAACAAGTACTCCACCATTTTATCCTCCTCTACGGGGTGATCAGCCATGAATTCCGCTACAGCTCTCCTTTTAACCGACTTACGTGTAACATATGTAAGATCAAATTTGGAGAGAAGAAGTAACCAATGGGCTAGCTTGCCTGTAAGTGCTGGTTTCTTAAATAGATATTTGATGGGATCTAATCTCAAAACCAGGATTACAAAGTAAGCTAACAGGTAATGCTTCAACTTCCCGGTAGCCCATACCAAGGCTAAACAAGATTTCTCAAGGGAAGTGTAACGGGTCTCGTAATCCATCATTTTCTTGCTTAAGTAGTAAATGGCTTTCTCCACCTTGGCCTCTGACTCTTGAGCTAACATATACCCCATAGTTGAGTTTGTCACTGACAAGTACAAAATCAGCGATTTTTTCCATTCTAGCAGCGATAACACAGGCGGATTCTGCAAGTACTACTTCACTTGTTCAAAAGCAAACTAACAGCGATCGTCCCATTGGAACTTTTTTCATTTCTTCAGGAGACCAAAAAGTGGTTCAGAAGTCAAGGTTAGTTTGGAAATAAACCATCTTATGAATTGCACTGTACCCAGAAAGTCGCGTACCTCCTTTTCAATCCTTGGTGGTGGCGTTTCAAGGATGGCCTTGATTTTGGAAGGATCTACCTCAATTCCTCTCCATGTGATTAAAAATCCCAACATTTTTCCTGTTGTTACGCCGAAAGTGCATTTTTGCAAGTTCAACCTCAATCTATATTCTCTAATCTGCTGAAAGAATTTCTCCAAGGCAGTGTAGTGGCCTTCTCGGTCTTTGGACTTGACAATCATATCGTCCACATACACCTCAACCTCTTTGTGGATCATGTTATGTAGAATGGTGGTTGCAACCCTTTGATAAGTGGCCCTAGCATTCTTCAGCCCAAACGGCATAACTTGGTAGCAATATGTGCCCTACGGAGTGCTCTATGGAGTAGTGAAAGCGGACTTCTCTCTATCGTCAGGCGCCATCAGAATCTGGTTATACCCAAAAAACCCATCAATAAACGAGAGCAATACATGGCCTGTAGTGAAGTCTACCAACTCATCAATATACGGTAACAGAAAATCATCATTTGGACTAGCCTTATTCAAATCCCTAAAGTCAACACAGACTCTAATTCGGCCATCCTTCTTTAGGACTGGAACAATGTTAGCCAATCATGTTGGATACTCAGATAGAAGCAAGAACCCTGCCTCAATTTGTTTGGTAACTTCTTCTTTGATCTTCAAAGCCCAATCTGGGCGAACTCTGCGCAGCTTTTGCTTAACTGGCCGGGCCTCAGGGTCAAGAGAGATCGAGTGTTGTACAATCTCAAGATTGATTCCAGGCATGTCTTCGTAGGACCATGCAAAAACATCTTTGAAATTTTTTAATAAAGCGATCAAAAGCTTACATTCCTCCGAAGACAACGTGGACTCGATCTAGACCAAGCGAGGATCTTCCACAATACCCATGTTAATTGATATGATTTCATCAATACAAGGCTTAACATGCCTCCCCTCTTCATGATCAACCAAAATTTTCAAAACCCGAAGAATTTCTTCCTCTTCGTTTATGTCAAAATTTTGAAAATTAAGATCAGTACAACAAACCAAAGGAATAGAGAAGTAGGCAAAGTCCACAGCATTCCCATTCAAAAAGTCTAGATCTTCAGTTACAGTGGACTCAAAAGAAAAACTAAAAGACAACCTGGATAGGACTTTGGTATCCAAGTTACTACTCCTAGAAGTACCAAACTCAGAGGAACTCGAATCTGACTCCGATTCCATAGACTCAATGGAATCAGATCCGGACTCACTATCTGATTCAGAACTGTTGATAAGGCCTTGCTCAAACTTCCAGATCAGGCGTGGATCCTCAGATGCATCCATGATAAGATTAGAGAAATCCTCTGTTGGGTTATCCCCGATCATGGAGATAATAAAACTATCCCCCAAGTTGATGGTCTTAGCTCCAAAAAAAAAAAAGAACTTGTCAGTAAGTCAACCAACGCTTTTCCCAATAACTCCTCCTCTTTGATGTCCAAGTTTGCAATCCCACCTTAATCTGTTCTAGGGCCCAGGTCTGCTTGTTCATCCTCCTCTTTTGGTAGCTAGTGTCCGAAAAAGATCTCAAACCCTAGATACCTCGTTTTTGTCTCCCAGTCATACCAGGGCTTTGGGAATACACAAAAGGGAAAGTCTTCCCCTTGGCGAACAAAACGTCCACTCAAGGTTCCCTGTATTGGTTTGTGGACTAACTCATACTGTTTCCTAGTCCTCTTTGCCTTCAGCCTTTCTCTCAGCTCATGTCCTTTCCTTTGCCAACCTGCAACGGTAGGCGTATATCCCAGCTTGAAAGCGTAGGGGTTATGACTCATTGTAGACACCTCAATTTTGACTGCTCATAAAACTTAGGCACTTGATTTCGAGCACTCAATGATGACGATTACATTGAGTCAGTGGTTTAAATTCTCAATAAAAGAATCTGAGTTCGAGCTCTAAACAATTCCAACCTGCCATACCCACTGTATTTCTACCCCAGAATTTCAGTATTGCACCTTGTATCAACCTGTATTGAACCTGAAAGTAAGAGATAGTGGAAATAACCTGAAGTCCGGCCATATCTCAGTATATCTGGCCAGAGATACCAAGGTCCAACTGGACCTTTTGACTTTTTAGGCAGTATCAATAGTGTTCTGCCAGCTGCCCAATTATGCAAATATTTGTGTCAAACCTATTCAAGGCCTATAAATACAGGGCTGAAACTGCTGTATGAAGGGTTAGATATTACTATCATCAATGAGAGATATTAGTTACAAAGATCAAATATAGAAATATTCAAGAAAAATATCAAAGAAATGTGAGAACTATAAAATAGTTGAGTTCATCTTTGTTCTTCCATAGCCTTGAAGCTTTCATATCATCCATACATACCATACAAGAGCTTGAACTTGAACTTGATTTAAGAATTAAAAATCATACTCAAACTTGAGGGTGCTTTGGAATCAAGTTTGATTTACACCAAGAACACCTTCTCTACAAGAGATAAAGCTTTCTTGCTTTTATTTCAATCTTTGTTCATCTTTTTATTGTGTTTTAATATTATTTTTGGACTATTTTGAGGGCTGAAACTTATGATTAAAAGCTACCCAAAGGTGAAAGGGTTAATCCCCTTTGCTTGAACCTTACTCCTACCTTAAATCCTTGTGTTTCCCACTTGTTTTCGCCAATTGTTACCACTATTTTGGGGCTGATTTGAGACTGTTTTGGGGCTGTTCTTCAACATCTAAACTATGTAATTTGAAGTTGTACAAATGGAGGGGTTAGCCACCCTTCCTTAAACTTGTTTACTAGCTTCAATCTATTCATAGTTGTTCACCTTTGTTAGCTTAATTTCAGCACTACTTTATGCTATTTAGGGGCTGTTTAATTGATTTCAATAAGTTTGTTTTACATATTATGTTGGTGCTATAATAACCAATTAATTAACTTTGCATAATCATCTCTGCCATCTCCCTCCATTCTATAATTATTTTGATTAAAAAGTTGTGAAAAATTAAGGTTGTTATTCAAGTATAAGAAAGAAATTTTTCCATGCTTAATGGTTTAATCTCTTCGAAGGTTCATTACCAAAGGCATACATCTTTCTTATACTAAAGACAATCTTTTATTTTTTATTTCTTTTTATCACCAGTGTGTTTACTTTTAAGGGACTAATGGACCTTTGGAAATCACCAAGGAAAGTGTCATTATCACTTATTATCAAGTTTGGATTTCAAGTCATTATCGCTCACTTTGAGTTTTTCTAAGTCATTATCACTCTTCTGAGTTTGACTACTACTTGTCGCGCATCTTGGGTTTTACTTGAAATCCCTAACTTGTAAATAAGTTTGACTCTTCCTTTGTAATTTCCTTCGAAGAAAATAAGGTTTATTTCCTCAGGTTAAGTCGACACTTGTTTTTCTTTATTGTATTTCGGACTTAATGGATATAAATATCACCGTGGACTTAATGGATTAAAGAAAAGGAATGGTAATATAAAAGAGGCTAATAAAATTAAGTTTAAAATGAATCAAACGACATAAAGAACCAATATGATTGATTGAATTCGGTCGGATATTATACCGAGTTTATTGTGTCAAGGCTTGTCTTACATCAACTCATGATGTTTTGATGAATCTTGAAGCGTCTTTATGGCCAGACGTTATGCCGAAGTCTATTGTGTCAAGGCTTGTCTCACATCAATTCATGATATTTTGATGAACCTTGAAGCGCCTCTACTTCCCTTCTTGAATTCGCTTCATGATAGGAGGGAAGAGTGGTTATGATGCATTGCATTTATTGATCTTTGTCCTATCGTGTCCAAAATCATCTTGCGAATCAACTTGTAACCATAGATTGTTTGGGAACCGAGTTCGCTCCTCTCTTGAGTATTTTCTATGATAGAGAAGAGTAAAAGAAACAAACATGGCTAGGAATACCCTATCTGCACTGTTTCACCTCAGGCACAAAAAACAGATTTTCGCAAAGAAAACAATGTATGATTGGATTTATTTGGGGCTCGACTAAGTCTCGTTTTGGGTCGGCAAGGCTCTAATAAATTGCAAAACAATACACTTTTGGTCGAGAGCAGTGACTATGGGTGAAACAGAACAAATTCCAGCAAGACAGACAGAGTAATTCCTTAGGAGCATCCCGCAATCATTACATATTATTTGTTGTAATAAACTAGACAATCCCTTTTCATTATTATTCATTCAAATTTGTAATAATTATTTATTCGGACACTTGGACATTCAGACTCTTCTTCGCGAGGACAAATATGTAATAAGTATGTCTTCCAACCCCCATTCTTTCACCCTTTTTTTTATCTGCTTATGATGGTTAGCATAGGGACATCATATTTTCAAATTGGCATTTCCATGACTTGCATCCATTCGTTTTACATGTATAAAAGTTCAACTCATCATATTATTCAAATGTCAAATTCCAACTCTTTACTTGAATACGTGCACCATCACATGCCATGAATTGACTCGCATGCCATGCTAGTAGTTGAGCTTATTAATTGCACGTTGTCTGTGTTGTATTAGTCATGTTACATTAATTAGGATCATACATTTTTTCTAACTATTTGTTTTCTTTTGACTCGCCTTCGAACATAAGGTAAGCATTTTTTTTTCTTTAGCATATTGCATGAATGTAATTGCTGCCATATCAAACATACTACCATGAGGCTAAATGCTTAAATGATATACCTGTTTGAATGCTTGTGGATGAAGGCTATTCACTAAAATTAGGATACTTTGATTAAATGTATATATATGAGATCACTTTTTCAAGTGGTACATATTCAAAACATTTTTTCAAAACAAACATGAAATCAAACGTTCTAACTTCTAGTGAAATTAGTCTATACTTGTATGTTAAAAAATAAAATAAGAACATTTACTATACATAAGAATCACATCATAATTAGTAGACGCTGATCTTTGATCGGATAAGTGGGGTGCTCATTATTGACCTTCCCCTCTCATACCTAAGTTCCTGAACCAAGACACTTTGATAACGACACACTAACGGCCTTTGGCACGAGTCACAGGTTTCCTAAATTTCCCAAAATAAATATTTAGGTGGCAACTCTGAAATCTGGCAAAGCAGTCCATTTTTGGCATTTGATTCAAACATTGATTTTCCAAAAGAGATTGCTGGATTTGGACTCTTTTTGTGCTTTCACTGTTTTACATTGCACTTGTGTAATCAGATTCAGAACCAACACAAGTAGAGTCCAAACTGTAAAGGCTATTCATTCTTCTGAGAGGGAGCATGAAAAGCCAAGCTGCACTCATCTCCTTAGCAACAGTACCTCTCTATTTGCAACTTCGACCTAGTTCCGATCCAGGCATATGCCCCTGTTTGTTCATCATGTAGATAGATTGGGCACTCACATAATTCCCCTCATCTTCTGCCATGATGGTTTTGACCAACTGGGCTTCTACCAAAGAGAAACTAGAAAGGAACATGTCTTCTTTCCTATGTATAATTTCCAATAATGGTGCAGTGGTTCCCTAGGGAGGATGGATCGCAGAGTTACCGTACATAGTGACAATCCCGCCTTTGAAAGGGTACTTCACTAACTGATAGACTGTTAATGATACAACCTTCATCTGATGTAACCAGGGCCTTCCTAGTAGTAGGTTGAATGTGGCCGGAACGTCCATGACATGGAATTCCACCTCATGTTCGGACGGGTCAATTAGGATATTGCTTTTGAACGTTCCCATGACATCCCAACTCATATTGTCATAAGCCCGGAAAGCTTGGGCCATGGGTGCAAAGTCAATCAACCTCAAACCGAATGCATAGACAGTTCTTACTGGACACACATTGATTGCCAATTCGATATCTACTAACACCACCGGAATTCACTTTTTTTGGCTTTTCAAGGTTACATATAAGGGACGGTTGTGGTTGGCACCCTCAGGTGGTAACTCCTTAGCTGTAAAAGATATCACCTGTGTAACGTCCCCAGATGTTACCAGCGATACCAATTGGTCCATAGTGGTATCGATAGGCAGTTTGGTCCGGTTCATTGCCTCCAACAGTGCTTGCCTATGCTCCCGAGAAGCCATTATCAACCCCCAGATTGATATGTCGGCATGAATCTTCTTGAGTTGTTTTAAGACCATGTTTTCCTCAACATCCTTCTATTTTGCTCTCTCAGCCTCCTTATTAGAGGTTTCTGGCTGGTCTAATGTTGCAGGTTTAAAGTACCGACCGCTCTGGCTCACATGATTGATCTCATCAATATACTAGGTGTCATTCGAGGTATCAGCTTTCCAACCTTCGTCAGTGTATGCATGACTTAGGTCGCTGTCTTCCCACCACTCTCTCGAAGTCATGACCGGACTAGCATCGGATTCTGTCTGGAGCATATTAACATCACGCGCCCTATTATCATACCATTCTTCTTCCACCATAGCTCGGGTTTCAACATCCCGGTACTTTCTGAGTTTCCTTAACATTCTCTTCCGATCACTAGGTTCCCACTCGATTTTCTTGGCATTTTGAACACTGCCAATTGTGGACTCAACCTCTTCTTTCTCTTTTCCCCTTTCTGTTCCAGAGCTATCTTTGCCTAGATCTCCTCTATCCTTTTCTTTTGAAATTGTTCTAGTACATGTTCTTTCTCAGTCAGAGGTGAAGCCTCAGCCTTGCCCCTAACAGCAATTGCCTCTTTTGTCCTAGTCTTTCCTATCTATTCCTCCACATCAGACTCTTCCTCACTCAACTATCCATTGCTTGTTTCTGGCTGGCTCGGATCCCACCATCTCTTCTGCACACAGCTCGTATCTTCTTCTTCGAAGAAGTAAAGATCCTCCAGATCCTCTTCTAATTTTGCGAGATTCTCCTCTAGGTTTGCTAAGTCATTCAAGCCTTGCTCGGGCCACTAATTTAGATTCTGCGCCATTTGGTCTTCCTCAATAGCATTAATGCTGAGAAAGTCCAGTAGTATGACTACTGGCTTTGGTTGATCAATGGCCACAATGTATAAACTGGGATCGCACTCCTCTGCGAGCGAGATCCCCTTCTCTATGACACGGGTATTAAGCAACCATATCTTTAGTGCATTCTTCTCTTTCACTATTTCTATCGCCACAGGCCTAGATTGGGTTTGTGGTGTTAAATCCATCATGCACATGTCTGTGCCTTCTGGAATGACCACCTCCGATTTTGGTAAGTGAGATGAGGTAATGTGTATGCTAGGGTTGAAAGTGGGCGGTAGTGTATGGATGTGGTTAATGTTTTTGGACGGGGGACTTGGTTGTGTGTAGGAAATAGGTTGGTTATTATGTTTGGTTTCGCGGGTGGGGCTATGACTTTGTTGTCAATGAGATCCTGGATCTCATGACGTAGACAGTAGCACATGTCTGTGGAATGGCTATGTTGTTGATGGAAGATACAATACTAGGTAGGGTCATGTTTAGGTGGCAATAGGTCTGGAAGTGGACGAGGATCAAGAGGCTTGAGATGCCCCTTTTGCATTAATAGTTTGAGAGCGTGGGTTGGGCTCATACGGAGGGGAGTAAAAACTCTCTGATTCCGCAGTGGACCGATATTTTGTGAAGGTTATGAGGTTGTGGCAGTAGCAAAAGGATCAGCCATCTTGGTTGTTGAAACAACAGTACTAACATCCGCAGGCCGTGGAATAGTGCTACTGCTAGGATTGGCATTCCGAGAGAATGGCCTTCTTGCGGGTTCGCTTGTTTTGTGGATGATATCTTTTTTTAATGCACCCTCAATCTAGACCCCCAGCTCATATAAGGACGCAAATGTGGATAATGGTGCCACTATCATTCTTTGCAACATGTCTGGCTCAAGGTTTTGGTCCACTAGCCTGATTTGCTCTCTTTTGGCAAGCCTATTTGTCATTCGGGCTGCCTTGGCTCTCTACCAGGTGACAAAATCAATGAATGATTCTTTGGGGTTCTGGGTAGTAGCCTCCAGCTCACTAATGGTTACTTCTATCTGGGTATTATACGAATACTGATTGACAAATGCCTCAGATAGCTCCTCTCAATTCTATTTTGTTGAGTTCTCCAATTTCGTGTACCAGATGGCCGCCACATTAGACAGGGTTCTCCCAAACAAAGAAAGCTTTTGTGCCCTAGACAAACCCATGGGCCTTAATACGTCTGAAAACAACCAGACATGCATAATCGGATCCCCACTCCTATAGAATCTGTCAATGTGGGGCATCTTAAATTTCTCCAGTAATTTGGCTGAAGCCTCAATGTACCCATCTTCGATATCTAGAATGGAGTTGTAGCCCTTGGATTTCTTCAATGCTTTCTCCAATCTAGCAATCTTAACTAAGGTTGGATCAATTTCATTGATATCAAAAGGAAAAATCCCTGCAGACGGTTGAACCGGAGGCCAATAAGTTAGAGTCGGGGGAAACATGTTCTACGGATCCGGGACTAGCAGATTTTTTGCTGGTGGGGGTAGATCTGGGTTTGGCTGAGCAGTCGAGATCGAATGTACGGTTGATGCTGATGTCTCAGATGTACGTCGTAGTTTTGCAATAATCTCATCTTGTACAGCCATCCTCTAGTTTACAGTGTCCATGGTTCTTTGGAAAGCCGTCATCATGGCAGCAAATTCCTCTGCGTTCTGTGTTGTATTCTGTGCCATTGTTGGTTGTAGACGTCCCCGAACGTCCCGGGAGGGAAATCTCCCGTTTTGTCCTTTTTGGGGTTCACTACAGTTCAGGACTCAAATGTCACGGTCCTGTATCTAATCTCGCAGAGTGCAATGCAAGACCGATGAATCATCAAAGAATCCAAATCCGGCAAATCGTTTTTGAAAACAGATTTTTTTAAAAGAAGTACCAAACATGGACTGCTTTGCCAGATACAGAGTCGCCACCTAAATATTTTATTTTGGAGAATTTAGGAAACCCTGACTCGTTTGCCTAAGGCCACGTGTCCGTCATCACCAAAGTTGCCTCGGCTCGGGAACTTGGGTACGATTGGGGAAGGTCAGCTATGAGCACCCCCGCTCGCCCGATCAAAGATCGGCCTCTACTAGCCATGATGTCGAGTTTTGAAAACATTATGTGTTCTTATTCTGGTTATTAGCCTAGATTTACTATATGATGCGCACATCAAACAAGTATAGACTAAGTTGCCTAAATCGGAACAAAACATCGTATATTCGTTTGTTTGAAAACAGTTTGAGGTTTACTACTCACAAGTAGGCTAAAGTACGGATTTCAATGAATTTGTCCCAACTCAAGCATCCAACCTTCACCCACAGGCATTCAGGCAGTTAATCAACTAAGCAGTTAGCCTCATGGCAAGCATGCTTTCATGTTAACACTCATATACATGCAAGATGCTAAAGCATAAACACTCACCGAGTACTCCGAGCCAAAACAGAAACTAGTTAGTAATCATATGCATGATCCTAGTTCATGTTAAGATGGCTAATGCAACACATGTAAGAATGCAGCTAATATAGGCTCGGTTATTCTAAGATGGTATATGATGATGCTACAGCTAACACGTATTCAACTTGGAATTGAAATATAATGCAGGCAGTATGATGCGCCGAGCCCGGTGCATGCAAGACGGATGAATGAATGCACACATGCATAGCATAAGGATGCTAATTAAAATATGCCCTAATACTAACCATCATAAGCGGTTAACTAAAAGGGAGAAAGAAGTGGGGGTTGGAAGACATGCATCACACACACGCACGCTTATTACATAATTCGCCTTCTCTCGGAGAGACCAAAAGAATAATACAAATTAATCAACTAACAAGCTAATTAAATAATTACAAAACACTTAACTAATTAACAAATCAATTAAACTACTGAAAACAGTAAAAAGGCCTCGGGAAGAGGGATGAATGCATGCATGCTCGGCTCTGCTCGGAAATCCATCGCCATGCCACAGTTGCCTCTGTTTACACTGCTTTGCACATCTGAAGACTGCACAAGTCCGAAGGTTGGTTCTGGAACACTCCCTGAACACTGTGGGAGGTCACCGGCCAAGAGGAATGGTCACCGGCCATGGAAAAGTGGTCATGAACCAGTTGTGAGGCTCTCGGCCAACAATGGATAGCCGGCCGGCACTGAAGATGGCCGACCGGCCATCTCTTCCTGCAGAATCCTGTTTGACAGCAGCAGAGGGCAAACAGAGCATGGTAATGCATTTTCAAAGCAATGTATGCACAACCACCCTCCCTATCATGTTTAAGACTCAAGGGAGTATGGTACTTGACTCTCGGGCCACCAATCACGCATTTCCATGCATGATGGCCAAAGAGTCAAGTGTGCAATTCAATATGGAATGAAAAGCACAAAACACATAAAGGGCCCCAACCCCTATTATGATTGATCAAGAGGCAAGGGATGCATGCTCAATGCTATGCATGCTCAATGCTATGCAACCTAGGCATGCAAACAAACTAATGCAAAATGAGTATGCTAGCAAGCAATATGCAATAGGCATACAACATAAATACGCAAACATGTAACCTAGCATACACAATGCTATGCACTATATGGCACACATAATGCTATATGAACTATGGCATGCTCAATGCAACTAACCACCTAGCATACACAATGCAAGGAGTGACATGGCATACACAATGCTAACAACATAACATGCACAACACATTGTAACATGGCATACAAGCACAACTCTCAATAGCATTTAAAGCATGGAAAACATGGGAGTATGGCACAAGTATAAGCTCTGAAATAGCATACAAAATGACTCCGAAATGACTCCAAATCATGCAAACAACTCACACAACGCATGTTGGATGGCTCAAGCATTGAAACTAGTGAAATGTATTACACTATAGGCATGCAAGGCAATGCTCAAATGATGAAACCAACCCCAAATAGACCCTATGCAGCCCCAAAACAGTAGCAAAATGAGTTGGAATGATGGCTTGGAATGCATTCAAAATGAAGCTCATGCAAAGGCTCATAAACAAGGCATAATGATGGAACTCTCAAACGCATCGAAGGCATGCTAAACATGAGAATATGGCACACATATAAGCTCTGAAATAGCATTCCCTATGATACCAAAACATGCAAACACCTCAAGCAACGCATGCAAGGGGCTTCAAAACTCAAAGGTAAGCAAGGCGATTACACTACAACCATGCATGGCAAGCACCAATCAACCAAGAGGCCTAAAAACAGAGCTAAGGAAGCCCAAAATATGAACAAAACATGTTTGAAACATGGCCAAAATATGCTAGAATAGAGGGCCAAAACAACATGCAATGTGAGCTAGTAAGCATGGTTTACACTACAAGCATGTGAAGCAAATGAGGGACCACCAAACCAGCCAAAAAAGATTCATGGCATGCCAAAATATGCCCAAATACCCACTGAAATGTGTCTCATACATGCAAGAATGAGGTGCTCATTTGATAGGCTATAAAAAGGGTTGTTCTATACATGCAAGATGGACACTTAAAATGGAAAAAAGGCTCTGGACAGAGCCTATGCAAGTCTTAAAACTCACTAAAAATAGCCTGAAATATGCTGAAGAAGTGTGCAAATAGGGGCTCCTTTGTAAGGCTAAAAATGCCAACAAACAAGACAACAAGGAGAAGGGATGGCCCTCTCCTTCTTAGGACCTCAAAACACCATCCTGAAATATGCTCAAGAAGTGTGCCAATACAAGGTAGTCCCAAAACTCACAAAAAAGGCACAAAAATGAGGTCAAACAAGGCCTAAGAGGGGGTAGACAACTCCAAACACAAAAGTGGTCTTAAACAAACTTCAAAAGGAGCTCAAAATAAGATTTTTTTTTTTCAGTTTATGACAAAGCTCGAAAATGCTTGCAAGTATGGCTAAAAGATGAAGCAAAATAAAGACCAAAAGAGGGTAAAATGTGCTCACCCTTGTAGCTCAGCAAAACAGCCACTTCTCTGGACCAAAACCAGCCCCTTAAGCCCTCTCAAGACCTTCCAAGAACCTTAGGTTGATGGTGGAAGGGTTAGGCTATGAGGTGGTGTGCAAAGGGCCAAGAATCTCACTCTTTCTAAGCTTAAGTGTAGAGATACAAAGAGAGATATATGTATGGAGCCTTAGACAAATTTTTTGAAACCCTTACAATGGAAGAGGAGCACTTCTTTTATAGAGGAACAAAGGTGCAAGCTTCTCTTAGAAGCTTGGAGCAAAGGGGCCAAGCTTCTCTTAGAAGCTTGGAGCAAAAGGGCCAAGCTTCTTGGAGAAGCTAGGCAAAGGGGTCAAGCTTCTTGGAGAAGCTAGACAAGGGTTCAAGCTTCTCTTAGAAGCTTGGAGCAAAGGGGCCAAGCTTCTTGGAGAAGCTAGGCAAAGGGTTCAAGCTTCTTGGAGAAGCTAAAACAAAGGGTTCAAGCTTCTTGGAGAAGCTAGAACAAAGGTTCAAAAGGTTCAAGCTTCCTCAAGAAGCTAAAACCAAGGTTCAAACCTCCCCAAGAAAAGGTCTCGGCCAGAAAAAGTGGCCGATTGACCAAAATCAGTGGCTGGCCGACCAAACACAATGCCGACCGGCCAACACCTTTGGCCGGTAGCAAGAAAACAGGGCCGGTGGCCTCAAGCCATGGCCGGTGAGGTGTGGGGATGGCCAACAAGCTATTTCCCACCCTCAGAAGCAAAACAACAAGTGTTTGGTGTAAAACTAAACACAAAACAAACAAGTCGAGAGGTCTTGAGGCAAGGCGCATGGCCGAAACCTCCGAGAACTCAAGACGAACATGAACATGGATGATCATCGAGTATTCAAACGATGACGTCCAAGTCTTGAGGACGATCAAAAATGGGGTGTCTACATTGGTCTAAATGAACTAGATGCTGGCGAGTTGATTAAGTGAGAACGGATAGGTGTTTGCAAAGTGCTTTGTACTGATACTACTAACTGTCTGTTCCTTCTTCATCTGGTGACTAGCGGAAGCGAGACTAACATGGGCTGACCACCAACAAGGTCTTGAGCTTTGCAAAGCTTGCCAAAACGAGTCCACACAACTTGGGGAATAGCAGGTCTTTCTGGAGCTATGATGGTAAACTACCTAGCAAAAAGAAAGAAAGAAAAACACAATCAAAATCAAACAGCACTTCAGCCCCAATTCACGACAATTATAACACATAGCTGAACTGTAATCCCCACTGAACTCTGTTCTCAAACTCATACTAATATGAACCATCTTGTACAGTCTCACTGTAAAAGCACATACCAATTAAAAGAACCCAAACACCCCTATAAGGGGGTAGGGTTATCCTGTCCTAGATTTTGGACGTGATCTAGGCTGTGCTATTTCAAACAATAAGTTTCACAACATCCTGCAAATGAGTGGCATCCTGTCCTAAGTTGGAATGGTCACTATAGCTTCACTATATGCAACTAGGTCAAATGGTCAAAAGGGTACCACAGCAAGATTACCTAATATACCTCTCACACCTAACACCGAGAAGTGAAAGGTGGATCAAGCGATGCAGTGGTAACCTAGATCCAAGGGTTGCGTTTCCAACATGGCAGAGCCTATGATTGATCAACCATTTGGCAAGCCTTTTGGCCAAGCCTCCGACAAACTGTCCATAAATAGCAGATGAAAAATACAGTGACTTAAAGTAACCAATCAAATGCAATGCAAAGAACATATAAGTGTAGATAAAAATTCACATCATGAGTTTCAAGTCAAGTTCTCTAAATCCCCAGCAGAGTCGCCAGAAACTGTGGACTCGACTTTTCGTGCCCTCTTTCGGAAGACGACAAGCCCTACAATTTAGAGTCCTGAGGTTCTAAATTTGATCTCATAAGTGCAATGTGAAATAGATAAACACCAAAGAGTCCAAATCTGGCAAATCTTTTAGAAAATCGATTTTGAATCAAATGCCAAAAATAGACTACTTTGCAAGATTTCAAAGTCGCCACCTAAATATTTTTGAAAAATTTAGGAAACCCAAGACTCGTGCCAAAGGCCATTAGTCCGTCATCACCAAAGTGTCTCGACTCAGGAACTTAGGTACGAGAGGGGAAGGTCATGAATTGAGAACCCTACTCGCCCGATCAAAGATTGACCTCTACTAATCATGATGTGATTCTTATTTACATTATATGCTCTTATTCCGATTTATTAGCTAACATTACTACATGATGCGCACACAAGGTATAGACTAATATTTGCAAGAATTTGAACATTTGATTTCATGTTTTGTTTTGAAATTGTTTTGTGAATTTGTCACTTGAAAAAGTGGGCTAAAATGGACATTTGATCAAACCATTCAAAGTCAAGCAACTAGCCTTCATCCACAGGCATTCAAACAGTTATATCATTTAAGCAGTTAGCCTCATGGAAGTATGCTTTGACATGGCAACAACCACATTCATGCAATATGCTAAAGCTCAAAATAGCTCACCTAGTACTCCGTGCCAAAACAAAGCAAAATAATTAGAAAAATATGCATGTTCCTAATTAATGCAATATGACTAATGCAACACATACATTATGTATTTTATAAGCTCGGCTATGAGCATGGCATATGATTCCATTCAAAACATGCGAGAAAACACATACTCAAGTAATGAATTTGAACATTAATATTGGGTTAGTATGATGAGTCGAGCCTTAAATGCATGAAAGACAATGGATGCAAAACATAATAATGCTAATTTCAAAAATGATGTCCTATTCTAACCATCGTAAGCAAGTAAGTAAAAGGGAGAAAGACGTGGGGTTGGAAGACATACAACTTATTACATAATTTGCCCTCGTTCAAGAGGGTGTGAATCAAAGTCCGAAAGTCCGAATTAAACTACTTATTACAAAATCGAATGAATAAATAAGCAAAGAATTAACTAGCTAACTATGCTATTACAACAAGGATAACCATGACAAGTAATCTAATTATCTAAGTTTAATTAACTATAACAATTACAATAAACAACAATAATAAATTAATTAATTATAACAAGGCATGGAGCATTTATACACATGGGTTGCATGTTGCATGCACAAGGTCCAAGAACAGCACTGTCTGCCTAAGGCTTGCTCTGTTTCATCTTCACCCACTGCCTTCTTTTTTCTGCAAAATACACTGCTGATCAAACATTGATGACCAACCAACCCTCAATAAAGCCAGGTCGGGCCTAAAGAAGGCCGGTCGTGCCTCAATGTCATGTAAAATTCTGTTTTGTGCTCTGAAGTGAAAATAGTGCAGACAGAGTGTTCTGAACTTTGTTTGTCCACCTACACTTCTCTGTCATAGGAAAGCCTCGAGAGAAGGTTAGAATTGTTTCCAAAACCATCAATGAGCAAATTGATTGCTTGGTGATTTTCATGTACAATTTGGACAAAAATCAATAAATGAAAGGAATTATAACCACCCCTCCCTCCTATCATGGAGTGAACTCAAAGAGGGGGGTAAAGACACTTCAAGATCCATCAAAACATCATGAATTGATGTAAGACAACCCTTGACACAATGGATTCGACATAACGTCCGGCCGAACCCCAAGCAAGATAACTCATTTTCTTTATGTGGATTGATTCATTTAAGCCAAATTCATTAGTCTTTTCCATCCTTTAATCCATTAAGTCCAAGATAATCATTACGTCCGCTAAATATTACGTCTGCTAAGTGAAAAATATGTCAAACGGGGGGTGATTCTCAACATGAATAAGAGACTACGTCATTAACAATGAACCTTTGTAGAGATTCCATTTAGTGTAAATCTTTAGTTCACGTTTTGAATAACCATCAATCAATTGAAATAATTCTCAAATAAAAGAGATGAATGGCAAGTTGATTTATTAAAATGAAGTTCTTAAACATGGAAATAAATTAAAGAAAAGCTAAGAACAATACACAACAAGCTATGTAGGCATACTTATGAGACAACAACCAAGCTAATCAAAGCATAAACTATTTAAACAATTTAAGACAGCCCTAAAACAGCCCTAAACAGATGAAAAATAGTGGCTTAGAATGCATGAAAAGAGCCTAAAAAGCTAAACAACAAAGAGAGGACACAAGACTAGTAAGCAAGAACAAAGAGGGGTGGCTAACCCCTCTACTTTTGAAACCTCAAAGCATTTTAACTCTGAAAATCAGTTTAAAGAACAAAGAAAAAGAGTGTGAAAGTAAGGATTCGAGCTATAGGTAAAGGTGTAGAAAGAGTGTAAATTCTCTCTATCCTTTTGGTAGCTTTCCAAACCCAAACTTAAACACTTACAATAGAATCAAAGCAACATGAAACTACATGAACTAGATAGCCCTTGGCTTGTAAAACACTTAGAATAGAATCAAAGCAACATGAAACTACAAGAACTAGATAGCCCTTGGCTTGTAAAACAAAACAAAACAAAACAAATAAATTACTGAGCCTTGTGCTCCAAACAGATCCTCACCGCCTTCACTTCGGCGGAAGCACACCACATTCTCCTAAAAAATAGTTTCCACTAAGGGATGAGTATAAAACCTAGCAGAAATAATCTAAATAAAGTGCACATAGTTTAACAATATCATGAGGTGCAATACATATCAGATGCCAATGCCAAAATCATAGGTTTTCTCATTTTGAAATTCTTATGCCATGCAATTGTTCAAAAACATAACCAATTCAATCATCCATTTAATAGAACAATGGACGGTAAATACGAAACTGATAATCCCTAGGCTGATGTCTGCAAGCAGGCATAATTAGCACTATCAATCTCCACTTTACTAGCTCCTAATCAAAAGGCATGTGGTACCTACTCTGCTCGTGTTTTCGGTCTTTCACCCTGGACACTCAAGCCAACGTAAACAATATCAATCTACACCTCCTATCCAGACTTACCAAATGAATTTACCCCATAACTCAACATATTTAAAATATTCTCAATGAATCAATTTGAAAATCAATTTCTTAAATCCAATGCGAGGATTAAATCATGAGATTATGCAATGTTCAATGTTATGCATGAATTTGTAAATATTTCAATTTACCTAATTAACATGTAATTTCTACAACAATCAATACAACACTCCACCGGTTGCCCAAATAATTATCTCTATACAAAATATAAATTTTAAGAGACAAATATAACTTATAATCTTATATCTTCAATAATTTCAACATAGGAGTAACAATCACACGCTCAATCTCATCTTTTCCAACTAAATCAAGAATCATAATATTCATCCAAAAATTTCATCAATTTTTTTTTTTTTATTCAAACTCAAGAATTCACCAAGAATTTTCATAATGCTAAAAATAACATATGTTTTTTTCAACATTTCTCAATACCTCAACATGATAAATATTTTTTCATGTTTCTCAAGAGTTCAATATTTTCAAATTAAACAATTTCTAAAAGGAATCTCAATAGTTTTCAATATTCTTAACAACATTCTCGTCAATCTCATCCCTTTGAACATCCACTTTCACATTCTCATTTGTTCAATAAACACATGCTTTCAACACTTATAAATTTCTCATAAGTTTAACCAAACATCTCAATTTCAACATTTCAAGTTCCTAGGATTTTATCAAAATTTGGAAATTTCTCATTTTAAAGATAAATTTCTTAAATCTTGGTCCCACAACAACCACATTTAACAAATTGAAAACTTCAAAAAAAAATATTTGAGAATCTTCCTCTTTTCATACATTAAATATATTTTTAATAAAAATCCTAATATCTTCAAGTGTTATATTATCAAAATAACACATAATAAAGCTAAAATACATACACAAAGTTTAGATAAATCCTACCTCAAGTTTTAGTGGAGGAAAGAAAGAAAAATCCCAAACACCAACGTCATCGAAAAACAATCTCCATTGGTTAAAATGATCCCTTCAAGATGCTTATCAAAATAGAACCATGGTCTAAATATCAATGAATTTTGATAGATCCAAAAACATGTTTCAGTTTGTGGGTTTGATACAAAAATAAATAAATAAATAAAAGAAAAAAATGTGGAGAGAGAGAATGAGGGAGAGCCGAGAGCTTTGTCAAAACAAGGAGTAAAAAGGGAAAATGGGAGCCTCACGCCCCCCACGTGGCTGCTGTCCCTTTTTTTCTTATTTTATTTTAGGTAATGTTATAGACACTAAATTTTTTATCAAATAAATAACCAAACGAGTGTGGGATTCACAAAAAGAAAATTTGAGACCAACATCATTTATTTTATTTTATTTTATTTTATTTCACATAAGTATCTATATATATCATTGAGATTACATTATAAATATACCATAAATTTGAAACATAGATTATAAAGTAATATAATTTATTTTTACCGATTTAAATAGAATGGTGCACAACACCACAACTATAATAATAATAACCACACAATCAAATGATTTGAAAATTCATACCAACCCAACTCCAATCTATGGCGTTTTTGGTTTAGACCAAACCCATTGTACGTTTTGGCTCCGGGTTTCGTTGTCTTTTATAGTTATTCATGTCATGTTTCCCCTATACCTTTTTCAGTTTAGCTATTGGGTTGTATTGGTGGAGTTTGGAACAGATTGGTAGCTTATTTTTCAGGTTGTTAATGCCCAAAATTTTGTTCTTATGCTCAAGAATCACTTCTTGTGCTCGAGTGGTCTTTATGAACTTTCAGTACTTTTACAGGTTTGCAAAACTATTGGGAAGCAGTATTCTATGCTCGAGCGAAGCTTTTTGCGCTCGAGCGATCTTGCACTCGAGCGGCCCTTATTGCGCTTGAGCATTAGTCTTCTGTCTGTAAAACTAATGGGAGTATGTATTTCACGCTCGAGCGACAACTTCTTGCGCTCGAGCGCTCACATCTTTTGTGTATGTACACTCAAGCATCACTTCTTGCGCTCAAGTGGTCTACGCGTATATCAGTTCGTAAAAGTCACTTTTTACATCATTTTTTCATCTCTCTCTCTTTAAGCATTTCAAAAATCCTAAATCTAGACACACTTTCTCTAAAGCTTACCTTCTCTCTACAAAAACACCAAGATCTAGTGATTTTTTCGCCCTACTCCCTTTGTTAAAAATGTACAACACTTCGTAAGCTCTCTTTTCATCCTAACAAAAGTGGATTTCGGCTTCTTTGAGGCTTGGTCTTCTAGCTTCGAGATAGGACTTCTTTACACTCTTTTATGATTTTTAACTTAGCTATTTGTCTTTATAAATCCAATCTCATGATTTTGGAGGATTTTGGACAAACATAGGGTTTTGGTTTAAAATCAAAAGAGGATTTTTTCAAATGAGTTCTTGGAAATGATTTTGACATTGGAAATAATATTGAGTTGGGTGGAAATGATTGATTTTGGATACTTGGGGTTGATTTTGAAAAGAGTAAGAATTGTGCCCTAAATGCCTCAAATGTTGGTTTTGTATATGTAATGAAGTTTGAAATTATGAAATTAGATTGGTATTAATGAGGATGGTAGAGTTGGATATGTATTATCACTCACCTCCTGAAATTTGAAAAGTTTATCATTATTGATGATTATTCATCCGTTTAAAAATATCTATTTTGGGCTATCGATGGAGAATAGCTATGAGTGCTATAGAAATTGCATGTGAATTAGGAGAATTGAAACTATTTCTTCATTCATTTGCATCGAGCATTATCTCATACTTATACATTGAAAATGTTATTATTTTGGAGAAAAATGATGAATCTAGGAAATGAATTATTGTTATATCAAATAAATTGGCATGTGTGTCCTGGATGAAAGTCCCGAAAACCGCGCGTATACATGGGTGCCAATCCCATGGACGAAATTTCTGTGAAATGGCAATAATAGTGCTTGTATAACCTACGTTTACATGGGTCCCAGCTTACGATTTCCTCTGGGCGAAATTTCTGGGAAAGGTTGTATTGTTTTGAAATTTCCAGAGTGTGATTCACTGCCCTATTTTCTATTATAATGGAAATGATTTATGAATCAAGATATTTACTTGCCATTGCATAGTTTTGAAAAGAGACATAAACATGTTTTGGCAAGAACATGGTGTAGACACTCCATTTTTGACCGTCCTCAAGACTTGGACGTCATCGTTTGAACACTCGATGATCATCCATGCTCGTGTTCGTTTTGAGTTCTCGGAGGTCTCGGCTACGCGTCTTGCCTCAAGATCTCTCAACTTATCTGTTTTGTGCTTGGTCATGGACCAAACACTTGTGTTTTTGCTTCTAAGGGAAGAGGGTGGCTTGTTGTCCATCCCCACACCCCACCGGCCATGGCATGAGGCCATCGGCCCCTTTTTCTTGCCATCGGCCAAGAGTGTTGGCCGATCGGCACTTATGTTGGTCGATCGACCATTTTTGGTGGCCAAACCCTGTTCATCTACTTTATGCAGATATTTTTATGCCAGCTGGTGCAGCTGACATCCACAATTAACCCCCTCTATATACGTGTATGGAGGGATTTGCTCTTTGCTTGGCTTCTCTTGGAAGCCTTAGGATTTGAGCCTCTATAAAGAGGGAGCCCCTCCTCCCACCTTCAAGGTTTAGAGAAATTTGTTCTTGAGAGGATAGATATAGGATTGTATCTATACTTCCTTAGTCTTGTTTTGTGCTCAAAATAGTAGTATTGTCTTACTATTGTACACAAACACACACTAGAGCACCATCCTTGGTTGTTGAGGTGCTAGGAGGTTGATTTCAGTGTTCTTGGGTTGGTTTGGACTCAGAAAACTTGTTGGAGCCTTGTTCTTGAAGAGGTTCTACAAGGGTGAGAAACTACCCTCTTTATTCCCCATTTTTGCACAAGCTTTTAGCCTATCTTGCATATTATTTTGAGCTTAACTTATAACTGATAAAAGTTCTGATTTTGCATGCTTTTGATCTTTGTTTAAGGTCCCTTTGAGGTTTGGGGTTGTTTCCCCCTCTTAGGCCTTGTTTTAGGCCATCTATTTTAGCCCTTGTTCTTAGCTTTGCATGATCTCTCTACCACTGAAATCCAGAGGATTTTCAGTGGTGGAGAGGTGGTTTTGGTGTCCCAAATAGGAGAGGGTCATCCCCTCTCCTTGTTGTTTTCAATGCTTACATAAATGGCTTATGTTGGTGGCTTGTTTTAGCTTCATTTCAGTATATATTAGGCTTTGTTTTGCCATGATATAGCACTGTTTTGACTTGGTTTAGACATACCATGCATGCTTTGTATACTTGTCTTGTAATCTCATGATTTGCCTTAACATGTACCATGTTGTAACATGTCCTTTTAGGATGATTTTGGCTTAACTTCATGAAGCTTCTAGCTTTGTTTTAACATGATAAAGCTCTAATTTTGGTTGTTTTGGTCGTCCATGACTTGCTCTGTATAGCCACCATGTAATCTAGCTTGTAGGCTTTGGGTATTGGATCCTTTGACATGCTTTACTTGGGCTATTTCAGTGGTTTGACATCATTTGTAATGTTATTTCAGTCCATGTAATGTGCTCATATACATGCATTTGTCACTTCTTTAATGTTTTAAAGATTTGTTGTTTTATGCCTCATGCATGTACCATTGTGTATGCCTCCATGTTTAGGCTTCTAGATTGCCATGTCAATGTGTTTTTGGTCTTGTTCTAACATGCCATGACTTTGAATTTGGTTGCTTAAGCCTTGCCATATTTGGTTGTAATAGGTGTAGTGCAATTGCCCCTTTTGACCTTGTATGCGTCTTGTTTTGCGCTCACCTTTCTAGCATGTTTTGGCCACGTCCCATGCATGTTCTAGCCTTGTTTTGGTCTGCCTTGGGACTGTTTTCAGTCATCTTGGCCCTTTGGGGCTTGGTTGATATGGCCATGGTTCAAGTCCCTTGGCTAGCCTCAAGCTTTAAGTCCACTAGCATGCATTGCTTGTGTTGTGTGTTTGGTTTGGCACCTCTACTAACATGTTTTCAGAGCTCAACATGTTGATCTAATGTCCATTTTTGTCTTCTTTTAAGTGTTCTTAAAAGTTGCCCTTTTATGCTTAAGTATTAGACCAATTGACATACATGTTTGTATGTGCATTTGTCCTCATTTCCATTGCATATTGGCCGCTGATTTGGACCTATTTGAGAGCTGTCCATATCGACTTAAGACCATCCCCGCATGTTGTTGCATGCTTGCCTTGTATGTTGTCACATACTTGTTGCATATTCGATAAATTGCATGTTGTAACATGCTAGTTCAATTGTGCCTTGTTGCATACTTAGTCCATGACATGTTGTTGCATGCTTAAGTTGTAATGCATTTGGCATGCATTCTCTTTTTTTAAAGTTGCTTAACATGTTGTCACATGTTTGCCTCACATGTTGTTGTATGCTTGAATGTTGTCACATGCCTTGCATATTCGCATGCTTTAGTCGCATTTTGCATGCTTGTTAGCTTGCATTTTGTCATGTACTTGATATGTTGTTACATACTCTGGCATGTTTGGATGCACATTAGGTAACGTTGCATTGCATTTGTCATGATCATCTTACATTGCATTAGCTTGCTTGCATGCTTATGTTGCGTTGCATTGCTTGCATTGCATGTTCATATCCCTTGCCCCTTGATAAACCATGATAGAGGTTAGGGATCCTTTATGTGTTTTGTGTGCATTTCATTAAAATGCACACTCGGCTCCTTTGGCCATCATGCATTGAAATGCGTGATTGATGGCCCGAGGGTCAAGAACCATACTCCTTTGAGTCTCAAACATGATAAGGAGGGTGGTGGTGCAAACATTTCCTTGAAAATGCATCGCCATGCTCTGTCTGTCCTCTGCTGCAGCAAAACAGGATTTTGTAGGAAGATATGGCCGGTCGGCCATCTTTAGTGCTGGCCGGCTATGCATTGTTGGCCGAGATCCCTGCAAGTGGTCGATGACTAGTTCCCCTTGGCCGGTGGCCTTGACTTCTGGCCGGTGATATCCCACAGTGCTCAGAAGGTGGTTCAGAAGCATATTTGGGACTTGCAAAGTTTTCAGAGGTGTAGAGCAGTGTAAACAGAGGCAACATGACATGGCGATGGATTTCCAAGCGAAGCCGAGCATGCATGCATTCGTCCCTTTTCCCGAGGCTGCTTTACTGCTTTCAGTAGCTTAATTAATTTGTTTAATTAGTTAAGTGTTGTGTAATAATTAATTAGCTTGTTAGTTAGTTAATTATGTAACTTGTATTATTCTTCCAGTCCCTCCGTCAAGAGGGCGTAATTGTGTAATAAGCATGTGTGTGTGTAAGGCATGTCTTCCAACCCCACGTCTTTCTCCCTTTTACTTACCTGCTTATGATGGTTAGTTCTAGGGCACGTTTTAATTAGCATCCTTATGCTATGCATGTTTGCATCATTCATCTGTATTGCATGCACCGAGCTCGGCGCATCCTACTAACTGCATTGTATTTAAATTCCAAGTTGAACACATGTATCGAATTGTCGTATCTCATATGTCACTTTAGATTAGCCGAGCCTATTTTAGTTGCATTTTGCCTGCGATGCATTAGCCATCTTAACATGAACTTGGATCATACATTTGATTACTAATATGTTCCTTGTTTTGGCTCGGAATACACTGTGAGTGTTTATGCTTTAGCATCTTGCATGTATGTGAATGTTAACATGACAACATGCTTGCCATGAGGCTAATTGCTTATGTGATATAACTGTCTGAATGCCTGTGGGTGAAGGTTGGATTGCTTGAATTGGAATGATTCATCGAAATCCGTGTTTTAGCCTACTTGCGAGTAGCAAATTTCAAATCATTTCCAAAACAAACGGATGTGCGATGCTTTGTTCCAAATTAGGCGATCTAATCTATACTTGTGTGTTGTGCGCATCACATAGTAATTCTAACTAATTAACCGGAATAAGAACGCATGTGTTTTTAAAAATAAGATATCATGTTTAGTAGTGGCCGATCTTTGATCGGGCGAGCGGGGGTGCTCATAGATGATGTTCCCCAATTGTACCCAAGTTCCCGAGTCGAGGCAACTTTGGTGATGACGAAAACGTGACCTTAGACAAAGAGTCAGGGTTTCCTAAATTCCCTCAAAATAAAATATTTAGGTGGCGACTCTGTATCTGGCAAAGCAGTCCATGTTTGGCACTTCTTTCTTAAAAATCAGTTTTCCAAAACGATTTGCCGGATTTGGACTCTTTGGTGATTTATCAGTCTCACATCGTACATTGTGAGATCAGATTAAAAACCGTGACAATTTGAGTCCGAACTGTGGAAAAGCACGAGGCCCTCGGGACGCGTCCACACATGGCATATGCATTCATCTTATAGCTTTATTAAGATTCATATATTGTGTTAGATTATTTTTACTGGGTTTTGGCTCACCCTATGTGGGAAAAACATTTCAAATGCTAATGATATACATCCGTCAAGGCAATAGCTTGGGAGGATTTGGAGCGAGAACTTCTTTTGTGTATTTATTGTATTTATTTTGTACAAGCCAAGGGTTTTAACTATATTGGATTTAAGTCCACTTTTGTTGTAACCAAGAACTATCTTGAAAAGTTGTAAGCCTTTAGGGCATTTATTTATCTATTTTGCTTTCACATCTTATCTCTTGTTGTACATATGCTATAGATTCAAGATTAGACTTATGAATTTATATCTGCATATGTCACCTCTTGTACAAGTTATTGAGATAAATGAAAGATGATTATTTCATTGCGTGTTGTTATATATTGATATTGTGGATGGTTTATAGCATTTATTTCAGTGTGTTACACAATCAATACCTAAGCCCACAAACATATTAAAAAGATTACTAAACAGATACTGAAAGGAATAATAAATAAATAAATTTAATTTGATTCGACTCATTACAATAACATTTCTTAGTTGCAAGACCATTTAATTAGTTACTTTCTCTCGCACTCACTCAGTTATTTATTCACAGTAACACACCCACACACTTACATACAAAACTGATTAAAATGGATAAATTTATCACTATAAATTTATTCACTAATAGATTTATCTAAATTTTGTAGAGAGCATATCTAGATCAACTGGATATTTATCAATAGATTAATGGAGATCCATGACTATGTACAGAGAGGCAGGCCCAATCTTGCTGGTAAGAACTTTGACAATCATATAATGACTATTTCTCAAGAATGAAAAGTTATATTAGATCCATGTCCAAGACAATAGATTGGTATTGAAAATGGCAAGATTTGAAGTTGCAAGTGAAGATTGGCATTGAAAATGACTTTATCCGAATCGTGGCAGTGAAGATCAATGATGGTAGAGTATAAATTGATCACAGTGGATGTGGTTGGTGAACAATGGCAGTGGGTCGTGACGGTAGAATGTAGATTAGAGACATTAGAGCAAGGGTAGAGCTAGGATTCCTCCGATGGGAGGCCAGATTGGCAAAGAGAAGTCATGCGTAAATCTGACGAATTTTAGTTCATTAAATTATTATTAAATATTATTCAATGGAGTCTAATTGGACTAATAAAATTATGCAATTATAAGAGAATAATCTCAATTAAATATTATTTGTACAAATTTTATCATTAAGAAGGTCAAAATGTAAAGATTTGTAGATAAACGGAAAGCATGTCAATATCTTCAGGTCTATAAAGTTTCACAAGTGATTCCCATAAATAAATTATAAGAACTCGTAAGTACATATTATTTTCTCTAAAAATTTAATTGTTGTTAGTAATTTTTATTTATTTATTTATTTAGTATAATTTCGTACCAATTAAATAAATTATATTATTTGCTTATTACAAGATTTTTTAACATGTGATTACTAATAACTTTTCAACATTAGCAGACTAAAATTTTCAATAATATTAGGATGATCATTTTTTTTACTACAATTTATTTATTACCTTAACCACTCATACTTGATGTTAATATAACATTGACACATGATATGGTAAACAAAATATGATAAGAAAATAAGATTATTATAACATTATTATAAATATTTATGGGAATATTAGACGAGTCATTAAATTTTGAAAAATAACTTTACTGTATTGTGGAATTTACAAATTTTTTTGAGAGAAATTTAATTTGGAGGGCCATTATGTAATATACATTTTTTATTTTATTTTATTTTATTTTGGGAATAACATACATGTGAACTTGACAATTTTGAGAAAGTTGGGAGGCCATGACCCCGTTGCCTCCGCGCCTGCATTAGGGTGTAGAAGTGGTTGTTGTTCAGTGGAGGTGACTGGTGGGCGATAACAATAGCAATGGCCAATGACGGTAGAAGTGACAGTGGCCAGTGATGATGTGAGGTTTTTGGAGCGATAATAGAGTTGTCATTGGCCTTCATAAAATAAAGTTAAAATGTCAAAAAGTCACTATCTTATTTAAATTATATCACCTTATTTAAATTACATCACCTCTTTAAAACATCACTTCGAATTCAACTCATACCCATACCAATACCCAATGCATATTTCATAAAAATTCAAAAAGTACATTTATTTAGATCATCCCAAACTACCCCTAAGTCACCGGGACAAATATTTTTTAAAAGATTTTTAGATGCAATTAAAAGATATACAGTACTTACAAGTATTTAAGTCTACTTAATGAAATTCACCCATAATATTGCTTAAGACTTCCATTTAGTTTGTAATTTTTTTAGTGACTGATGATATCACGTAAGATGATAACATCATTATACTAAAATTACGTTTGGTTAGGAAATTTAGAAAATAAAAGGAAAAATATGTGTAAAATTATGTGAAATATATGTATATTTTATTCACATTTCACTTACTTTTTTTTTATATTATAAATCACTTCCTAAATTCCCCAATCAAATAGAACGTAAATAAATTTTCCCTTCGTTGAAGTGTAGCAATATGATTTTGTGGTCTATTCAAATGACTTTGATGAAGGACTTTTTCTTCTAGGATTCGGGGCTGCAATTGCTATGAGGTCTGTGAGAGATTTGTTTCGAGTCTATTTTGATGATTCAAACTGTTCATGATGATGCAGTTCGTTCTGGGTGGATGGACTGGACCGATCCAAGCTCCTCGAACCCACGTCCGAGTGGCGAAACCCACTAGATGACCTGCAAGTAAGTTCAGTGGGGGAACGGGGTAGTCCCCCAGCGAACCCTCCGACGGGCCAGTTAGCAAATAGAAAAGAGATGAAGTATGTAGAGAGAGATTAGAGATAGAAAAGCTTAACCTGTTTCTTGTCTTCGATGCTTGCTTATATCCTTTGGTAATCATGTCACTGTCCTTAGGCGTGCCCACCTCGCTAAAGCTTTGTCTTTGTAGCTTACCTTGTTCAGGGTAAGGAGGCGTTGTTCCGACGGGAAGGTGTTGTCGCAATAAATGCTGTAATGGGTTGCATTAATGGTGATGTGTTGTGGCAATAACTTTGCAGATCTCTGTCTGCTGATGTGGCCTGTTCTACAACTGTCGTGTGTCCGAATGTCATTGGCCCTTCACGCCCAGTTGGCTTCCAGCTGTTCTAGACTTTACCAACCGGGTTATGCAATGGGGTTTAAATGGTGGGCTTGGGTTTGTTCATTGTGGGTTGTGGCCTATATGGGTCTATCCACGTCAGTAGTCTCCCATTCCCAAGTGCAGCTTCAGTCCAACGAAGGGAATAGTAATGAGGGAGATATGCCTGGCCGTCAGGGGGGGATCAAGTTAGTGGACCGAGCGGGAAAGGGTCCGACCGTGGAGGGGGACCGAGCGGCAGGACTAACTATGAGGTGGGCCGACCACGAGGGGAGCCGAGTGGGAGGGCCGACCGCGAGGAGGGCCGACCGCGAGGGGAGCCAAGTGGGAGGGCCGACCATGAGGAGTGCTGACCAGGTGAAGGCTGAACAGACGAGCCGACCGCGAGGAGTGCCGACCGCGAGGGGAGCCGAGTGGGAGTGCCGACCGCGAGGAGTGCCGACCGCGAGGGGAGCCAAGTGGGAGGGCCGACCGTGAGGAGTGCTGACTAGGTAAAGGCTGAGCGGACGAGCCGACCGTGTGAAGGCCGAGCGGAGGGGCGCGGGGCTCAAGAGGCAGCGTGTGAAATGAGGATTTGAAGTGGAAAAGACAGGGGAAGGTGGGGAGGTAGTGCATCGTGGCCATACACGTGGCAATATCGTGGGGGGTAAGTTAGGCGTTGGGGCAAAAATGAAACGATAGGTCATTATGGGGTTGAAAAGACAATTTTGGCGGATGATTTGAAAAGTTTTCAAACTGGCGAAAATTAATTGGGATCCTTGGAATACGGGCAAACCGTGGGCTTTTGGCATCATTCGCTTCACCTACTTGTTTACAAAGAACCAAAACATTCCAAGTCTTACTTCATTTGTTGCTCACGATACCCCTTTGTGACACTTCTTGAATTTTCTTGCACCTACAGCAGAAGCGATTCGCAAACATACCCTAGAAATGGCACAAGAATGAGCTGTGAATGTGAGAGTGGACCCACTGGGTGAGGACGATGCAGAGGAGTTAGCGGCACGATATAGGACGGAGACGCGAATGGTGACGGTGGGGGAATCGATGGTACGATCTCAAGCGTCTACCATGATAGCGGCTCCAAGGCCAATAAGCCAAGTAGAGCCAGATCATTGGCATACTAAGGCTGAAAAATCCACAATTACTGGTGTGGAGTTGGAGGCTATCCGGGAAAAATACCAGATTTCGGCTTAAGTAGAGCTATTGCTGCCAACGTCGACGGAGAGGCCATCGGACGCGAGGCCAGGGCAGTTTTCTCTTTATGAGGAAGCTCTGAAGGGGGGCTTGAGGTTGCCATTGCCGCAAACTGTAGTGGATGTGCTCAACCGTCTAGAGGTAGCGCTAGGGCAACTAATGCCCAATGCCTAGAAGATCTTGCTAGCTTGTGCGAGTGCCTGGCCAAAGGCAAATGAAGGGCAGGCCATGACGGCGGACGAATTCTTCGCGTGCTACAAGGCGTCGGGGCAGCAAGAGACTTGGGTGACTCTGCAGGCAGCGGCTGGGAAAGGGCTGGTGGCGGGATTGCCCTCGTCGATCAAGAGGTGGAGAACACGGTGGTTTTTCGTTTTTGCCAGTGGAGGTGTTGGAGTGCGCACCATTTGGAAGGTGCCCACCAGGTCGATCGAGCAAAAATTGGGGCCAAAAGCAGAGGAGAAGGTGAAAAAGGTGAAGGAGTGGAGGGAGAGGGAAAAAGCCAAGTGGGACGAGCTTGTTCAGCCGTCCGCCTTTGTTTGAAAGCGAGGTTGGGTCCTGATCGTCGGTGGGGACTTCGACCGAGCGAAATTGGAAGCAAGAAGAAAAGCTCAAGAGGCAGAGGATCAGGCCATCCTTGCCAGAGCCCAAAAATTCAAAGAGTCCCAGGACGACCGACCACCACAACCAGTGTAAAAGGAGAGGATTTGCGCTCGCCTCAAACCCTTGGGAGAGAAAGACTTAGGGAAGTTTGTACCACGACCGCCCCCAAAGGACCCTTTGAAGGAGAGGTCTTTGAAGGAGATGGAGGCGTTGGGCGTAGGGAAGAAGAAAAAGAGATTGACGCGGAGTGAGGAAGAGCTTACCCAAAAAAGAAGGAAGGAAGGAAGGGCAGAGGAGGCCAATTTGGCCAAAGAGGGAGGGGTTGCTGGGAGGGAGGAGGCGCCAGGGAGAGTAAGCACCCCAGAGGTGGTAGAGGTTGCCTCAGAAGTGAGAGAGGTTGTGCCAATGGTGGCAGCAGTCGGTGTAGGGGTGGGTGGGGTCGTCCCTGAACTTAGAAGGGAGGAACAGCCCCGGGGGGGACCTGTCCCCCAAGGAGGAGGAGTTAGCCTGACCACAGCGATTTATCACGCTCGGGCGGTGGCGGGGAAGCTGGAGGGAGAAGAAGGCCCAGCCAGAGCTGGGGTAGACCGCTTGGTGGGCATCGTGGAAGAGGCAACCCTACGCTCGGCATCCAGATTCAACGAGGAATACCTGTTGAGGGGGTTGTGCTCCGCTCAAATAGAGGTGACTACCTTAGCAGGGGCCTTCTTGAGGAAAGCAGGGGCTGCCAAACTTAAGACAGAGGAAGCCAAGGCTCAACTTGCGAAATTGAAGGAGGAGAACGCTAGTTGGAAAAGTACCCACGCTGACCTGCAAGTGGCCAAGTCAGAGCTGGAGAGCACACGTCGCCAGGTTGTGTCGCTCGAGTTCCAACTGGCCAGCGAGCGAAAGAAATTGGAAGAGGCCCAAGGAGCCTGTGTGGTCGTCGTCGAACGGCATGAAGAAGCGATGACCAATAATGAGGAGTTGGTGAGGCAAAAAGATGAGGCAGACGCTAAGCTTGGCGTTCTACAGAAGGAGTTGGAGGCTGTGCGGGGCAGGGCAGCGGAGGAGAGGGAAAAGCTCTAGAAGGAGTGGGAAGCAGAGAGGACGAGGGCGATGGCAGGGAAGGAGGGCCTGAAAAAGGTGGTGGAGGAGGAGAAAGCGAAGGTTACATCTGAAAGGGCGACCCTTCAGAAAGAGCTGGACCAAGAGAGGGCGAAAGCAGCTTCTAAAATGGCGGCTTATCCCGATCTGTGTCATGATGGAGCAATTCAAAGGTCTGCGAATTTCGGATGGCGATTGCCGCATTGCCACAATCTGCCAGGTAAGAAGTTGGGGGGGTGGGTCCGTCAAGGACGACTATTGGGGGCAGAACCGAAGCAGAAGTTATTGAGAGCTTCCAGCAGTCAGACTTCTATAAGCACGAAATGGCTGAGTATTGGGACAGTGGTTGGAAAATGTTCAAACGCAGAGCTGAAGAGCTGTTCCCAAACTTGGACCTGAGTAGTGTGACAATTGGCGAAGACGATGTGACCCAAACCCCCCTTGATGAGGGCATTGAAGAGGGAGATCTTGCATCCAGTGAAGAGGAGTGACTGGGAGAGATCTTGTTTATTATAATTTTTTGTATTCACTTATTTTTATTTTTATTATTATTATTTTTTGTTTTATATATATATATATATTTTTGAATGGATGTAATGAACTTGTGTATACATTTGTGAATGAATAAAATGTCAACGATGTTTTCAGTCGATTGTCTTTACTTGTGTATGAATCAGTGTGGGCTAAATTCAGAAACTCCTTGCCACAAAGTGGAATTGGAGTTTGTAAAAATATAATATGGGGTAAAGTTGGGGTCGTATAACAGCTCAATGCAAAGTAAAATTGGACTTGTACAAAATTCCAATGCAGAGCAAAGTAAAGAACACCCTAATGCCGAATGAAATTGGACTTATATAAAAATTCAATGCATAGCAAAGTAGAGACCTAATGTAGAGTGAAACTGGACTTGTATAAAAATTCAATGCAGAGCAAAGTAAAGAACACCCTACTGCAGAGTGAAACTGAACTGGTATGAAAATTCAATGCAGAGCAAAGTGAAGAACACCCTAATGCAGAGTGAAACTAGACTGGTATGAAAATTCAATGCAGAGCAAAGTAAAGACCTAATGCTCAAGAGAGTGGTTTGTGGGAGTGAAGCTAAATGGTGGAGGAAATAATCTGATTAGTAAATAAAACACGTGAAGACATCTTTGGAATTTGAGTAAGTAAAAAGTGGTGTAAAAACTTTGGTCTGGAATAATTATGAAGTTGCATTGATGATAGGATTATCTCTGTTTGGACCTGGAATTGTTGTTGTAAGTAACTCACTATGGGTCAGCAATGGAGGCACCCAATTCGGTTGGGGCTTGTAATGCTTGGTCTAGGTGGGGATCGGTCTGGCCGAGTGCTTCAAGGTAAGTCTAGCTAGGGCTTTTGTGCTTAGTCGGGACGACACTGCTTAGTGCTTGGTCTGGCGGAGGCTTTTTAGTGCTCAGTCTGGCTGAGGCTTTTTAGTGCTCAGTCTAGCTGAGGCTATGAGTGCTCAGTCTGGCTGAGGCTTTTTAGTGCTCAGTCTGGTTGAGGCTTTTTAGTGCTCAGTCTGGCTGAGGCTTTGTGCTACCGTAACGAAAAAGTCATTGAGACACCAAATAAACGACTGAGGTATATAAATGTCAAAAAGTTACATTTTCAAACGTGTGATTTTTCCGAAAAGAGAATACAACAACTGATCGATGCAAAAATAGTACTTTATTGAAAATAACGTTTCAAGTGTTCGGCGTTCCAGGGGTGCGGGAGGTCTCGACCTTCCAGATCCTGAAGTCAGTAAGTGCCTTGACGTGGTCTGGCTTTCACAACGTAAGGTCCCTTCCATTTGGCTGCCAATTTACCCTCAATCAGATTCTTGGTGGCAAGGGTTACTTCCCTCAAGACAAGGTCCCCAATAGCAAACTCTCTTGGTCGAACTTTGCGGTTGTAGTGTGCTCTCATTTTCTGTTGGTACGAGGCCAATCTAACAGCAGTGGTCTCCCTAAGTTCTTCAATTAGGTCTAGGTCAGCCCTACGGAGTTCTTCGGTGAGTGTTGGATTCGGATGTAAAACCCTGGGGGTAGGCAGACCGATTTCCACCGGAATAACCGCCTCAGCGTCGTATGTTAGACGAAAAGGGGTTTCCCCAGTGGGAGTTCGAGCGGTGGTGTGGTAAGCCCATAGCACGTTTGGTAGTTCCTCAGCCCAAAGTCCCTTAGCAGCTTCAAGTTTAGTCTTGATGATCTTTAGGAGAGAACGGTTGGTGACCTCAACTTGGCCATTAGCTTGGGGATGACCGGGGGAAGAGAAACATGGTTGAATCTGGAGATCGGCACAAAACTTCCTGTATTTAGCGTTGTCGAATTGTTTGCCATTGTCAAAAATAATGGCTTGAGGGACACCGAATCTGTAAACGATCGACTGCCAGATGAACCTGGTTGTGTTCCGCTCGGTGATGGTCGTAAGGGGTTCTGCCTCTACCGACTTAGTGAAGTAATCGATGGTGACAATCGCGAACTTGGTCTGGCCCCAGCTGGTGGGAAGCAGACTAACTAGGTCGATCCCTCATTTGGCGAACGGGTAGGGGCTGCAGAGTGTGATCAGCTCAGTAGGAGGGGCATAGGAGATGTTGGCAAAGCGTTGACACTTGTCGCATTTGAGCACGAAATCAGTGGCGTCTTGATTGAGAGTTGGCCAGAAATAACCAGTGCGGAGTATTTTGTGGGCTAAAGACTTGCCGCCTGAATTATTGCCACAAATTCTCTCATGGATTTCTTGCATCACATAGGTTTCTTGGGCCGGGTTGAGGCATCGCAGATATGGTCGTGAAAAACCACGTTTGTACAAGACGCCACTGACCAGGACGTAGTTGGATGACCGAGCCCTGATCGTGGCAGCCTGCTGTTGGTCATCTGGGAGTTCTCCTGTTGTCAAGAATAAGAGGATGTCAGATGCCCAAGGGATGGGTTCATTTTGGAGGAACTGCACTTCTTGGAAGTCGGGTGAGATGGCTGGGTGGGCTAGGTATTCAAGGCGGACGCCGTGGCTGAGGTTGGACTGGTCTGCAGAGGCCAACTGAGCCATTTCATTTGCCTTGGAGTTTTCTGCACGGGGTATGTGCTTGATGTGGAAGGTATTGAAGAGGCGAACAAGAGGGAGTGCCAGATCCCTGTAAGCCCGCATTGTGTCCTCCTTGGCGTCGAATTCCCCCGTGATCTGGTCGATGATGAGCTGGGAGTCACTGAACACGCGAATATGGCTAACACCGATGTCCTTGGCAAAGCGGAGTCCCGTTATCAAGGCCTCATATTCGGCCTCGTTGTTGCTGGCGTCAAACAAAAGGCGGAGAGCACATTTGAAATAGCCACCCTCAGTGGAGGTGAGGATGAGGCCAACCCCACTACCTTCCTTGCGGGATGACCCGTCGACGTTGAGAGTCCAAGAATGAGGGTCTTCTGGCTCGGCAGGAGTTGGTGGGGGTGGAGAGGCAGTGGTTGGGGTCGTGTTGGTGAACTCCATGATGAAATCGGCTATGGCCTGTCCCTTGATTGCTGTTCGAGGGCGGTAGGAGATATCAAACTAGCTGAGTTTTACCGACCACTGCATAAGTCGGCCAGAAAGTTCTGGTTGCTGCATGACCTTCTTTAGGGGTTGGTCGGTGAGGACCAGTATGGAATAGGCTTGGAAGTAAGGACGAAGTCGTCTGGAAGCGATGACCAAGGCTAGGGACAATTTTTCTAGCAATGGATATTTCTGCTCTGCTCCCCTGAGAGCTCGATTGATGTAGTAGACCAGCCGTTGGACTGAGCCGTCTTCCCTGATAAGAGCTGCACTGACTGCGGTTCTTGACACTGCTAGATAGAGGAAGAGGGGTTCGCCCGTGACTGCTTGTGAAAGGAGGGGAGGGTTGGCCATGCATTGCTTTAACTGCTGAAAAGCCTCTTCGGATTCGGTTGTCCATTCAAAGGTCTGCCAAAGAACTTTGAAGAATGGTAAGCACTTATCTGTTACGCGGGAGATGAAGCGATTGAGGACCGCCACTCGGCCTGTGAGTCTTTGAACTTCTTTGACCGTTTTGGGTGACTGCATTTCAATCAAGGCCTTGATCTTCTCGGGATTGGCTTCAATGCCGCGCTGTCTGACCATAAAACCTAAGAACTTTCCAGATCCTACGCCGAAGGCGCACTTCTCTGGGTTGAGTTTCATTTGGTACTTGCGGAGGGTGGTGAAGGTTTCTCGGAGGTCAGACAAATGATCAATTGAGAGTTTGTTCTTGACCAGCATGTCGCCGACGTATACTTCCATGTTCCGACCTATCTGGTGTTGGAAAACTGCATTGACTAGCCAATGGTAGGTGGCCCCAGCATTCTTTAGTCCGAACGGCATCACGCGGTAGTGGTAAGTTCCTCGATCGATAATGAAGGAGGTATGTTCTTGGTCGGACGGGTGCATCAGGATTTGGTTGTATCCAGAAAAAGCATCCATGAAACTGAGCATCTGATGACCGGCTGTGGCATCGACAAGCAGATCAATACGGGAAAGAGGGTAGCTGTCCTTGGGGCAGGCTCAATTCAGGTCAGAGTAATCGACACAGAGTCGTCATTTGCCGTTGTTTTTGCGGACTAGGACCACGTTTGACAACCATTTAGGGTAGTCTACATTTGTGATAAACTGGGCCTCAAGGAGCTTGTCGACCTCTGCTGCAATAAGAGTATTGCGCTCTGGATGGAAGATGCGCTGCTTCTGGCGGTAAGGTCGGAAATGAGGTTCGATACTGAGACGATGGGTTATAAATGATGGGTCAATACCTGGTATGTCTGAATGGGTCTAGGCGAATACATCTTTGTGCTCGGTCAAGAGGGCAGTAAGGTCGGCCTTGGATTGGGGGGATAGCTGACTGCCGATCTAGGCAGTTTTCATTGGTTTAGTGGGGTCGATGGGAACTTCAATGAGCTCCTCAACAGGTTCTCCTCTGACCAGTTCATCTTCGTCTCGGACATCAAGTCCTTCAATAATCATGGCCTCATTCAGTTTAATTTCCTTGAGTGAGGCAACATAGCATTCTCTGGCCACAATTTGTTCTCCCCTCACTGTTCCGACCCCGAGATCAGTAGGAAACTTGATGGCTAGGTGGTAGGTGGAGGTGATCGCTTGGAAGGCGTTGAGGGCAGTGCGACCAATGATGATGTTGTAGGCAGAGGGGTAGTCGACAACAAGGAAGGTAAGCAACTTCGTGGTCTATCGTGGATATTCGTTGATGGTGATGGGGAGATCAATGGAGCCGATGGAGGTCACGCGGTCGCCAGTGAAACCGACCAAAGGGATTTGAAGATGAGACAGACTTTCCTCGCCGATCTTAAGCTGGCGGAAGCAGTTGAGGAATACGATGTCTGAAGAGCTTCTATTGTCGATGAGAACTCGTCTGACTTTATAGTTGGAGAGGATGGCGGAAATGACGAGAGGATCATCATGAGGATAACGGATGCCTGTACAGTCGGCGTCCGTGAAGGTGATGGGCTCTGTCCACTGCTTAGGCTGTTTGGGGGGTCGGTCTACCGTGGTGACTGCCTTTTCTGAGCCTTGCCTTATTTTTTTAAGTTCTGCCTTCTGAGCCGAGTGAGATGGTCCTCCACAAGCAAGACCACCTGAAATAACTCTAATTTCACCAACGGGTGGAGGCGGATTACCTTGTGGCCGAGGTTGTTGGGGAGGTCGATCATAGCCTTGATTCGATTGGTGGCGGCAATGGGTGTGTGCGATTGTCCTGTGGGGTTCGATTCTTTGCCTCCGAGGCGGTGTCTGTGAACCGGCTTAGACGCCCTTAGTGGATGAGGGTCTCCACCTGATCCTTGAGGTTGATGCAATCATCAGTGTTATGGCCATGGTCCTGGTGAAAACGGCAATATTTGGACTGGTCTTTTCGGTTGGAAGGGTTGCGTGGAGGGGGAGGCCATTTGAGGGGGTAGTCCCATTGGATTTGGTTGAGGATATGTTCCATGGGAGAATTGAGGGGTGTATACCGCTCGAACCGACCGGACGGTCGGGCTGGTACCGACCGGTCTGCACGAGGGAGTCGGTCTGTATAGTGGGGTGTTTGGCTATTATACTAAGCGTTTCTGGGTTCTGGGTCTTTTCTCTTTTCTCTAGGGGGAACGGGGTAGTCCCCCAGCGAACCCTCCAACGGGCCAGTTAGCAAATAGAAAAGAGATGAAGTATGTAGAGAGAGATTGGAGATAGAAAAGCTTAACCTGTTTCTTGTTTTCGATGCTTGCTTATATCCTTTGGTAATCATGTCACTGTCCCTTCCGACGTACCCACCTCGCCGAAAGCCTGTGTTGTAGCTTATCTTGTTCAGGATAAGGGGGCTCTGTTCCGATGGGGAGGTGTTGTCGCAATAAATGCTGTGATAGGTTGCATTAATGGTGATGTGTTGTGGCAATAACTTTGCAGATCTCTATCTGCTGATGTGGCCTGTTCTACACCTGCCGTGTGTCCGAATGTCATTGGCCCTTCACGCCTAGTTGGCTTCTAGCTGTCTTGGACTTTACCAACCGGGTTATGCAATAGGGTTTAAATGATGGGCTTGGATTTGTTCACTGTGGGTTGTGGCCTATATGGGTCTATCCATGTCAGTTCATATTATAAAATTTGTTGAACATATTATCTATGTAAAAATTTAGATTAATCAAATATTTTTTGCTCCATGATTATGTTCTAATTGTTTTTAAAAATATTATCAAAATTATGATAGTTATTTATTATTTTACAAAAACAATATGATTTTGTTATAAGGTTATCAATTTTCAATTAACATTTTATTATATAAATAATTTATTTAATAAATTTTATAATATAAATAATTTAAATTATTAAAATGAAATGAAACCACCGGCCCTCACCGCAGTTACAACAGAATCAAGATCCTCTCCTTGATCTCTCTACTTGCTGAGCCATTGGACCCACTTTTGGGCTTAATTTCGATAATCCGAACCGTTCACAATTTAAGATTTGTTGAATATATCATATCTGTAAAAAATTAAGTTAATCAGATATCAGAAAGGATGTGCTTGGAAAACTATTTATTAAATTTTTTTAAAAAGTAATTTTTAATTCGATAATCCGATTACGTAATTACTGATATTTGAATAATTTAATTTTTTACAGATATGATATACTGAATAAATTTTAAAATATAAATACTTTAAATTACCGAAATTAGACTAAAAAATAAACCCAATAACTTAACAAGCAAAAAGTCAAAGAGGGAGATCAAGCCGAGGATCTTGATTCGTTACAACAGCCCTACACTCCAAATCCATCCAGCTCAAAGTCATGGCAGCTATGATTCAACAAGGCACGCACGCACCATCAGCTTTATCGACATGACTAGATGTTGGGGCCAGAGCCACCTTTTCTTTTCTTTTCTTTTTAGGTATATTTTTTTTCTTTTCTGTTTTGTGAGTTTCGGGACCGTATTGTGATGCCAAAATTTAATATTAAAATTTTAATATCATATGATATGTGAAGAAAAAAATATGATATGTGATTATCATATTGATCTAACATTTCATCTTTCATATCTTAATTATGTGAATACATTAATAGCAAATGAAATAATATTTAAAATTTGATAACCCAAATCAATCATTGTAAAATTATTGAAGTCTTGACCTTGAATTATGTTATAAAAACAATCAATAAAAAGCAAACAAATATGAGATTGATATTTGTGAATGGTTATTTAGTAACTTAGAACTACGATTACGTGATATTTTATAAGGATGATGCATCGATAAATTCGAAAATGAGAACTTATAATCTGTTTAGTCTTGAGTTTTTTTTCATAGACCATTAAGTCCCATTATAGTGTATTTTACATATATAGACAATAGGTAATTTGGGGAATGTTAATGGATATTTAAGGTATTTCAACTTGGTGAATTTACAAAATTGGGGCATCATTAATGTAAGCTTTTTTGAATTTTACGGTGAAGAATTTGGAAAGATTGTGGACTCTTGTGTGACATTGGGTAAGAACAATGTGTGTTCGGAATCAATGTAAACAGAAATGATGGCTTTGTTTGGTTTGTTTTTTAGAAAAATTTTTAAAAAAAATTATCTACAAACAAATTTTTAAGAGTAATTAAACCAAACAAATTTTTTTAAAAAAAATCTCAAAATTTTATTTAGTTACCTACTTTCCAAAATAATTCTCTCATACACATCAAATCAATCAATTTTTTTAAAACTTTCTCTCCAAAACAATTTTCCAAAACCATTTTTGAAAAAAGGCAGACCAAACAAGTTTTCGTACTTTTTATCTCAAAAGTTACTCTACAAACACAAACCAAACACACATTTTTCCGACTTTAATTTGGCATTACTTACTTAGGAATCTGTGTTGCTCAACCATACATCGCCGCAACATAACATCGAAAATATATATTTATAATTAAAATACACTTGCAACAAACCACAAAACCACATCAAGCAAACGATGGCACTAAAACACCAGACTAATACCAGTAATAGCAACATACCCGAGTGCTAATTGAAATTAAAAAAACACCACCCATTTTTTGTGTGTAACGTGACGTAACATATATTTCAAATAAAAATAAACCACAACACCAGTTTGTTATAGTCAATCTGTACATAATAATCGTCTCACAATAACGCAATACACCATCTATGCCATGGAAGTATCCATTTGCATTACAAATCACACAGTAAAAACCACCACCACATACCACTGGAAAAAAAAAAAACATAACAAACTATTGCCACCAGTAACAAACTCGAAAAAAAATCAAACCATTACAAACAAAAATGATGCCATAACACACTAACATCACGAATAAACCCACCGTTAACCCCCAAAAAACAAATGACTCACCTATTGATCGGCAACGCAACACTCCAAACAAAGCACTTGTTGAAAGGTAATGTTAAATAAAAGGTAATATTAACCAATACAAGCATCTTGGGAAACGCCAAACACAATCCATATCCATTACAAACTGATTTGCTGAGAATATGGAAAAAAAACATAGAAAAGGAACATAAAAGAGTAATTATGTAAACTCCAATTTCACCAAAATCATTTAAATATGACTTTTCAAAAACATAGGACTAATTGGTCCATAAAAAAATTCTTAAGACTAAATGGAACAACTTTCTCTAATATAGGATTTTTGAGTAAATTTTCCATTTTATAATAGTATGGTTGTTGGAGAAGATGAAATATTAATTATTTATGTTAAATAATTAAAAAATATAAAAAATAATAATTAATAAAAAAATAAAATCACGAAATATTCTGAAATTACTATAATTTTTCAGCCCGAGCCACCCAAAGAAGAAATGTTGAGAGAATGAGAGTATGAATCAAAGCATAGCGTGGTCCATAATCACACACGTTCGAGGGCGTGCGCTATTTTAGCCATCACCCAAACCCACAAACTATTCCTGTCATCGTTTGTCTTTTCTTCCCTACATCGAAGCCCCATCATCCGCCCCCACCAATTTAATACTCTAACACGTTACCATGTTCTCTTCGCACCTTTCTTTTTCTTTTTCTTTTTTTTTTTTTTTTGTTAAATTGACGTTTAAATGATTTTGTTTAAAAATATTTTTCTTTTATCATTAAACATAAAGATTAAAGATTATATGGTTCACGTTAATAAGTATACATAAAACTTATGCATTTGACCATGCTTATTTAATTTAATAAATTTTATATAAATTATGTTTGGTTAACAAAAATAACATGCCAATTCAACTAGTAGAACTGATAATCGTTCCTAGTTTCGATCCGAATGAGTCCTAAAAGCCGAATAAAGCCAAAAATCGAAGTTGCTTGCAAGAACCAAAAAACACCAATGGTTCAACTGGTAAAATCGGTGAATCGGCCTTGATTTTTAATTAACATATCAATTGAAATTTTTTGATTTTTCTTCTTTTCTTTCTTTCTTATATATATATATATATATATATATCAAAATTTTAACTAAAAACTCTTACTCTAAGAGTCTCTTCTCATAAAGAGGAGTCTCATTAGAAACTTGAAAAGATAATAAAAGTCTATGGAAATGGCTCGTCTCCCGTTGAAATTTTAACTGAATTAAACAGTTGAGGCCTTTGATAGGAAAAAGTTAATAAATGAAAGATTTTGATCGAAAAAAATCATTAAACGAAAGACTCTTACCGATAAGATTCTTTAAAAAAAATTCAATTAGCCATATTTTCATAAACTCTACAGGTAAGAGTTTTTCGTTTAATGATTTCTTCCTGGTCAGAGGTCGCAATTGTCTGGTCCAATTTAATTTTTAACTGGAGATAAGTCAAATCCAAAGTTTATTCCTACTTATAGGAAAAGATTGTTCATAGAGAACCTAAAAATTCTATATGAGATTCAACCAAATTATTTGAATTATATTTAATTACAAGGAGAATTTAAAATTTAATTTCCTCCAAAATTAAATTTAGCATTCAATTTGTTTGAAGGAAATGTTAATTTTTTTTTAATTTCTTTAAAACTAGTGCATTTTTTATTTTATTTTTTATCAATTACGACTTTATTATGAATTTATGACTTTGTCTCACTTTGATCCAATTGATTAGAACACTTAGCATTTTTTAATGAAAAATATGTATATAAGTGTCATATGTCATATTTTTAAGGATAAAGTTATAAACTTACCTAACTCTATGAGTTAGCCTCCGTTTGGGAAGTGGGTTGGCTTTTTGACTTTTTTGACTATTTTAGCCTGGGTTAAAAAACTTAGGGTTGGTTTGGGATGTCTTAAAAAAGTGCACTTTTTTGACTTATTGGTGGATTTGGGTTGGGTTTGGCTTGGGTTTGATGTGATGTGTTAGAGAAGTGATGTGATTTAAATAAGATGATGTGACTTAAATAAGATAGTGACTTTTTGGCTTTTTGGCTTATTTAGGTTATGCCAAACTAGTCCTTAGTTTGGGAAGAATTTTTTGACTTCTTAACTTTTTTGACTTTTTTTGTGAGAAAAGAGTGTAATGATTATGAATTGGATGTAATATTTTGTTTGTTATGGCTAAAATAACATATTTTGTCTTTTGTGTCTAAAATAACTTCAAACCTCCTTGCCAAACAAAACCTTAACCACAATTAATTTAGTGATAATTTTTCTTAAAAAATACTAACGATATTATCAATTAGATTAAATTGATTCAAAATTTAAAATTAAAAGTTAAAATTAAAAATATAAAAACTAAAATAAAATAAAATATAAAAATCACAAATGTAATTTGTCTATAAAAAAATTGAGTAAAAGACAAAAGTTTTTTTCTCATTTTTTCCATCGGTGGTGTTTGGGAACTTTGTTCCCAAATTTTTTTCTCATTTTTTTCACTAAAAGACAAAAGTTTTGCGAAATCAAAAAAAATACATCCAAACAAAATATCACATCTAACCCCATAATCATTTTACTTTTTCTCTCATAAATATCACATCCAACTACATAAAAACATAACTATCTTTCCAAACACTAAAAATTTTTTATCTCATAAAAACCTACATCTATTAAAATCTACATAAAAACTCAGTTCTCAAACACCCAATAACAATTTTTTTGTTAGGTTCACGAGAAGCTTCCTATTATGTAGACTAGGCAAGCAGGCAGGCAGGTAGATGCCTCTCCTCATCTCAGAACAAAAAAATTCCATCGTCATTTGAGTTGTGTTTGCGTGGCTTCCAAAAAAAAAAAAAAAAAAAATCATAACAGTAGTGCAAATAAAAATATATTATGGTTGTTTTGAAGAAATGATTAAAAATTATTATTATTTTTTTTTTTGTGAGGAAAAAAAAAATTTAAAAGTTGAGAAGTAATTTTTAACTAACTTTTTAAAATGAGCTTATGAGAAAGTCAAATCATATCATATCTAAGTTTTATTTCTCAAAAAAAAAAAAAGAGAACTGATTGGGACCTCGAAATCTGGTGTCCCGAATGCCCCAAAACCACGAAACGACGTCGTTTCGTAGTTTTTATTTTTTATTTTTTATTTTTTCAGCAGAAGAATGAAGAAAAAGACAGAGGGAGAAGAGAGGAGGAGAGGGAGGGAGAGGGTGAGGGGGATTGGAGGGGGCTTAAAAAACGGAGGAAGAAGACAAAGGAAGAAGAAGACGGAGGAAGAAGACGAGCAGAGGCGGAGGCAACGAGCAGAGGCGGCGATCGGCGACGGAGGCGGAGGCACGGCGATCGGCGGAGGCGGAGGCGCGGCGATCGGCGACGCGATCTGCGATCTGCTCTCCCTCTCTCTCTTTCTCTCCCTCTTCCTCTCTTTCTCTCTTTCTCTCTTTCTCTTTCTTTCCCTCTCGTCTTCTCACTGCGTCTGAAATGGAGGAAGAAAAAAAAAATTAATTGTGAAACGACATCGTTTCACAAATTTGGGGCATTCGGGGCCAACAATTTCGAGCCACAAAACATTTTTGAGAAATTAAAATTATTTTTTTAATCATATGCTTTGCTTGGCAAGTGAGATGGAACTAATTTAATTTATTAAAAGATAAAATAAATTAAAAAGTCAATAAAATAAAATTTTATCAAATCATAATTATTTCATTTTTTTCCACAAAATTATAAAAAGCCAAAAATTCTTCTCAAACGAAACTTTTTTGATTAGACTTTTGGGTTGTTTCGAGAAATAGATTAAAAGCTAACTTTTTATTTTTTTTAATTTTTTTTTGAAAAAACGTATAAAAAAATAGAGAGGTGATATGATTAAAAAAAATTAAAAGCCAAAAAGATACTATACCTCTTTGCCCAAAAAAAAAAAGACACTAATAAGTTTTTGGAAAATGAATAATCCCCCTAAAAATAATCTCCCTAATCCCCCTAATTTCCTTTATTGGAAACTGTTTTCTTTTTTTTTTTTTCTTTTTTTTTTACCTAAAATGGGAATTGTGGGGATTCGGGAGCCCCCGGATTCCGGGGACCTAGCAATGCCCTAAGTTTTTTTCTTTCATCATTTCTCAATCCAAACAGAAACATTACACAAAAGAAACACACAAGTTATTACTATCATTTCTATCCTGTTGTATGGTGGAATAGGGTCCTCATTTCATGAGTTCGGAATTGTTAAAATTAAAACTCTCAATTTTAATATATGAAAATGATGCATTATGAGATCAATTTATATCTATCTCAGTAATTTGAAATGTTTATCTTATATGATAAACTAAGAAAAAACATACATTTAAAAAATTGAGTTGATTATATATAAATAATTACATAATCAAGTTACATATATGATGATGCAGTTCGTTCTGGGTGGATGGACTGGACCGATCCAAGCTCCTCGAACCCACGTCTAAGTGGCGAAGCCCACTAGATGACCTGCAAGTAAGTTCAGTGGGGGAACGGGGTAGTCCCCCAGCGAACCCTCCGACGGGCCAGTTAGCAAATAGAAAAGAGATGAAGTATGTAGAGAGAGATTGGAGATAGAAAAGCTTAACCTGTTTCTTGTCTTCGATGCTTGTTTATATCCTTTGGTAATCATGTCACTGTCCCTTCCGACGTGCCCACTTTGCCGAAAGCCTGTGCTGTAGCTTACCTTGTTCAGGGTAAGGGGGCGTTGTTCCGACGGGGAGGTGTTATCGCAATAAATGCTGTGATGGGTTGCATTAATGGCGTTGTTCCGACGGAGAGGCCATCGGACGCGAGGCCAAGGCAGTTTTCTCTTTATGAGGAAGCTCTGAAGGAGGGCTTGAGGTTGCCATTGCCGCAAATCGTGGTGGATGTGCTCAACCGTCTAGAGGTAGCGCCAGGGCAACTAATGCCCAATGCCTGGAAGATCTTGCTAGCTTGTGCGAGTGCCTGGCCAAAGGCGAATGAAGGGGAGGCCATGACGGCGGACGAATTCTTCGCGTGCTACAAGGCATCGGGGCAGCAAGAGACTTGGGTGACTCTGCAGGCAGCGGCTGGGAAAGGGCTGGTGGCGGGATTGCCCTCGTCGATCAAGGGGTGGAAACCACGGTGGTTTTTCGTGGGTGCCAGTGGAGGAGTTGAAGTGCGCACCATTTGGAAGGTGCCCACCAGGTCGATGGAGCAAAAATTGGGGATAGAAGCATAAGAGAAGGTGAAAAAGGTGAAGGAGTGGAGGGAGAGGGAAAAAGCCAAGTGGGACGAGCTTGTTCAGCCGTTCGCACTGTTAGAGGCAGGGTTGGGTCCACAGCCGATCGGCGGGGACTTTGACCGAGCGGAATTGGAAGCAAGAAGAAAAGCTCAAGAGGCAGAGGATCAGGCCATCCTTGCCAGAGCCCAAAAATTCAAAGAGTCCTAGGGCGACCGACCACCACAACCAGTGGCAAGGGAGAGGATTCGCCCTCGCCCCAAACCCTTGGGAGAGAAAGACTTAGGGGAGTTTGCACCACGACCGCCCCCAAGGGACCCTTTGAAAGAGAGGTCTTTGAAGGAGATGGAGGCGTTGGGCGTAGGGAAGAAGAAAAAGAGATTGAGGCGGAGTGAGGAAGAGCTTACCCATAAACAAAGGAAGGAAGGAAGAGCAAAGGAGGCCAGTCTGGCCAAGGAGGGAAGGGTTGCTGGGAGGGAGGAAGCGCCAGGGAGAGTAAGCGCCCTAGAGGTGGTAGAGGTTGCCTCAGAAGTGAGGGAGGTTGTGCCAGTGGTGGCAGCAGTCGGTGTAGGGGTGAGTGGGGTCGTCCCTGAACTTAGGAGGGAGAAACAGCCCCAGGGGGGACCTGCTCCCCAAGGAGGAGGAGTTAGCCTGACCACAGCGATTTATCACGCTCGGGCGGTGGCGAGATGGCTGGAGGGAGAAGAAGGCCCAGCCAGAGCTAGGGCAGACCGCTTGGTGGGCATCGTGGAAGAGGCAGCCCTACGCTCAGCATCCAGATTCAACGAGGCAGACCTGCTGAGGGGGTTGTGCTCCACTCAAATGGAGGTGACTACCTTAGCAGGGGCCCTCTTAAGGAAAGCGGGGGCTGCAAAACTTAAGACGAAGGAAACCAAGGCTCAGCTTGCGAAATTGAAAGAGGAGAGCGCTAGTTGGAAGAGTGTCCGCACTGACTTGCAAGGGGCCAAGTTAGTGCTGGAGAGCACACCCGCCAGGTTATGTTGCTCGAGTTCCAACTGGCTAGCGAGTGAAAGAAATTGGAAGAGGCCCAAGCAGCCTGTGTGGTCGTCGTCGAACGGCATGAAGAAGCGATGACCAATAATGAGGAGTTGGTGAGGTAGAAGGATGAGGCAGACGCTAAGGTTGGCGTTCTGCAGAAGGAGTTGGAGGCCGAGCGGGGCAGGGCAGCGGAAGAGAGGGAGAAGCTCCAGAAGGAGTGGGAAGCAGAGAGGACAAGGGCGATGGCGGAGAAGAAGGGCAAGAAAAAAGAGGTGGAGGATGAGAAGGCGAAGGCTGCATCTGAAAGGGCGACCCTTCAGAAAGAGCTGGACCAAGAGAGGGCGAAAGCAGCTTCTGAAAGGGCGACTTATCCCGATCTGTGTGTCACAGCGGTGGAGCAATTCAAAGGGTTTGCCGATTTTCAGATGGCAGTAGACGCCGCTGTCGCCAGCAATCTAGCTAGGCAAGACGTTGGGGGGGCGGGTCCATCAAGGACGATTGTTGGGGGCAGAACCGAAGCAGAAATTATTAAGAGCTTCCAGCAGTCAGACTTCTATAAGCACGAAATGGCTGAGTATTGGGACAGTGGTTGGAAAATGTTCAAACGCAGAGCTGTTCCCAAACTTGGACCTGAGTAGTGTGACAATTGGCGAAGACGATGTGGCCCAAACCCCCATTGATGAGGGCATTGAAGAGGGAGATCTTGCGTCCAGTGAAGAGGAGTGACTGGGAGAGATCTTGTTTATTATGATTTTTTGTATTCACTTATTTTTATTTTTATTATTATTATTTTTTGTTTTATATATATATATATATTTTTTGAATGGATGTAATGAACTTGTGTATACATTTGTGAATGAATAAAATGTCAATGGTGTTTTCAGTCGATTGTCTTTACTTGTGTATGAATCATTGTGGGCTAAATTCAGGAACTCCTTGGCACAAAGTGGAATTGGAGTTTGTAAAAATACAATATGGGGTAAAGTTGGGGTCGTATAACAGCTCAATGCGAAGTAAAATTGGACTTGTACAAAATTCCAATGCAGAGCAAAGTAAAGAACACCCTAATGCCGAGTGAAATTGGACTTATATGAAAATTCAATGCAGAGCAAAGTAGAGACCTAATGCAGAGTGAAACTGGACTTGTATAAAAATTCAATGCAGAGCAAAGTAAAGAACACCCTACTGCAGAGTGAAACTGAACTGGTATGAAAATTCAATGCAGAGCAAAGTGAAGAACACCCTAATGCAGAGTGAAACTGGACTGGTATGAAAATTCAATGCAGAGCAAAGTAAAGACCTAATGCTCAAGAGAGTGGTTTGTGGGAGTGAAGCTAAATGGTGGAGGAAATAATCTGATTAGTAAATAAAACACGTGAAGACATCTTTGGAATTTGACTAAGTAAAGAGTGGTGTAAAAACTTTGGCCTGGAATAATTATGAAATTGCATTGATGATAGGATTATCTCAGTTTGGACTTGGAATTGTTGTTGTAAGTAACTCACTCTGGGTCAGCAATGGAGGCACCCAGTTCGGTTGGGGCTTGTAATGCTTGGTCTAGGTGGGGATCGGTCTGGCCGAGTTCTTCAAGCTTAGTCTGGCTGGGACTTTTGTGCTCAGTCGGGGCGACACTGCTTAGTGCTTGGTCTGGCGGAGGCTTTTTAGTGCTCAGTCTGGCTGAGGCTTTTTAGTGCACAGACTGGCTCAGGCTTTTTAGTGCTCAATCTAGCTGAGGCTTTGAGTGCTCAGTCTGGCTCTGGCTTTTTAGTGCTCAGTCTGGCTGAGGCTTTTTAGTGTTCAGTCTGGCTGAGGCTTTGTGCTACCGTAACCAAAACGTCATTGAGACACCAAATAGACGACTGAGGTATATAAATGTCAAAAAGTTACATTTTCAAACGTGTGATTTTTTCGAAAAGAGAATACAACAACTGATCAATGCAAAAACAGTACTTTCTTGAAAATAACGTTTCAAGTGTTCGGCGTTCCAGGGGTGCGGGAGGTCTCGACCTTCCAGATCTTGAAGTCGGTAAGTGCCTTGACGTAGTCTGGCTTTCACAACGTAAAGTCCCTCCCATTTGGCTGCCAATTTACCCTCAGTCGGATTCTTGGTGGCGAGGGTTGCTTCCCTCAAGACAAGGTCCCCAATAGCAAACTCCCTCGGTCGAACATTGCGGTTGTAGTGTGCTCTCATTTTCTGTTGGTACGAGGCCAATCTGACAACAGTGGTCTCCCTGAGTTCTTCAATTAGGTCTAGGTCAGCCCTACGGAGTTCTTCGGTGAGTGCTGGATTCGGATATAAAACCCTGGGGGTAGGCAGATCGATTTCCACCGGAATAACCGCCTCAGCGCCGTATGTTAGACGAAAAGGGGTTTCCCCAGTAGGAGTCTGAGCGGTGGTGTGGTAAGCCCATAGCACGTTTGGTAGTTCCTCAGCCCAAAGTCCCTTAGTAGCTTCAAGTTTAGTCTTGATGATCTTTAGGAGAGAACGGTTGGTGACCTCAACTTGGCCATTGGCTTGGGGATGACCAGGGGAAGAGAAACATGGTTGAATCTGGAGATCGGCGCAGAACTTCCTGTATTTAGCGTTGTCGAAATGTTTGCCGTTGTCAGAAACAATGGCTTGAGGGACGTCGAATCTGCAAACGATCGACTGCCAGATGAGCCTAGTTGTGTTCCGCTTGGTGATGGTCGCAAGGCGTTCTGCCTCTACCCACTTGGTGAAGTAATCGATGGCGACAATCGCGAACTTGGTCTGGCCTCGGCTGGTGGGAAGTCGACCAACCAGGTCGATCCCTCATTTGGCGAACGGGTAGGGGCTACAGAGTGTGATCAGCTCAGCAGGAGGGGCATGGGGGATATTGGCAAAGCGTTGACACTTATGGCATTTGAGCACGAAATCAGTGGCGTCTTGATTGAGAGTCGGCCAGAAATAACCAGTGCGGAGTATTTTGTGGGCTAAAGACTTGCTGCCTAAATGATTGCCACAAATTCCCTCATGGATTTCTTGCATTACATAGGTTGCTTGGGCCGGGTTGAGGCATCGCAGATATGGTCATGAAAAACCACGTTTGTACAAGACGCCACTGACCAGGACATAGTTGGACGACCGAGCCCTGACCTTGGCAGCTTGCTGTTGGTCATCTGGGAGTTCTCCTGTTGTCAAGAATAGGAGGATGTCAGATACCCAAGGGATGGGTTCATTTTGAAGGAACTGCACTTCTTGGAAGTCGGGTGACATAGCTGGGTGGGCTAGGTATTCAAGGCGAACGCCGTGGCTGAGGTCGGACTGGTCTGCAGAGGCCAACTGAGCCATTTCATCTGCCTTGGAGTTTTCTGCCCGGGGTATGTGCTTGATGTGGAAGGTATTGAAGAGGCGAACAAGAGGGAGTGCCAGATCCCTGTAAGCCCGCATTGTGTCCTCCTTAGTGTCGAATTCCCCTGTGATCTGGCCGACGATGAGCTGGGAGTCACTGAACACCCGAATATGGCTAACACCGATGTCCTTAGCAAGGCGGAGTCCCGCTATCAAGGCCTCATATTCGGCCTCATTGTTGCTGGCGTCAAACAAAAAGCGAAGAGCACATTTGAAATAGCCACCCTCAGGGGAGGTGAGGATGAGGCCAGCCCCACTACCTTCCCTGCGGGATGACCTGTCGACTTTGAGAGTCCAAGAATGGGGGTCTTCTGGGTCGGCAGGAGTTGGTGGGGGTGGAGAGGCAGTGGTTGGGGTCAGGTTGGTGAACTCCAGAATGAAATCGGCTATGGTCTATCCCTTGATTGCTGTTCATGGGCGGTAGGAGATATCAGACTAGCTGAGTTCTACCGACCACTGCATAAGTCGGCCAGAAAGTTCTGGTTGCTGCATGACCTTCTTCAGGGGTTGGTCGGTGAGGACCACTACGGAATGGGCTTGGAAATAAGGACGAAGTCGTCTGGAAGCAGTGACCAAGGCCAGGGACAATTTTTCTAGCAATGGATAATTCTGCTCCGCTCCCCTGAGAGCTTGACTGATGTAGTAGACCGGCCGTTGGACTGAGCCATCTTCCCTGATAAGAACTGCACTGACTGCGGTGCTTGGCACTGCTAGATAGAGGAAGAGGGGTTCGCCCGTGACTGCTTGTGAAAGGAGGGCAGGGTGGGCCATACATTGCTTTAACTGCTGAAAAGCCTCTTCGGATTCAGTTGTCCATTCGAAGGTCTGCCGAAGAACTTTGAAGAATGGTAAGCACTTATCTGTTGCGCGGGAGATGAAGCGGTTGAGGGCCGCCACTCGGCCAGTGAGTCTTTGAACTTCTTTGACCGTTTTGGGTGACTGCATTTCAATCAAGGCCTTGATCTTCTCGGGATTGGCTTCAATGCCGCGCTGGCTGACCATAAAACCTAAGAACTTTCCAGATCCTACGCCCAAGGCGCACTTCTTTGGGTTGAGTTTCATTTGGTACTTGCGGAGGGTGGCGAAGGTTTCTCGGAGGTCAGACAAATGATCAATGGAGAGTTTGCTCTTGACCAGCATGTCGTCGACGTATACTTCCATGTTCCAACTTATCTCGTGTTGGAAAACTGCATTGACTAGCCGTTGGTAGGTGGCCCCAACATTCTTTAGTCCGAACGGCGTCACGCGGTAGTGGTAAGTTCCTCGATCGGTAATGAAGGAGGTATGTTCTTGGTCAGTCGAGTGCATCAGGATTTGGTTGTATCCAGAAAAAGCATCCATGAAACTGAGCATCTGATGACCGGCTGTGGCATCGACAAGCAGATCAATACGGGGAAGAGGGTAGCTGTCCTTGGGGCAGGCTCGGTTCAGGTTAGAGTAATCGACACAGAGTCGCCATTTGCCGTTGTTTTTGCGGACTAGGACCATGTTTGACAACCATTTAGGGTAGTCTACATTTGTGATAAACTGGGCCTCAAGGAGCTTGTCGACCTCTGCTGCAATAAGAGTATTGCGCTCTGGATGGAAGATCTTGCGCTTCCGTGCGCAGTCGGAAATGAGGTTCGATACTGAGGCGATAGGTTATAAAGGATGGGTCAATACCTGGTATGTCTGAATGGGTCCAGGCGAATACATCTTTGTGCTCGGTCAAGAGGGCAGTAAGGTCGGCCTTGGATTGGGGGGATAGCTGACTGCCGATCTAGGCAGTTTTCATTGGGTTAGTGGGGTCGATGGGAACTTCAATGAGCTCCTCAACAGGTTCTCCTCTGACCAGTTCATCTTCGTCTCGGACATCAAGTCCTTCAGTAATCATGGCCTCCTTCAGTTTAATTTCCTTGAGTGAGGCGACATAGCATTCTCTGGCCGCGGTTTGTTCTCCCCTCACTGTTCCGACCCCGAGATCAGTGGGAAACTTGATGGCTAGGTAGTAGGTGGACCTGATCGCTTGGAAGGCGTTGAGGGCAGTGTGACCAAGGATGATGTTGTAGGCAGAGGGGCAGTCGACAACAAGGAAGGTAAGCAACTTCATGGTCTGTCGTGGATATTCGCCGATGGTGATGGGGAGATCAATGGAGCCGATGGAGGTCACGCGGTCGCCAGTGAAACTGACCAAAGGGGTTTGAAGAAGAGACAGACTTTCCTCGCCGATCTTGAGCTGGCGGAAGCAGTTGAGGAATATGATGTCTGAAGAGCTTCCATTGTCGATGAGAACTCATCTGACTTTATAGTTGAAGAGGATGGCGGAAATGACAAGAGGATCATCATAAGGATAACGGATGCATGTACAGTCAGCGTCCGTGAAGGTGATGGGCTCTGTCCACTGCTTGGGCTGTTTGGGGGGTCAGTCTACCGTGGTGACTGCCTTTTCTGAGCCCTGCCTTATTTTTCTAAGTTCTGCCTTCAGAACCGAGCGAGATGGTCCCCCACAAGTAAGACCACCTGAAATAACTCTAATTTCACCAACGAGTGGAGGCGGATTACCTTGTGGCCGAGGTTGTTGGGGAAGTCGATCGTGGCCTTGATTCGGTTGAGCTGGCAGTCGTGGCGGGGTGTGCCGATGATTGTCCCTGTGGGGTTCGGTTCTTTGCCTCTACTGAGGGCGGGTGTCTATGAACCGGCTTAGACGTCCCTGGCGGATGAGGGTCTCCACCTGATCCTTGAGGTTGATGCAGTCATCAGTGTTATGGCCATAGTCCGGGTGGAAACGGCAATATTTGGACTGGTCTTTCCGGTTGGAAGGGTTGCGTGGAGGGGGAGGCCATTTGAGGGGGTAGTCCCATTGGATTTGGTTGAGGACATGTTCCATGGGAGAATTGAGGGGTGTATACCGCTCGAACCGACCGAGCGATCGGGTTGGTGCCGACCGGTCTGCACGAGGGGGTCGGTCTGTATAGCGGGGTGTTTGGCTATTATACTAGGCGTTTCTGGTTCTGGGTCTTTTCTCTTTTCTCTGGGGGTCGGGTTTTTAGCTGTTGGATCCTGCCGAGCGGCTAGTGAATCCTCGGCATGCATGTATTTTTGGGCTTTGGAGAGTAGGACTGCCATTGAGGTTGGGGGGTTTTTAGAGAGGGAGAAAAGGAAATCGGACGACCGCAAACCGGCCATGAAAGCTGTGAGAATGACCTTGTCGTCATTTTCCGCAACTTGCAGGGCTTCGGCGTTGAAGCGAGTAACGAAGCTGCGCAGTGATTCCCCCTCGGTCTGACGAATATTGAGGAGTTGTGTGGCTGGGCGTCGCTGGCGCTGGGCTCCAATAAAATGGCTCAAGAAAGAGTCACTGAGATGCTGAAAAGTCGAGACAGAGTCTGGTGGTAACTGGCTGAACCACAGCCGAGCTGACCCCTTCAATGTCCCGAGAAAAGCTCGGCACATGATCTCATTAGGGAAGGCATGGAGAATCATGAGGGTGCGGTATGTCTCCAGATGGTCGACCGGGTCCGTCGTCCCGTCAAAGGAGTCGATGGAGGACATGTTGAACTTGGCAGGCAGGGGTTGTCTCGGATGGAGGCGACAAATAGTGAGTTTGCCGTAGCGGAGGGCTTATGCTAAATGTTCTGCATAACTCCTTGGAGTTGGAGTTTCATGGCTCGAAGTTCAGCGTCCCAAAGGGAAATGTTGTCGCCACCAGAGGGAGATAGGTGTTGGACGCTGCTGGTTTCTCCCTCGGGGGCTGGTGCTGTGACCGATGGGTGTGGAGGTGGAGGCGGTGGATTTATATGTAGGTGAGGGGGTTGCAAACCTTCCAAGCTAGGTGGATTAGGTTGTGGAGCAGTATGGGTCGGAGTTCGTTCTGGATTGGAAGGAATATCTGGAGGTGGTGGTGGTGGAATGTGGAGGTTTCTTTGGAGTAGAGCATTTATGAGGGCCTGGTTTTGCTCAGCCATACGGTTGACACTGTTGGTAAGTTCGATGAAATACTGTGGTGCGTTGTCTGGATTGGGAGGGTCGGTTTTGTGGTCGGCAGCATTCTGGTGGGAAGCCATGGATCTAGTCGTAACCATACACCTTAATGAATGAGATGAAAAGGTTGGTAGAACAGGGTCTCCGGCAGCAATGAACACAACTGGCGCATGAACAAACCAGTTCCCACAGACGGCGCCAACTGATGATGCAGTTCGTTCTAGGTGGATGGACTGGACCGATCCAAGCTCCTCGAACCCACGTCCGAGTGGCGAAGCCCACTAGATGACCTGCAAGTAAGTTCAGTGGGGGAACGGGGTAGTCCCCCAGCGAACCCTCCGACGGGCTAGTTAGCAAATAGAAAAGAGATGAAGTATGTAGAGAGAGATTGGAGATAGAAAAGCTTAACCTGTTTCTTGTCTTCGATGCTTGCTTATATCCTTTGGTAATCATGTCACTGTCCCTTCCGACGTGCCCACCTCGCCGAAAGCCTGTGCTGTAGCTTACCTTGTTCAGGGTAAGGGGGCGTTGTTCCGACGGGGAGGTGTTGTCGCAATAAATGCTGTGATGAGTTGCATTAATGGTGATGTGTTGTGGCAATAACTTTGCAGATCTCTGTCTGCTGATGTGGCCTGTTCTACACCTGCCGTGTGTCCGAATGTCATTGGCCCTTCACGTCCAGTTGGCTTCCAGCTGTCCTGGACTTTACCAACCGGGTTATGCAATGGGGTTTAAATGGTGGGCTTGGGTTTGTTCACTGTGGGCTGTGGCCTATATGGGCCTATCCATGTCAATATATATTATACTATATGAACGATTTATTCTTAAAAACGTGTATGCCATCTAAATAAAAATGATTTGATGGTAAGAAAATTGATATTGAATGACATTGACTTTTCGTATTGATAATTTTTTCAGTTAGTTTTATGAAAAGAACGGTTTAACTCACTAAAATGGATCCAATTTAGTTCCATAATAGATAAATTTCATTGTAAAATTGAGATTTTCAATTTTAATAAATTCGGAATCCCCATTTGGACATATTATTTCCCTTTCATTAATAAACAAATTTTGACGGGATTAAATTTGTTACTTGCAAAATGAGAGTGTGAAATATGTATTTATCATAAATCCGAGGGGTATAATTGTAATTTAGTCTTATAAATATCTCGAATTACACACCTTTATTAAAAAAAAAGCTAGCCTCGTATTAGCATTTGGATAACTTAGAAAACAGTACTTTGTTTTTTTGGTTGACAAAAAGTAAAATACATTGCAGGGAAAGGCCACTTTTGTAGCGTCTACTTGTAGAGAGAATCTTCTTGACAAAGCTGAGGTGGAGCATCCAAATTAAGGGTTAGTTTGGGATGTTTTAAAAAAATATATTTTTTGATTTATTGATTTATATGAGTTGGGTTTGAGTTGGGTTTGAGTTGCGTTTGATGTGATGTGTTAGAGAGGTGATGTGATTTAAATAAGATGATGTGACTTAAATAAGATAGTGACTTTTTAACTTTTTGTATTATTTAGTTTATGCCAAACCAACCCTAAATTATATGCAGACCTTTTAGATCATGACTTTAACTAACCGAACGAAAGACTTTTACCCATATAAAAATAATTATAATATTAACTATCTATATTATTATATTAAGCAAAAGTTTCAATTAGTATCTTAAGGTCTCGTTTATTTTCAGAAGTAGAATAGAGGGGATTTATAATGAGGGGATTAAGTAAAATTATGTTTGTTTTGATGATAGTTGTTAGTGTAGGAATTGTTAAATTTTTTTTTATATAAAATAATAAAACAAATAAAAAAATATAAAAAATTAAACATTAATATTTATAAAAAAAATTCCCAATATATAAAAAATAAAAAAATTTCTAATCCCCTCACTATTTTTCTAATACCATCTCCTCCTCCTCCTCCTCCATCTCAATCCCCCTTCCAACCTCCATCTATATCACCTCCACCATCCTAATCTCCTTCGTAACTCTACAAACAAACACAACACTAAATAACACCTCCACCATCCTAATCTCCTTCCATCTACTTAACCCCAAAACAAACGGGCCCTAAAATCTTTACTCCTTAGTTAATGTCTTGAAATCTTTGCTTTCCTTATGCCAGAGGGCTTGAAGTCAAAATCAACATGATTTCTGATGAAAATTTCTTGAGAGTTGCAGGATAATTAAAAATCTATGCGAACTTGACTTGGTTATGTGACTCAGTGTTCAAACTATTTATGTGCAACGTGATTATATGATTTTGTCACTAGGTGCGTCCTGTAATTTAGTGGTGGTGAGTGAGTGCCTTAGAGAAGGCTAGAATATTGTTCACTAAGTTTGGTTTTGTCTTTGATAGGATATCTACAGGAAGGAGTATAGGATGTGTTGGGAATCCAAGTGCTGGTAAAGGTACAATAGTTCCAGTAGCACCAGCCTCTGCAACATCCGCTGTGGGCGAAGAAGATGCACGCAAGATTGTAAGGGCAATAAGGAAGGCTCTAACTTGCAATAAAATGGATAATACCAGTGCCCTCAAGCTTACAAAGGAGTTCTTTCGCTCCAATCTATAGGAGTTCACAGGAGAGTCTGACCCGTTGAAGGCAAATGATTGGTTATAACAAGTCACTAAGACTTTGGAGATGCTAAGGATTGAGGATAACAGGCTGAGGGTTGCACTACCGAGTTCTAACTAAAGGGAGACGCAGAATATTGGTGAAAGTAAGCAAAGATCACCGTAGGCACTACTTAGATTGCATTCACTGAGGCCTTTCCGACCAAATATTTTCCTCCTTCCACACCAAAAAGGTTAAGGAAACAATTTGTGGAAATGTGCCAAGGTCAAGGGTACCGTAGACCTAATAAGCAACAAAAGAGAGTAGAGGTTCAGACCAAATCATTACTTACATTATCGGAGCCATTCGGCCAGACGGAACATAGGGTGATTGTTTGTTCACTAGGGAGCAGTCATCAAAACCATTACTTATTCAGGCCCCAAATTAGTCATAGAGTGGGAAATCACTCACTTGTTTCAAGTGTGGCCAACTAGGGCACATCAGGCATCATTGTCCTTGTTGTAAAAGTTCTCAGAGTATTTCGGGGTCTCGACAGACCCAGTCTCAGTGGTCTAGATAGGGACAGAGACGGTGTTAGAGACCAATGAAGTAGTTTTATTATTTTGTTATTATATATGATGTATTGTGGGATGCAAAGACATCATGACTATTTGCTCATATATGTACTTGTTTTGTTTATCCCAACAATTTGGGCATGTAACGAATTTTAACTAAGTTGGTTTAAAAGGTCATTATTGGAACCGATAATCCTATTATTGTTGTATGTCTATTTGTTTTCTGGTGAGTTGAGCAAGTGATGGCTTGTAAGCCTTAGTTTGATTTAGAGTTGTTTGTTGGGAATCAGTAATATGTGTGTTGTTGTAACTAGTTTTGGGATACTTGAGAGTGGAGACATATTGTTATGAGTGCTTATGGTTTGGGTTAGCATGATCTTTTAAAGTTCTACATAAGTGGTGAGGTTTTCTTTGTAGAGTGTGAAAGTATTCCTAGAAGGAGTGTGAGATTTGTCCCTTGTGGTAACGAGAGTAATGCTTGTACTAGTATTTTGTGAGTTCAGAATGGTGAGGTTAGAGAGATTGTCAATGGCCCTACCGGTCTTCTTATGTGTGACTTGTAGCGTTTAATTTCCAAATAGGCATGAATTTTATAATGGATTGGCTGGTGAATTGGAGTTGTATGATTCAGTCTCAAGGAGTTCGAAATGAACTCAAGGGAGGTGTGGAAGTGTGTGTTGAACCCCATGTAGGGATGAATGGTATTAGATACATGTTGGTGTTGGTGCTAAGTGTAGAGAGTTGTCGAGTTGGTTGGTTAGTGCCGAAAATTTCTTTGGCTTTGGGCGAGGCATCATAAGGTTAAGGAGTATTTTAAGTTACATGGGAAAGTATTGAGTTTTACTTTTGTGAATGTGATGTTTCATGTGAACTTGTGTGAAAGTTCTTCGGTTGGGGTAGTACGGTGGAATCTTGATTTTGGTAAGCGTAAATGTACAAATGTGTAATTGATAAGTGTGATGGTGATAGGATGAGACTCCCAAATTCTATAAAATATATGTGTTTTGTTGTTTATTAACACAGTTATTATTATTATAAATTGTTACTATTGAGATGTTTAACTTTGAGATGTGCTTTCACCATTGTAGTGATGAGTAATTTTGGGTGACGATTGAGAGTCATTGGTGGTAATGTTACGAGAAGGTATTGGAAACAAATTTTGCAGATGTTGTGGCTTTGAATGACATTGTTAATTGAAAATATTATTATTGAGAATCACATTTGATTGTGAAAGAGAAATAAAGGTAAAACAATGTGGTTGACTATATGTTATGAGTGAACTTGTTTGTTTTCAGAAAACGTTTACAAAATTATTATATTTTACTTGGAACTCAATAGAGACTTAACCTTTTGGGGTGAGGTTAACTCTCGTAATCTTATTATCGGAGAGAGAGAACCTCTCAGGGAGAGGTTCGATCTCTTAATCCTTCCTCTAAGTGTTGGAGTGCCCTTTCGAAATAGGGGCTAGCTGTTCTTTGCTCACATAAGCTTTGTTGAACTTGAAGGAGTCTCCTTATATAAAAATTTTGAATTTGTGCACCTTTTGAGAATGTTGTGTACTCAAGAACAAAGCTTTCAAGAAAATGAGGATTTTCTCTTACATAGATGTGTAGTTATCTCTTTTAACCTTGCAAGCAAGTACTGTGTAATGAAATGAACTCAAATTGTTAGTTACGTCATTGTGTATTTTGTTCTTGATGTGCTAATATTGTAAAACTTTCGTGTCATAGGGCTGTACTTATGAACCAAGATTCTTTTGATGAGCCCTCTCCCTTTGGGAGAGTCGAGTGAAAGCTTCTTGATGTGAGCATAGGTCCTTTCACAACTATTTGGGGGCGTGAAGTTAATCTTTAACCTAGCATGGTTGTAGCGACCTTGATTTTTCGTAAGTCGTTATTTATTTATTTATTATTATTATGATCTTATTTTATTTTTGATTTTATTAATTACGTGGTTACATGAAAATTTAATGTGATATTTAATTAATTTAAAGTGATATTTAATTATATATAATTAATCTGAATATTTATATATATATTTTATATATGTATATAAAAGGTATTTTATATATATATGTATTGATGATATATAACATATATATATATATATTATAAGCCTTGAGGCTCACCCAAAAAAAAAAAAAAAAAAAAGACATGGGTTATAAAAATAAAAAATAAAAAGAAAGAAAAAGAAAGCAAAGAGAGAGAGAAAGAGAGAGTAAACAAAAAATAGAAGGTGCATCGGGAGAAATCAAAGAAGTCGGGAGAGAGGCGGCGGAAGAAGAGAGGGAAAGAAAAAAAATGGGTTAAGGTTTTGTTTTGGTGGCTTTATTAATTTTACAAGTGATTCTAAGATTTTCAAAAAAATATTGTAAGTGCAAAACCCACCCCTCTTCATTTATGTTTAATTCGTTATTTTTATTTATTTATTTATTTTATTTATTTGATATTGGTTTGATATTGTATTGACATAAGGATGATGGATTGATTTTAATTATTTTGATTAGTTCTATAAGCTAGGTTTAGGGTTTTTATATGTATTTATTTTATGGTTATAATTACACTCATGGATATATGAAATTAAAATAAACTTGAAACCCATAGATAAATTCCTTATACTCCACCATGACTCCATGGATTATTGTTTTATTTGAGTGTTTATGAGAAAGAGTACATAAAAACAAATGTGAGGATTATAAGATTTATTTGAATGTCGTAGGCTTGGCATTATTATGTTTGTTCTCATGAGTAAATGAGGGATCGTGTATATATATTATTGCCTTGTTCTCAGGAGTACACAAGTGTTTTGATTTACATACGTATGTATATGCTAACCATCCGGGAAGTGTGGGTCAAATTCGAGACGATATCCCCGTGCAAGTTTGGCTTTGGAGCGGTGTTAGGTATACGGGAGCCTCATGGGATATGTGTCGGCCGGAAGTGAAGGACCGAAGTGATGGAGTTAAGGTACAAATAATTAAATATGAACTTATTGGTATAGTTTGAATTATATTGATTTTTACATCTTGAAAAATAGTAAGTGACCTCAATAAATTAAGAAATTTGGACAAAGGTATGTATACGTAATTCTAGACAACTTTTGTGTTTTAACTTTTTGCTAAGAAAATTGATTAGAACTTGTAACCAGATGATCTTTGTTATAATAGTTTTTGTTTATTTTAGCAATGCAGATTTTAGATGCTATTTTAACCCACGAAACAAGTTCATTTTTATTAGTTTCATGTAAACTGAAGTAAAACATTATTCTGCACATTTTTTGTGCTTTGAATTTTTTTGAAAAAAAATCATTTTAGGGCAGTTTCCTTTCGTTTTCAGTTTCAAATTTTTCAAATGAATTTCATCTAGATTCTTCTATCAATTTTTTGTCTCAACCTATTCAGTTTCTATTAAATTCGTTCACGTTACCTTTTAGGAAATTTTATTCTATACAACTTTTGTTCTTTGAATTTTGGTCAATTCGAATTATTTAAGCATGAAACAGTGTATTTTTATACTTCTTCAGCAAGTTACTTAGGATTAAATTATATTAACTTTTTTTTTTTTTTTTTTTTTTTTTTTTTGCAGAATGGTGGGTCTTACTAACTTTTTATGTAGGGCTAACCTACCATATTTTTATTTTTATTTTGTTTATTTTATATTCGATTTATATTTAGTTGTGTACGGTCTATAAACTAAATGCCACCGTATCTCGGGAAACTACCTATTCGTTTCGGTGCGGGTGGAACTATTTGTCTTGTCCCATAACATGAATTAAATGTACTTTTGTTTGTGTCTGGTGGACACGTGAGTGTTAAATCTTGTACTCATACTAGTATACTTGTCTATTGACCCGTTTTGTCTCTTAACAACTCGGGTGCGTTCTATTTGAGTATAGCCAAGCTTCCTTTGCAAGATTAGTTAGGACTACGGTAGTGACGAGAAATAAATACGATCGTAGAACATGTCTTTCAAATTTCTTTTGTTTTCTAGAGTTTAGAATTGATATTAGTTTTTTTATTTTTTTATTTTTTTTTATGACCTTAGTATTTTGGCAATTTGGCATTGTGGGTTATTTTTCAACTTTACATTATTTAAGTTGTTTTGACTAGTTGTTACTACTTTAATGTTGGAGGTATTGGATGGTTATGAATCTATGATGGATAGTTTGGTTGGCTTTTATTATTATTTTTTTTATGTCTTTTTTTTTTTTTTTTTTTTTGAGTATTAAAATTTACCTAAACTGTATGGAGATAAAAATATTTAGATTTTGTTTCACCCCTAAGATTTGGATGATGGAATATTGATTAGTTCTAATTTAATATTTAATTGTCCAAATTTTGGGGCGTGGCAATGGCTGTATTATGTAATGACTCGAGCTTGAAGTTATAGCTATGTAGCTGTGTATTTTTTTCTTGATAGATTAGAGTTAGGCTTGTTATGCTAGAGAACCATCCTTGTGGATCGGGGTTTCGCGAGTGAAGCCCTATTTCCTTTGTGAGAGTCGATTAAAAACTTTTGATGTAAGTGCAGATTCATCTTTGGATTTGAGTTGTTGAATGATTGAGAGATGTTTTATGTCTGAACAAGATTAAGGAGTGGGTAACGTAACCGGGTGTGCAACTGGAACCCTTTGATTTGAATTCTAATCTTGTGGACCCCTAATGAGTTCTTGTGGGTCACAAAGGCATAGGTGGCCTTATTTTTAAATCTTGTTAATTGAGAACCCATATATAATGGGGAACTTCCGTCTTGTTTGACTAAACCTTCTTTTGTTATGATAAGCGAGTCGAGAGTGGCCCCTATTCCATCATATTTCTTTCTTAGTTACTCCGATGTCTTTCAAACACTGAGATAAGGGGCCTAAATTTGGGAAATTATCCCAAGTGTTGGTTTAGACTTTGGATTGGTGGTTGGAATCCTTTTCATAATTGTCTCAGATTGAGTCTTGAGTTTATCTATTGTTATACCATCTAAATCCTTTATTACCTTAATTTCGGGGACAAAATTTCCTAAGGTGGAGAGGTTGTGAGCTCTCGAGTCTTGGACCTAACTTGAATTAGCTTATTTAGTTTGTTTACATTGCTTTCGAAGTCTTGAGTATCGTTTATGTCATTAGACTTCACTTCTAACCTTGTTTAACACTTTTTAATAGTTTCGAGTTGGAAAGTTTTGAGTATCAAGCATAGGGATGAAACGGAGGAGAGTGGAATTATCTTAGGAAGATTGGGCTGGAAACGGTGGATCCGCACATATGGGTTGGGATAGCCCAAGAATGTGCAAGAGGATGTGGGTCTCGCACGTGCGGCAGGGTATGCCCTTATGCGGTAGAGGAGCATAATTTGAATTTCTCAATGAGAGAATCCGCACATACGGCAGGATAGTCCCGCATGTGCGGCGAGTACTTTTACATGTGCGGCTAGACGCAATTTTGACCTCGATTTTCATGCCTCTCAACCTCTTTGCTGATTTCTCCATCATTTTCTCTTATTTCTCTGATATCTTTCTCTTTATACTCTTTTTTCTCTCTCCTTTCTCTAAAAACTTCACCAAACTGTACAAAATTCATCATCCAACAAAATCCATCAATTTTTTTTTATAGCAGTTCTTAAGGCCAAATTAACGAACATGTCGAGGGTGTCGTTTTGCCCGATGAAGATCGGGGACAAAAGAGATAAGAGAGTATTGCATAGCACATCCTAGGTTTTCCATCAATCAAAACCCAAGAGGTTTAGCAAAAGAAATGGGGGTGCCGACCACGTTTTGACTTAGACTTTTTTTTTGTTTTTTTTTTAACTTGATAAGGAAGAAAAATGGTTAATTTAAGGGGGGAAAAAACTATTTTTTTAAAAAAGATGAACAATAATGAGGTGGAGATAAAATAAATATAAGGAAATAGGTTAGGTTCTTACTCAAAATCTCATTACTAAATTATTACCAAAAACAAAATAGGACACCAATACCTCCCACTAAAATATTAATATCTCAAAAATACGAGATTTCACAATTAGTGTAATTCGCCGCCTTCTTTTTTTCCGCCTAATTATCAAAATTTGTAAAGTTTATCATTGATTTGAATTTATTTTTAAAAAACTTACATTGAATTGTTATTTTTCCTATTTTCTATTTGATTTGAAATTTTCAAAAATAATTTTTTGAGTTTTTAGTCAGTATTCTTTAATTTTTAATGAATTTTTTTAACATTTAAAAAAAATGAAATTCACTTAATTTAAATGCACTTAAAAAGTATGAATTTGTGCAAAAAAATTTCAAAAATTCACTGACTACAAAAAAATTTTAAAAAATGTATAAAATTCAATATATTTTGTTGAATTCAATGAATTTTTTAGAGATTTTTGTATAAGTTTTGTACTTTTAAATGTATTTAGATTAAATGAAACTAAAATGTAAAAATAATTAATTAAACTATTAAAAAATACTAAAAACAAAAAATACAAATTAAGAACTCATAAAATTATTTTTAAAATTCCAAACTAAACTATAACCTTTTTTTAACCAATGTTGCCAGCGTATTTGACTATAAGTGAAGTCTACTGCGAATCCAAATACCTGGTAGGGATTGAAAACAGACCCAACCCGTCTAATGCAAATAGTAGTCGGGCTTGTAAGAAGTCTTGCTACCTTTGAAATGCTCTTTTTTTTGTTTTTGTATTTTCATTCTTGCACAAACTTCTTTTTTTTTCTTTTTTCTTTTTTCTTTTTTAGCGTGTTGGATTAATGAGAGATAAGACCGCACGGCATTTATGGATCAATTTTGTTGATCATACTTATTTACCTATAAGTCTTACTCCATTTTTCACTTACAAATTTCACCGAAATGTCCTCCCCTTACCTTATTCAAATTTCTTTTGTTTTCTGGAGTTTATAATTGATATTAGTTTTTTTTATTTTTTTTATGATCTTAATATTTTGACAATTTGGCATTGTGAGTTATTTTTCAACTTTACATTATTTAAGAGGTTTTTCTACCTTTGACATGCTCTTTTTTTGTTTTCGTATTTTCATTCTTGGCCAAACTCCTTTTTTTTTCTTTTTTTCTTTTTTTTTTTTAACCGTGTTGGATTAATGAGAGATAAGACCGCAGGGCATTTATGGATCAATTTTGTTGATCATACTTATTTACCTATAAGTCTTGCTCCATTTTTCACTTACAAATTTCACCAAAATATCCTCCCCTTACCTTCTTCAAATTTCTTTTGTTTTCTGGAGTTTATAATTGATATTAGTTTTTTTATTTTTTTTATGACCTTAGTATTTTGAGAATTTGGCATTGTGAGTTATTTTTCAACTTTACATTATTTAAGAGGTCTTTCTGCCTTTAACATGCTCTTTTTTTGTTTTCGTATTTTCATTCTTGGCCAAATTCCTTTTTTTTTTTCTTTTTTTTTTTAACCGTGTTGGATTAATGAGAGATAAGACCGCAGGGCATTTATGGATCAATTTGTTGATCATACTTATTTACCTACAAGTCTTGCTCCATTTTTCATTTACAAATTTCACCAAAATGTCCTCCACATACCTTCTTCATCTCCATTATCAACATGGTCATAACTCCACCAACCATTCCTTCAATCATGAACTTCGACTGCTAGCAACAACCTCATACGATATTTTCCCGACAATTTTTTTGACAATTCTCCGACCATTTTCTGGACACAAAAACATCCATCTCTACCAGTGACTTCTACCACCTCTTCAGATCTAGTGGTGAAAAAAGAAAGAGGAAGGGATAAGGAGGAGGATGAAACTTTAACAGATTTATCATTGATAACATTTATTAGTTAGGAGACCATTGAATTCCTTACTCTCTCATGCACTCACTCAGTTATTTACTCATAGTAACACACCCACACACTTACATAGAAAAATGATTAGAGTTTATCACTATAAATTTATTCACTAATAGATTTATCTAAATTTTATAGATAGTATATCTAGTTTAACTAGATATTTATCAGTAGATTAATAGAGATCCATTACTATGTACAGAGAGAAAGACCCAATCTTACTAGTAGGAACTTTGACGATCATGTAATGACTACATCTCAACAATGAAAAGTTATATTAGATTGACGTCCAAGACAATAGATTGGTACTGGAAATGGCAAGATTTGAAGTTGCAAGTGAAGATTAGCATTGAAAATGACCATATCTGAATGGTAGCAGTGAAGATCAACGATGGTAAAGTCTAGATCGATGACCATAGAGGTGGTTGGTGAACGATGGTAGTGGGTCCTGATGGTGGAATGTAGATCAGAGACATTAGAGTGTAGATTAGCGATAGCAGAAGTGGTTGGTGTTTAGTGGAGATGACTGGTGGATGATGACAATAGGAATGGCCAGCGACAGTGGAAGTAGCAGTGGCCAGTGATGGTGTGAGGCTTTTGGAGAGAGATAGAGTTGCCTTTGACCTTCATAAAATGAGGGCAAATATATATATATATATATATTTTTAAGATTTTTGGATGCATTTAAAAGATATATAGCAGTTACAAGTATTTAAGTCTACTTAATGAGACTCACATATACTTTTGCTTAAGACTTTGATTGTTTGGGATGTTCTAAATAAGTGCACTTTTTGAATTTTTATAAAAAGATGTGTAGAAAAGTAGAGAGGAGATGTTGATTGATGGGACCCAAAAAAGATTAAAAAAAATATGGACTTATTTAGTCTTCTCAAACAAGGCCTAAGTCGAATTTAGTTTGTAATTTTTTTATTGACCGATGGTATCACGGAAGATGATAACACTATTACACTAAATAAATTTTCCCTTCATTGAAGTGTAACACTATGATTTTGTGGTCTATTCAAATAACTTTGATGAGGGTCTTTTTCTTTCCAGGATTCGGGCTACAATTGCTGTGAAGCCTGTGAAATGTTTGTTCTGAGCCTATTTTGATCATTTAAATTGTTTATATATGTTGGTTTTTTTGGCTTTCGAAGGTTATTATTGTAATTGCAAGCGTGTCAACAAGGATCAATCAGTCCTTACAGAGAATTAATTGCCAACCAATTATCAGACGATTGTGTTTTAGTTCTTTTAGCCTCAATGAAGAGGACTTTTACTGGTGGCTTGATTTAGGAGAATTTAAGCAATATAACAATTAAATGAAGAACAGTTGAAGTATCTCATAAAAATGAAAAACTTACAATGATCCAAACTTAGCCTCGTAGAGGTCTACAGCAACAATCTACTTGAAACTACTCTTATGAACAAAGTGCAGTGCAGGAATTTACAGTACAGGAAATATAAGACTAGAAATGTAAAGCTGGAAAGGAAAATAAGTATAAAAGACTGGTTTTTTGGATCTGAGTCTGGGGGCTTTTTCGGGGGCCTTCCCTGCTATTTATACTGCTCGAGGATGACCATTGAACTACACTTCCAACCATCGAACTGCTCCTCCATGATTGCTGATCATGTTGCCTTAAGATTAGCTCCATCACGCCATTACTTGCAGTTAGGCTTCCCCTCTAAATTTGAATTTAAATATGAGTAACCGTTGATGCCACATCACGTTGTATCTCTTTGTTGATTCACTGCTACTCAGATCTCGTAATAACCAATACTAACTGCCATGTGTACGATCAGGATCAAAGACTTAAATAATCTTCCTATATTATCCTTATTTTGCCACGCGTCGAATTGTAATTGGCTTACACAAAATATGTAGCCAACATTACCCCCCACACTAATATATCCAGTACTTGGTGATATTAGTGGATCAAGGTCTTTTTCCCACGTCTTAGAATGTGCATGGGTTTCGCATTCTCCCAGAAATGCAACTGTCATTCATCATTTGTATTAAACTCTCCTTCAATCTTTTGAATACCCCCACCACCTTAGTATTTGAACAGACTGATACATTTTTTATGGCCGAATCAATTTTCCCCTCTATTGATTGAGCACGCGAAGAGTCATATGAAGGTGCTGTTCTTTCTCGAAAGAACCTCTATGCATTAATTAGCCACCTTTACCCACCTTCTATATTCAGGTCATGGATGCCTTTGCAAATTATCAACCCTTGGACTTCGAACATATTGCCCTTAATCCTTCGATTCAGACACTTACAAGTATGGATATGGGAAGTTCTTCTTCTGACTCACCTTTGGACTATGAATAAACTGCTCTCAATTCTTTGATTCAGAAAGTCGCAAATATGGACATGGGAAGTTCTTCTTCACAATCCTCTGCATGGGATAAGGCTGAAACTTCTTCCTCTTCTGGGGCTTCTGGCTGGACAAACTGGTCAAAACCTAATGCCTATGACTTGAGAGAACGAATCAACCATCACTTCGTTGAGTTTACTGACCCTTTAGAGTCCCCTTCTTATGCTCGAAGCTCAGTGGTCTATCCCTACGTGCCCATTGACCATCGACGTAGTTTGGAGGAGAATCTGCTTGTGGCATGGTATACATCCTCCATGCCTACAAAGATAGTGCACGCCGCCCGATGCCTAGAAGAAGCACAAGGGTACAACCCATCATTCTTAGCTCAGAAGGCAAATATTTTTTTTTCTGACTGGCTTGATTATATTAATGCCCTTGTTCCTTCTGCCCTTGCTTCTCTTCCTGAAATAAAAGCATCCACACCTTCTCCTCCGCCGAATCCTTGCTGGATAGAGAAGCTGAGGCTTGCCCTCTCCGCGGACAAGGTCTTTCCACCTTACATGCCTCCATCTTTCCCTAATCTAGCTGAGCGGAAACAAGCTCAACTTCTGCTCGCGGCTTTCTCTCACTTGCCCTTCAATGTTCTTGAGGACGAAGTCCCTCTCAAGAACCTTCGATGGGCCTGTGATATTCTAACTTGGGGTCATGTCCTCAATCCCCTCGCCCAAGAAGAGCTTCACATGTTTTTGGACCAACTCCCATTGCTTCTCCACTGGCATCGGGCCTCTATGGCCACCATACAGTCTTTAGACCAACTCTCGTCCCTTCGAGTTCATGCCCAGTACGAAGTAGAAAACTTCATTGAAGAATTCGATGATTTCAAGAATAAAGATTCTGCGTAATGGGATGACTTGGAGATAGACGAGTTAGAACAAGGATTGAGAGAAACAGCATTCGAAATAAAGGCTGAAAAGCTCATTTACAAAGTGAGAGCACATCAACTCATGCAGCCAATGTTAGAAGAAATAGAGGATAGAATAAAGAAAGAATAGAAATTCATTGATCATTGTTGGACTAAATTTCATGATCTTGTTATTTATTCCATTCCCTATTTTTATGAGCTTGAGTTTGTATCCAAATAGGGCCATTCGATGTAATTGCTTTTGCTTTAATACCATTAAGACCTTTTCTTTGTTTAGTATGTTTTGATCTTGTCCTCATTTGTCTTTAAAGCAAAGCAAATTCAGGGCTTCGAACTGAACAATATTACCCTTCGAATCTGGATTCAATTGTTTAAAATGAAACACTAAATACCGACGTGAACTTTTCTAATTTATGGAATAATGGTTGACATTTTTTGCTGATCTTCATTTAGAATCAGTGGTTCGAATTCAACAGTCCTACCCTTAAAGTTTATTTCGATCATAACCAACATATGGTCATGGCCAGTATGATCAATCAGTTTTAAATTGACCAATTTTTCTCCTAAAATAACAATCCATACTTTCAAAATATGAAAGCTCCTTTCTAGGGCTGCACTGTTTTAGTCTAGAAAGAGAATCTTTCTTAAACATATATAATCCAATTATTGGTTTTGATGTTTCGAACAGCAATTCCCATCCTTAAGGGATCTCAAGTTTTTGCTTCGAAGGACATTACTTTCATTGAGAAACCTAAAACAGGTCTTTAATCCCTTTAAAGTAAACGAATACTTGAGAATTCTTATATCCATAAGTATGAAATGTACTTTGAACCTGGCTTCTTAGTTTTGAAGCCATTTATTATTTGACTTTTGGCGCCAAAATCTAGTTTCGAAGCCAAATACTATACTTCGAAGCTGGCTCCAACACCGGGGATGTGTTTTTCCCTCCAAAAGTATCAATATTGAAGAAAGCTCTTCGTATTTGTACTTTTAGTACTTAACGAATTTTACGCAATATATTTTCCAGACACAAAGGCTTTTAAAAACCCTTTTATTTCGTGCTCTGAAATCACTTGCTCGCTCAACACACAAACTGTTTATCTCTACCGATCTTCTACTTCTTTCTACTCCCTTTTCTAGCTTCGTCATCTGAGAAAGCGTTCTATCAATGGCTTCCTCTTCATTGAAAGTGCCAGTTGTAGAGCGTGCGAGCCCATCTGTAGCCCCGAAAAGGCTCATTGATGTAGAATGTGAAAAGTACAAGGCTGGGGAGAAAAGTGCCATCGACGGACGCATCTTCATCCCTCATCGTCATGTGCAACAAGACTATGTGCTTGGGCCCATATTCAAGGAGATTCCTATTGAGCTTCCAGCTCTATATCCTCGTCTGGATGACCATTGTCTCCTTTACGAAGGTGGCCTTAACTGGAGGAACTGGAGGACGAACCGCCCCCATCGATGCTGGCCCACGGTGAGACTGGAGTAGCAAGAATGGTATGATCGAGTTGTCCCTAGTAGGACCGTGGACCTTCAAAAACTCTGCCTCCTCGACGCCCTCCGACTATCCAGGTTAACCATCTCAGAGGACCCCTTCTTAATTCCTGCTGCCCTGTGCTTTTGGAATTCTGTTTTTAATTTCTTCTAATTCAGATGTGGGATGATGGCCCTTACTGTTCTTGACATTTGCTATCTTTTAGGATTATCTCCCATTGGAACCCCCATTGGACCAGATTATCCTGACCTAGCAGTCCCTTTTTCCCTCCCCTCTCTTAACTCATCCTATAGTGACTTTGTCAAGGCTGAGAATAGAAGGGAGGGTCCTGTGACCGATAGGGAATTCTTCTATTTCTTATTATATTGGCTTTGCAAGTTCCTTTTCTGTACTTCCTCTCAAAGAATTATGCCTGAATTTGCCCCTTTTGCCAAAGCCCTTGTTTTACAGAAGAGGGTAGCTTTAGCTCCATACGTTCTAAGTCACGTATATAGAGCCTGCTCTCTTTTCTGTGAGAAACCCTTAGATACCAATCAAGGAGGGCCATTTTGGATTCTTCAGCTTTGGCTTTTTGCTTATTTCACTGAGTTACAATCGAAATGCCTTAAATTTTTGAGCCAAACCCTCCTACTCATGACATGAGGCCAGCCAATGCTTCACTTTATCCTTCTACTTTTGCTTTTTACTTCTCTTTCTTCCACGAACTTCCAGCTTCTCCTCCTTCCTACTGCTTTCGTCCCTTCGAACCCATGACTATTGGCCCAACTTGGTTAAAGAATTTCCTGAGTGATAGGCTCTGTGCTTCACCTGCTCACAATGACATATGGGCTTTTATTTTAATTCCTAAAGAACTATTCATTGGAACCCTGAACCCCAGAGCTTACAAATGCATTGCTGAGCCTTTTTGTCCTGCTCAATTTGCTAGACAATTTGGCTTCTCACAAGGGGTCCCAATACATCTCTGCAGTAACACCAATCTAAGCCTTGCCACTAGGGATTTGAAAGTTAGACGGTCCAGACTAGAAGAGGCAACTTCTAAGTTTATATAGGACTTGATCGATTTTGAGTATACCCCTTTTCTACCTCAAGGTAACATGTTGAAGAGGTACCACAACTGGTGGGTAACCAATATGAAAGTACACCTGGCCATTTCTCCTCAAGACCTATTGATAGTGTTGGATGTGCCTAAGCCCAAAAGAGCTGGAGTTGTTACTTCTTCCAAAGGTCCTTACCACCAGTTCTGCCTGCTACCACACGCCTCGCCTTGCCTCAACTCCTCCTAGAGTTACTCGGGCAGACTCGAAGAAAGGTATATACCCTTGTCTCTTCTCCTTTTGTCTTCTTTATAATGCTTTTAGCCTTATCTTAGTTCTTCTTTTGTGAAGGTGGTGCGGGTGCCTCACAGGGAGATTCTCCTCAGAAGACTCAAGCTCTAAATCTTCTCAAAAGAAAACAGGAACAAAAGAAAATGAGACTTTTACTTGAGCTTGAAAAAGAAGTTCTTGAGGTTCAAGCAGAAGAAGAAGAAGAAGAAGAAGAAATTCAAGAGCAAGAGTCACCCCTGAAAAGAAGGAAAAAAGTGACCATCCCTTCTTCTGACTTGGTTCAAGATGAGATAACTGTCAGAGAAGTAGAAGATAAGCTCACTCCTAAGGAATCCGGATCCCAGATTGAAGAAGTTGAGGAGGAAATTGAGAAGGAGCAGACAATACCAATACAGAGAAAAAATAAAAGAAAGATGGTCATCTTCCGATTTTGTCAAGGATCTCAGATATGAGATACCATTTGCCAAAGGCGAGAGAGAACGCTCTAAGGCCATAATCGTTTTCGAGAGAGCTGAGAAGAGGCGGCAGCAACAATTTCTTAGAGATGAAGTTGCTGCTGTTGATGCATTACAAAGGGAAACTGCAAGAAGGCAACAAACTGCCGAACATTACTCCCTTCGTAGCTCTCCTATCATTGCCAACACTTCTGAAACAAGTAATTTCTTTTATGTTTCTGCTGTTTTTCCTTGTCAAATTTTGGTAGTGAAATTTGACATTACTTTACATTTCTTCCTTTTGCAGCAACAATTACTGAGCCTATTCTTCCAACGAGGACTCCCTCAGTTTCGGTTGAAGTTGATCAGCTGCAGAATGTGAGGACTATTCAAATCATCCTTTCACTTTCTAAGCCTGCATTTGATGTACCCTCCTTGAGACCAAGCATTCTTTGGTTTGACTCCATATCTTCCTTACCTGTCCTTTGATCTATCCCAATTCAATTCTCTTTCAAACCTTGCTCTTCCTCCTTCTTCCAAGGAAATTCCAACTGCTACTCCATCTCTGATGGCAGTTGATTCTCCTATAAAGGGTGTTGGCAGCTCTCCGACCCATGGTTTATCACCTCTGCCTTGTTCCAGCCCCTCTTCCCTTGACCTATTGGTGGCTAGGACCATAGAGACTGCTGAAGATGCTCCACCCATTTCTCCTATCCCTATGCAGTCTTCTGTGCCTTCCACCACAACTCTCTCTACGTCCCTCATGTCGACGGATGAGGTAGATATCTTCGAAGCAAGACTAGCCAGTCTCTTCGACATACCCTCTACGTCTCCGATAGCCAATGATGAAGCTGAGCCATTAGTCTTGGCTAACTCCTTGCTAGAAATTCTTGAAAGCTCCTCTTTCTCCAGTAACAAGCCTTCTACACCTCTAATAAACTTAGACACCTGCCTGGAACTATTAATTTCTTTTTCAAGGATCCCTTTTGAGGCTTTACAAAGGCCTATAATAAGAAATGGGTTCCTTCAGTGCTGCAAAGTTGCCGAGCAGTCCGGCATGAACATCTCAAGTCATCTATCTTAGGCAGTAGCTACCATCGACTTCTACATCAATATTTGCCATGCTGCCAAGGCTGTAGAGGAGAAATTAGTGAGAGACCAGAGCTTTGTTTCCACAGTACATGCTGAAGTCTCAGGACTAAAGGAACAACATTCCTCTGCCTCCCATTTTCGAACTCAACTATTGAAGAAGAAAGCTCAACTCGATGAGGAGCTGTCTGCAGTGAACCAGACCTTAATCCGAACTGACACCAAACTACAAATCACCAACCAAGGATTGGCCAATCGAAAGGAAGAAATGAGTGCAGCTATTCAGTTGTTTTCATCATTTAACAATAAGAAATCTGTTGTAAAAGAACAATTAAGACATTGTAATGATTTTTGCGCCAATTTATGGGAAAATGTACTCAACTCTTTATGAAGGATAAATTCTTATTTATCATTTGAGTATTCTTGTGTTCTTGTACTTAGCGTTTATTTTATTCCTTGTGTTTCCCAAATTGTTGGAAAATCAGGCTTCAAATATCTGTCATTAATCTTTTTTGGATATACATATCCATTCAAATTCCTCAAATGGTATGCTCCGAAAGGAAGGACTCTATGGACTTGGTATGGTCCCTCCCAGTTAGGTAACCATTTGCCAAACTTATGGCTTTTAATCCCTATTGGGAGTATGGTTTTCCACACCAAATCACCTTCATCAAAGTCAATGTGTTTGACTTTCTTATTATAATTTTTGGCTGCTTTCTTCTTTTGCAAAAGAATGCTATTTAATGCCAGAATTTTAGCTTCATCTATGCTTTCTAACTCCAAGCACATACTCTGATGGTACTGCTCAGGATCTAATTGGTCTTGGCATCTTACCCTCAAGGACTTAATATTAATTTCCACAGGTAATACTGCATCATGCCCATATACTAAGGCATAAGGAGTGACTCCTGTGCTTGACCTTGGAGAAGTTCTATAAGCCCACAACACATCCAACAATAAGTTATGCCAATCCCTAGGATTGTCTTCCACAACCTTTTGTATTCCCATTTTCAAGGACTTATTGGATGATTCAGCTTGGCCATTGGCCTGTGCATAATAGGGAGTGGAATTAACAAGGCTAATTCCAAATTCTGCCACAAAAGACTTTACCATTTTCCTATCGAACACAGTCCCATTATCAACGGTTATAGTTTGTGGGATGCCAAATCTATAGATTAAATCCTTAATAAATCCAATAACCTGAGTCTGGTCCACAGCCTTGTATGGCTTAGCTTCGACCCACTTAGTGAAGTAATCAGTGGCTACTAGAATGAAAGAATGATGCTTCGAAGAAGGTGAGTGTATTTTTCCCATCATATCCATAGCCCATCCTCTGAATGGCCAAGGCTTTACTACTGCATGTAGGTCAGTTATGGGCACATGTTTTATGGTGCCATGCTTTTGGCATGCCTGGCAACCCTTTGCATATTCTATGCAATCTTTAAGAATAGTTGGCCAATAGTAGGAATGCCTTCGAAGCAACCACCTCATCTTCACACCAGGCTGATGAGCACCGCAGATGCCTTCATGAACCTCAGCCATAGCTATCAATGCTTCTTTTGGGCCTAAACATTCCAGCAATAAACCATCTCCCCCCTCCTTTTGTAGAGAGCATTACTGTATATGATGTATTGCATGGATTGCAATTTAATTTTCCTGCTGGCCTTCGAGGATGGGCCAGTCAAGTACTGCATTATTGGATGCTTCCAATCTTGTTCCTGCAAGTCATTATGATTGACTTACAGGACCACATTCCTTTTATTCAAGGGTGGTATTAATTTTTGATATGTTGTTTGGCTTATGTCCCTTTGAACATTATCCCTTCTCTTGAAATTCGAAACTTTCTGAGCCACATCATTAGCTCTATTATTCAAGAATCTTGGGACATGAGTTACATTTGCTATTTGAAATTAAGAAAGCAGATGTAATGCAACAACATAGTATGGCAGCATGCTTATACTTTGACATTTGAAAATCCCTTTCACTTGGTTAACCACCAATTGAGAATCTCCAAATATGTTAACTGTATGAACTTGTAATCCAATAAGAATTTCCTACCCCACTATTAAGGCTGCATATTCGGCTTGGTTATTAGAACAAGTAACTTCATCCACTCTGAAACCATGTGTGGTTTCTACCCCTTGTGGTGACTTAATCACAATACCAATTCCAATTAGGCCATTGGCTTTTGATCCATCGAACCACATTTGCCATGGCTCAACACTAGCCATACCAAGTTCCATTATCTCTTGACTCTCTGTTTGAGATGGATGGTCTGCCAAAAAATTGGCCAAAACTTGTCCTTTTACTGCTTTTTGGGGAACATATTCTAAATGAAATTTTGATAAGGCTAATATCCATTTGCCAATTCTTCCCCTCAACATAAGTCTAGATAACATATACTTAACCAAATCTGTGGTTGCAATTACCAAGATAGTTATAGGCAAAAGATAGTATCTCAGTTTCATTGCAGCAAAATACAATGTAAGGCACAACTTTTCTACAGCTGAGTATTTACATTCACAAGAATTTAAAAACCTACTAAGGTAATAAACAGCTTGCTCCTTGCCTTCTTCATTGTCTTGGGCCAGGAAAGCTCCCAATGAATCTTCTGCTGCAGCTATGTACAACTTCAAGGGCTTATCACCCTTTGGTGGCATCAGCACTGGAGGGTTGGCCAAGTAGGCTTTGATACCTTCGAAAGCAATTTGATACTCTACTGTCCACACATATTTCTCTTCATCTTTTAACCTTAACAAGGAAGAAAATACTTTAGTTTTCCCTGCAGTGTTAGAAATGAATCTTCAAAGAAAATTAACCTGCCCAAGGAACCTTTGTAATTCTTTCTTACTTGATGGAGGTCTGACTTCAATGATGGCTTTGGCTTTATTCTGGTCAATCTGTATTCCTTTCTTGTGTACTACATAGCCCAAGAAGTTTCCAGATGATACACCAAAAGCACACTTAAGAGGATTGAGTTTCAACTTAAACTTTCTCATTCTTTCAAAAGCTGCTTCTAAGTGAAACAGATGTTCCTCCATGGATTGGGATTTAACTACAATGTCATCAATATAACACTCTAGATACCCTCCAATGAGGTCATGAAAGATGGTGTTCATAGCCCTCTGATATGTAGTCCCAACATTCTTCAGGCCAAATGGCATTTTAACCCATTTGAAGGTGCCAATATTCCAAGGACATCTGAATGCTGTCTTGTGAACATCCTCCTCTGCAATGCAGATTTGATTATAGCCAGAGTGCCCATCCATCATTGATAAAATTTGATGCCTTGTTGAACTGTCTACCAACAAGTCTACTATGGGCATAGGATATTCATCTTTTGGGGTTGCTAGATTTAAGTTTCTGAAATCAATGCATACCATCATTTTACCATTCTTCTTAACTACAGGCATAATATTGGATAGCCATTCAACATACCTGGCTGTCCTGATAAAGCCTGCCTTGAGTAGTCTAAGAATTTCTTCCTTAACTTTCTGAATTACTTCTGGACTCATTCTTCTTGGCTTTTGCTTGTATGGCTTAAAATTAGGCCTCATAGAGAGCCTATGTCCCACTAATGACCTATCCAATTCTGGTAATTCATTATAAGACCATGCAAAACAATCTTTATATTTCTTCAAAACAACCAACAACCGGTCCCTGTCTAGAGCATTCAAACAAGCACTCATATAGCTGGGTTGTTGTATAGAACCTTCCCCTAAATTTACTTCTTCTAAGGGGTCTTGTATTTGAGAACTTACTGAAGCTTCCTCTTTGATCCATTCCTCCTTCGAAGCAATCTTCTTGCTTTGTTCTGCTCCCAGGTTCTTTAATTTAACATCTTTACCATCCTCCTCATAGACAAAATCTGTCCATAAGGCTTTTTCTTCCTGTATCTCCTAGACTTTTGTTTCAATGTCCAATGCACAGTATTTGTCAAGGACCACAACTCTGGCCTGTTGTTGCTTCTGCTTGCGACCAATTATCATGGCTTCCTTCTCTTGCTCTTGTACTCTCTAGACTGTTGATTTTACATCCAATATTGAGAACTTAATTAGAGCCAAAGACTTGGCTTCTTGGACTTCATCTCTTTGCCTACAACCAGGCATCATTGTTATCCTTAACGACAACCTCTTCATCAGCACTCTCCTAGACTAAGTGCTTCAGGTGTGTTACTTCCTCATCAGCCGTCACTTCGGCTGAGCCATCAGATTTCCTCAGTATACTGAGTGGGGTCACTCCCTCAATATACAATTTGGCCTCTACAAAGTCTACACAAGCTATGAAGGGTTGAGGATTTGCATCAATTTCCTCTGTCTCCTCATTGCCCAAGGCCATCATTATTTTCTGATGCAAAGAGGAAGACACACACTTGTTAGTGTGAATCCAATCTCTACCAAGTAAAGCATTGTACTTAGCATTACTGTCGATGACGAAGAATCTTTCATGCATCCCAGTCCCCACACTCAAAGTTGATATGAGAATTCTCGAGCCATCTGTTGTCTCCGTGAAACCAAAGAATGGTTGTGCTGGTTGGGATTAACCTGAGGTTCCTTTTTCCTAGTTTCTTTAAGGAAGATTTCAGTAATAAGTTCACCGCTGCCCCATTATCTATCAAGACTCGATTCAATTGTATCCCATTGAAAAAGGCCTTAATATACAGAGGCTTAACATGCTATGTCATAGAGTTCGAGGGATATTCAAAAGGATATGAGAGGTTAATGCTCACTTCTTCTTCACTCTCACATTCAGTTTCCATTGGGGTAGCCATTCCGGAATCATCTTACACCATACTCACTTGTGAGTCTTTACTAGAGACTGGAATCGGGTCCATTTCTTGCCCCTCTTGGTTCTCATCTCCAGCTTAGAATTCATGCGGTAGTATGTGTACCATAATTCGATGGCTGGCTGTGCCTGTTTCTCCTCTTGGCCACTTTGTTCAGTCACTTTAGAAGCATCCTCCATACCACATTCTGGCACTTTCTTACTAACAAACTCTTTCACATGGTCTTTTCTGACTGGTTTCTCAACCAAAAATGTTTGTTCAGCCATGAAGGCTTTGAACATTTCTTCCTCAGCCATTTCTTTCTTTTGGCCTAAGCCAACTTCTTTCTATACCTCGCTGTCACCCTCCATCAATGCCTTCTCCAATCCTACTAAACTGGACTTCTCTCTGGCTTTTAGTTCAGAGTGAACTTTGGCCAACTGTTCTCTGCTGCAACCCATCTTGCCTTGTAGAGTTGGTTTTGGAGTATGGTCTGACTTTGGATTCTTCTTTCCTTTTATCTGAACCAATGAAGAACTCTCTTCATTCTCCTTCAGGTCTTGCTGGTACTGAGTGTATCTACGCTGAATTTTCCTCCTTTGTGATCTAGAAATTACGGGGACCATATCTGGTTCCTTTGTTTTTAGGTGCTTAAGCAATACCCAATTGTTTGGAGCCACCAAAGGAGGCTTGATCATCCTGTCTTGGCTTCCAATTACATCTCTCTAGGTAAACACTTCCCTAGGTTTGTTCTGCATCACAAACCAATCTGGGACCCCAGGTGCCCACGAACTTACTGACCCGGCTGTCGAACTGCTTCTTTCTTCCTTCGAAGTCACCTTTGAAGCTGGCTGTGAAGGCTACTGTTTGGCCCTGACTTCATGCTTTGGGCCTAACTCAGGCCTTTGCTGAAGGTGTCCACTTTCTGTCCTACGTGAGGCTGGCCTAGGGGGCCAATCTCTGGCTTTGATCCCATAAACTGAACCTCTCTCCAGTCCCCTCTCAGAATGACTGCTATTCATTCTGTAATAATTAGGTAGCCTGGACTCATATAAAGGCCTTTTGTCTTTAGAATGCACTCTATCAACTGTTGGTTCAACCATCAATGGCTACTGTCTAACACCAGATGGATATGGCCTTTTATTGTAAGTATTGGTTGGTTTAGGACGTCTTTGCACATCCCTGTAATATTACTTCCCATCAATTGGAAGCACTTTTAACCATTTATAGCTCAGACTGCACTTGGGACACATTCTCTGCATTACAGCTGCTTCTAAGGAGTCGTCATCCAGTTCTTCTTCATCAGAGTCTTCCCTCTGGTGTGAGAAATCTTGTCCAATAGCTGGTGGATTTCTAGTGTCTTTCTTGCTAGTTGTCTGGTTGGCGATGTGCATCTGCACGTTAACTTCTTTCAATTCTTTCAATGACAAGCTCTGGAAGTCTGGCATAATGACATTGGCTGCCACCTCTCTAATTTCTGGAAATGGATTACTATCGATCCCCACAACCTTTTCTGTTTTGGCTGGGAATTTCAAACTTCCTTTCTGAATTTGTTCTTGGATCCTGTCTCAAAAAACAATGCAATTCTTAGTCGAGTGAGACCAAGAATTATGCCATTTACGATATACTTTTCCTTTAAGTTCAATAGGAGATGGAATTTTGACCCTTTTTGGTAACTTAAGGAAGTTGGCCGTAAGCAAATGATCAAAAATGTCATCTACCTTAGTTAAATCGAAAGAGTATTTCCTGTGAAGGTCTTTCTTTTTAAATTGCTGGTCAATTGTTGTATCCTTATAAATTAATACTTCACAGATCACAGGTTCTTTCCCCACAATCTCTACTGCATCGATCTCATAATTACGATTTCTATAATATGTCTTATACGATGCATTATTTTGGTCTTGTTCCTCCTCTAGTAATGCTTCGTACCTAGACACCTTATAAGTGAGTTCCACTAAATCTCTGAACTCAGTTGAGTCAAACTTCTTTCGAAGCCTAAACTCTAAACCATTTTGAGTCAATCTCACGAATTCTGGCTCTGGTAAGATGACTCTGCATTTATTTCGAGCCCTTTTAAATTTGGCAATGAACTGAGTAGCCTTCTCATCAGGCCTTTGACTCAATCTTGTCAAGTCTGCCATGGAAACCTCTGGCTCTGATTGGAAGAATTGGGCATGAAATGCCTCTTCCATCTGTTGCTAAGTCTAGATAGAGCCAGGTGTAAAGTTAATATACCATACAAATGCTCCCCCAGTTAGGGAATTTTGGAATAACCTTAACTTCATATAGTCATTATTGGTAAATTCGCCGCATTGAGCAGCAAACCTAGCAATATGCTCTACTGTTGATTGGTTTCCATTCCCATAAAAAGAGGCAAAATCTGGTATCCTGAAACCTCTTAGGTATTCATGTACCATGTCTACCCATTCTGGATATGGTTTCCTGTACATAGGAGTTTGGACCCCTCAAGCTATCAGTCCACATATCTCTCTAACAATATCTGTAATTTGGTCCCTAGGGTCCATATTTTGTGCCTGCTGAACCACTGTTGGAGAGGCAAACATAAGATTTGGTGGGCAAACTTGTGCCTGTGGTCCTCTTGCTCCATAAAGTGGTATATTTGGGACTGGTTGTCCCTGTGGTGCAGGTTACTGTTAGGGGTGTGGGTAACCCCTTTGAGCCTGTCCTATGAAAGGACCTGCGAAAGATGCTGGAACTAGTGTTGTGTCTCTTCTATTTATAGGAAAACCTTCTAACCCACCAGGTATAAATTCGAATAAGGGATTAATGAACCCCCTTGTGCTAGGTATGGCTTCGAACATGGGATTTGGAATCATTCTTATGCCATTTTCTTGTACTAGGCCAAATCCACCAAATTGCATGGCTTCACTGTTAAGTACTGAGGCATTCTGACCTGCTATAGGCCTCGGAATAGGTTCATACCAAGATTGAGGTGATGGTCTTTCATAGTTCTAATTACTAGTTTGACCATTAGAATGTCCATTAACTTGCATAGGCTGTTTATCTCTAGCTAATCTTTGCTGAGGGACATTCGAAACTTCTTCCATGTGTCTTACGTTTGTTGGTTGGTGGTTATTCATTCGATCCAAAAAGGACGTCGCCCAACTTTCCATTATGTTCATTAATTGCTGTCCCATAGTATCTACTAGGCCACCCCATGGATTTATTAGCTGAGTAGATGGAACAGTGGAGGTTCAATTCCTTAATCTCGTCCAATATTATGAACATGTGGTACTTGTTCTGAAGTGCTAGTCTGTTCGACCATAGGTTCTGATAAAATGGGAGTTTCCACAGGATGTGTTATCACATTATCCTCCAGATTAGGTATCTCTACCTCTTCTTCCACGCCTTCTTCCAAACGTTCATTTTTTCCTTTTCTTCTACGTCTAGCCATTTCAATTAGTCCCACTGAGCGTGCCAAAAATATATGTTGGCTTTTTTGGCTTTCGAAGGTTATTATTGTAATTGCGAGCGTGCCAGCAAGGATCAATCAGTCCTTACAGAGAATTAATTGTCAACCAATTATTAAACGATTGTATTTTAGTTCTTTCAGCCTCAATGAAGAGGACTTTTACTGGTGGCTTGATTTAGGAGAATTTAAGCAATATAACAATTAAATGAAAAACAGTTGAAGTATCTCATAAAAATGAAAAACTTACAATGATCCAAACTCAACCTCGTAGAGGTCTACAGCAACAATTTACTTGAAACTACTCCTATGAACGAAGTGCAGTGCAGGAATTTAAAGTATAGGAAATATAAGACTAGAAATGTAAAGCTGGAAAGGAAAATAAGTATAAAAGACTGGTTTTTTGAATCTGAGTCTGGGGGCTTTTTCTGGAGCCTTCCATGCTATTTATACTGCTCGAGAATGACCATTGAACTACACTTCCAACCATCGAACAGCTCCTCCATGATTGCTGATCATGTTGTCTTAAGATTAGCTTCATCACGCCATTACTTGCAGTTAGGCTTCACCTCTAAATTTGAATTTAAATGTGAGTAACCGTTGATGCCACATCACGTTGTATCTCTTTGTTGATTCACTGCTACTCAAATCTCGTAATAATCAATACTAACTGTCACGTGTACGATCAAGATTGACGACTTGAATAATCTTCCTATATTATCCTTATTTTGCCACGCGTCGAATTGTAATTGGCTTACACAAAATATATAGCCAACATTATTATAACATTTGTCAAACATATTATTTATATAAAAAATTAAATTAATCGAAAATTTGTTAATCCATGATTAGGTTCTAATTGTTTTTAAAAATATTATCAAAATTACTATAGGCATATATTATTTTACAAAAATAATATGATCCTGTTTTAAGGCTATAAATTTCTACTCAATTTTTTTAATTTACTCAATAATTTTTATAATATGAATAATTTAAAGCGAAACCAACGGGCCTCACCTCGGTTACAACAACCACTTCCCTTCAAATCCGTCCAACTCAAAGTCATGCCAGCTATTATTCAACAAAATCTCACACCATTCATTTTGTTTGGTTTTAATTTTTAAAATTTATTTTTTTATTTCTTATTTTTTTTATTTTCATTAAATTTTTTTAATTTTTTAATTTTTAGACAGACTTAACATAAATATATTTAAAAAATATAATATTTATAAAAAAAATTTTACAAAATTTACTAAATACCAAAAATATAAAAAATATATATAAAAATTCAATACATTTTTTGTATTTTTGTATATTTATTAAAATATTTTTTACAAACATTTTACTATTTAGATATATTTAAGTAAGATGAAAAAAAAATTGTTTAAAATTTTAAAAATATTCACTAAAGACAAAAAAATACGAAAAAATAAAAAGTTTAATTTTCAGAAAATTAAATTAAAAAATTAAAACCAAACACACTGATTAACTTTATGGACATGTTTAGGTGTTTGGGCCAGAGCCACCTCTTCTTTTTTTTTTTCTTTTTTGTTTTTTTGGTATTTTTTTTTTCTTTTTCTATTTTGTGAGTTTGGGGGTCGAATTGTAATACTGAAATTTAATTATCATATAATATGGGATTGTGTTAAAAAAAAAATTTATGTGATTATTATATTGATTTAACATCTCATCTTTCATATCTTAATTATGTGAATACATTAATAATAAATAAAATAATATTTAAAATTTGATAACCCAAATAAATCACCATAATATTATTGAAGTCTTGAGGTTGAATTGAATTATAAAAACAATCAATGAAGTACAAACAAATGTGGGATTGATATTTGTGAATGGTTATTCGATAGTTTGGAAGTACTGTCACGTTGTATTTTATGATAATATGATTATTAAAAAATATAAAATATTAATTATTTATGTTTAATAATTAAAAAATATGAAAAATATAATAATTAATAATTAATAAAAAAATATAATTACGTAATATTATGAGATTATTTTATAATTTTCCTTCCCGGCCATCTAAAGGAGAAATATTGAGAGGATGAATCAAATCATAGCGTGGTCCATAATCACACACGTTCGAGGGCGTCCTCTATTTTAGCCATCCATCACCCAAACCCACAAAGTATGACTTTTTTCCATCATTGATTTGTCGTTTCTTCCCTACATCGATGCCCCATCATCCGCGCCCACCAATTTAATACTCTTGCGCATTACTACGTGCTCTTCGTACTTTTCTTTTTTTTCTCTTTTCTTTTTAAATTGACATTTAAATGATGTTGTTTAAATATATATATATGTCATTAAACATAAAAATTATATGATTTATATCAATAGATGTATATGAAACTTATACCTTTGACTACGGTTATTTAATTCAATAAATTTTACATAAATTATTTTTAGTTAACGAAAATAACATGTTGGTTTAACTGGTAAAATCGGTGATCGGATTTAATTTCAGTTCGGATGAGCTTTAAAAATCAGACTAGACTAAAAATGGGACTTACTTGCAAGAATTGAAAAAATCGGTGATTCAACCGTAAAAATCAGTGGACTAGCCTCGATTTTCAATTAATTCGTCGGTTGAAAATTTTTGATTCGTTTTATTTTTCTTCTTTTCTTTTCTTTCTTATATATATACATATATATATATATATATATATTAACTAAAAACTCTTACCTTAAGAGTCTCCTCTCATGAGGAGGAGTCTCATTAGAAGTCTGAAAAGATTATGAAAGTCCGTAAGAATGGTTTGTCTCTAATTAAAAGTTGAACTGGATTAGACAATTGAGTCTCTGATCGGGAAGAATCATTCAACAGTTTTTTTTTAATGACTCTTCCCGATCAAAAACCTCAACAGTCTGGTCGAATTAAAATTTCAACTGGAGACAAGCCAAATCCAAAGTATATTTCTATTTATAGGAAAAGATTATTCAAAGAGAACTTAAAAATTTTATATGGTATTCAATCAAATTATTTGAATGATATTTGATTGGAGAAAGAATTGAAAATTTCATTTCCTTCTAAAATTAAATTTAGCATTCAATCAATTTGTTTTGGGAGAATGTTAAAAATTTTTAATTTCTTTAAAACTATTGATTTTTTTATTATTTATTATTTATTGTCAATTATGACTTTATTAAATATTATTAATAACTATTATGTAATAATTTTTAATTTTTATTTCAGTACTTATATATATATATATATATTTATAATTATAATTATATTATTAATTATGATGTCACGGTTTAATCGTTTCGACTCGACGTTTGAATCGGTGACCCATTCATCCAATCTTTTTTCTGATTTATTCACTAATTCAATTTTCAAAATATTGCTATGAACTCCCACACATGCAGCGGTTAACATTCCTATAAAGTGGCTGAGATTGGTAATTCAATCTCATGAACTTATGGGTAAAAATATTATTTTGTCTTTATTTTAGGACAATATATATATTTAAATAATGAAACTTTTACATAATATTACTACATCACTAATCAAATCGCTCAATCGTAATATATTCATAATTTTACTTAATTTAATTTAAAAATCAAATAAAATTTGTTATATATATATATATATTTATTTATTTGTGTGTGTTGTGATAAAAAAATGAGTAAGAATTTTGTTGATATATAGCAATTTTTTTATTAGGTTCACGGGAAGCTTCACCATTACATGTAGACTAGGCAGGCAGGCAGTTAGATGGCTCTCCTCAACTTAGAACAAACAAATTCCACCGTCGTTTGCGTTGTGGTTGCGTAACTGCCCAAAAAACCATAACAGCAGCACAAATAAAACAGGGACAAAAATAAAAGAAAAGAAAAGAAATAGAAATAATAATAATGAGATTTCTTATTACTTGTTTAGATGATTAATGAGATAAATAATTATAAAAATAAAGAAAAATTATGAGAAAGTCAAATCATATCAAACTTAAGTTTTGTTTCTCATAAAAAATAATGAGATTTAGTCAGAAACTAAAATTACTTTTTTAATTATAGGTTTTGTTTGACAAGTGACTTGAGGTTAATTTAGTTCATTAAAATAGTCTAAAAAGCTAATAAGATGTCACATTCAAATCATAATCATTTTATTTTTTCTCTTTTAAAAAAAAAATCCAAAAATTCTTTCCAAACGAAATTTTTTTTAGTTAGGTTAAAGTAGTTAATTTTTTTTTAAAATAGACTAAAAAAATTCTTTCAAAATGAAAGCATAGTCCATCCAAACAAAAAGATAAAAAATCACAATTATTTTATTTGCTAATTAGTTTTTTACTATTATCATTTCTCAATCCAAATGCAAACATTACACGAAAGAAATACACGTGAAATATGAGAGAGTGAAATATGAATTTATCATAAACCCAAGGGATATAATTAAAATTTAGTCTTATAAATATCTCGAATTACACATCTTTATTTAAAAAAGCTAGCCTAGTATTAGCATTTGGATAACTTAGAAAACACTACTGTGCTTTTTGGTTGACAAAAAGTTAAATGTAAAGGCATTGCAGGGAAAGACCACTTTTGTAGCATCTACTTGTAGATAGAATCTTCTAGACAATGGTGAGGTGGATCTTCCAAATTAAATTATATGCAAACCTTTTAGATTATGACTTTAATTAACGCGAACAATACCCATATAAAAATAATTATAATATTTACTATCTATGTTATTATATCAAGCAATGGCCTTAGTATCTTGAAATCTTTACTCCTCAGTTAATGTCTTGAAATCTTTGCTTTCCACATGTCATAGCGCTTGAAACCAAGATCAACATGGTTTCTGACGATAATTTCTTGGGACTTCCGGAATAATTAACCATCTATGTGAACTCGGCTCAATTATGTGACTAAGCGTTCAAACTATTTATGTACAACGTTATTATATGATTTTGTGCTAGGTGCGTCTTGTAATTTAGTGGTGTGAGTGAGTGCATTGGAAAAGGCTAGAATATTGTTCATTAAGTTTGATTGTCTTTGATAGGATATCTATAGGAGGGAGTAAAAAACGTGTTGGGAGTACAAGTGCCGGTAGAGGTATAATAGTTCCAATAGCACCCGCCTCTGCAACATCGATTGTGGTCGAAAAAGATGCACGCGAGATTGTAAGGACAGTGAGAGAGGCTCTAACTCGCAATAAGATGGATGATACCTGTGTCCTCAATCTTACTATGGAGTTCACATGAGAGGATGACCTGTTGAACGCAGATAATTGGTTAGAACAAGTCACTAAGACTTTGGAGATACTAGGGATTGAGGATGACGAGCTGAGGGTTGCACTAGCAAGCTTCCAATTGAAGAGAGATGCCGAATATTGGTGGAAGTATGCAAAGACCACTGCGGGCACCACTTGGATTGCATTCATTGAGGTCTTTCTAGCCAAATAATTTTCCCACACGACAAAGGTTAAGAAAACAATTTGTGAAAAATGTGCCAAGATGAAGGGTACCGTAGACCTAATAAGCAACAAAGGAGAGTAGGGTTTCAGACCCAATCATTACTTGCATTATCGGAGCCATCCGGCCAGTCAGGGCATAGGGTGACCAATTGTTCACAAGGGGAGCAGTCATCAAAACCATTAATTATTCAGGCCCCAAATTAGTCATAGAGTGAGGAATCACTCACTTGTTTTAAATGTGGCCAACTAGGGCACATCAGGCATCATTGTTTTCATTGTAAAAGTTCTTAGAGTATTTCGAGGTCTCGACAAACCTAGTCATGGTGGTCTGCATAAGGACAGAGATGGTGTTAGAGACCGATGGAGTGGTTTTATTATTTTGTTTGTCCCAATGATTTGGGCCTGTAATGAATTTTAACTTCCTTGATTTAAGAGGTCGTTGTTAGGACCGCTAATCCTATTATTGTTGCATGTCTATTCGTTGTTTGGTGAGTTGAGCAAATGATGGCTTGTGAGCCGTAATTTGATTTAGAGTTGTTTGTTGGGAATGAGTAATATGTGTGTTGTTGTAACTAGTTTTGATACTTGAGGGTGTAACCATATTGTTATGAGTGCATATGTTTTGGGGTAGCACGATCTTTTGAAGTTCTTCATAAGTGGTGAGGTTTTCTTGGTAGAATATGGGAGTATTCTTAGAGGGAGTGTGAGATTTGTCTCTCGTAATGACGAGAGTAATCCTTGTACTAGTATTTTGTGAGTTCAGATTGGTTTTTTTAGGGAGATTGTCAATGGTCCTACCAGTCTTCTTGTGTGTGGCGTGAATCGTTTAATTGCCACATAGGCATGAATGTTATAATGGGTTGACTTGGGAATGGGAGTTGTATGATTCAGTCTTGAGGAGTCCAACGTGAACTCAAGGAAGGTGTAGAAGTGTGTATTGAACCCTATGTAAGGGTGAATGGTATTAGATACATGTCGATGTTGGTGCTAAGTGTAGAGAGTTGTCAAGTTGGTTGGTTGGCTGGTGTTGAAAATTTCTTTGGCTTTGGGCAAGGCATCATAAGGTTAAGGAGTATTTTGGATTACATTGGAAAGTATCGAGTTTTACTTATGTGAATGTGATGTTTAGTGTGAACTTGTGTGAAAGTTCTTCAGGTTGGGGTAGTACGATGAAATCTTGATTTTGGTAAGCGTAAATGTACTAATTTGTAATTGATAAGTGTGATGGTGATGGGATGAGACTCCCAAATTCTATAAACTACATGTGTTTTGTTGTTTATTAACACGGTTGTTATTGTTATAAATTGTTACTATTGAGATGTGCTTTATGAGTAATTTTTGGTGACAATTGAGGGCCATCATTTTGCAGATGTTATGGCCTTGAATGACACTGTTAATTGAAAATATTATTGTTGAGAATCACATTTGATTATGAAAGAAAAATAAAGGTAAAACAATGTGGTTGACTATATGTTATGAATCATACTTGTTTGTTTTCAAAAAATATTTACAAAATTATTGGATTTTACTCGAATCGAGAGAGTTAACCTCTCGAGGAGAGGTTAGCTCTCATAATCTTATTATCAGAGAGAGAGAACTCTTGGGGAGAGGTTCGATCTCGTAATCCTTTCTCCAGGTGTGGGAGTGGCTTTTGAAATAAGGGCCAGTCATTCTTTGCTCACATAAGCTTTGATGAACCTACAGGAGTCTCCTTATATAAATATTCTGAGTTTGGGCACCTTTTAAGAATGTTATGTACTCAAGAACAAAGTTTTCAAGAAAATGAGGATTTTTTTTTAGATAAATGTGTAATTATCTCTTTTAACCTTGCTGGTAAGTACTATGTAATGAAATGAACTTGGATTGTTAGTTACATCATTGCGTATTTTGTTCTTGATGAACTAGTATTGTAAAACTTGTCATGCCATAAGGGCATACTTGTGAACTGGGATTCTTTTGATGAGCCCTCTCCCTTTGTGCGAGTCGAGTTAAAGCTTCTTGATGTGAGCATAGGTCCATCCTTAACTATTTGGGATGTGAAGTCAATCTTTAATCTTGCATGGTTGTATTATGTAATGACTTGAGCTTGGAGTTATAGCTTTGTAGCTGTGTAATTTGTTCTTGGTAGATTAGAGTTAGGCTTGTTATGCCGGAGAACTGTAGCACTCTGAGTTTTTCTTCATCGCTCGAGTGATAGATTGGTCGCTTGAGTGGTCTTTCGAGCCTTCCAGTACTTTTGTTGGTTTGTGATTCTGAGAGTTGTTGATCTTCACTCAATCGTAGGTTTGGTCGCTCGAGCTGTCTACCTTTTGTGGTCTGAACTACTGGGAGGGTGCATTCTTCACTTAAGTGGTGATTCCTGCGCTCGAGTGATCAGACATTGGTGTGTCAAGATACTCGAGTGACACTTCTTACGCTCGAGCGGTCTGTTCGAATTCAACAATTATAAAAGTCACTTTTGGTCAAATCTAGATCACTTTTCTCTCTCTCTCTTCCCTCTCCTTTTGCCATTGTTAAGCTTTCAAGCTCTTTTTACCTAGTTTTCATCTACTTTTATACATCTTTGACCCCTAGTTCCATATAGCAAAACATAAAGCCCGACGAGGGCTTCCATTTGATCTGAGCGGATCGTGGTTTCATTGAAATTGGATTTTTGGGCTTTCTTCTCTTCACTGCTTGAGGTATGGTTTCTTTTGCTCATTTTCAATACTTTATCTATAGATAGACATGTGGTAGATTTTATTGCATAAAAATCATGTCCATTATGGACTTCTTTGAAAATCATATAAGAGAATTTAGGGTTTGAATGTTTGGAGTTGAAATCGGGAAGTTGATTGTTGTTTAGGTTAATTGGAGGGTAGATTAACTTGTTTATGTTGAAAAGGAGAAACATCCCAAATTCCATATTTGACCTAATGAGTTAAAAAGGGGTAAAATTAAATAATTTTTGTGTTTTGGTAATGTGAGTTGTGTTATTGTGTTGATTAACATAAAGGGAAATTAATTTTAGTATTGGAACTTATTCAGATAATCATATTGAGTTAAGCTGGGTTATGGCTTGGAATTCATGAATGAGGTTTTATTGAAATGTGGAAATTGGTTTTTGGAAAGGAAAAGACTTGGGCATGTAAATTTGGAAAATAAAAGAGTTGGCTTTAAAAAAGAAAGAAACTATGACGTATTGTAAATACAGACATGAACTTGAGGTTGAGTTTTAAAACCGTTGAATATTGTTAGTATTGTCTTCGTTGTTGGACTTAAGATTAAGTATGTATCGAGTTATTGTATTTCATGTGTATATATATTTTGCTTAGAGGTTTTGTTCTTGGTCATCGGTGAAGGATGACAGTGTGATGTTAAATAGATTTAGTGTATGTAGTACACTCAGGTTATTTATATTTGCGAGTTATATGGCTGTTGGAAATGTGCATGCGCTGAGAATAAGGGATACCTTTACCTTCCAGCTAGTGCCTAGAGAATTGGTTGTGCTGAGAATATAGCATGCTAGTACCTTCCAGCTAGCGCTTGGAGAACTTGGCAAAGGTACCATTATCTTCCAGCTAGTGACTGGTAAATTGGCGTGAGTATTGGAAATGTGTATCTTTGGCTTACCATGCTTAAGGCAGGTCAAGCGTTGTTGGGCTTCTCGTTATTATCTTAGTTCTCTTTATGTATTTCATGCATAGTGATGATTATTTTGTGGAGAATGTCACTTGTGTTATATGGTTATGTGAGAAGTATTTTATATGTATCGTCTTCATGTTCGTTTGGGATATTTCTATTCGAAAAATGTAAAAATGAAATTGGTGTAAGTTCTGTAATCGAAGAAAACGTAATTGGATTCTATGGATTCGTTTTGAAAACAGGTCGTCATCAGGTGTGTTTAAAATTGAAAGGGTAACAAGAAGAAGGAAAAGTGAATGGCTATGTTATTGAACAAGTTGAACATTTTGAGAAAAGTACCTATGTAAGTATATCCTTATGTATAAACGGGCACTTATGTATATGGTATGACTTAAAACATTCATGATCATAACTATCTATATATTGTTATTGTTTTGGATCATGTTGGGATCCGTATTGGACTTTATGTTTATCCCACGTTTCTAATTTTTTTTTGGTGAATATTGAGAAGTGGTTCAAGATCGAGGATTTTTTTTTTTTTTTTTTTTGGTTGTTGGCCACAGGGCCTTTTAATTGCTGGTTGAATGTCGTTGTTGTAAAAAGGATTGAACCCTTTCTCTTTTATGTAATGATGTAAGCTTGCAGGCAATTTATTATAATTATATCACATCTGGCATTATTCAGTATACGATTGAGAGAATCTTCATTTACTTATCTTTACTAAGCTATTGGACTTTTGTTTGCTATCTTTAAAATTGTTTCTAATAATGATTTGGTAACATTATTCAAGTAATTAAAAAGTGGGGTGTGATAAGAATCGTCCTTGTGAACCAGGTTTGGCGAGTGAATCCCTCTTTTCTTTGTGAGAGTCGATTGAGAACTTTTGATATGAGTGTAGATTCATCTTTGGATATGAGTTGTTGAATCATTAAGAGATGTTTTATATCTGAATAAGATTAAAGAGGGGGTAACGTAACCGAGTGTGCAAGTGGAACCCTTTTTTTTGAATTCCAATCTTGTGGACCCGGAATGAGTTCTTGTGGGTCACAAAGGCATGAGTGGCCTTATTTTTTTAATCTTGTTGCTTGGGAACCCATACATAATGGGGAACTTCCGTCTTGTTTGACTAAACCTTCTTCTGTTATGATAAGTGAGTTGAGAGTGACCCCTGTTCTATTTTCTTGCTATCTTAGTTACTCAATGTCTCTTGGACACTGAGATGAGAGGCCTAAATTTGGGAAACTATAGGTGTTGGTCTAGACTTTGGATTAGCGGTTGAAATCCTCTTCATAATTGTCTCACCTTAAATCTTGACGTTTATCAATTGTTATACCATCTGGATCCTTTATTACGTTAATTTCGAGGATGAAATTTTCTAAGGTGAAGAGGTTGTGAGGTCCTGGGTCTTGGACCCAACTTGAATTAGCTTATTCAGTTTGTTTACATTGCTTTCGAAGTCTTGAGTATCGTGTAAGTTATTAGACTTTGCTTCCAACCTTATTCAACACTTCTTAACAGTGTCGAGTCAAAAATTTTCAAGTCTCGAACATAAAAATGAAACGGAGGAGAGCGGAATAATTTCAAGAAGATCAAGCTAGAAGCAGTGGGTCCACACGTGTGGATTGTGGCTACCCAAGAATAGGCAAGAGGATATGGGTCTCGCACGTCCGATAGGGTATGCCCGTATGCGGCAGATGAGTAGAATTTGAATTTCTCACTGAGAAAATCTGCACATACGGCAGGAGAGTCCCACACATTCGGCAAGGACTTCCTTATGTGCGGCCAGATGCATTTGTGACCTCAATTTTCGTGCCTTTAAGCTACTTTACTGATTTCTCCCTCATTTTTTCTCATATCTCTCTCTCTACATTCTCTTTTCTCTCTCCTCTCTCTAAACTTCATCAAACTCTACAAAATTCATCATCCAACAAAATCCATCAAGTTTTTTATAGTAGTTATTAGGGCCAAAATGACGAGCATGTCGAGGGTGTCATTTTAACCTGTGGAGATCAATTTCCGGCGAAGTTGGTTTTTGGGGCTTTTCTCCTCTTTTTTTTTTTTTTTTCTCTAAAGGTAGGGATTTCTTTATCTCTTTTTAATACCTTACTATAGTTAGATATGTGGTAGTTTTTATTACATCAAAAAAATGATTTATTGAGAGATTTTCAAATGCATAACTATCAAAGTTAGGGTTTTGAGTTCTATGAGTTTTATCTTATACTTATGGTTAGGGGTCATCTATGGGATAGGCCGGATTTACCCAACTCGCAACTATTGTGTCCAAATCCCATATTTTAACAAGTTTTTTGGACTTTGACTAGTCAACGAACTGGTATGGGCCAAACCTATTTAAAAAACTAAAACCACTTTCCAACCACAAGCCTATATCTTACGGGCCAAAATCAAACCGAACCGAGTTACACATTTTTCATTACACTTATATTAGTAAGTTCTACACATTTTTTCATTAACATATTTTTAATATTTTCATTAGTTATTTTTCTTTTTTACTTTCCAACATAATTTAAGTATTTTGATTTTTTTTTTTAATTACCTTTTTACATCTCATATAAAAACAATTAAGTAACATATAATACCTACAGGTGGAGGGGAAAAAACGGAAAGAAAAAAATAAAAACTTTAAACATGAGAACAAAAAAAATAAAATTAAACATTAGACCAAAAAAAATCAAACTAAACATTAGATTTATTTATGCGGGTTCTTATGAGTTGGATTTATGAGCAGGTTTGGGTTACAAACCTTTGTCCAAATCTCTAAATCATCTTTTACGGGTTAGGACAGGCTAGAAACTCAAGCGGGTTAGGATAGGCCATGAGACAAGTTGGTCGGGTTGGGTAATATTGTATTTTTTGTTCGCAGGCCATTTAGGGACCCTTACTTATGGTTGATTTGGGAAATTATGTGCTATTTGAATATATTAGGATGTTAGAGTTGAAAAGCCCTAATTTTATTTGTTTATCCTATAATTGGAATGTGAGATAAAATGATAAATTTAATACTTGTTGAGCCATTTTGATCATTGTGAACCAAATTATGAAAATAGAAATGGAAAGAAAGTAAAAGGGTTTGTTATGAATTTTGAACGGTTATGAATTTAAATTTTATCAAAATTGTTGGAAATTTGAGTTAATGGAATTAATCATAGAAGTTATGTATCGTATGATTGTTGATGAAATCTAAGCTAAACTAATGCAATTGAAGTTGTGAAATGTAAAGAAAAGTAATTGGTGGTCATAAAGTTTGTTTTATGTCGAAATTGTTGATGACTGAAATCATGGAATTAGTCTTGGAATCTTAATTTTAAGAGTTGTGTAATTATTGTTTAGAGTTTTGTCCTTCACCATTGGTGAAGGATGGATTGCTTGTTGTTGAATAGAGTACACGTATTTTGTGTAATGTTTAAACTATGTAACTTAGAATGATGTGTCACATGATGAGATGATGAATGTGCCATATAGAGGTAATGCGATCCTTTTGGCTAGCAACTAGTAAAGCGGGTAACTGTGCTATATTAAAGTAATGCATTTCTTCCGATTAGCACCCAGTAAAGTAGGGGGATATGCTATATAGAGGTAATGCATTCTTTCCGATTAACACCTAGTAATGCAGGCTAATGGTTGTGATGTAGGGCTTAGTGAGACCACAATGGTGATGTGGGGCTTAGCGAGACTACGGTATTTATTTATTCAAGATTCTATTGTTAATGTGTGTGTACTTGTTGAGTATATGTGATGATACATCGTGTTCCAGATGGAACGGGTCGGATTGATCCACGCTTCCCAAACCGGTGCCCGAGGTACCAAGCCTACAGAGAGACCTGCACAAGAGTTCAACGGGGAACGAAGAGTCCCCCAGGGAACCCTCCGACGAGCAAGTTAGAAAGAAAGATGAAATGTAGAGATAGATTAGTGATAGAAAAGCTTAACCCTTTCCTTGTCTTCAATGCCTACTTATATCCTCTGCTAATCATTTCGTTGTCCCTTCCGACCTGTCACCTTGGCCGAAAGTCTATGCTCTATCTTACCTTGTTCATGGTGAGGCCGTTCTGTCCCGACGGGGAAGGGTTATCGCAATAAATCCTGCAAAAAAACTCATTAATGGCTAATGTGTGGTGCAATAACTTTGCAGGATCTTTGTCTGCCGATGTGAGTGATTCTCTACTTGCCAAGTGTTTAGATGTCATTGGTGTTTGGTGTAACGCTGGGTTTCACGAGTGTTGGGCTTTAGTATTTGAATCATGGATTGGACCTTAGGTGGTGGGCCATATCCTTTTTGGGCTTACCCATGTCAGTAGTCCCCCATTCCTAAGTGCAGCTTTAGTCCAACGAAGGGAATAATGAAGAAAACGAGGGTTGTGAGAGACCGGCGGGGCGAAGACTGACCGAGAGGTGGGCCGACAGCGAGGGGTGACCGAGTGGAGGAACTGACCATGAGGGGGGCTAAGTGCGAAGGGTGACCAAGTGGAAAGACCGACCGTGAGGAGGGCCGACCGCGAAGGGTGGCCGAGTGGAGGGACCGACCGTAAAGAGGGCCGACCGCGAAGGGTGACTGAGTGGACGGACCGACCGTGAGGAGGGCCGATTGCGAAAGGTGACCGAGTGGAGGGAGAAGTGGCGATGCGCGGGGCTCAAGGAGTGGCAGGGCACGTGGTGATTTGAAGTGAAAAAGACAGGGTAGGGGAAGGGGGCAGTGGATCGTGGTCGTACACGTGGCGGAATCCTGTAATAGGGAAGGTTAGGCGTTAAGCAAGAAATGAAGGAATAGGTCAATATAGGGTGTTTGAAAAGGCGGTGTTGAAAATTTTTTGAAAATTTTCAAAGTGGCAAAATTTGATCTTGACCCTTGGAATACAGGCAAGTCTTAGGCATTTGGTTTTATCCGTTTTACCTATCTTTGTGCAAAAAGCCAGTACGTCCCAGAAGTAAACTCGTTTGTTTCCAGTGATACACCTCTGCAACATTTTGTGAACTTTCTTATGCCCGCGTCCGAAGCCATTCGCAGACACACAAGAGAAATGGCCCAAGAGGAAGTAGCAACCGCAAGGCTTGATTCGTTAGGCAATAATGATGCGGTGGAGTTGGCGGAACGGTACCATGTGGAACGAAGGAAGGGGGGGTAGTTAGTCAGGCAGTGCGGGCTCGTCCTATGACGATGATTGCGGCTGCAAAACCTATTAGTCAAGTGGGGCCGGACCACTAGCACACGAAGGCCGATAAATCGACATGTACGGTGGAGGAGTTGGAGTAGATGCGCGAGAGGTATCAGATTCCCGTAGAGATAGAGTTAAAATTGCTGATATCAAAAGAGAGGCCATCCGACGCCCGACCAGGGGAGATTAAAGGGGGGGTTGAGGTTACCGCTTCCCCGCATAGTAATGGACGTGTTGAATCGGCTGGAGGTAGCTCCGGGCCAATTGATGCCCAATGCGTAGAAGATTTTATTGGCCTGTGCAAGTGCGTGGCCGCGGGCGAACGAGGGGGCTGCAATGATGGTGGATGAGTTTTTTGCATGCTACAAGGCTTCGGGCCAGCAAGAGACTTGGGTCACTTTACAAATGGCGGCAGGGAAAGGTCTGGTGGCAGGGTTGCCGTCGTCAGTGATGGAGTGGAAGCCGCGGTGGTTCTATGTGTCTGCCAACAAGGAAGTAGGAGTGCGCACGATGTAGAAGGTGCCAACCAAGTCGGTTGAGCCAAGGTTGAAGGCGGAGGCAGAGGAGAGGGTGAAAAAGGTGAAAGCATAGAGGGAGAAGGAGGGCGCCAAGTGGGACGACCTCGTTCAGCCCTCAGCCTTGTTTACCTCAAGGTTGGGCCCTCAGCCGACCGATGGAGATCTTACGCGGGCAGAACTAGAGGCGAGGAGAAAGAAGCAAGAGACGGAGGACAGAACCACCTTCGCCAAGGCCGATCAGTACAAAGAGGCGAAGTTAGGCCGCCTGTCCAAACCGATCATCAGGGAACGAGTCCGACCGCGCCCCAAGCCGCTAGAGGAGAAGTACCTAAGTGGTTTTGTGCCACGACCACCTCTAGTGGATCCTCTGAAGGAAAAGAGCAAAAAGGAGGTGGAGGCTGTGCTGAAGAAGAATAAGAGAGTAAAGGAAAAGGAAGAGGGGCCAACCTTGAAGAGGATAAAGGAGGGGATGGTAGAGGGGACCCCCGGAGTGGAGTTTGAGGGAACAGCGAAGGGGATGGAGAGTGCCCTGGGCCCCAAAACACAAATAAAAAGTGGGGTGACTGGCCCTGAGCAGAGGACAGAGCAACAGCCCAAGGGGGGTCCTGTGCCCCAAGGAGAAGGAGAGAGGGCCAGGTTGAAGACCGCTATTTATCACGCTCCAGCAATGTCTGAGCGACTGGAGGGAGAAGGAAGTGAAGCCAAGACTGCTGCAAATCGGCTCTTGGGAGTAATGGAGGACGCGACCGCGCGTTCGATGGCAAGTTTCACAGAGGCCGAACTGTTAAAGGGGCTGTGCTCGGCCCAGATGGAGGCAACAGCCTTAGCAAGAGCCATACTGAACAAAGCGGCGCGCGCAAAAAGTGAAGTTGGGCTACTGAAGGCAAAGCCGGAGGAGGTGAAGGCCTAGTTTGAAAGTTTAAAGAGGGAGACCGGGGGCTGGAGGAAAGCCGCGTAGAGTGCGTGTGTTAGGGGGCTAGAGTATGCCTAGAACGCCAAGAAGATGGAGGTGTTGGCGATGGTGCAAGGCTATTCAGTAGACCGTGCTAATGCTGAGCTGCTCACGACCAAGTTAGAGCTAGAGACGGAACGCCGCAAGGTGGTGTCGCTCGAGTTCCAGTTGGTTGGCGAGCAGAAGAAACTGGAAGAGGTCCAAAAAGCCTGCACCGTTGCCAACGAAAAGTGGGATGAGGCCATGGTCTGTAATGAAGATCTACGCGCTCAGTCGATCAAAGAAAATGAAGAAGCAGATTAGAAGATCGTTGAGTTAGAAAGGGCGCTGGTGAACGAACGGGCTAGACTGGTGGTTGAGAGGGCAGAGATAGAGAAGGCCCTGGTGTAACAACGCCCGCGGGGGGAACCTCGCTACAGTTCGGACTCGATTTTTGTTGCGGTTCCAAATCTTGAACCAAAGAGTCCAAATCCGGCAAATCGTTTTGAAGGAAAACAGATGTTTTGTAAGAAGTGCCAAACATGGATCGCTTTGCGGATAATGAGTCGCCACCTAAATATTTTAAAATGGGAAATTTAGGAAACCACTTCGGTGCCAAAAGGCCACGTGTCCGCTATCACCAAAGTTGGCTCGGGGAACTTGGTGCGATTAGGGAAGGTCACATCGTGAGCACCCCTTCTCGCCGTCAAAGACCTCTACTAACCATGATATCTGCTTTTGAAAACATTGTGAGTTCTTATTCGGTTATTAGCCTAGGTTACTATGTGATGCTCATGAAGAAACAAGTATAGATCGAGCCGTCTGAATTGGGCCCAACATTTCATGTTTGTTTGTGAAAGATGGTTTGCTACCCGCAGGTAGGCTTAAAATACAGATTTTGCCACAATCTAGTGGGCTTAAAACAAACAGTCGATGAATTGTTCCAATTCAGATAACTCAACCTCCACCCACAGGCATTCAAGGCAGTTATATCATATAAGCACATAGCCTCATGGTAAGCATGCTATCATGGCAACACTCACACGCATGCAAGTATGCTAAAGCATAACAACTCACCAAGTACTCCAAGCCAAAACAAAAGCTCATTAGAAATCACGCATGATCCTAAAATATACAGAATGCCTAATTGTAATAACCTCGCATCGACATCTTGAATAACCCGAATTAGAATCGATCAGCGATAAACCGAATCGCTAATGACCGATAAGTGAATCGGATGAACTATCAACAAACCGAATGAAATCAAACCTAAATCGAATGAGTTTGTCTATTTAATTACATATCTAACTGCTTGATTCCATGATTATCTGTTTGACTTTATGTGTTTAAATTGCTAATTGAAGGCCTTATCGGCGGCCGAAATAGAAACCGGCTGAAGCATTGGAATCAGGCTAATATTTGTGATTTTATGGTATTTTATTCCGAAAAGTGAATAGGAATGATTAAATTAGATTAAATTGAGTTAATTGAGAACTTGGGCTTATTTACCAACTTGCCACCATAGTGGACTATTGTTTATGATTTCCTAGAGCCTTATACACTTCACCTAAAACATTTGCTCAGCCTTTCTTTCACACTCTTAGCCGACCAACACAAGAAGATAGATAGAGAGAGTTCATTGAGAGAGAATTTATCTCAAATTGTTGAAATTGCTTGGGAATTGCTTAGAATTGAGCCATAGATTGCATCTTGAGCTTGTTCTTCTTGAAATCAGGACTTAGGTAAGAACTATAACCTTTCCAATGTTGATTTTATGTTGTCTCTTGCATCATCCATGCCAATTGTTGAGTTAGAGTGCTAAGAGGTTGATTCATGCTAGAATTCATGCATGCATGTTGAATTTGTGGACTTTTGAGGTTGAATTCTTGAAGAATCATACATGCATGATCATGTTTATATTATAGTCCATGTTTCCACTTCATTTTCCAACTATTGAGCTCTTTGGAGCAAGGTTTAAAGATTGAAATTGGTTTAAAACCCATGCATCACATGTTACATATTGCTCTTAAAAATGGGTTTGAAATTGTATTTAATTGACCCACCTTTGGGGCTTGAATTCTCAAATTAGCTTTTAAAACTTGTTATTTATTGAGTTGGGATGTATTCTGAAATTTGGGCCCAAGAGGTCGAGTTTTGAGTGTTGGAACACTTGGTTTGAGCTTGGAAGGCAAATCTGGAAATTCCAGATTTGGCTTCTTCGCTCGTGCGAAGGATTCCTCGCTCGGGCGACCAAGGGTTCCTCTCGAGCTACGCCGGCGAGATATTGGTGGCTCGGCGTAAAAATTGAGCATCCAGTATTTTTTTTCTGTTTCATCAGAGCGCTCGAGCGAAGGATTGTTCGCTCGAGCGAAGCCTTTGATTTTGCAAACTTGCTCGAGCGGAGGGAGGGTCGCCGGCGAGACCTGCTTTCAAAGAACTTTTGAAAAGTGCCTTCCAACTGTATTTTTGCATCCTCATCTCATCCTAGGCATTCTTAGGCCTAGTTTAATGCATCTTAATGAGGATTTAGACATAGAACCACACCGAGGGAATTTAGAGATTTAATTATCATCCTTTCCAACTGTAAACTTAGTGTGTGTTCTATTGATTGACCGCTTAGGGTTGACTCTGGGACGCTCTAGCTCTCGATAGCCCAATCACCGTGAGTAACAGATGTGTAAAGATATGTTCAAAATGGTTATCTTTTGAATTACATCGAACTGCCATCGAATCGATGTTATTTATCGAATGAATGTATGTCCTATTTCGAATCAGACAGTGGCATCCTTAGCACCTCTTGTTATTGGTATTCTGAGCTCTGTCGGTTTCCTTGTGGAACCATATTTCTTGAATGATTGGCCATCATTCTTGTTGGGTCTATTAAGGCCGGTCCTTTTGGACCTCGTTATAGGCTATTGGATGTACCACATATGGTGATTGATTGAAATCTCAAAGATCAAACTCTTGTTTAATGAATTGATTTCATTTATCGAAGGACATTCATTCATAACCTCTTTACGCTTTTATGTTATTCACGGGCTTTAGCTCACCGTTATATATATATGTAGGTTCTCACCGCCGACCGAAGCTAGAGCGTGATTGGTCCCCGCTTTGTCACCAAATTTATGTGCCTCCTTTGTGAGGTTCCGAGACGCCATGCCATGGCTTGGGGTGTTTTGTGTCCCCACTAGTCTCCTCTGCTTTTGTCTTGTTATTGAGGATTGAGTTCCGTCTTCAATGTCTGTAATGATTGTATATCTCAGATCGTGCGAATGCATAAATGTATGAAAAATGTTTTTGACATACAGATTTTCACAGCTCAATGGACACTAGTTATTTACTGTATTGGCTTCCGCCAGGCCCTGTACTCTGATTGATTGTATTACTGTTTAGTAGGCCTTTGGTAATCTCGGATTACTGGCCGGTTACGGTACTAAACCCATAGGGCCGGGTTTGGGTCGTGACACTAATGCAACACATACAAAAATGCAAACTATAGTAGGCTCGGCTATTCTAAATATGGCATGTGAGATGCTACAGCTAACATGTATTCAATTCGGAATTGAAAATACAATGCAGTTTGTATGATGCGCCGAGCCCGGTGCATGTAAAACAGATGAATGAATGCAAACATGCTATCATACTGTATGCTAATCGAGATATGCCCTATATCTAACCATTCAAAGCGGGTAAATAAAAGGGAGAAAGAAATGGGGGTTGGAAGACATACATCACACTCACACACCCTTATTACAACATTGCCCTCAAGCAGGGTCCGAACAAAATAATAATATGCCCCAAAATGAAAGAATATACAATTCAAATGTACAGTCAATATTACAAATCTCTAATTTAATTAACAGATTAAACTAGGAAAGTCAGAAATGGGCGTGCAAGCCGAGGATCGCTTTGCTTCGATAGACGCCATTGGTCAGCTTGTGGAAATCCAATCGATGCCCCAATCACTGCTTGCGATATTTCTCGAAATGCGCGCCGGACTCCGGAAAGTTGTTGATCCTCGATTTTGCTATAACAGAGAGCAGGAAAAGGGCATAGCGATGTATTTTCACAAATATATGCATGCCTCGATCCTCGTGCCACCAATCACGCATACCGATGCATGATGGCAGAGGAGCCGGATTGCACAACTCAATATGGGGATGAATGCTACAACAAAACTTAACTCCATCATGGGTAATCCGGAGTGTCGATGACTGGGGAATTGAGACACACTCCGTCGCTCGGAGTACAGAATGTACCTCGTTTCCCGTGCAATATGCATGATATGCATGAAATGCAACTAACATACAATCCTAGCATGTACGATGCTATGAAAATGAGATGCCTCGAAATGCGTGCCCACTGGCACGCAAACCGAGGCGGAGGCATACGCAATGCAAACCGAATAAAACAAAATGTCTCGAAATGCGTGCACACGGGCACGCAAACCGAGGCGGAGGCATACGCAATGCCAAGCGGATAAAATAGAGTGCCTCGAAACGCGTGCATACGGGCACGCAAACCGAGGCGAAGCTAAAATGGAGATTAGATAAAACTGAAGTGCCTCGAAATGCGTGCACACGGGCACGCAAACCGAGGCGATGATGTGCGAATGAAAATCGGATAAAACCGAAATGCCTTGAAACGCGTGCCCACAGGCACGTAAACCAAGGCAATGATAAAATGAGAAAATCAGATACATTGTGCACGCAAATCGAGGCGATGAGAAAATCGGATACAACCGAAATGCCTCGAAACGCGTGCCCACAGGCGCGCAAATCGAGGCGATGATAAAATGAGAAAATTGGATACAACCGAAGTGCCTCGAAATGCGTGCCCACAGGTGCGCAAATCGAGGCGATGATGGAAGAAGAAAATCAGATAAAACCAAAGTGCCTCGAAACGCGTGCCCACAGGCGCGCAAATCGAGGCGATGATGAAAGAATGAAAATCGGATAAAACCGAAGTGCCTCGAAACGCGTGCCCACAGGCGCGCAAATCGAGACGATGATGAAAGAACGAAAATCGGATAAAACCGAAGTGCCTCGAAACGCGTGCCCACAGGCGCGCAAATCGAGGCGATGATGAAATGCAATGAAATGGCATACGGAATGCCGCGATGGGCTTACACCAACATGGGAGAGCCTCACCACTCACGAGGAGGCCGCCGGATAAAGAAGGTGCCTCGAAATCGTGCCAGCACGCAAAACCGAGGCAAAGCATTAAGGCACAAAATGACATGCAAACTTGCAACATGGAATTTCAGCACTCGCAAATGATGTAAAACAGCCCCGAAATGATACGAAATGACAACCGAAGCATGCAATCATCCCGAAAATGTGAAATTAAGCCCCGAAATGGCCTATAGCCATGCTATACATGCAAAATATGATCATGGCAGCAATAACAGTAGCAAGGCAGTCCCAAATATGGCATTTTTCAGTAACAAACATGGCCAAAAAGGAGACATAGATATGGCAACAAAATCATACAAGATTAATGGCCAAAAGAGCATTACAATGGGAGGTGGTATATACAAACACCAAATGGACAAACTTTCTTCTACAACATGAAAGAAGGCCCAAAAATAAGCATATATTCAGTTTATGGAAGCCTCTAAATCATAAGACAAACATGCTAGAAATGGAAGGCAAAATGGAGCCACAAAAGGGTATAACATAAGACATGCAATCTATACATCAAATGACCAAACCTTCTTCATGAAACATGTAAAGGGGGTCAAGATAAGACTAAAACCAGTAGGGGTCGAAGTCCCAAAAACAAACACAAATAGGTCAAAAATTGCATACAAAATATGGCACACTTGATGAAATTTGAAGGAGGTGGTAGATACAATGGCCAAATGAAGTTGAGCTCCTCTACAATGTTGTAGAGGGGCTCAAAATAAGCAAGAAAGAAGTAGGGGTCGGACCCCTAAAAACCAACAAAAATAGGTCAATTTTAGCATGCAAAAATGTGACAAAGTTGGTGAATATTGAAGGAACTAGTATATAGAAATACCAAATGAAGTTGAGCCCTTCTACAATGTTGTAGAGGGGCTCAATATGAGCACAAAAGCAGTAGGGGTCGGACCCCTAATTCTCAACCAATTAGAGTATATAAAAAGATCAAGAAAAAGCCCTAAAAGTTGGTTTTGAATACTTACCCTTGAAGACTTGTCTTTCTTTGCTTCTTGGCTTTGATTTGCAGCTTCTCAACCTCTGAAATTCACTTCCTAGCTGCTGGAATCAAAGTTGGAATGGTGAGGCTAGGTGTTGGTGAAGGAATCAAGCAAGACTTGAAGAAATTTTGGAGCTTTTGGCTATGGAAATTAGGTTTTTTGCTTAAGTGTTCTTGAGACCATTTTTTCTAACCCTAGAGAAGAAGGGGTTGGGCCCTTTAAGTAGATAAGAAATGGGTGTAAAAGGGGAGGGAAAAGCACCCAAGCTTTCCCTCCCAAAATATCCCCCGGATGAGGGAGACACTTTGAAAAGCAGCTGGACGGTGGAACAGCCGAAAGGTGAACTGCCGCCAGGTACCTTTCTGGGAGGGGGCCAGCCACCCCACCTGGTCGGCCAGCCACCTACCATGGCCGGCCGGCCACCCCCAAAAAATGAAGTCAATATTTGCTGGCCGACCACCATGCCAAGGTGTTCTCCCGAGTGTGTAGAATAAGGCCCCAGGGTCGGAATCTGGCAACTCTGAAGCAGAAGTCACAACATAGAGCTTGAAGGAGAGCCTCAAAAATGAACTGCATAATTTCTGGCCGACCACCTTCTTTTTGTGTCCTCCAAGGTGTGTAGAACAAGGATCCAAGGTCTGAAATTGGCAACACTGAAGCAGGAGCCACAACATAGAGCTTGAAGGAGAGGCTCAAAAATGAAACTCTGAGTTTCTGGCCGACCATACATTTTTAAGGTCCTCCCATGTCCCCTGATCACATATATGTAGCTTTGGGTGGAAGGAAATACCCCAAGGTGTTCAACATTGGCCCTTGAGAAAAGCGGGCTCGGGAGGAGCAAACTAGCTATCTGGGATAATTGCGCCTCCCACCCCAAAGGATCTTCCTGGTGTTGAAACAGAGGTACCTGCCAAGTTTGAACAAAAATCAATGAGAAATGTTCGCTCGGGGCCAAAACCGAGCAATTTGGGATCCAAAATGGGCCGCGGTGCCTAAGTGGCATACGGCAAATAAGTGGATATCTGCAACTCCGGTGTCCTCGAATGACAAAACAGAGGTTCTCGCCAAAAATCGAGAAAATCGATGCAAAATGAATGCTCGGGCCCAAACCGCGATTCGTGGTCCCGAAAACTCTGAGCAAAAAAGTGGCATACGGCCACGAAGTGGCATCAGGCGCCAGTGTTCCTGAATCAGAAAAAGAGGTGCAAGCCAAAACCGGAGAACTTCGGAGATGGTTGGGTCAGCCGAGGCACACGGCCTGACGATCCCGAAAACCGGGAACTGGGCTCCGAAATGGGCAAAATGGCCTACGGCCACGAAAAATAGCTCACGGCCACCGGGAGATAGTCTACAGGACCACTCCCTTCCCTCAGGAAAGAAAGCAGAAAACCGAGTCCGGTTCGCAAACCGAGACAAGGTAGAGAAGAGGTTCGGCAAGGCGCCACGACTCTGAGACTTCGGAACGAGCACAGTATGCAACATCACCGAGCGCTCAATCGGTGACGTCTGAGTCTTAAGGTCGGTCAAAAATGGGGTGTCTACACCTGGCCGGTGAGAGGGCTAAGTCAATGGCTGAGATGGTAAGGTTGGAGAAGACCTTAGAAGAGGAGAGGACCAAGTTGGCATCTGAGAGGGCGACGTACCCCGACCTATGTGTTGCGGCGGTACAGCAGTTCAAGGGGTCCGCCAACTTCCAGATGGCTATTGATGCCGCCATCGCCAACAGCTTGGCGAGAGAGGGGGATAGGGGGGCTAGCCCGCCAAGGAGCAATCGTTGGAAGTAGGACTGAAGAGGAAGTGATCCAGAGCTTCCAGCGATCGGACTTCTACAAGCATAAGATGGCTAAGTTCTGGGACAACAGCTGGAAGACTTTTAAACGTAAAGCAGAAGAGTTGTTCCCAGACTTAGACTTCAGCAATGTGAGAATAGATGAAGACGATGTGGCCCAGATCCCCCTAGATGAGGGGCTTGACGAAAAAGACTTGGCCTGGAGCGAGGATGAATGATTGATGTAAAATTTTTGCGTTTTGCATGTTGTTGTTTGTAAATAAAATTTTTGTTGTTGTTTTTTCGTACTGTTGTCTTTATTTCTTGTAGATCTGAAAAGAATGAGAATGGGCATTTAAATAAGGCTTATGTATAAATCGTAGTAACAGTTGAGAAGTAGGGAGCCAATCTAACTTGTGAGAAAACCATGACGCAAAGAATGTTAACAATAAAAACGTTGAAATGTAAAGGTCTTAAAGTGTGAAGTTTTAAACCATGTTGTAAGAGTGTTGAGAAATGAAAGATTGGGTTGGGCAACGAGGCATGTGGATTGTAATGGAATTAAAAATGAAAGTTAAAAATGTAAAAAATGTTAAAAGATGTAAAAGCATGGACCTGGATTTTAACTAAGTATGGCAATTATGCTACAATCATGAAGTTGCAAGAATGGCCTTGGCTGAACTCTTCATTTGTGCTCGGTTTGGCTTAAGCCATAATTAACTCAGTCTGGCTGAGCCCTTCATGCTTAGTCTGGCTGAGGCTTTAAGTAACTCAGTTTGGCTGAGTCCTTCGTGCTCATCTTCATCTTTGACGTCGAGTCCTTCAATGATTATAGCCTCCTTTAGCTTGACTTCTTTAAGTGAAGCGACGTAACATTCTCTGGCCACGGTTTGCTCTCCCCTCACCGTGCCGACCCCAAGGTCGGTAGGGAATTTGACGGCAAGATGGAAAGTGGATGTGACAGCTTGGAAAGCATTTAGGGCACTACGGCCGAGGATAATGTTGTAAGCAGAGGGACAATTGACGACGAGAAAAGTAAGTAACTTTGTGGTCTGCCGCGGGTATTCTCTGATTGTGATGGGAAGATCGATGAAGCCTATGGAGGTCACCTGATCTCTAGTAAAACCGATCAATGGGATTTAGAGAGGGGAAAGACTTTCTTCCCCGACCTTAAGCTAGCGAAAGGCATTTAGGAAAATGATGTTTGAAGAACTGCCGTTGTCGACGAGAACCCGTCTGACTTTGTAATTGGAGAGGAGGGCAGAGATGACGAGGGGGTCATCATGGGGGTAACGGATGCCTGTGCAGTCGGCCTCCGTAAAGGTGATGGGCTCCATCTACTACTTGGGCTGTTTAAAAGGGCGGTCCAATGTGGCAACTTCTTTATCTAAGCCCTGCCTTATTTTTCTGAGTTCTGCCCGTTGAGCTGAGCGGGATGGTCCTCCACAAGCAAACCCACCAGCAATAACTTTGATCTCTCCAACAGAGGGGGCAGGGTTGCCTTGTGCCCGGGGTTGCTGTGGAAGTGTCACGACCCAAACCCGCCCCTATAGGTTTAGCATCGTAACCGGCCAGTAATCCTTGGACTACCGAAGGCCTCTGAATAGATTAACAAAATTAAGAGGCTAGCGGAAGCAAATACATAATTATAGTTGTCCAATAAACTGTGCTGACTTATGTGAAACAGAATATTTAAAACTTTATATACATAACCGGTAGTCATACATTATACCCACATACATTACAGTATTTTAAGTACAGCCAACGACATCAAATCAAGTCTTAAAGAAACAGAAACCACAGAACTTAAACACAGGACGCTTCGGGAACCTCCACGTGAGGCACAATGGTTGGCTGACAACAGAACACAGATCCAGACAAAAGCCTTCAGGCTCGGGGTCCAGAATGCTCACCTATACATATATATACACACAATGAGCTAAAGCCCAATGAATAACATTAAGGTAAAGGGTTTAGTGAACGAAATCCGAATATATCATAAGCAGAAAACAGACCAGAGCATAATCATTTTCATATCAGAACATAATAATGGTACATCCCATAGAACACATCACAGAACGTCTTCCGACTAGAGTAATCGGTTCCGGATACCGATTAAACACATATCATCACAATGAAATGGCTAACGAGATCTCGTAAACTTGTATGTCATGGACCTGCATTTTCATGTCGTCCCCCATGACTTGAGACTATCTATGGATGCCATAATAGATTTCGGACATTGAATATTCGTTCACGAAAACAAATATCATTTCAGAAATCAGAACTTATCATATTTCATTTGGAACATAATTCATATAAACGTATCTTTACGATAACGTTACTCACAGTGGTTCCAGTAAGTGGTCAATCAATCCTCGAGTCTTGACCTACAATCACAAAATACATAACACAAGCATGTCTTATCATTACACATTCATGTGGCCAACACGGCTTAGCTTACATCTTATTGATTCTTGTTCTTCCTTAACACATTGCTCAAAACACACTCTTGAATCTCATAACTTAGTACATTCATTCCTTAGTGTGTTTCTAATCCATAACCTCATTACTATGGCTTAATTAAGGCTTAGAAATGCCTAAGATGCAATGAGGATGCCAAAACATGCCTTGGAACGCTTAGTCAAATTTTCTAAAAATGAGGTCTACGCTCGAGCGTGGGTTTCCTCGCTCGAGCGGACATGCAGATAATGAAGCTCCGCTCGAGCGTGACTTTCCCTACTCGGGCGGACTGTAAACTCTAAAAGTACTAGATGCAAGGTTTTCACACTCGACAGGCGCTCGACCCATGCTCGAGCGTGGTGCATAAACTCAGGGTTCACGCTCGAGCGTGGGTCAAATTTCTGAAAAATCCAGATTGACCTCCCAAGCTCAAAACTCGAATTTAACCATCCAAAACACATCTCTTGGGCCCCAAAACTTGAGATAACTTAGTAAACTTGTAAAACATGATGGATTAAGGATTATTTCATAAAATCATGGCCCAAGAGTTTGTTAAAAACTCACAATTTCAACTTAAAACATGATGAATGTTCATAAACAAAACATGCATAGATTTTTCTTGTATCAAACTTCTCAAAACATGATCAAACACCACAAAACAACTTGAAACTTGATGATTTCCCTAAATGAAGATGAATTTCAAACATGCAAGGGAGGATTCATGGAAATCATGCTCAACTGGTAAGAAAATGCACATGCATGCATGAATTAACTCTAAATTCAACATCTTTGGTCCAATTCTTGTACATAATCACAAATTCTTCTTGAAATGATCTACTTGCTGGTTAAAAGTCATAATTAAGTCTTAAATCCTTACCTAGAGTCTTCAATTAGCTAGGTACTTGCACAATCTTTGATCAATTCAAGCTTTAGTCTTCAATTTCTCCTTAGTCTCTTCCTTTCTTTCTCTAGACTTGCACTCTCTCTCTCTAAAATGAATTCTCAGATTTTAGCACTAAGGGGCAAAAGGATTGAGCTCAAAAATGAGCTTAAAGCTCACATATACAGATGTGGTGCTAAAATACAATAATTAAAATATTAGGCTAACCAAGCATGACTTAACGAATCAGACTGAATCAATTTTTAATAAAATTTACATATGGCTCTAAAACTTCTAAATAACATGACGGTGTAGTCAATTTCGGTTTTGGGTGCCGATAAGGCTTTCAATTTACATATTAAAGTGGAATTCCAAACAGATATTTCTACAAGTAACAGATAGTAAGCCAAATATCATGCAAATCACATAATAAACCATAATTTATTTTATTCACTTAATTAACATCCTTAATTACCGATTAGTGGCTAATTGTGGATCGGGGTTATTATAGGAGGCCTATCATGACCTTGGTTAGGTTGTGCGAGTTGTCGAGGAGGGGTGCGCCGGTGGTTGTTTTTGATAGGTTCAGTCCTTTGCCTTTGCTGAGAGCGGGCTGCCGTGAACCAACTGAGACGTCCCTGACGTATCAAGCCCTCGACCTGGTCTTTGAGGTTAACACACTCCTCCGTATTATGGCCGTGGTTCTGATGAAAGCGACAGTATTTGGACTGGTCTCGCCGGTCGGAAGGAGACCGTGACGGTTGTGGCCATTTTAGGGGATAATCTCGTTGGATCTGGTTCAGAACTTGTTCCATGGGAGAACTGAGGGGTGTGTATCATTCGAACCGGTCGGGCGGTTAGTTAGCGCCGACGGTCGGCCTGGCCGGTCGGTCGATATCGAGGTGTTTGGTGAGTGTATTGGGTGCTTCTGGTTTCAGAATCCTTTCTCTTCTTTCTGGGGGTCGGGTTTTTGGCTGTAAGATCTTGTCGGGCGGCTAGGGAATCTTCGGCATTCATGTATTTTTGGGCTTTGGAAAGTAAGGTTGCCATGGAGGTCGGGGGGTTTTTGGAGAGGGAAAAAAGGAAATCAAATGATCCTAGGCCGGCTATGAAAGCCATGAGAATGACCTTGTCGTTGGATTTTTTACACCGCAAGCTTTGTTGAAGGGTGTGAAGCTTACAATGACTCTCGGTCTGACGGATGTTGAGGAGCTAGGTTGCCGGACGCCGCTGGCGCTAGGCACCAATGAAATGGCTGAGAAATGAGTCACTTAGGTACTGGAAAGTGGAAACAGAGTCTGTTGGCAATTGACTAAACCAGAGTCGAGCCAACCCCTTAAGTGTTACGGGGAAAGCCCGACACATAATCTCGTCAGGGAATGCATGGAGGACCATGAGGGTCTTGTAAGTTTCGAAATGGTCGACCAGGTCCATTGTGCCGTCGAAAGAGTCGAGCGAGGGCATTTTGAACTTAGGAGGTAAGGGTTTGTCCCTGATGGAGGCAACGAACGGTGAGTTGGTTGTGGTAGATGGTTTATTCTATATGTTCTGCATGACTCCTTGGAGCTGGAGCTTCATGGCTCGGAGTTCTACATCCTAGAGAGGAACGTTGTCACCACCAGAATGCAGCAAAGGCTAAACACTACTGGCTTCTTCTTCGAGGGTGGGTGCTTGGACCGATGGATGTGGGGCCCAGGGTGGCGGGTTCATATATGGGAGAGGGGGTCGCAAACTTTCCAAGTTTGGTGGGTATGGCTGTTGGATAGGATGGCTCGGGGCTCATTCTTGGTTGGGTGGGATATTTTGAGGTGAAGGAGGAGAGATGGGAAGGTCTCTTTAAAGTAAAGCATTGATCAGGGCTTGGTTTTGCTTTGCTAAGCGGTTAATGCTGTTGATAAGTTCTGTGAAGTACTGCGACGAGTTGTTTGGAATGAGAGGGTCGGCTTGGTGGTTGGCAACATTGTGGTGAGAAGCCATGGATCTAGTTGTGACCATCTACCTTGGTGGGTGGCAGGAAGGGGTTATTGGGAAGGGGTCTCCGGCGACAATGAGCACAACTGGCGCACGGAGCAAAAGGTTTCCCACAGACGGCGCCAACTGATGATACAACGTGTTCCAGATGGAACGGGTTGGATTGATCTACGTTTCCCAAACCGGTGCCCGAGGTACTAAGCCCACAGAGAGACCTACACAAGAGTTCAACGGGAAATGGGAAGTTCCCAGCGAACCCTCCGACGAGCAAGTTAGAAAGAGAGATGGAATGTAGAGATAAATTAGTGATAGAAAAGCTTAACCCTTTCTTTGTCTTCGATGCTTGCTTATATCCTCTGCTAATCATTTCGTTGTCCCTTCCGACCAGTCACCTTAGCTGAAAGTCTATGCTCTAGCTTACCTTGTTCATGGTGAGGCCGTTCTGTCTCGACGGGGAAGGGTTATCACAATAAATGCTGCAGGAAAACTCATTAATGGCTGATGTGTGGTTGTCACAACCCAAACCCACCCCTATGGGTTTAGCATCAGAACTGCTAGTAATGTCTGGGATTACCAAGGCCCGCTAACAAAGAAAAAGTAATACAGTAGTATGGTCTCAGCGGAAGCCAAAATAGTAATTAAAAGATGTCCAATGAGCTGTGACAGTCTGTATGCAAAAAGACTTTTCATAACATGTTCACATTCGAAACAAAAATAGTATATACATACATTATTTACAGACATTCAGGTTAGGGACCAAATCCCCACCATAACAGTACAGTACAAATATCATTCAGTCTATACATAACAGAGACAGATAGGGTGAATCTGAGACACCCCAAAAGCAGCCTCAGCTTGAACAGATCTAGAACCTCGAAGTGAGGCACAAAGGTTGGCTTGACAAAACAAGGGCTTAGCCTGACACTTCTAGCAACGGTCCGGTGCTTGAACACCTACATATATATATGAGCAGTGAGCTAAAGTCTAGTGAATAACATATGCGTAAAGAGGTTAAGAATGAATGTCCTTTCAGTATTGAAAACAGTCATTTATCAGTATATCAGTCATTTAGTTTGTGGCTCATATTTCATGCCATAACAGTCATTCAGAAACTATAATAGTCATATGTGGTACATCCAATAGCAAACAGTACAGTAGGTCTTAATAGATCGAACAGTCAGTTGATGGCCATCATATCAGTAAACAGTAGTGGTTCCAAACATGGAAACCGACAGAGATCTCTATAACAGTAACAATACAGTACAGTAACAGTAAATTGCTATGGATGCCACGAATATAGTTCACAAATAGGACAAATATTCATTCAGTAAAAAAGATCATTTCAGAAAGCAGTACAGTGGTTCATTCAGAAAATATTCATGATTGAATATATCTTTACAACATTGTTACTCACAAAGCACTGGGCTATAAGCAGCTAGAGCGTCCTCGGATGCCAACCCTACACAGTTACAGAACAAACACACACTAAGCTACACAGTGGGGAAATAATAACTTAATCCCTAATTTGCCTCGGTGTGGTTCTACATCAATATCCTCCTTAAGATGCCTTAAACATGCCCTAGGAATGCCTAGAATGGAAAGATGATGCAAAAATGCACTTTAAAATACTTTTCAAAACTTGCTGAAACAGGAGTCCACGCTTGAGCGTGTCTTTCTACCTTCGAGCGGACATATAGAACAAAGGAGCTCCGCTCGAGCGTGGTTTCCTCCGATTGAGCGGACTGTAAAATCATGTAAAAGTACTGGATACATGCAATTCACGCTCGGCGGACGCTTGATCCCCGCTCGAACGTGAGACACAAGTCCTTGCTCGAGCGTGAATTCCATCGCTCGAGCGGATTGTAAACACATGCAAAGTACTGGATACATGCATTTCCCGCTCGAGCGTCACTTTCCTCGCTCGAGCGGACTGCATGAACTCAGTGTGAACGCTCGAGCATGGAGTTCCCCGCTCGAGCGTGAGTCCAAAATCTGGAATTTCCATATTTGAACCTCAAGTTCAAAACTCAACTTTAAAGCATCAAATTCGATCCTTTTCGGCTAATTTTCTGGAAAACACTTTAAAACTCATAATACAACATGTTTCCAAGATCAATTTAAGAAATCAAAGCCCAAAGGTAGTTCAATTAAACACAATTTCAAAGAAGTTTTTATGAACATGAAGAACATATGACATGCATGAATTCTAGTGAGTTCTAATGCCTTAAAACATGATCCAAAACAAGATTGAACTCAAAATCACGATGAACTCATGGAGTATAACAAAATGTGGACATGCATGCAAGAATTTCCATGAAACAACTTCAAACTTCATGATATGCACATGCATACATGATTTAAGCTTCAATTCAACAATTTAAGCCATAACTTGGCTCTAAACTCTAACAATCCTCTAAACCATGCAAGAACCAACCCAACGTATGAACAAGGAATCCTTCAATCTCCTAAGCCCCCAAGCCAATTTTTGGTTGAAATCAATCTATCTCTTATCTCTCTCTCTCTAGTCGGTTTGGTATAAGGAAAGGGGCTGAAAATAAAGTGTCAAAAGCTCCTAATCAAGTCCCAAATATTGATGTAGAGAAAGGCCACTCAATGGCAACTAGGTAAATAAGGCCAACTTATGTAATTTAACATTATTAAATCTAATTTAATCATACCAAAACATATTTCAATTAAATATACCATAAAATCACATAAATTCTAACTAGCATAAAAACATTACTCGATTTTAGATTCGGCCGCCGATAAGGCCTTCAATTTACAGTTTAAAGCGCAAAACATAAACAGATCATTCAACAGTCAACAGATAGAAATGCACTTAAGCTATACACTCAATCAATCAGTTCAGGATTTCAGTCAATTAGTCATTTAACATGCTTAATCATAGATTAGCACTAATCAGTTGTGAGGGTTGTCACAGTGGTGCAATAACTTTGCAGGATCTTTGTCTGCTGATATAGGTGATTCTCTACTTGCCAAGTGTTTAGATGTCATTGGTGTTTGGTGTAACGCTGGGTTTCACAAGTGTTGGGCTTTACTATTTGAATCATGAATTGGATCTTAGGTGGTAGGCCATGTCCTTTGTGGGCTTACCCATATCAATATATATTGAGAATGTAATTGGGATGGTGTTATGAGATAGATATAGAGTCTGGGAATAACGTGGGCGCTAACTGGTGTAACAAGTTGAGCAAGAGCAAAATGGTTAAACTATGAGCTATTCTTGGAAATAAACAAAGTGATGAAATTGTTTAGAGTATAAGTGACGAGTCGTAGGAGTATCAGAACAATTAATATGTTTACGGTTTTCGAAACGTGGTTGGTGTTCTTCTAATCAAAAATAGTGAATGGCTGAGATAAGAAATGAGTTTTCTTAAATTGACAATGGAAGACTTTTGAAAAAAGATATATTTACGTATGCATATTTTTAGTTATGAAACGTCATATTACGTATATATATTTATAATGTGAAGTATTCATGATTCTAACTATTCATGTGTCGTTATTGTTTAGAGTCATTAGAATTTTTATTAGACTATATATTCATCTCATGTTATTGATTACTTTTTAGTTGCATGCATAAAAGGTTTTTTGGAGTTAAGATCTACTATTTATTGGCCACGAAACTTATTATTCATACACAAAATGCCAACATGTTGTTAAGAGGCTTAATCCTTTTTATTTTATTATGTTCAATTTCATATTCTTTGATATAAACCTAAGGACACTTCTTGTAATTTATTGTATTTGGTTACATTATCATTGTAATGCGAGAGAAAATATTTATTGTTAATTATCATTGTGTTGCTTCCGCATTTATATTATGAAAATAAAATTTAATAAAGATTTTTAATAATAAAAATCTAATATGTTGCCCCTACTTTATTTTTACTTGTTGAAATAATGGATCCACCACTTTTTATTTTTTTAAGGAGATAAGAGGACAAATGTCCCTACACGAATGATTTGTATTAAGGCTCCAAGCAGTAGTGGAGCTGTACAGGGTCATCGCCAAACCCATTTCAATTATTCTTACTATTTTTTTTTAAGGATAAATTACAATGTCACTTCCTCATATTTATATTTATTACAATTTTTTTTTTCATAGTTGAAAAATTACATTGATCCTCTCTTGTCAGTGTAATTATTTGACGGTATTAACTTTTAAGTTAAAATGACATATTTATCTTTAACTTTTACATATACTTTAAAGGGTAAATTATATTAACACCCCTTGAGATTTTAATTTAATACATCCCTCTTGATATTTAAAAAAAAAAAAAAAAAAACTAATTTAATAAAAATAAATATGAAGAAATATATTTAATTTGTAAAAAATTATTTCTAATCACTCGAAAGATAAAAATTATATAAAAATGATAATTATTTTTTATTTTTTATTTCTTAACTAAATTAATTTTTAAATTTTAAATTTTTTTTTAAAAAAAATCAAACCATACATAGCCTAAGAATTTTTTGATAAGTCATTTCTTATGTTGGTAACTTATTTCATTATTTGTTAATTTTACGACATTTTTACCATCTGAGGCCTATTTGGTAACCATTTCGTTTTCAGTTTTCAATTTATATTTACAAAAATTTTTAAAAATATCATGAAAACTTGTTTGATAATTTTTTTGATTTATAAATGGCTGTCTTAGTTTGTAAATTTGAGGAAAAAACGTAAATTAAAAAAAATGAGTTTACGTTAGTTTTTAAACAGAAATTTAAAAATTTGACTAAATTTTTTTTTCAAATAATTTTTTTTTTCAATGAATTTTTTTTTTTCCAACTAATACTAACTGATGAGGCAATTGGTAATGCTACTTTAAACCTTGGAGAGGGAATTGTAATTTCTAAAATGTGAGGGGTGTCGATGTAATTTACCCAGTAAGGACAAAATTGGTATTTAAAAAAATTAAATTCGACATCGAATCAAATTGTTAGTTGACTTAACGATCAACTGGCGAGCAATCTGTAATGAAACTTTAAACCTCAGGAAGGGGATATAATTTCCAAAAGGTGAGGGACGACCTATAATAAACATAAACTCCAAGTGTGTCAATGTAATTTATCCTTTTTTTCATTATCTGTGTGTAGGGCTGCAAATGAACAGAGCCGTTCATGAACAAGCTCGAGTTCGGCTCGGTAAGAGCTCGTTCGAACTTCGGTTAGATTAATTTTTGCCGTTCGAGCTCGAGCTCGTTAATTAAATTTTAATAAACAAGCCCAAATAGTCTAAAGCTCTATTAAGCTCGGCTCAAGAATGCTGCTTAATATTTATTATTTATATATTAAATAATATAAAATTATGTATAAAAATAAGAGAAATATGCTATTTATATATTTAAAAATATAAATGTAAATAATACTTACCTATAGATAGTATATTTATATAATAGTGGTAGTAGATATTATTATTTTAGTAAAATATGAACTTTTTTTTAGTATGTTCATATATATTGTATATATAATTGTATAATCAAAGTTTTAATTGTAACTTTAGTCTCACATGTAAGTATAAATTTATAAATTTTTAGCTCGTTGGGTTCGTGAATGTGCTCGAGCTCGAGTCGAGCCTAAGCCAACTCGGCTCGAGCTCGGTTCGTTAAATTTTTATTCAGCTCGAGCTCGAGCTCGAGCTCGTTAAAATCTTAATAAACAAGCCCAAACACACTAAAGCTCGGCTCGGCTCGGCTCGTTTGCAACCCTATCTGTGTGTAGTTTATAAACAAATAATAAATATAATTATTTAATATTTAATTTATTAGAATGAAAGTGATCATTTTATTAAAGTATTTATTCTACATTTGATACACAGATAAAAAATATCATTTTATTTCATTTTCATTTTAGTGAATCAACAATTACCTAAATGTACCCCTATTTAATTTTTTTACTTTAGAAAATTTTAATATAATTCTCTTTCAAAATGATATACTATATGCATCCTAATTATGTTATTTTCTTTTTTAGTAATGACTAATTTTCCTCCTTAATTATGATATAATTACAATTATAACTCATGAATTTTTTAATTATACCTCATATTGTGTTTAGTTATAACATTTTATCCTTTTTTTTATAGTTATTACTAAAAAAATTAAAATTATATCATTCTTTATTTTAATTATAAAATACATATGATGCATTCTCTTTAAAGAGCGTGCAGTATAATATTTTCCTTTTACATTACTAAAGGTCCAAACATCTAAAGAAATCCGTTAAAAAAAGCAATCCAATATCAATTCCTCTAATCAACTTTAAAAACATAAAAATAAATTGATTTAAAAAAAATTATATAACTTCAAAATTACTTTGCCAATACAAGAATAGCGTTGAAAAAAAACTCATTAGACCATTTTCAATAGTTGTTGTTATAATACTATTGTTATTACTATAATTTGACAATGAATAGTGTTATTTTGTCAAATTATAACAATGGTGTTTCAATAGACACTTGTTATTTTGACAATTCTCAACCAACTTTCTTTCAAAGTTTGTAGGTGTTGTTTGGATATAAGTTTTTTTGTGATTTTATTTTTATTTTTTTAAAATCTTTTATGACCTTTTTTTTAACTATTTGTAAAATAAATTATATATTTATATTATTCCCGACTAGACAAATATAAAAAATGAAAAACATTTTAAAAATTAGAAAAATAAATAAATAAATATAATTCAATTTGAAAAATTAAATAGAAAAATTAAATTTGAAAAATTACTTGGTTTTCTACTGTTTCAATTCTGTTTTTTCAACTGAATTTGGAGTCACAAATATGTTCATATTTGCTGATATAGTATGTTTGGAAATTACTATTTTACTTGTCAAATTTGAGAACAGATATGGCATATGTCATCTTTGACAAGTAAAATAGCAAATCATTAAAGACTCACTTTTTATCACTATTGCTAAATTATAATTTTGACAAGTGTTTTGAGAGTTCGATTGGAGATGCTCTTAGCATACCTTCAATTATCAACACAAGCATTAAGTTTTGAAATAAAATTTTAAAATTTTATCATCATCCCATGACGAAACTTTTATTGTAAAGATAATTTTTCCGTTATTATTTTTAAATATTTTGCATTACAAAAAAAAATTAAATAAAAATTATAACAATATTAAAAATGAAAAAAAAATTAAATTATCATTTCATACTTCAAATTATATCAATTTAACGTCATTGATGAAAATGTATTTCTCTTAATTTTAACCTGTCAAATTAAAATTTTAATTTTGTCCCCTAATCCAAGACCACTAAATGACTTCTCACATATAAACCGAGTGTCATAAGCATCAAATAAGAAAGAGAGTAAAAATTACGATAAATTATACTTTCTAATATTTTAATTTATATATATATATATTAGATAGATGAGATTTGACCATGTATAAAATGTTGCAAGTAGTAAAAAAAAATAATAATAATAATTTGATTATTAGATACATTCAGAATACGTTTATGTGGTGTTCTATAATATTATGATTGATGTAAAATGTGAGATATTATAATTTTTTTGTTAAGTGATTGAGAAACATGATAAGTATGATGAATGATAATTGATGAAAGAACATGAAGACATGATACTCTAAGACTAAGTAATAATTTTTCAAAAAATAAATAAATAAATAAATAAAAATTTTGATTGTTTTCACTACATATTTATAATGAAAGATTTTTATTACATACATAATAATTATGAAATAAGCAAAAGCATATGTAATTATAATTATTTTAATTAAAAAAGATTATTACACTTTTTCTTAGATAATGTAAAATAAAGTTTGTCCAATGTCATTCCAAACACCATCCGAAAAATAAAAAATGAAAAATAAAAATAAAAATAAAAATAAAAATAAAAAACAATACAGTAGGGAAAAAGTGAGTGGGGGGTATTTTATTTTGAGTTCAAATCTAAGGGAAATACACCAACGCAGCAGGCTTTTCCCTCGCCAGCTGTTCCGTATTTGCGAGTTGCGACTCTCTTCTCTTTTCTTCTCTTCTCTTCTTCCATTGTGTTCTGTTGTTCTGTTCTGTTTGAGAGAGAGAGAGAGAGAGAGAGAGAGATAGAGAGAAGAGTACTCCCCTCCCCTGAACCTGCGTTGCGTTCTCATTATTCTCCTTCTCATCCTACAAAACCCTAATTATTATATATAAATATTTATCAATTTAGATCTTGTCTGTCTGTGTGCCAAGAAAAGAAACTAGTGGGCGGTGGTGCAAATTGGGGTGATCTGGGTCGTGATCTGGAGATTGAGAGGGCTACGCATTCACTGGAGCTGTACGATCCGAAAGTAGTGAATCCCGCATCTGGATCAAACGGATCCCCTGTAAGTTCATTCGATCCCTTTGCATTTTGCATGCTTTTCTTTCTTGCTTTTGCTTTTGTTTTTGCATTGAATTCCTACCACCGCCGTTGGATCTCCCGATCTTGATTGTAACAAACAATTACTACAATTTTTGCCTTTTTATTATTACAGCTTCTGCTGTGAATTACCTGATCCGTTCAATGGCGTCGGAAGCTGAAGTTCGTAGCGAAATTTCTGAGGTTCCGATTGAGGACAGGTGTGGGTTGGACATGAGTTCGTACGAGGATCTGCCCAAATTGGATGGAGATTGCAATGGGGTTAATAATAAGCATGTTGATGATGACAAAGTACAAGTAGAAGAACAAGATACTGAATTGAATGGGAACGGCAAGGTTGATCCAGACGGTTTGTATGTCTTGGTGAGCCGGAGTGACTCCGTAGATGGTGATCCCATTGATTGCGATCTCAATGTGGAGTGTGTCAACAAATCACACACCCTTCCCGAATCTACGGTTGGTTCCTTAAACATTGATGTAGAGGGCCAAGTTGGGCAATTGAATGATGAGGAGGATGAAGAAACTGTTTCAGTGGTTGATAATTGCATTGGTAAGGTCGCTGATGTTGATGTTGATGTTCTTGTTGTTGCCCCCGACCGCTCATTGGTCAAACCTATTGTCGATGGTGACGCTGTTCTGTTGCAGGATCAAAATTCAACTGCTGTTGTGGAATCTGAAGATGAGCTGCCTGATAACAAGGCAGAAATTGAGAAGCAAATTGAGCCAGATTTTGGTTCCTTAAACAGGGATGTAGAGGGCCAAGTTGGGAATTTGAATGATGAGGATAGAGAAACTATGTCTGCGGAGGATAGTTGCGTTGCTGAGGTCACCGATGTTGTTTCTGACGGTTCATTGGTCAAACCCAAAGCGGATGTGGATGGTGTTCTGTTGCAGGACCAAAATGCAACGGCTGTTGTGGAATCTGAACACGAGCTCCTTTATAACAAGGCAAAAGTTGAGAAGCAAATTGAACCAGATTTGGGTTCCTCAAACAAGGATGTAGAGGTCCAAGTTGGGCAATTGACTGATGAGAACAGAGAAACTGTGTCTGCGGAGGATAATTGTATTGGTGTGGTAACTGATATTGCCTCGGATGGTTCATTGGTCAAACGCAATGTGGATGGGGATAATGTTCTGTTGCAGGACCAAAGTTCAATGGCTGTTGTGGAATCTGAACATGAGCTGTTAGATAGCAAGGCCAAAATTGAGAAGCAAATTGAGCCAGATTTTGGTGCCTTAGAGGATGTAGAGGGCCAAGTTGGGCAATTGAATGACAAGAATGGAGAAACTCTGTCTGTGGAGGATAATTGCATTGCTGAAGTCACTGATGTTGCTCCAAAAGGTTCATTGGTCAAAGGCGATATGGATGAGGATAATGTTCCGTTGCAGGACCAAAATGCTATGGAATCTGAACATGAGCTGATTGATAGCAAGGCAAAAAATGAGATGCAAATTGAGCCGGATCTTGCTTCTGACCTACAAGAGAATCCGAATTTTCCAACTTTGGTTATGGAGGTTAGTCATTGTGGAATACCACAGCCTGACGAGGGCAAGATCGAGTCTGAGGAACAAACTAATTTAGAATCAACTGCAGAGTTAGGGGAGGTTTGTGAATCTAAAATTGTGGTTTCGGGGGTCGGGGAGGAGAAATCTGAGAAACAAAATAATCTAGAGTCAAATGCATATTTTAAGGAGAGTAAGGAAGCACAAATTGCGATTTCAGAGGCTGCTGAAAGTGAATCATCAATGCTCAATGATGGCGAGGTGAACTATAAGGCTTACATTAATCTAGAGTCAACACCAGAGCTAGAAGGGAATCGGGAATCTCAAGTTATTGTTTCAGAGGCTTTTGAATCCAACTCACCTGAGGTTGAGAATAGGAAGGTGATTGCTGAGAAGCAAAACCAGTTGGGGTTGCATCGAGAAGTTAAAGAGAGCTTGGAATCTCAAATCTCAAAGCCAGAATCTGTGTCTTATCAACTTGATAATGGGGAGAAGCTCGAGGAGGAAGAGAAAACAGATTTGAGAATAGACATAAAAGAAAATAAGGAATCTCAACCAGTGGTTGCTGGCTTTAGTAGTGGTGTAGATGAGGGTAACAAAGTAGCGAATTTGGCCAATGAGACTGACATACCATTAGAAACAGAAATTGCCAGTGAACATGCCTCGGATGGAAATAAAGACAGCTACCCTACTTCTCAAGTTGAAGATAGTATTTCACAAGTCACAGTTCTTAATGAGCTCATCGATTGCAGTCAAAATACAACTGAATTGAATGGTTCCTCCGAAAATGCCAAAAAGTTGCCTTCCCCTGCTTGCATGACACCAGAAATCAAGATTGGTTGTGAACCAGTTGAAATTATCATTTCGTGTCCTGCTAAAGATGCAAAACTAGAAATTGAAGTTAAGAATGACATTGTTGGAGGTGCCATAGTAACAAGTTGTAATGAGATGAGCTCAGAAACTGACACTGGGCTTCATTCCGTTGACCCTGAAGGAAAAGTATCTACTTCATCCTGTGCCGATGTTAATATTGAGTCTGAAGTTTCAAATAAGGTCACAGATTGTGCATGCAGCCAGCCAATTGATGTTAATGATTTGGATCTAGAATATCTTGCTAATGATTCACTTCAAAATGGAAGTGGTGCTGCTGATATGAATTCTGAATCTGAAGTTGAAAACTCTTCTTCCATAAGTGGAAGAGATATGCCTTGCAATGATGTTGCTGTATCTCAACCTGTGGTTCTGGATGGCTTTGTTGTTCCCCGTGGAAGTACACAAAACCGTGTCCCAGAGGCATTGGATGTCCAAGATGTTGGAGATAAAGTTAATGGTGGGGATGATTCTGACAACCTTATTGATCACAAAAATCAAGACACTGAACGGCTTCACAGGGCTGAGATCTCAACATCTTCACCAGAGGGGTCTAGTGCTGACGCTTTGCATGAACAGGGCACAGGTGTGGAGGCTGTGAAAAGGCCATTCCACTTCTTGATTAAGATTCCAAAATATGTTGATGAAAAACAATTCAGAGATGCTCAGCAGCAAGTTGAGGAGAAGACACACCTAAGGGATGCCATTCAAGTTGATATCCAAATTATTAGGGTAAGAATTAAGAAAAATCTAGAGAATGCTTTCCTTGTTTTATTCAATTTTAAGAATTGAATTCATATGATTTATGTGATGCTCCTACGAACAGGCCAATTGTGAGCTGCTTCATAAAAGTTATGGAGCTGCCAAAACAGAAGAGAAAGCTGCACGAGCGTTAGTTAAGTCTAAACGTCAGGAAATAGACTCTGTTCAATCTGTGATTAACAGAGTGAAGAATGCTGTGTCTGTCAAGCAAATTGATGTTAGGGTAAGCACTTTCCTTCTTTCTAGGAAAAAAATCTGCGCGTACACCTTAAATGAGTTTGTTACTTTTCAGTTCATAATTGTTCTTATATTATTGAATTTATTGCCTGGAATCAGATACATGATATGGAACACATGATACAACATGAAACATTGCCTTTGAAAGAAGAAAAACAGTTCATTCGTGAAATCAAGCAACTGAAGCTGCATCGTGAACAGCTCTCCTCTAATATGGGTAGCCGGGATGAAGTTCAGCAGGCTTTGGATCAGAGAGACCAAATTGAAGAGCGGCTGAAGGTATGCAAGACTCCTTTTGGCTAGGCTTGTGGCACCATTTGGTTATTTTGAAATAGTTGAAATATAGGATATCTAACTTCCTTATATATCACGTTTATAGTTCACCACTTATTTATCTTGATAACTTTGTCCTCGTTTGGCATAAAGATTTTGGGGCTAAAAGGCTAAAATAGTTGCAAAAAGACAAAATAGGTTAAAAAGTCAATAAGACAAAATGTCATATCTAAACTATAATTGTTTCACTTTTTCTCTTACAAGAGTCAAAAAAGCCAAAAAGCCTAACACAAACGAGGTTTTTTAGACTAGGCTAAAAAAGCCAAAAAGTCAAAAGAGAAAGTGGGCCTGTTTGTAGAAGTTGGAACCGCTCGTCTTAATCATCAAATAGGTAATTCCATTACTGACCTAATTTCAGTAAATGCAGATTTTGAAGAAGGAGCTTGATTGCCTGAAGGACAAGGTTTCAAAAGCAGAAGCAGCTGTTGTAGCAGCAGAGAAAAAATGCATTGATGAAAGTAAAAAGCTGAATGGATTACATGCTCAGTTTAGAGCAGCAGATGAGATTCGCCAAGAAGCATACGCACATTTTCTGAATATAAAGAAACAATTGTATGAGAAGGTCTGTTTTTATCTACTTTTGCTAGGTTGTATTTAATTTTCTCTTAAGATAATTATATTCACTCCTTTAAATTGAAGGGAAGTGCTGCTAGCCCTCCACTTTAGCTTCCCTCTTCCACACTGTGAGTGCATTGAATTTTGAAATTGCACGGGAAGCTTAGTTTATTGCCAATGTAACTATCCTAAGCTAAATGTCAGCCTTTCAACAAGACTTCATGCTGAAATTCTGCACCTATACACAAAATAGAAATTGGTACTGCACCATTGCACAATCCATGTCATGATGAAATGCTTAAATGATGTGGATCAGATTTTTCATTCTAGTTTGAGAAAATCGTGGTTCTCGATAGGGACTTCAATATGAATCAATGCTAGTTTTGTAGAAACATTGATAAACTGGAGACTTGGAAATGTCGTCCAATGGATTTCTAGTAGCACATCAATTCAATGTAGCATACAGATATTTCTGCAGTCTACTAGTTACTAGGAAAAGTGAAAGCATTCATACTACTTGTTTGAAGAAAAGTTCCGGGAGGTGGGCTGTTTGTGGGATCATGTTTGTCACTTATCTTCTTTTTGGGCGTTGGGGAACTCTTTATTTAAGGGAGTCCCACTCTTTTTCTTAGCTAGAGATTGGTTGGCGGTGTGTGCTTTGTAAGCTTTTGCTTGTTTTTAGTTGGTTAGGGGTTTTTTTTTTTTTTGTTTGTATTTTCATTGTCTTGTGTTTCGAGGATGCCTCATCCTCTCTTCCTTTTTTAGATTTATCAATAAAGCTTTTGTTGTTGATCAAAAAAAAAAATGTGTTATGTTGTGTAGAGATGCTGTGTAGAGACTGTCCATTATCTTTATGTTACTCCCTCGTTATGTGGCTATCTACCTTTTGTGCGTATGTCTTTCAGTATGAAGTTTATGTATAATTTTTGTAGGATGAGCTAATGGATACTTCCTTAAAATTGATCAATATATGTTTTGCATATTCCACTTGAAGAGGGATGTAGTCCACTGTAATTCTTTGTCATTGTTGTCAAATCGTGAATTGAATCGCAAATCTTTTTGTTGAAACGGTGAATCATGATAAGATTCACTTTATTTAATATAATATGTATATACCTACATCTATGTACTCAAGTTTAAAGTGAAATGAATCTTGTTTTAATTCCTTAACTGAGAGGTGAAAACTATGTAATTTATGCATTATGTAAACAAAAACAAAACTAATTGCAGTGAATCACAATGACTCATAGTGAATCGTAATGAATTGCGAATTGAGTTGTACTCTCTCAATTTTTTATTCAACAGCATGATTCAAATCATTTTAGTTGAAACTTGTATCGAATCGTATGATTTGATTCGTCAATCATACAATTCTAACAACCATGTTTTCAGTAGTAAGACTAATGATAATGTGTCAATTCACAAGTTTCCATGTGTAACCTGAACAGGTGTTCCCGTGTTCCCCCTTTTTGGAGTTCGGCCTTTCTAATGATTTGGATTTGCAGGATGATTAATGCATCATTTTTTAGTGTATATGTTTCCATTTCTGATGCATTTTTTGCGTTAATAGACATTAGAAACTTGGACTTGAAACAATGAAAAGCGTATTGGGGAAAACAATGATAATAGATTTTGGGATTAAATTCGATTTCTTAAATCTCAGAACGCACGGTTTCGGATGTACAAGGGTGATGCAATGAAAGCTAATGAATATGCATTAAGTGGAGATAAAGAGGCACTTCACCGGCTTTGTGTTAACCAGGTTAGTCCCATGCTCATCTTGTCTATATTTGTGAAGTTGGCTCCCACTTTGTACTTAGCTTTAAATTGTTTAGGTGGAGACAGTCATAGAATTATGGAACAAGAATGATGAGTTCCGAAATGAATACCTCAGCCGCAACACAAGGAGTACAATGAGGAGATTGAGGACATTGGATGGACGTGCACTGGGCCCTGATGAGGAGACAACTCTGCTGCCCAATGTTGTGGATGAAAGAATTGAGGGGCCTCATTCTACTGCTGGCAAGGCCAACTCTGAGTTACCAAGTTTTACCCTGGAACAGGAAAAGCGTTTGTCTACTGTGGAGGATGAAGAAACAGATGACAAATCCACAGCAAAGGTTCCAGAACAAATAGTTCAGACAACAATAACTAAAAAACCTGGGAAACCTACCTTGAGGAATGGCTCAGCAACTGTTTCCGGCAGGGATGAGATGGAAGAGATGATTGAGGAAGAGCATAATAAGCAAACAAAGGAGGAGCAGGAGTTGGCTAGGAAGGAAGAGGAATTGAGGAAGGAAGAGGCTGCAACCAAGTTGAAAGAGCAACGCCGGCTGGAGGAGAAGGCCAAAGCTATGGAGGCATTAGAGAGGAAAAGAAGAAATGCAGAGAAGGCCCATATTAGGGCTGAGTTACGAGCACAGAAGGAAGCTGAACAGAAAGAGAAGGTGAATTTCTGACTTCATTAATGTCACACCACAAGTTACCCTGAAGCAGCACGTGTCAATCACGTTTACCATACGGTATTGTTTGTGTTCATGTTCCTGAACCAATCAAGTATGAATGAACTTTCTTTGTGCAGGAGAGAGAGAAGAGGGCAAAGAAGAAGGAGAAAAAGAAGTCAGCTGCAGCAGAGGACGCAGATGGTAACCATGAAGGAGAAGCTGTTCCAACCTCGGAATCCCCAGTGGTAACTACCGAGGAGCCTGAAATCAGGGAGAATCCTTCAACTATAACAAAAAGGCCTCAAAAGGTAGTTCAGTTCACAAAGCAGAGCAAGACAAAATCAATCCCGCCACCTCTTCGCAACAGGGGTAAAAGAAGGATGCAGCAATGGATTTGGATAATTCTTGTGGGCCTGCTTGTTCTTGCCTTGTTCTTGTTGGGTAGCATTGGCTTCTATTCCAACCTTGGGCATAACCTTCGGATGCGAAGCTCTGGCTTCTGAATATGCTTCTTTTTTTTCTTTTTCTTTTTACAATTAGTTGGGCTATCAACTGAGGGGTTCGGTGGGGGATATTTGTCATAGATAAATAGGCAATTCTTTGGTTCTCTTTCTTGCTACTCGGTTTGTTTTTCCGTTGGTTTGCTTTCAGTTAATTATAATTTGCCTTCTATTGCATACACACTTGATAGATTGGTTCTGTTATATGCCTGCCTATATGAACTAAAACAGAGCAGTTTCGGTGTTGCTTCCAGCCAGTGTTATAACTTACAATAAACAAATTTATTCCTAGCAAGGTTTGCATCTCCATCTCTGTGTGTGTGTGTGTGTGTGTGTGAAATACAGGCATAACAGTTAGTGCTGAGTAATTGAATTGAAGTCACAGAGGCCAGTGAAGCCACTGAACATATGAGAAAACCCAACTGCCTAATATTGGGGACAATCATGAAAGTTTATGTACGATCTCTGCTAATGCTATGCAGTCGTACTTACCATCTCAAAAAAAAAGGACTGACCAAAGAGGTGAATGCAAGGGACTTTTTAAGTGTAGGAATAACCAAACTAGCGCTCGGTGCAAACCTAGTGCTTTTGTAATTATAGAGTTTGGTTTTTTTTTTTTTTTGGTGTGTTTTGGTGTGGTTTTTTTGTTTATATTTTTTTAGAAGTTAAAAGTCTGTTTGGTTTGGTTAGGAGTTGACAGTTTTTTGAGTGTGTTTAGATTAAAGTGTATCTAAAAAGTAAAAAAAGAAATAATTGATTAAAATATTAAAAACATTTATTAAAAATAAAATATATATAAATTGAAAACCTTAAAAAAAAAAAAAAAAAAAAAAAAAAAAAAAAAAAAAAAAAATCTAAACCAAACAAAATATGCTTGGGAAGTTGGTTAAAATGAATTTTTTTTTTTTTTAATGGGTGAAAAGTTGAGTTGCTTTTTGACCTTTTAAACAGATGACAAATAAAGTTTTTTTTTATGGGCGAAAAAGTTTTTTTTTTGTTTTTATAGCCTTTTGACTTGTTTAGTCAAAAATGATTTTGGTCAACTTTGAATTGATATTAAAGTGGATCCCACACGTCTGTTGCGACGGGGACGTTACAATGCGTCCATCTTCCTGAATAGATGAAATTTTTTAATTTGGTCAAAACCATTTCAGGTGTGAATGTGAAATTGATTCCAAAGATTACCATTTGAACTTTGGTTGAATAATGGTAAATATATTTTTGGAGAAAGTTATATTAAATATTTTATTTAATTTTTTACAAAAAAAAAAAAATATACATGTATAATATCTGTTGGTGACAATTAGTATGCAGTGGGCTTACGATGGTCATTGGATTCACAACCAAGTAGAGTAGGTAAGTCAGACTTCAGGGTTTTCATATGTGACCTACAAACAAACTGTTGAGAACTCACTGGCGAGTGTCTTTCGCAAAGGATCTCTGACAAACAAGTTAGTTCTCTTAAGGATAGAACTAACAAAAGAATGTAGGAAATGTGAATGAGATGAGATACCTAGAATGTGCATTCTATTTGTATGTATATTGTTGGTAATAATTATAAATAAAATATTAAAAAATAAGAATAATAAAAATTACAATAACTATTGTAAGGGCTGAGGTGCGAGAAATTCGCTCTCTTTAAGAAGATTCAAGTCCTCTGCGGTTAAACAAAGTCTCACACCGGTTCAGCAGAAAAAACATTGACTTGTCCCTCCCAGGATACAATAGCCCGACCAAGTCGTATGGTTCACCAATACTGCACTATTGGTTGAACCCAAAGTTTTATCACACACACCTTTTTTATTTGCCTGATAATCTCACTCAAGACATAACAATACAACCAAAACTTCTTCTCTCGTATATTCAAAGATATGACATAAGTTCAATATATATAGAAATGAAAACTTCTTAGACAAGGTTCTTGATAGATAAGAATTGGTAGACTTGACCAAGACCTTGGATGGCTTACCTTGGAAGTCTAGGAATGGGAAGACTTGGAGAAGACTAGGAAGACTTATTTAGGAAGTCTTGGAGACTAAAATGGGAAGCAAACTAGATAGAAAAGAAAACAAAAACAACCTATAACACATTATAATATTAAAATACCTGCTAACATTCCACCACCTATTTTAATATTATAGGTAACCAAAACTGAGATTATTAGACAAATAAGGATATTATGCATCATGGTAGGTGTGCTCTGCATTGAATCTCCATTAGTAAAACAATAATATTTACTCCAGAGCCAATAGTATGCTCAGTATTGAACTATGACTACTAAAGGGAAATAAATAATTATTGCACACACATAATATTCTAGGTGTTCACAAAAGCTTTAAAAGCTAGCACATTACACCCTTGTGCGATCCCAGGATTCATGAGTGTGTTTGAGAATTAGCCCAAATCTCATAGGTAGCGGCCCCACTACCATATTCACATAGGTGATTTCTGTCAAGGGTGCTCCTGTAACTATGACACCCCACTCAATAAGAGTTACAGAAATTCATTAAGAGTTTTTTAATAACTCAACCTCTACAACGTTACAGGATAAATGCACTTACATCATAGGGATGGGTAAAAAGTAATTTAGTGCATTTCTCACAGCCATCATATGATCATTTTTCTCATTGAACCCAATTACAGGATCTCTGGTCCCTGGGTTGAGCATCCTCATACATGGCTCCTGCTATGTTCAATGGGTTTCAACCCCATCCCCCTCGATGTATTCCAGACTCTATCTCTTGCTAAGGCCTTAGTTAATGGATCTGCAAGATTATCACCAGATTTAATATAATCCACATTTATGATACTATTATTCATATAAGATCTCACAGTACTGTGTTTTCTTCTGATAGGTCTAGATTTACTGTTATAATAATGGTTATTAACTCGACCAATTGTTGCAGTGCTATCACAATGAATTAATATAGGTGAAATCGATTTTTCCCAACAAGAGATTTCATTTAACAGTTCTCTTAACCAATTTGCTTCTTCACTAGCTGTAACTAAAGCAATAAGCTTAGCCTCCATTGTTGAATTAGCAATAATGGTTTGTTTTTTCGATTTCCAACTTATAGCACCACCTCCCAATGTAAATAAGTAACCAGTGGTTGATAATGAATCACCTGACAAGGTATTCCAATCCGCATCACTGTAACCTTCAAGTATTGTAGGATACTTATTATAAAACAAGCCATATTTTGTGGTACCAGATAAATATTTCATAATACGCTCAATGGCTAGCTAGTGATCACTACCAGGCTTGCTAGTAAACCTGCTAAGTACTCCAACAGTATAGACAATGTCAGGTCTAGTACAGTCAGTCGCATAACGCAAGCTACCAATCATACTAGCATATTCCTTTTGATTAATTACATCCTCATCATTTTCAATAGGAAATAAATGCACATGAGGATCAAAAGGAGTAAGAACATGCTTGCAGTTATAAAAATTATATTTTCTCAAAATTTTTTCAACATAATGCGACTGATCAAGAAATATACCATCACAGATTTTGGTAATTTTCATTCCCAAAATATAATTAGCCTCACCAAGATCTTTCATATCAAAATGGCTACTAAGCATATTTTTAGTTTCTACGATGATATGCAAATTAAAGCCAAATATAAGTAAATCATCCACATAGAGGCTAATAATGACATGTGAATTTTCTTCAGATTTATAGTAGATGCATTTATCACATTCATTCGTTTTATAGCCATTATCAATCATGCAGGAATCAAATTTCTCATGCCACTATTTAGGGGCCTGTTTTAAGCCATATAGGGATTTAACTAGCTTGCACACTTTGCTTTCCTGACCGGGTTCCACAAAACCCTCAGGTTGATCCATATAGATTTCTTCACTCAGGTCTCCATTTAAAAAAGCTGTTTTAACATCCATTTGATGAATTTTTAAATCATGAATTGCAGCCACTGCAATTAATAATCTAATGGATGTAACTCTAGTAATCGGAGAAAATGTATCAAAAAAATCAAGATCTGCTTGTTGTTTAAAACTTTTTGCAACAAGCCTTGCTTTATATTTATCAATAGTTCCATCCGGTTTAAGTTTTTTTCTCAAAACTCATTTACAGCCAATAGTTTTACAACCTGGTGGTAAATTTACTAATACCCAAGTTTTATTGGATAATAATGATTCCATCTCATCATTTACAGCATTGTTCCAAAAAAACAGAGTCAGGGGATACCAAAGCTTCTTGTAAAGTTAATGGAGTTTCCTCCACATTAAAAACATGATAATCAGGGCCAAAATTTTTTTCTAATCTTGCTCTTTTACGCTTTCTAGGTTCAAAACCTATAGGATCTTGGTTTTGTAAAAGAGGAGTAGAGGAACCGGTTTTAGATAAAATATTTTCTTGATAATTTTGACCCTCACTATTTTTAGATTTAAAAGGAAATTTTTCTTCATGAAAAATTGCATCACCTGATTCAAAAATTATTTTGTTTTCAATATCAAAAAATCTATAAGCTGTACTATTTGTTGCATATCCAAGAAAAGCACAAGTGACAGCTTTCACACATAATTTAGGTCTTTTAGGGTCCACAAGTCTAACAAAAGCTAGACAACCCCAAACCCTCAAATATTCAAATTTGGCTTATGCCTTTTCCACAACTCAAAAGGTGTAACTTTTATTTTTTATATGGCACTCTATTCATAACATAACATGCAGTTAAAATTGCTTCTCCCCACAAAATTGAAGGAGCACCTGCTTCAATTAGCATAGCATTTGTTAAATCAGTTAAAATTCTATTTTTCCTTTTTGCTACACCATTGGATGCAGGTGAATATGGTGGAGTAGTTTCATGGATTATTCCCAAAGACTGAGCAAACGAGTTGAATCCCAAAGATTCATACTCCCGGCCTCTATCGCTTTTATATCTTTTAATCTTTTTACTGAATTGATTTTCAACTTCAAGAAAGAATTCTTTAAATTTTTCAAAAGCATCACTTTTATTTTTCAACAAGTATACATAAGTGTATTTTGAAAAATCATCAATAAAAGTGATAAAATATCTATTTCCACCACATGTTAAAATTCCTTCAAATTCACATAAATCAGTGTGAATTAATTCTAACAATTCAGTATTTCTCATCACACTTTTATGAGGCCTTTTAGTTATTTTTGCTTGACTGCAAACTTCATATTTCTCAAACTTATTTGTTAGTCTAGGAATTAATCCTAAACTACTCATGACTCCCACATATCGGCTATTAATATGACATAGACGAGCATGCCAAAAATTTATAAAAGACAGCATGTAAATAGAAACATGTGCTTTCTTATTCTCAACATTTAATTTAAACATTCCATCACAGGCATACCCTTTTCTCACAAATATGCATTTTTTAGTGATTACATATTGGTCAGATTCAATAGTCTACTTGAAACCAGCTTTGTTGAGCAAATTACTTGACATCAAATTTTTCCTCATGGACGGTGTATACAACACATCTTTTAAAACAAGCACACGTCCAGAGGTAAAATTCAGCTCAATATCCCCACACCCGAGCACCTTGGTTAAACTTGAGTCACCAAGCATAACAGTCATCTCCTCATTAAAATGAGTGAAATCTTTGAACCAATCTTTATCATAGCAGACATGCCTATTGGCACCAGAGTCTGCCCACCACCTTTCCACAGATTGAACCATAAAAATCTCTGTGATCATAGCCACAAATAGTTCCTCGGTAACATTAGCCTGTGGTCAAGACTGTTGTTTCCGAAATTTGCAAGTTCGAGCAATATGCCCACTTTTGCCACACACAAAACATATCACATTTGTCAGATCTTATAAAGGGGGTTCTTGGTTCCATTTCTTTTTCCTCGGGTAATTTTTATTTTGTAGCCTTCCAGTATTTTTCCAAATTTTCTTAACTGACTTTAAGTGACTATTTTTATGAAATCGACCTTTAGGTAAAGTATTTCCAGAAGTTAAATTTACCTTTGCAGTGGAATGCTCTTGTGTCATAAGCGCATCTTGTCCTCATGCTTCCTCCTCCACCTGAATCCGTGTGATTAGAGTCTCCAAGGACGTCTCTTTTTGCTTGTGACGCATCGACTTCTGGAACTCCCTCCAAGATGATGGAAGTTTGTCAACAATACCTGCTACAATAAGATTGTCTCCAATTTTGATGCCTTCAGATCTAACTTCAGCTACTAACATCTGAAAATCTTGAACTTGCTCCACCACTGATTTTCCATTTATCATCTGATAGCGGAAAAAACGGCTTGCAGCGTATTTTTTAGCGCCTGCCTCTTCAGTGTCATATTTTTTCTGCAAGGCTTTTCAAATTTTCTTGGCAGTGGTGTAAGTAGTATCATAATAATCATAAAATTGATCTGAAAGACAATTCAAATGATAGTATCGACATTTATACTCATCTGTGTTGTATTTTTCAATTTTTTCAAGATGAGCAGCATACTCCTCGTCGGTCATCTCTTTAGTGGGAACTTTGTTTGGATTTTTCTTGGTCAGGATATACGCCACCTTGAGGAGACTGAGGTAGAAAAGCACCTTGCCTTTCCATCTCTTGAAATGAGCTCCCTTGAACCGAAAGAGCTTGTTGAGATCGCCGGTATTCTCGTTGGGCTTCTCCAGTACTGGCTCCATGAATTTTTGCTATTTGAATCTCCTTAAAATTGTTGGTGATAATTACAAATAAAACACCAGAAAATAAGAATAATAAAAATTACAATAACTATTGTAAGGGCTGAGGTGCGGAAAATTCGTTCTCTTTAAGGAGATTCAAGCCCTCTGCGGTTAGGCAAAGCCTCACACCGGTGCAGCAGAAAGAACCTTAACTTGTCTCCCCCAGGATACAACAGCCCGACTAAGTCGTATGGTTCACCAATACTGCATAATTGGTTGAACCCAAAGCTTTATCACACACACCCTTTTTATTTGCCTAATAATCTCACTCAAGACATAACAACACAACCAAAACTTCTTCTCTCGTATATTCAAAGATATGACATAAGTTCAATATATATAGAAATGAAAACTTCTTAGGCAAGGTTCTTGATGGATACAAATTGGTGGACTTGACTAAGACCTTGGATGGCTTACCATGGAAGTCTTGGAATGGATAGGAATGGTAAGACTTGGAGAATACTAGGAAGACTTATTTAGGAAGTCTTGGAGACTAAAATGGGAAGCAAACTAGGTAGAAAAGAAAAGAGAAACAACCTATGACACATTATAATATTAAAATACTTGCTAACATATATCTTTACTTTCCAAAAGGAAACATGAACCTAGGGCATCTTGCCCCTTTCTTGGGACGCCGCGTGATGTATGTTTCGTAGGACTTGTGTGATAGTACACATTCAAGCTCAAGTGACAGGAGGACACGCAGGAGACACGACGCCTCATTTGTGTAACTATGTTGTACTTAGGGCTGTATAAAATATTGTTCAATCCACTAAAATCGCACCAATCTGCATCAATATGTATTGCTCTATCCGCTAATCGCAATTTAAACTTTAAAATTTATAAACCGCTTTTGAAATCGCTCCGCTTTGCTATAATTAATACATATATATATATTTTAACCTATAATAAAATATCAAAGTAAAAAATGAGTATGAGAGAGATTTAATATGTGATATTTATTATAAATTAGCAGTTATATATATGAAAAATTAGTTTGTGTTACATATATAAAAAATATTATGCAAGTTATATCTTATGAAAAAGCTTAGGGTGTGTTTGGTAACGTTTACGTTTTCAGTTTATATTTATAAAAATTTTATAAACTGATTTTTGTTTATTTTTAGAAAAACATAAACTATAAACGTGTTTGGTAATTGACAAAATGTTTAAAAAATTTAAAAAATATAAAAAAGAGTGAGAAATGGCAAGTGGCGGCAAATGACGGTGGAAGACGGTGGTAAAAAGTGGTGACGGTGGGTGGTGGTGGTTGTTGGT